>JAVGWX010000036.1:0-600000 GCA_036924085.1 Ariolimax columbianus | reverse complement strand
TTTCTTGTCAGTAAAAATACTTGGAAGTCAGTGGAAATGCTTTTAACTTATCCACATAATTAGTGCGTTAAAATTGCAATACATTTCAAACGGATGAAAATTGTCTAAACTTATGATCTGCCACTTTTTTTGAAATCGTGTTCAATTTTAATTTTAGAAACATTAGTTTCTCTTGTCAGTAAAATTACTTAAAACTCAGTGGAAATGCTTTTAACTTATCCACATAATTAGTGCGTTAAAAGTGCAATACATTTCTAACGGCTGAAAATTGTCTAAACTTATGATCTGCAAATTTTTGTAAAATCGCCTTCTACTCAATTTTGATTTCAGAAACATTAGTTTTTCTTGTCAGTAAAATTACTTGGAAGTCAGTGGAAATGCTTTTAACTTATCCACATAATTAGTGCGTTAAAATTGCAATACATTTCAAACGGATGAATATTGTCTAAACTTATGATCTGCCACTTTTTTTGAAATCGTGTTCAATTTTAATTTTAGAAACATTAGTTTTTCTTGTCAGTAAAATTACTTGAAAGTCAGTGGAAATGCTTCTAACTTATTTACATAATTAGTGCGTTAAAATTGCAATACATTTCAAACGGCTGAAAATTGTCTAAACTTATGATCTGCCACTTTTTTTGAAATCGTGTTCAATTTTAATTTTAGACACATTAGTTTCTCTTGTCAGTAAAATTACTTAAAACTCAGTGGAAATGCTTTTAACTTATCCACATAATTAGTGCGTTAAAATTGCAATACATTTCTAACGGCTGAAAATTGTCTAAACTTATGATCTGCAAATTTTTGTAAAATCGCCTTTTACTCAATTTTGATTTCAGAAAAATTAGTTTTTCTTGTCAGTAAAAATACTTGGAAGTCAGTGGAAATGCTTTTAACTTATCCACATAATTAGTGCGTTAAAATTGCAATACATTTCAAACGGATGAAAATTGTCTAAACTTATGATCTGCCACTTTTTTTGAAATCGTGTTCAATTTTAATTTTAGAAACATTAGTTTCTCTTGTCAGTAAAATTACTTAAAACTCAGTGGAAATGCTTTTAACTTATCCACATAATTAGTGCGTTAAAATTGCAATACATTTCAAACGGATGAAAATTGTCTAAACTTATGATCTGCCACTTTTTTTGAAATCGTGTTCAATTTTAATTTTAGAAACATTAATTTTTCTTGTCAGTAAAATTACTTGAAAGTCAGTGGAAATGCTTCTAACTTATTTACATAATTAGTGCGTTAAAATTGCAATACATTTCAAACGGCTGAAAATTGTCTAAACTTATGATCTGCCACTTTTTTTGAAATCGTGTTCAATTTTAATTTTAAAAACATTAGTTTTTCTTGTCAGTAAAATTACTTGAAACTCAATGGAAATGCTTTTAACTTATCCACATAATTAGTGCGTTAAAATTGCAATACATTGTAAAGTGCTGAAAATAGTCTAAACTTATGATCTGCAATTTTTTTTCAAATCGCCTTCTACTCAATTTTGATTTCAGAAACATTAGTTTTTCTTGTCAGTAAAATTACTTGGAAGTCAGTGGAAATGCTTTTAACTTATCCACATAATTAGTGCGTTAAAATTGCAATACATTTCTAACGGCTGAAAATTGTCTTAACTTATGATCTGCAAATTTTTGTAAAGTCGCCTTTTACTCAATTTTGATTTCAGAAAAATTAGTTTTTCTTGTCAGTAAAATTACTTGGAAGTCAGTGGAAATGCTTTTAACTTATCCACATAATTAGTGCGTTAAAATTGCAATACATTTCAAACGGATGAAAATTGTCTAAACTTATGATCTGCCACTTTTTTTGAAATCGTGTTCAATTTTAATTTTAGAAACATTAGTTTTTCTTGTCATTAAAATTACTTGAAACTCAGTGGAAATGCTTTTAACTTATCCACATAATTAGTGCGTTAAAAGTGCAATACATTTCTAACGGCTGAAAATTGTCTAAACTTATGATCTGCAAATTTTTGTAAAATCGCCTTCTACTCAATTTTGATTTCAGAAACATTAGTTTTTCTTGTCAGTAAAATTACTTGGAAGTCAGTGGAAATGCTTTTAACTTATCCACATAATTAGTGCGTTAAAATTGCAATACATTTCAAACGGATGAATATTGTCTAAACTTATGATCTGCCACTTTTTTTGAAATCGTGTTCAATTTTAATTTTAGACACATTAGTTTCTTTTGTCAGTAAAATTACTTAAAACTCAGTGGAAATGCTTTTAACTTATCCACATAATTAGTGCGTTAAAATTGCAATACATTTCTAACGGCTGAAAATTGTCTAAACTTATGATCTGCAAATTTTTGTAAAATCGCCTTTTACTCAATTTTGATTTCAGAAAAATTAGTTTTTCTTGTCAGTAAAAATACTTGGAAGTCAGTGGAAATGCTTTTAACTTATCCACATAATTAGTGCGTTAAAATTGCAATACATTTCAAACGGATGAAAATTGTCTAAACTTATGATCTGCCACTTTTTTTGAAATCGTGTTCAATTTTAATTTTAGAAACATTAGTTTCTCTTGTCAGTAAAATTACTTAAAACTCAGTGGAAATGCTTTTAACTTATCCACATAATTAGTGCGTTAAAAGTGCAATACATTTCTAACGGCTGAAAATTGTCTAAACTTATGATCTGCAAATTTTTGTAAAATCGCCTTCTACTCAATTTTGATTTCAGAAACATTAGTTTTTCTTGTCAGTAAAATTACTTGAAACTCAATGGAAATGCTTTTAACTTATCCACATAATTAGTGCGTTAAAATTGCAATACATTGTAAAGTGCTGAAAATAGTCTAAACTTATGATCTGCAATTTTTTTTCAAATCGCCTTATACTCAATTTTGATTTCAGAAACATTAGTTTTTCTTGTCAGTAAAATTACTTGGAAGTCAGTGGAAATGCTTTTAACTTATCTACATAATTAGTTCGTTAAAATTGCAATACATTTCGAACGGCTAAAAATTGTCTTAACGTATGAGCTGGAACTTTTTTTCAAATCGCCTTCTACTCAATTTTAATTTTAGAAACATTGGTTTTTCTTGTCAGTAAAATTACTTGAAAGTCAGTGGAAATGCTTTTAACTTATACACATAATTAGTGCGTTAAAATTGCAATACAATTCAAAGTGCTGAAAATTGTCTAAACTTATGATCTGTAATATTTTTTTCAAATCGCCTTCTAACTCAATTTTGATTTTAGAAACATAGTTTTTTCTGGTCAATAAAATTACTTGAAAGTCAGTGGAAATGCTTTTAACTTATCCACATAATTAGTGCGTTAAAATTGCAATACATTTCAAACGGATGAAAATTGTCTAAACTTATGATCTGCCACTTTTTTTGAAATCGTGTTCAATTTTAATTTTAGAAACATTAGTTTTTCTTGTCAGTAAAATTACTTGAAACTCAATGGAAATGCTTTTAACTTATCCACATAATTAGTGCGTTAAAATTGCAATACATTTCAAAGTGCTGAAAATAGTCTAAACTTATGATCTGCAATTTTTTTTCAAATCGCCTTCTACTCAATTTTGATTTCAGAAACATTAGTTTTTCTTGTCAGTAAAATTACTTGGAAGTCAGTGGAAATGCTTTTAACTTATCCACATAATTAGTGCGTTAAAATTGCAATACATTTCAAACGGATGAAAATTGTCTAAACTTATGATCTGCCACTTTTTTTGAAATCGTGTTCAATTTTAATTTTAGAAACATTAGTTTTTCTTGTCAGTAAAATTACTTGAAAGTCAGTGGAAATGCTTCTAACTTATTTACATAATTAGTGCGTTAAAATTGCAATACATTTCAAACGGCTGAAAATTGTCTAAACTTATGATCTGCCACTTTTTTTGAAATCGTGTTCAATTTTAATTTTAAAAACATTAGTTTTTCTTGTCAGTAAAATTACTTGAAACTCAATGGAAATGCTTTTAACTTATCCACATAATTAGTGCGTTAAAATTGCAATACATTTCAAAGTGCTGAAAATAGTCTAAACTTATGATCTGCAATTTTTTTTCAAATCGCCTTCTACTCAATTTTGATTTCAGAAACATTAGTTTTTCTTGTCAGTAAAATTACTTGGAAGTCAGTGGAAATGCTTTTAACTTATCCACATAATTAGTGCGTTAAAATTGCAATACATTTCTAACGGCTGAAAATTGTCTAAACTTATGATCTGCAAATTTTTGTAAAATCGCCTTTTACTCAATTTTGATTTCAGAAAAATTAGTTTTTCTTGTCAGTAAAATTACTTGGAAGTCAGTGGAAATGCTTTTAACTTATCCACATAATTAGTGCGTTAAAATTGCAATACATTTCAAACGGATGAAAATTGTCTAAACTTATGATCTGCCACTTTTTTTGAAATCGTGTTCAATTTTAATTTTAGAAACATTAGTTTTTCTTGTCATTAAAATTACTTGAAACTCAGTGGAAATGCTTTTAACGTATCCACATAATTAGTGCGTTAAAAGTGCAATACATTTCTAACGGCTGAAAATTGTCTAAACTTATGATCTGCAAATTTTTGTAAAATCGCCTTCTACTCAATTTTGATTTCAGAAACATTAGTTTTTCTTGTCAGTAAAATTACTTGGAAGTCAGTGGAAATGCTTTTAACTTATCCACATAATTAGTGCGTTAAAATTGCAATACATTTCAAACGGATGAATATTGTCTAAACTTATGATCTGCCACTTTTTTTGAAATCGTGTTCAATTTTAATTTTAGACACATTAGTTTCTCTTGTCAGTAAAATTACTTAAAACTCAGTGGAAATGCTTTTAACTTATCCACATAATTAGTGCGTTAAAATTGCAATACATTTCTAACGGCTGAAAATTGTCTAAACTTATGATCTGCAAATTTTTGTAAAATCGCCTTTTACTCAATTTTGATTTCAGAAAAATTAGTTTTTCTTGTCAGTAAAAATACTTGGAAGTCAGTGGAAATGCTTTTAACTTATCCACATAATTAGTGCGTTAAAATTGCAATACATTTCAAACGGATGAAAATTGTCTAAACTTATGATCTGCCACTTTTTTTGAAATCGTGTTCAATTTTAATTTTAGAAACATTAGTTTCTCTTGTCAGTAAAATTACTTAAAACTCAGTGGAAATGCTTTTAACTTATCCACATAATTAGTGCGTTAAAATTGCAATACATTTCTAACGGCTGAAAATTGTCTAAACTTATGATCTGCAAATTTTTGTAAAATCGCCTTTTACTCAATTTTGATTTCAGAAAAATTAGTTTTTCTTGTCAGTAAAATTACTTGGAAGTCAGTGGAAATGCTTTTAACTTATCCACATAATTAGTGCGTTAAAATTGCAATACATTTCAAACAGATGAAAATTGTCTAAACTTATGATCTGCCACTTTTTTTTAAATCGTGTTCAATTTTAATTTTAGAAACATTAGTTTTTCTTGTCATTAAAATTACTTGAAACTCAGTGGAAATGCTTTTAACTTATCCACATAATTAGTGCGTTAAAAGTGCAATACATTTCTAACGGCTGAAAATTGTCTAAACTTATGATCTGCAAATTTTTGTAAAATCGCCTTCTACTCAATTTTGATTTCAGAAACATTAGTTTTTCTTGTCAGTAAAATTACTTGGAAGTCAGTGGAAATGCTTTTAACTTATCCACATAATTAGTGCGTTAAAATTGCAATACATTTCAAACGGATGAATATTGTCTAAACTTATGATCTGCCACTTTTTTTGAAATCGTGTTCAATTTTAATTTTAGACACATTAGTTTCTCTTGTCAGTAAAATTACTTAAAACTCAGTGGAAATGCTTTTAACTTATCCACATAATTAGTGCGTTAAAATTGCAATACATTTCTAACGGCTGAAAATTGTCTAAACTTATGATCTGCAAATTTTTGTAAAATCGCCTTTTACTCAATTTTGATTTCAGAAAAATTAGTTTTTCTTGTCAGTAAAAATACTTGGAAGTCAGTGGAAATGCTTTTAACTTATCCACATAATTAGTGCGTTAAAATTGCAATACATTTCAAACGGATGAAAATTGTCTAAACTTATGATCTGCCACTTTTTTTGAAATCGTGTTCAATTTTAATTTTAGAAACATTAGTTTCTCTTGTCAGTAAAATTACTTAAAACTCAGTGGAAATGCTTTTAACTTATCCACATAATTAGTGCGTTAAAATTGCAATACATTTCTAACGGCTGAAAATTGTCTAAACTTATGATCTGCAAATTTTTGTAAAATCGCCTTTTACTCAATTTTGATTTCAGAAAAATTAGTTTTTCTTGTCAGTAAAATTACTTGGAAGTCAGTGGAAATGCTTTTAACTTATCCACATAATTAGTGCGTTAAAATTGCAATACATTTCAAACGGATGAAAATTGTCTAAACTTATGATCTGCCACTTTTTTTGAAATCGTGTTCAATTTTAATTTTAGAAACATTAGTTTTTCTTGTCATTAAAATTACTTGAAACTCAGTGGAAATGCTTTTAACTTATCCACATAATTAGTGCGTTAAAAGTGCAATACATTTCTAACGGCTGAAAATTGTCTAAACTTATGATCTGCAAATTTTTGTAAAATCGCCTTCTACTCAATTTTGATTTCAGAAACATTAGTTTTTCTTGTCAGTAAAATTACTTGGAAGTCAGTGGAAATGCTTTTAACTTATCCACATAATTAGTGCGTTAAAATTGCAATACATTTCAAACGGATGAATATTGTCTAAACTTATGATCTGCCACTTTTTTTGAAATCGTGTTTAATTTTAATTTTAGAAACATTAGTTTTTCTTGTCAGTAAAATTACTTGAAACTCAGTGGAAATGCTTTTAACTTATCCACATAATTAGTGCGTTAAAATTGCAATACATTTCTAACGGCTGAAAATTGTCTAAACTTATGATCTGCAAATTTTTGTAAAATCGCCTTTTACTCAATTTTGATTTCAGAAAAATTAGTTTTTCTTGTCAGTAAAATTACTTGGAAGTCAGTGGAAATGCTTTTAACTTATCCACATAATTAGTGCGTTAAAATTGCAAAACATTTCAAACGGATGAAAATTGTCTAAACTTATGATCTGCCACTTTTTTTGAAATCGTGTTCAATTTTAATTTTAGAAACATTAGTTTTTCTTGTCATTAAAATTACTTGAAACTCAGTGGAAATGCTTTTAACTTATCCACATAATTAGTGCGTTAAAAGTGCAATACATTTCTAACGGCTGAAAATTGTCTAAACTTATGATCTGCAAATTTTTGTAAAATCGCCTTCTACTCAATTTTGATTTCAGAAACATTAGTTTTTCTTGTCAGTAAAATTACTTGGAAGTCAGTGGAAATGCTTTTAACTTATCCACATAATTAGTGCGTTAAAATTGCAATACATTTCAAACGGATGAATATTGTCTAAACTTATGATCTGCCACTTTTTTTGAAATCGTGTTTAATTTTAATTTTAGAAACATTAGTTTTTCTTGTCAGTAAAATTACTTGAAACTCAGTGGAAATGCTTTTAACTTATCCACATAATTAGTGCGTTAAAATTGCAATACATTTCTAACGGCTGAAAATTGTCTAAACTTATGATCTGCAAATTTTTGTAAAATCGCCTTTTACTCAATTTTGATTTCAGAAAAATTAGTTTTTCTTGTCAGTAAAAATACTTGGAAGTCAGTGGAAATGCTTTTAACTTATCCACATAATTAGTGCGTTAAAATTGCAATACATTTCAAACGGATGAAAATTGTCTAAACTTATGATCTGCCACTTTTTTTGAAATCGTGTTCAATTTTAATTTTAGAAACATTAGTTTCTCTTGTCAGTAAAATTACTTAAAACTCAGTGGAAATGCTTTTAACTTATCCACATAATTAGTGCGTTAAAATTGCAATACATTTCTAACGGCTGAAAATTGTCTAAACTTATGATCTGCAAATTTTTGTAAAATCGCCTTTTACTCAATTTTGATTTCAGAAAAATTAGTTTTTCTTGTCAGTAAAATTACTTGGAAGTCAGTGGAAATGCTTTTAACTTATCCACATAATTAGTGCGTTAAAATTGCAATACATTTCAAACAGATGAAAATTGTCTAAACTTATGATCTGCCACTTTTTTTTAAATCGTGTTCAATTTTAATTTTAGAAACATTAGTTTTTCTTGTCATTAAAATTACTTGAAACTCAGTGGAAATGCTTTTAACTTATCCACATAATTAGTGCGTTAAAAGTGCAATACATTTCTAACGGCTGAAAATTGTCTAAACTTATGATCTGCAAATTTTTGTAAAATCGCCTTCTACTCAATTTTGATTTCAGAAACATTAGTTTTTCTTGTCAGTAAAATTACTTGGAAGTCAGTGGAAATGCTTTTAACTTATCCACATAATTAGTGCGTTAAAATTGCAATACATTTCAAACGGATGAAAATTGTCTAAACTTATGATCTGCCACTTTTTTTGAAATCGTGTTCAATTTTAATTTTAGAAACATTAGTTTTTCTTGTCATTAAAATTACTTGAAACTCAGTGGAAATGCTTTTAACTTATCCACATAATTAGTGCGTTAAAAGTGCAATACATTTCTAACGGCTGAAAATTGTCTAAACTTATGATCTGCAAATTTTTGTAAAATCGCCTTCTACTCAATTTTGATTTCAGAAACATTAGTTTTTCTTGTCAGTAAAATTACTTGGAAGTCAGTGGAAATGCTTTTAACTTATCCACATAATTAGTGCGTTAAAATTGCAATACATTTCAAACGGATGAATATTGTCTAAACTTATGATCTGCCACTTTTTTTGAAATCGTGTTCAATTTTAATTTTAGACACATTAGTTTCTCTTGTCAGTAAAATTACTTAAAACTCAGTGGAAATGCTTTTAACTTATCCACATAATTAGTGCGTTAAAATTGCAATACATTTCTAACGGCTGAAAATTGTCTAAACTTATGATCTGCAAATTTTTGTAAAATCGCCTTTTACTCAATTTTGATTTCAGAAAAATTAGTTTTTCTTGTCAGTAAAATTACTTGGAAGTCAGTGGAAATGCTTTTAACTTATCCACATAATTAGTGCGTTAAAATTGCAATACATTTCAAACGGATGAAAATTGTCTAAACTTATGATCTGCCACTTTTTTTGAAATCGTGTTCAATTTTAATTTTAGAAACATTAGTTTTTCTTGTCATTAAAATTACTTGAAACTCAGTGGAAATGCTTTTAACTTATCCACATAATTAGTGCGTTAAAAGTGCAATACATTTCTAACGGCTGAAAATTGTCTAAACTTATGATCTGCAAATTTTTGTAAAATCGCCTTCTACTCAATTTTGATTTCAGAAACATTAGTTTTTCTTGTCAGTAAAATTACTTGGAAGTCAGTGGAAATGCTTTTAACTTATCCACATAATTAGTGCGTTAAAATTGCAATACATTTCAAACGGATGAATATTGTCTAAACTTATGATCTGCCACTTTTTTTGAAATCGTGTTCAATTTTAATTTTAGACACATTAGTTTCTCTTGTCAGTAAAATTACTTAAAACTCAGTGGAAATGCTTTTAACTTATCCACATAATTAGTGCGTTAAAATTGCAATACATTTCTAACGGCTGAAAATTGTCTAAACTTATGATCTGCAAATTTTTGTAAAATCGCCTTTTACTCAATTTTGATTTCAGAAAAATTAGTTTTTCTTGTCAGTAAAAATACTTGGAAGTCAGTGGAAATGCTTTTAACTTATCCACATAATTAGTGCGTTAAAATTGCAATACATTTCAAACGGATGAAAATTGTCTAAACTTATGATCTGCCACTTTTTTTGAAATCGTGTTCAATTTTAATTTTAGAAACATTAGTTTCTCTTGTCAGTAAAATTACTTAAAACTCAGTGGAAATGCTTTTAACTTATCCACATAATTAGTGCGTTAAAATTGCAATACATTTCTAACGGCTGAAAATTGTCTAAACTTATGATCTGCAAATTTTTGTAAAATCGCCTTTTACTCAATTTTGATTTCAGAAAAATTAGTTTTTCTTGTCAGTAAAATTACTTGGAAGTCAGTGGAAATGCTTTTAACTTATCCACATAATTAGTGCGTTAAAATTGCAATACATTTCAAACGGATGAAAATTGTCTAAACTTATGATCTGCCACTTTTTTTGAAATCGTGTTCAATTTTAATTTTAGAAACATTAGTTTTTCTTGTCATTAAAATTACTTGAAACTCAGTGGAAATGCTTTTAACTTATCCACATAATTAGTGCGTTAAAAGTGCAATACATTTCTAACGGCTGAAAATTGTCTAAACTTATGATCTGCAAATTTTTGTAAAATCGCCTTCTACTCAATTTTGATTTCAGAAACATTAGTTTTTCTTGTCAGTAAAATTACTTGGAAGTCAGTGGAAATGCTTTTAACTTATCCACATAATTAGTGCGTTAAAATTGCAATACATTTCAAACGGATGAATATTGTCTAAACTTATGATCTGCCACTTTTTTTGAAATCGTGTTTAATTTTAATTTTAGAAACATTAGTTTTTCTTGTCAGTAAAATTACTTGAAACTCAGTGGAAATGCTTTTAACTTATCCACATAATTAGTGCGTTAAAATTGCAATACATTTCTAACGGCTGAAAATTGTCTAAACTTATGATCTGCAAATTTTTGTAAAATCGCCTTTTACTCAATTTTGATTTCAGAAAAATTAGTTTTTCTTGTCAGTAAAAATACTTGGAAGTCAGTGGAAATGCTTTTAACTTATCCACATAATTAGTGCGTTAAAATTGCAATACATTTCAAACGGATGAAAATTGTCTAAACTTATGATCTGCCACTTTTTTTGAAATCGTGTTCAATTTTAATTTTAGAAACATTAGTTTCTCTTGTCAGTAAAATTACTTAAAACTCAGTGGAAATGCTTTTAACTTATCCACATAATTAGTGCGTTAAAATTGCAATACATTTCTAACGGCTGAAAATTGTCTAAACTTATGATCTGCAAATTTTTGTAAAATCGCCTTTTACTCAATTTTGATTTCAGAAAAATTAGTTTTTCTTGTCAGTAAAATTACTTGGAAGTCAGTGGAAATGCTTTTAACTTATCCACATAATTAGTGCGTTAAAATTGCAATACATTTCAAACAGATGAAAATTGTCTAAACTTATGATCTGCCACTTTTTTTTAAATCGTGTTCAATTTTAATTTTAGAAACATTAGTTTTTCTTGTCATTAAAATTACTTGAAACTCAGTGGAAATGCTTTTAACTTATCCACATAATTAGTGCGTTAAAAGTGCAATACATTTCTAACGGCTGAAAATTGTCTAAACTTATGATCTGCAAATTTTTGTAAAATCGCCTTCTACTCAATTTTGATTTCAGAAACATTAGTTTTTCTTGTCAGTAAAATTACTTGGAAGTCAGTGGAAATGCTTTTAACTTATCCACATAATTAGTGCGTTAAAATTGCAATACATTTCAAACGGATGAAAATTGTCTAAACTTATGATCTGCCACTTTTTTTGAAATCGTGTTCAATTTTAATTTTAGAAACATTAGTTTTTCTTGTCATTAAAATTACTTGAAACTCAGTGGAAATGCTTTTAACTTATCCACATAATTAGTGCGTTAAAAGTGCAATACATTTCTAACGGCTGAAAATTGTCTAAACTTATGATCTGCAAATTTTTGTAAAATCGCCTTCTACTCAATTTTGATTTCAGAAACATTAGTTTTTCTTGTCAGTAAAATTACTTGGAAGTCAGTGGAAATGCTTTTAACTTATCCACATAATTAGTGCGTTAAAATTGCAATACATTTCAAACGGATGAATATTGTCTAAACTTATGATCTGCCACTTTTTTTGAAATCGTGTTCAATTTTAATTTTAGACACATTAGTTTCTCTTGTCAGTAAAATTACTTAAAACTCAGTGGAAATGCTTTTAACTTATCCACATAATTAGTGCGTTAAAATTGCAATACATTTCTAACGGCTGAAAATTGTCTAAACTTATGATCTGCAAATTTTTGTAAAATCGCCTTTTACTCAATTTTGATTTCAGAAAAATTAGTTTTTCTTGTCAGTAAAAATACTTGGAAGTCAGTGGAAATGCTTTTAACTTATCCACATAATTAGTGCGTTAAAATTGCAATACATTTCAAACGGATGAAAATTGTCTAAACTTATGATCTGCCACTTTTTTTGAAATCGTGTTCAATTTTAATTTTAGAAACATTAGTTTCTCTTGTCAGTAAAATTACTTAAAACTCAGTGGAAATGCTTTTAACTTATCCACATAATTAGTGCGTTAAAATTGCAATACATTTCTAACGGCTGAAAATTGTCTAAACTTATGATCTGCAAATTTTTGTAAAATCGCCTTTTACTCAATTTTGATTTCAGAAAAATTAGTTTTTCTTGTCAGTAAAATTACTTGGAAGTCAGTGGAAATGCTTTTAACTTATCCACATAATTAGTGCGTTAAAATTGCAATACATTTCAAACGGATGAAAATTGTCTAAACTTATGATCTGCCACTTTTTTTGAAATCGTGTTCAATTTTAATTTTAGAAACATTAGTTTTTCTTGTCATTAAAATTACTTGAAACTCAGTGGAAATGCTTTTAACTTATCCACATAATTAGTGCGTTAAAAGTGCAATACATTTCTAACGGCTGAAAATTGTCTAAACTTATGATCTGCAAATTTTTGTAAAATCGCCTTCTACTCAATTTTGATTTCAGAAACATTAGTTTTTCTTGTCAGTAAAATTACTTGGAAGTCAGTGGAAATGCTTTTAACTTATCCACATAATTAGTGCGTTAAAATTGCAATACATTTCAAACGGATGAATATTGTCTAAACTTATGATCTGCCACTTTTTTTGAAATCGTGATTAATTTTAATTTTAGAAACATTAGTTTTTCTTGTCAGTAAAATTACTTGAAAGTCAGTGGAAATGCTTTTAACTTATCCACATATATAGTGCGTTAAAAGTGCAATACATTTCTAACGGCTGAAAATTGTCTAAACTTATGATCTGTAATTTTTTTTTAAATCGCCTTATACTCAATTTTGATTTCAGAAACATTAGTTTTTCTTGTCAGTAAAATTACTTGGAAGTCAGTGGAAATGCTTTTAACTTATCTACATAATTAGTTCGTTAAAATTGCAATACATTTCGAACGGCTAAAAATTGTCTTAACGTATGAGCTGGAACTTTTTTTCAAATCGCCTTCTACTCAATTTTAATTTTAGAAACATTGGTTTTTCTTGTCAGTAAAATTACTTGAAAGTCAGTGGAAATGCTTTTAACTTATACACATAATTAGAGCGTTAAAATTGCAATACAATTCAAAGTGCTGAAAATTGTCTAAACTTATGATCTGTAATATTTTTTTCAAATCGCCTTCTAACTCAATTTTGATTTTAAAAACATAGTTTTTTCTGGTCAATAAAATTACTTGAAAGTCAGTGGAAATGCTTTTAACTTATCCACATAATTAGTGCGTTAAAATTGCAATACATTTCAAACGGATGAAAATTGTCTAAACTTATGATCTGCCACTTTTTTTGAAATCGTGTTCAATTTTAATTTTAGAAACATTAGTTTTTCTTGTCAGTAAAATTACTTGAAACTCAATGGAAATGCTTTTAACTTATCCACATAATTAGTGCGTTAAAATTGCAATACATTTCAAAGTGCTGAAAATAGTCTAAACTTATGATCTGCAATTTTTTTTCAAATCGCCTTCTACTCAATTTTGATTTCCGAAACATTAGTTTTTCTTGTCAGTAAAATTACTTGGAAGTCAGTGGAAATGCTTTTAACTTATCCACATAATTAGTGCGTTAAAATTGCAATACATTTCAAACGGATGAAAATTGTCTAAACTTATGATCTGCCACTTTTTTTGAAATCGTGTTCAATTTTAATTTTAGAAACATTAGTTTTTCTTGTCAGTAAAATTACTTGAAACTCAGTGAAAATGCTTTTAACTTATCCACATAATTAGTGCGTTAAAAGTGCAATACATTTCTAACGGCTGAAAATTGTCTAAACTTATGATCTGCAAATTTTTGTAAAATCGCCTTCTACTCAATTTTGATTTCAGAAACATTAGTTTTTCTTGTCAGTAAAATTACTTGGAAGTCAGTGGAAATGCTATTAACTTATCCACATAATTAGTGCGTTAAAATTGCAATACATTTCAAACGGACGAATATTGTCTAAACTTATGATCTGCCACTTTTTTTGAAATCGTGTTCAATTTTAATTTTAGAAACATTAGTTTTTCTTGTCAGTAAAATTACTTGAAACTCAGTGGAAATGCTTTTAACTTATCCACATAATTAGTGCGTTAAAAGTGCAATACATTTCTAACGGCTGAAAATTGTCTAAACTTATGATCTGCAATTTTTTTTTAAATCGCCTTCTACTCAATTTTGATTTCAGAAACATTAGTTTTTCTTGTCAGTAAAATTACTTGGAAGTCAGTGGAAATGCTTTTAACTTATCCACATAATTAGTGCGTTAAAATTGCAATACATTTCAAACGGATGAATATTGTCTAAACTTATGATCTGCCACTTTTTTTGAAATCGTGTTCAATTTTAATTTTAGAAACATTAGTTTTTCTTGTCAGTAAAATTACTTGAAAGTCAGTGGAAATGCTTCTAACTTATTTACATAATTAGTGCGTTAAAATTGCAATACATTTCAAACGGCTGAAAATTGTCTAAACTTATGATCTGCCACTTTTTTTGAAATCGTGTTCAATTTTAATTTTAAAAACATTAGTTTTTCTTGTCAGTAAAATTACTTGAAACTCAATGGAAATGCTTTTAACTTATCCACATAATTAGTGCGTTAAAATTGCAATACATTTCAAAGTGCTGAAAATAGTCTAAACTTATGATCTGCAATTTTTTTTCAAATCGCCTTCTACTCAATTTTGATTTCAGAAACATTAGTTTTTCTTGTCAGTAAAATTACTTGGAAGTCAGTGGAAATGCTTTTAACTTATCCACATAATTAGTGCGTTAAAATTGCAATACATTTCTAACGGCTGAAAATTGTCTAAACTTATGATCTGCAAATTTTTGTAAAATCGCCTTTTACTCAATTTTGATTTCAGAAAAATTAGTTTTTCTTGTCAGTAAAATTACTTGGAAGTCAGTGGAAATGCTTTTAACTTATCCACATATTTAGTGCGTTAAAATTGCAATACATTTCAAACGGATGAAAATTGTCTAAACTTATGATCTGCCACTTTTTTTGAAATCGTGTTCAATTTTAATTTTAGAAACATTAGTTTTTCTTGTCATTAAAATTACTTGAAACTCAGTGGAAATGCTTTTAACTTATCCACATAATTAGTGCGTTAAAAGTGCAATACATTTCTAACGGCTGAAAATTGTCTAAACTTATGATCTGCAAATTTTTGTAAAATCGCCTTCTACTCAATTTTGATTTCAGAAACATTAGTTTTTCTTGTCAGTAAAATTACTTGGAAGTCAGTGGAAATGCTTTTAACTTATCCACATAATTAGTGCGTTAAAATTGCAATACATTTCAAACGGATGAATATTGTCTAAACTTATGATCTGCCACTTTTTTTGAAATCGTGTTCAATTTTAATTTTAGACACATTAGTTTCTCTTGTCAGTAAAATTACTTAAAACTCAGTGGAAATGCTTTTAACTTATCCACATAATTAGTGCGTTAAAATTGCAATACATTTCTAACGGCTGAAAATTGTCTAAACTTATGATCTGCAAATTTTTGTAAAATCGCCTTTTACTCAATTTTGATTTCAGAAAAATTAGTTTTTCTTGTCAGTAAAAATACTTGGAAGTCAGTGGAAATGCTTTTAACTTATCCACATAATTAGTGCGTTAAAATTGCAATACATTTCAAACGGATGAAAATTGTCTAAACTTATGATCTGCCACTTTTTTTGAAATCGTGTTCAATTTTAATTTTAGAAACATTAGTTTCTCTTGTCAGTAAAATTACTTAAAACTCAGTGGAAATGCTTTTAACTTATCCACATAATTAGTGCGTTAAAATTGCAATACATTTCTAACGGCTGAAAATTGTCTAAACTTATGATCTGCAAATTTTTGTAAAATCGCCTTTTACTCAATTTTGATTTCAGAAAAATTAGTTTTTCTTGTCAGTAAAATTACTTGGAAGTCAGTGGAAATGCTTTTAACTTATCCACATAATTAGTGCGTTAAAATTGCAATACATTTCAAACGGATGAAAATTGTCTAAACTTATGATCTGCCACTTTTTTTGAAATCGTGTTCAATTTTAATTTTAGAAACATTAGTTTTTCTTGTCATTAAAATTACTTGAAACTCAGTGGAAATGCTTTTAACTTATCCACATAATTAGTGCGTTAAAAGTGCAATACATTTCTAACGGCTGAAAATTGTCTAAACTTATGATCTGCAATTTTTTTTCAAATCGCCTTCTACTCAATTTTGATTTCAGAAACATTAGTTTTTCTTGTCAGTAAAATTACTTGGAAGTCAGTGGAAATGCTTTTAACTTATCCACATAATTAGTGCGTTAAAATTGCAATACATTTCTAACGGCTGAAAATTGTCTAAACTTATGATCTGCAAATTTTTGTAAAATCGCCTTTTACTCAATTTTGATTTCAGAAAAATTAGTTTTTCTTGTCAGTAAAATTACTTGGAAGTCAGTGGAAATGCTTTTAACTTATCCACATATTTAGTGCGTTAAAATTGCAATACATTTCAAACGGATGAAAATTGTCTAAACTTATGATCTGCCACTTTTTTTGAAATCGTGTTCAATTTTAATTTTAGAAACATTAGTTTTTCTTGTCATTAAAATTACTTGAAACTCAGTGGAAATGCTTTTAACTTATCCACATAATTAGTGCGTTAAAAGTGCAATACATTTCTAACGGCTGAAAATTGTCTAAACTTATGATCTGCAAATTTTTGTAAAATCGCCTTCTACTCAATTTTGATTTCAGAAACATTAGTTTTTCTTGTCAGTAAAATTACTTGGAAGTCAGTGGAAATGCTTTTAACTTATCCACATAATTAGTGCGTTAAAATTGCAATACATTTCAAACGGATGAATATTGTCTAAACTTATGATCTGCCACTTTTTTTGAAATCGTGTTCAATTTTAATTTTAGACACATTAGTTTCTCTTGTCAGTAAAATTACTTAAAACTCAGTGGAAATGCTTTTAACTTATCCACATAATTAGTGCGTTAAAATTGCAATACATTTCTAACGGCTGAAAATTGTCTAAACTTATGATCTGCAAATTTTTGTAAAATCGCCTTTTACTCAATTTTGATTTCAGAAAAATTAGTTTTTCTTGTCAGTAAAAATACTTGGAAGTCAGTGGAAATGCTTTTAACTTATCCACATAATTAGTGCGTTAAAATTGCAATACATTTCAAACGGATGAAAATTGTCTAAACTTATGATCTGCCACTTTTTTTGAAATCGTGTTCAATTTTAATTTTAGAAACATTAGTTTCTCTTGTCAGTAAAATTACTTAAAACTCAGTGGAAATGCTTTTAACTTATCCACATAATTAGTGCGTTAAAATTGCAATACATTTCTAACGGCTGAAAATTGTCTAAACTTATGATCTGCAAATTTTTGTAAAATCGCCTTTTACTCAATTTTGATTTCAGAAAAATTAGTTTTTCTTGTCAGTAAAATTACTTGGAAGTCAGTGGAAATGCTTTTAACTTATCCACATAATTAGTGCGTTAAAATTGCAATACATTTCAAACGGATGAAAATTGTCTAAACTTATGATCTGCCACTTTTTTTGAAATCGTGTTCAATTTTAATTTTAGAAACATTAGTTTTTCTTGTCATTAAAATTACTTGAAACTCAGTGGAAATGCTTTTAACTTATCCACATAATTAGTGCGTTAAAAGTGCAATACATTTCTAACGGCTGAAAATTGTCTAAACTTATGATCTGCAAATTTTTGTAAAATCGCCTTCTACTCAATTTTGATTTCAGAAACATTAGTTTTTCTTGTCAGTAAAATTACTTGGAAGTCAGTGGAAATGCTTTTAACTTATCCACATAATTAGTGCGTTAAAATTGCAATACATTTCAAACGGATGAATATTGTCTAAACTTATGATCTGCCACTTTTTTTGAAATCGTGTTTAATTTTAATTTTAGAAACATTAGTTTTTCTTGTCAGTAAAATTACTTGAAAGTCAGTGGAAATGCTTTTAACTTATCCACATAATTAGTGCGTTAAAAGTGCAATACATTTCTAACGGCTGAAAATTGTCTAAACTTATGATCTGTAATTTTTTTTTAAATCGCCTTATACTCAATTTTGATTTCAGAAACATTAGTTTTTCTTGTCAGTAAAATTACTTGGAAGTCAGTGGAAATGCTTTTAACTTATCTACATAATTAGTTCGTTAAAATTGCAATACATTTCGAACGGCTAAAAATTGTCTTAACGTATGAGCTGGAACTTTTTTTCAAATCGCCTTCTACTCAATTTTAATTTTAGAAACATTGGTTTTTCTTGTCTGTAAAATTACTTGAAAGTCAGTGGAAATGCTTTTAACTTATACACATAATTAGTGCGTTAAAATTGCAATACAATTCAAAGTGCTGAAAATTGTCTAAACTTATGATCTGTAATATTTTTTTCAAATCGCCTTCTAACTCAATTTTGATTTTAGAAACATAGTTTTTTCTGGTCAATAAAATTACTTGAAACTCAATGGAAATGCTTTTAACTTATCCACATAATTAGTGCGTTAAAATTGCAATACATTTCAAAGTGCTGAAAATAGTCTAAACTTATGATCTGCAATTTTTTTTCAAATCGCCTTCTACTCAATTTTGATTTCAGAAACATTAGTTTTTCTTGTCAGTAAAATTACTTGGAAGTCAGTGGAAATGCTTTTAACTTATCCACATAATTAGTGCGTTAAAAGTGCAATACATTTCTAACGGCTGAAAATTGTCTAAACTTATGATCTGCAAATTTTTTTAAAATCGCCTTCTACTCAATTTTGATTTCAGAAACATTAGTTTTTCTTGTCAGTAAAATTACTTGGAAGTCAGTGGAAATGCTATTAACTTATCCACATAATTAGTGCGTTAAAATTGCAATACATTTCAAACGGACGAATATTGTCTAAACTTATGATCTGCCACTTTTTTTGAAATCGTGTTCAATTTTAATTTTAGAAACATTAGTTTTTCTTGTCAGTAAAATTACTTGAAACTCAGTGGAAATGCTTTTAACTTATCCACATAATTAGTGCGTTAAAAGTGCAATACATTTCTAACGGCTGAAAATTGTCTAAACTTATGATCTGCAATTTTTTTTTAAATCGCCTTCTACTCAATTTTGATTTCAGAAACATTAGTTTTTCTTGTCAGTAAAATTACTTGGAAGTCAGTGGAAATGCTTTTAACTTATCCACATAATTAGTGCGTTAAAATTGCAATACATTTCAAACGGATGAATATTGTCTAAACTTATGATCTGCCACTTTTTTTGAAATCGTGTTCAATTTTAATTTTAGAAACATTAGTTTTTCTTGTCAGTAAAATTACTTGAAAGTCAGTGGAAATGCTTCTAACTTATTTACATAATTAGTGCGTTAAAATTGCAATACATTTCTAACGGCTGAAAATTGTCTAAACTTATGATCTGCCACTTTTTTTGAAATCGTGTTCAATTTTAATTTTAAAAACATTAGTTTTTCTTGTCAGTAAAATTACTTGAAACTCAATGGAAATGCTTTTAACTTATCCACATAATTAGTGCGTTAAAATTGCAATACATTTCAAAGTGCTGAAAATAGTCTAAACTTATGATCTGCAATTTTTTTTCAAATCGCCTTCTACTCAATTTTGATTTCAGAAACATTAGTTTTTCTTGTCAGTAAAATTACTTGGAAGTCAGTGGAAATGCTTTTAACTTATCCACATAATTAGTGCGTTAAAATTGCAATACATTTCTAACGGCTGAAAATTGTCTAAACTTATGATCTGCAAATTTTTGTAAAATCGCCTTTTACTCAATTTTAATTTTAGAAACATTAGTTTTTCTTGTCAGTAAAATTACTTGAAAGTCAGTGGAAATGCTTTTAACTTATCCACATAATTAGTGCGTTAAAATTGCAATACATTTCAAACGGATGAAAATTGTCTAAACTTATGATCTGCCACTTTTTTTGAAATCGTGTTCAATTTTAATTTTAGAAACATTAGTTTTTCTTGTCAGTAAAATTACTTGAAACTCAATGGAAATGCTTTTAACTTATCCACATAATTAGTGCGTTAAAATTGCAATACATTTCTAACGGCTGAAAATTGTCTAAACTTATGATCTGCAAATTTTTGTAAAATCGCCTTTTACTCAATTTTGATTTGAGAAAAATTAGTTTTTCTTGTCAGTAAAATTACTTGGAAGTCAGTGGAAATGCTTTTAACTTATCCACATAATTAGTGCGTTAAAATTGCAATACATTTCAAACGGATGAAAATTGTCTAAACTTATGATCTGCCACTTTTTTTGAAATCGTGTTCAATTTTAATTTTAGAAACATTAGTTTTTCTTGTCAGTAAAATTACTTGAAACTCAGTGGAAATGCTTTTAACTTATCCACATAATTAGTGCGTTAAAAGTGCAATACATTTCTAACGGCTGAAAATTGTCTAAACTTATGATCTGCAATTTTTTTTTAAATCGCCTTCTACTCAATTTTGATTTCAGAAACATTAGTTTTTCTTGTCAGTAAAATTACTTGGAAGTCAGTGGAAATGCTTTTAACTTATCCACATAATTAGTGCGTTAAAATTGCAATACATTTCAAACGGATGAATATTGCCTAAACTTATGATCTGCCACTTTTTTTGAAATCGTGTTCAATTTTAATTTTAGAAACATTAGTTTTTCTTGTCAGTAAAATTACTTAAAACTCAGTGGAAATGCTTTTAACGTATCCACATAATTAGTGCGTTAAAATTGCAATACATTTCTAACGGCTGAAAATTGTCTAAACTTATGATCTGCAAATTTTTGTAAAATCGCCTTTTACTCAATTTTGATTTCAGAAAAAATAGTTTTTCTTGTCAGTAAAAATACTTGGAAGTCAGTGGAAATGCTTTTAACTTATCCACATAATTAGTGCGTTAAAATTGCAATACATTTCAAACGGATGAAAATTGTCTAAACTTATGATCTGCCACTTTTTTTGAAATCGTGTTCAATTTTAATTTTAGAAACATTAGTTTCTCTTGTCAGTAAAATTACTTAAAACTCAGTGGAAATGCTTTTAACTTATCCACATAATTAGTGCGTTAAAATTGCAATACATTTCTAACGGCTGAAAATTGTCTAAACTTATGATCTGCAAATTTTTGTAAAATCGCCTTTTACTCAATTTTGATTTCAGAAAAATTAGTTTTTCTTGTCAGTAAAATTACTTGGAAGTCAGTGGAAATGCTTTTAACTTATCCACATAATTAGTGCGTTAAAATTGCAATACATTTCAAACGGATGAAAATTGTCTAAACTTATGATCTGCCACTTTTTTTGAAATCGTGTTCAATTTTAAATTTTAAAAACATTAGTTTTTCTTGTCATTAAAATTTCTTGAAACTCAGTGGAAATGCTTTTAACTTATCCACATAATTAGTGCGTTAAAAGTGCAATACATTTCTAACGGCTGAAAATTGTCTAAACTTATGATCTGCAAATTTTTGTAAAATCGCCTTCTACTCAATTTTGATTTCAGAAACATTAGTTTTTCTTGTCAGTAAAATTACTTGGAAGTCAGTGGAAATGCTTTTAACTTATCCACATAATTAGTGCGTTAAAATTGCAATACATTTCAAACGGATGAATATTGTCTAAACTTATGATCAGCCACTTTTTTTGAAATCGTGTTTAATTTTAATTTTAGAAACATTAGTTTTTCTTGTCAGTAAAATTACTTGAAAGTCAGTGGAAATGCTTTTAACTTATCCACGTAATAAGTGCGTTAAAATTGCAATACATTTCAAAGTGCTGAAAATAGTCTAAACTTATGATCTGCCACTTTTTTATAAATCGTGTTCAATTTTGATTTTAGAATCATTCGTTTTTCTTGTCAGTAAAATTACTTGAAACTCAATGGAAATGCTATTAACTTATCCACATAATTAGTGCGTTAAAATTGCAATACATTTCAAAGTGCTGAAAATTGTCTAAACTTATGATGTGCAAATTTTTTTCAAATCGCCTTTTACTCAATTTTGATTTCAGAAACATTAGTTTTTCTTGTCAGTAAAATTACTTGGAAGTCAGTGGAAATGCTTTTAACTTATCCACATAATTAGTGCGTTAAAATTGCAATACATTTCAAACGGATGAAAATTGTCTAAACTTATGATCTGCCACTTTTTTTTAAATCGTGTTCAATTTTAATTTTAGAAACATTAGTTTTTCTTGTCAGTAAAATTACTTGAAACTCAGTGGAAATGCTTTTAACTTATCCACATAATTAGTGCGTTAAAAGTGCAATACATTTCTAACGGCTGAAAATTGTCTAAACCTATGATCTGCAAATTTTTGTAAAATCGCCTTCTACTCAATTTTGATTTCAGAAACATTAGTTTTTCTTGTCAGTAAAAATACTTGGAAGTCAGTGGAAATGCTTTTAACTTATCCACATAATTAGTGCGTTAAAATTGCAATACATTTCAAACGGACGAATATTGTCTAAACTTATGATCTGCCACTTTTTTTGAAATCGTGTTCAATTTTAATTTTAGAAACATTAGTTTTTCTTGTCAGTAAAATTACTTGAAACTCAGTGGAAATGCTTTTAACTTATCCACATAATTAGTGCGTTAAAAGTGCAATACATTTCTAACGGCTGAAAATTGTCTAAACTTATGATCTGCAATTTTTTTTTAAATCGCCTTCTACTCAATTTTGATTTCAGAAACATTAGTTTTTCTTGTCAGTAAAATTACTTGGAAGTCAGTGGAAATGCTTTTAACTTATCTACATAATTAGTTCGTTAAAATTGCAATACATTTCGAACGGCTAAAAATTGTCTTAACGTATGAGCTGGAACTTTTTTTCAAATCGCCTTCTACTCAATTTTAATTTTAGAAACATTAGTTTTTCTTGTCAGTAAAATTACTTGAAAGTCAGTGGAAATGCTTTTAACTTATACACATAATTAGTGCGTTAAAATTGCAATACAATTCAAAGTGCTGAAAATTGTCTAAACTTATGATCTGTAATATTTTTTTCAAATCGCCTTCTAACTCAATTTTGATTTTAGAAACATAGTTTTTTCTGGTCAATAAAATTACTTGAAAGTCAGTGGAAATGCTTTTAACTTATCCACATAATTAGTGCGTTAAAATTGCAATACATTTCTAACGGCTGAAAATTGTCTAAACTTATGATCTGCAAATTTTTGTAAAATCGCCTTTTACTCAATTTTGATTTGAGAAAAATTAGTTTTTCTTGTCAGTAAAATTACTTGGAAGTCAGTGGAAATGCTTTTAACTTATCCACATAATTAGTGCGTTAAAATTGCAATACATTTCAAACGGATGAAAATTGTCTAAACTTATGATCTGCCACTTTTTTTGAAATCGTGTTCAATTTTAATTTTAGAAACATTAGTTTTTCTTGTCAGTAAAATTACTTGAAACTCAGTGGAAATGCTTTTAACTTATCCACATAATTAGTGCGTTAAAAGTGCAATACATTTCTAACGGCTGAAAATTGTCTAAACTTATGATCTGCAATTTTTTTTTAAATCGCCTTCTACTCAATTTTGATTTCAGAAACATTAGTTTTTCTTGTCAGTAAAATTACTTGGAAGTCAGTGGAAATGCTTTTAACTTATCCACATAATTAGTGCGTTAAAATTGCAATACATTTCAAACGGATGAATATTGCCTAAACTTATGATCTGCCACTTTTTTTGAAATCGTGTTCAATTTTAATTTTAGAAACATTAGTTTTTCTTGTCAGTAAAATTACTCTAAAGTCAGTGGAAATGCTTCTAACTTATTTACATAATTAGTGCGTTAAAATTGCAATACATTTCAAAGTGCTGAAAATAGTCTAAACTTATGATCTGCAATTTTTTTTCAAATCGCCTTCTACTCAATTTTGATTTCAGAAACATTAGTTTTTCTTGTCAGTAAAATTACTTGGAAGTCAGTGGAAATGCTTTTAACTTATCCACATAATTAGTGCGTTAAAATTGCAATACATTTCAAACGGATGAATATTGTCTAAACTTATGATCTGCCACTTTTTTTGAAATCGTGTTCAATTTTAATTTTAGACACATTAGTTTCTCTTGTCAGTAAAATTACTTAAAACTCAGTGGAAATGCTTTTAACTTATCCACATAATTAGTGCGTTAAAATTGCAATACATTTCTAACGGCTGAAAATTGTCTAAACTTATGATCTGCAAATTTTTGTAAAATCGCCTTTTACTCAATTTTGATTTCAGAAAAATTAGTTTTTCTTGTCAGTAAAATTACTTGGAAGTCAGTGGAAATGCTTTTAACTTATCCACATAATTAGTGCGTTAAAATTGCAATACATTTCAAACGGATGAAAATTGTCTAAACTTATGATCTGCCACTTTTTTTGAAATCGTGTTCAATTTTAATTTTAGACACATTAGTTTCTCTTGTCAGTAAAATTACTTAAAACTCAGTGGAAATGCTTTTAACGTATCCACATAATTAGTGCGTTAAAATTGCAATACATTTCTAACGGCTGAAAATTGTCTAAACTTATGATCTGCAAATTTTTGTAAAATCGCCTTTTACTCAATTTTGATTTCAGAAAAAATAGTTTTTCTTGTCAGTAAAAATACTTGGAAGTCAGTGGAAATGCTTTTAACTTATCCACATAATTAGTGCGTTAAAATTGCAATACATTTCAAACGGATGAAAATTGTCTAAACTTATGATCTGCCACTTTTTTTGAAATCGTGTTCAATTTTAATTTTAGAAACATTAGTTTCTCTTGTCAGTAAAATTACTTAAAACTCAGTGGAAATGCTTTTAACTTATCCACATAATTAGTGCGTTAAAATTGCAATACATTTCTAACGGCTGAAAATTGTCTAAACTTATGATCTGCAAATTTTTGTAAAATCGCCTTCTACTCAATTTTGATTTCAGAAACATTAGTTTTTCTTGTCAGTAAAATTACTTGGAAGTCAGTGGAAATGCTTTTAACTTATCCACATAATTAGTGCGTTAAAATTGCAATACATTTCAAACGGATGAATATTGTCTAAACTTATGATCAGCCACTTTTTTTGAAATCGTGTTTAATTTTAATTTTAGAAACATTAGTTTTTCTTGTCAGTAAAATTACTTGAAAGTCAGTGGAAATGCTTTTAACTTATCCACATAATAAGTGCGTTAAAATTGCAATACATTTCAAAGTGCTGAAAATAGTCTAAACTTATGATCTGCCACTTTTTTATAAATCGTGTTCAATTTTGATTTTAGAATCATTCGTTTTTCTTGTCAGTAAAATTACTTGAAACTCAGTGGAAATGCTATTAACTTATCCACATAATTAGTGCGTTAAAATTGCAATACATTTCAAAGTGCTGAAAATTGTCTAAACTTATGATGTGCAAATTTTTTTCAAATCGCCTTTTACTCAATTTTGATTTCAGAAACATTAGTTTTTCTTGTCAGTAAAATTACTTGGAAGTCAGTGGAAATGCTTTTAACTTATCCACATAATTAGTGCGTTAAAATTGCAATACATTTCAAACGGATGAAAATTGTCTAAACTTATGATCTGCCACTTTTTTTTAAATCGTGTTCAATTTTAATTTTAGAAACATTAGTTTTTCTTGTCAGTAAAATTACTTGAAACTCAGTGGAAATGCTTTTAACTTATCCACATAATTAGTGCGTTAAAAGTGCAATACATTTCTAACGGCTGAAAATTGTCTAAACCTATGATCTGCAAATTTTTGTAAAATCGCCTTCTACTCAATTTTGATTTCAGAAACATTAGTTTTTCTTGTCAGTAAAAATACTTGGAAGTCAGTGGAAATGCTTTTAACTTATCCACATAATTAGTGCGTTAAAATTGCAATACATTTCAAACGGACGAATATTGTCTAAACTTATGATCTGCCACTTTTTTTGAAATCGTGTTCAATTTTAATTTTAGAAACATTAGTTTTTCTTGTCAGTAAAATTACTTGAAACTCAGTGGAAATGCTTTTAACTTATCCACATAATTAGTGCGTTAAAAGTGCAATACATTTCTAACGGCTGAAAATTGTCTAAACTTATGATCTGCAATTTTTTTTTAAATCGCCTTCTACTCAATTTTGATTTCAGAAACATTAGTTTTTCTTGTCAGTAAAATTACTTGGAAGTCAGTGGAAATGCTTTTAACTTATCTACATAATTAGTTCGTTAAAATTGCAATACATTTCGAACGGCTAAAAATTGTCTTAACGTATGAGCTGGAACTTTTTTTCAAATCGCCTTCTACTCAATTTTAATTTTAGAAACATTAGTTTTTCTTGTCAGTAAAATTACTTGAAAGTCAGTGGAAATGCTTTTAACTTATACACATAATTAGTGCGTTAAAATTGCAATACAATTCAAAGTGCTGAAAATTGTCTAAACTTATGATCTGTAATATTTTTTTCAAATCGCCTTCTAACTCAATTTTGATTTTAGAAACATAGTTTTTTCTGGTCAATAAAATTACTTGAAAGTCAGTGGAAATGCTTTTAACTTATCCACATAATTAGTGCGTTAAAATTGCAATACATTTCAAACGGATGAAAATTGTCTAAACTTATGATCTGCCACTTTTTTTGAAATCGTGTTCAATTTTAATTTTAGAAACATTGGTTTTTCTTTTCAGTAAAATTACTTGAAAGTCAGTGGAAATGCTTTTAACTTATCCACATAATTAATGCGTTAAAAGTGTAATACATTTCTAACGGCTGAAAATTGTCTAAACTTATGATCTGCAAATTTTTGTAAAATCGCCTTCTACTCAATTTTGATTTCAGAAACATTAGTTTTTCTTGTCAGTAAAATTACTTGGAAGTCAGTGGAAATGCTTTTAACTTATCCACATAATTAGTGCGTTAAAATTGCAATACATTTCAAACGGATGAAAATTGTCTAAACTTATGATATGCCACTTGTTTTGAAATCGTGTTCAATTTTAATTTTAGAAATAATAGTTTTTCTTGTCAGTAAAATTACTTGAAACTCAGTGGAAATGCTTTTAACTTATCCACATAATTAGTGCGTTAAAAGTGCAATACATTTCTAACGGCTGAAAATTGTCTAAACTTATGATCTGCAAATTTTTGTAAAATCGCCTTCTACTCAATTTTGATTTCAGAAACATTAGTTTTTCTTGTCAGTAAAATTACTTGGAAGTCAGTGGAAATGCTTTTAACTTATCTACATAATTAGTTCGTTAAAATTGCAATACATTTCGAACGGCTAAAAATTGTCTTAACGTATGAGCTGGAACTTTTTTTCAAATCGCCTTCTACTCAATTTTAATTTTAGAAACATTGGTTTTTCTTGTCAGTAAAATTACTTGAAAGTCAGTGGAAATGCTTTTAACTTATACACATAATTAGTGCGTTAAAATTGCAATACAATTCAAAGTGCTGAAAGTTGTCTAAACTTATGATCTGTAATATTTTTTCAAATCGCCTTCTAACTCAATTTTGATTTTAGAAACATAGTTTTTTCTGGTCAATAAAATTACTTGAAAGTCAGTGGAAATGCTTTTAACTTATCCACATAATTAGTGCGTTAAAATTGCAATACATTTCAAACGGATGAAAATTGTCTAAACTTATGATCTGCCACTTTTTTGGAAATCGTGTTCAATTTTAATTTTAGAAACATTAGTTTTTCTTGTCATTAAAATTACTTGAAACTCAGTGGAAATGCTTTTAACTTATCCACATAATTAGTGCGTTAAAAGTGCAATACATTTCTAACGGCTGAAAATTGTCTAAACTTATGATCTGCAAATTTTTGTAAAATCACCTTCTACTCAATTTTGATTTCAGAAACATTGGTTTTTCTTGTCAGTAAAATTACTTGAAAGTCAGTGGAAATGCTTTTAACTTATCCACATAATTAGTGCGTTAAAAGTGCAATACATTTCTAACGGCTGAAAATTGTCTAAACTTATGATCTGCAAATTTTTGTAAAATCGCCTTCTACTCAATTTTGATTTCAGAAACATTAGTTTTTCTTGTCAGTAAAATTACTTGGAAGTCAGTGGAAATGCTTTTAACTTATCTACATAATTAGTTCGTAAAAATTGCAATACATTTCGAACGGCTAAAAATTGTCTTAACTTATGAGCTGGAACTTTTTTTAAAATCGCCTTCTACTCAATTTTAATTTTAGAAACATTGGTTTTTCTTGTCAGTAAAATTACTTGAAAGTCAGTGGAAATGCTTTTAACTTATCCACATAATTAGTGCGTTAAAATTGCAATACATTTCAAACGGATGAAAATTGTCTAAACTTATGATCTGCCACTTGTTTTGAAATCGTGTTCAATTTTAATTTTAGAAATATTAGTTTTTCTTGTCAGTAAAATTACTTGAAACTCAGTGGAAATGCTTTTAACTTATCCACATAATTAGTGCGTTAAAAGTGCAATACATTTCTAACGGCTGAAAATTGTCTAAACTTATGATCTGCAAATTTTTGTAAAATTGCCTTCTACTCAATTTTGATTTCAGAAACATTAGTTTTTCTTGTCAGTAAAATTACTTGGAAGTCAGTGGAAATGCTTTTAACTTATCTACATAATTAGTTCGTTAAAATTGCAATACATTTCGAACGGCTAAAAATTGTCTTAACGTATGAGCTGGAACTTTTTTTCAAATCGCCTTCTACTCAATTTTAATTTTAGAAACATTGGTTTTTCTTGTCAGTAAAATTACTTGAAAGTCAGTGGAAATGCTTTTAACTTATACACATAATTAGTGCGTTAAAATTGCAATACAATTCAAAGTGCTGAAAGTTGTCTAAACTTATGATCTGTAATATTTTTTCAAATCGCCTTCTAACTCAATTTTGATTTTAGAAACATAGTTTTTTCTGGTCAATAAAATTACTTGAAAGTCAGTGGAAATGCTTTTAACTTATCCACATAATTAGTGCGTTAAAATTGCAATACATTTCAAACGGATGAAAATTGTCTAAACTTATGATCTGCCACTTTTTTTGAAATCGTGTTCAATTTTAATTTTAGAAACATTAGTTTTTCTTGTCATTAAAATTACTTGAAACTCAGTGGAAATGCTTTTAACTTATCCACATAATTAGTGCGTTAAAAGTGCAATACATTTCTAACGGCTGAAAATTGTCTAAACTTATGATCTGCAAATTTTTGTAAAATCGCCTTCTACTCAATTTTGATTTCAGAAACATTGGTTTTTCTTGTCAGTAAAATTACTTGAAAGTCAGTGGAAATGCTTTTAACTTATCCACATAATTAGTGCGTTAAAAGTGCAATACATTTCTAACGGCTGAAAATTGTCTAAACTTATGATCTGCAAATTTTTGTAAAATCGCCTTCTACTCAATTTTGATTTCAGAAACATTAGTTTTTCTTGTCAGTAAAATTACTTGGAAGTCAGTGGAAATGCTTTTAACTTATCCACATAATTAGTGCGTTAAAATTGCAATACATTTCAAACGGATGAAAATTGTCTAAACTTATGATATGCCACTTGTTTTGAAATCGTGTTCAATTTTAATTTTAGAAATAATAGTTTTTCTTGTCAGTAAAATTACTTGAAACTCAGTGGAAATGCTTTTAACTTATCCACATAATTAGTGCGTTAAAAGTGCAATACATTTCTAACGGCTGAAAATTGTCTAAACTTATGATCTGCAAATTTTTGTAAAATCGCCTTCTACTCAATTTTGATTTCAGAAACATTAGTTTTTCTTGTCAGTAAAATTACTTGGAAGTCAGTGGAAATGCTTTTAACTTATCTACATAATTAGTTCGTTAAAATTGCAATACATTTCGAACGGCTAAAAATTGTCTTAACGTATGAGCTGGAACTTTTTTTCAAATCGCCTTCTACTCAATTTTAATTTTAGAAACATTGGTTTTTCTTGTCAGTAAAATTACTTGAAAGTCAGTGGAAATGCTTTTAACTTATACACATAATTAGTGCGTTAAAATTGCAATACAATTCAAAGTGCTGAAAGTTGTCTAAACTTATGATCTGTTATATTTTTTCAAATCGCCTTCTAACTCAATTTTGATTTTAGAAACATAGTTTTTTCTGGTCAATAAAATTACTTGAAAGTCAGTGGAAATGCTTTTAACTTATCCACATAATTAGTGCGTTAAAATTGCAATACATTTCAAACGGATGAAAATTGTCTAAACTTATGATCTGCCACTTTTTTGGAAATCGTGTTCAATTTTAATTTTAGAAACATTAGTTTTTCTTGTCATTAAAATTACTTGAAACTCAGTGGAAATGCTTTTAACTTATCCACATAATTAGTGCGTTAAAAGTGCAATACATTTCTAACGGCTGAAAATTGTCTAAACTTATGATCTGCAAATTTTTGTAAAATCACCTTCTACTCAATTTTGATTTCAGAAACATTGGTTTTTCTTGTCAGTAAAATTACTTGAAAGTCAGTGGAAATGCTTTTAACTTATCCACATAATTAGTGCGTTAAAAGTGCAATACATTTCTAACGGCTGAAAATTGTCTAAACTTATGATCTGCAAATTTTTGTAAAATCGCCTTCTACTCAATTTTGATTTCAGAAACATTGGTTTTTCTTGTCAGTAAAATTACTTGGAAGTCAGTGGAAATGCTTTTAACTTATCTACATAATTAGTTCGTAAAAATTGCAATACATTTCGAACGGCTAAAAATTGTCTTAACTTATGAGCTGGAACTTTTTTTAAAATCGCCTTCTACTCAATTTTAATTTTAGAAACATTGGTTTTTCTTGTCAGTAAAATTACTTGAAAGTCAGTGGAAATGCTTTTAACTTATCCACATAATTAGTGCGTTAAAATTGCAATACATTTCAAACGGATGAAAATTGTCTAAACTTATGATCTGCCACTTGTTTTGAAATCGTGTTCAATTTTAATTTTAGAAATATTAGTTTTTCTTGTCAGTAAAATTACTTGAAACTCAGTGGAAATGCTTTTAACTTATCCACATAATTAGTGCGTTAAAAGTGCAATACATTTCTAACGGCTGAAAATTGTCTAAACTTATGATCTGCAAATTTTTGTAAAATTGCCTTCTACTCAATTTTGATTTCAGAAACATTAGTTTTTCTTGTCAGTAAAATTACTTGGAAGTCAGTGGAAATGCTTTTAACTTATCTACATAATTAGTTCGTTAAAATTGCAATACATTTCGAACGGCTAAAAATTGTCTTAACGTATGAGCTGGAACTTTTTTTCAAATCGCCTTCTACTCAATTTTAATTTTAGAAACATTGGTTTTTCTTGTCAGTAAAATTACTTGAAAGTCAGTGGAAATGCTTTTAACTTATACACATAATTAGTGCGTTAAAATTGCAATACAATTCAAAGTGCTGAAAGTTGTCTAAACTTATGATCTGTAATATTTTTTCAAATCGCCTTCTAACTCAATTTTGATTTTAGAAACATAGTTTTTTCTGGTCAATAAAATTACTTGAAAGTCAGTGGAAATGCTTTTAACTTATCCACATAATTAGTGCGTTAAAATTGCAATACATTTCAAACGGATGAAAATTGTCTAAACTTATGATCTGCCACTTTTTTTGAAATCGTGTTCAATTTTAATTTTAGAAACATTAGTTTTTCTTGTCATTAAAATTACTTGAAACTCAGTGGAAATGCTTTTAACTTATCCACATAATTAGTGCGTTAAAAGTGCAATACATTTCTAACGGCTGAAAATTGTCTAAACTTATGATCTGCAAATTTTTGTAAAATCGCCTTCTACTCAATTTTGATTTCAGAAACATTGGTTTTTCTTGTCAGTAAAATTACTTGAAAGTCAGTGGAAATGCTTTTAACTTATCCACATAATTAGTGCGTTAAAAGTGCAATACATTTCTAACGGCTGAAAATTGTCTAAACTTATGATCTGCAAATTTTTGTAAAATCGCCTTCTACTCAATTTTGATTTCAGAAACATTAGTTTTTCTTGTCAGTAAAATTACTTGGAAGTCAGTGGAAATGCTTTTAACTTATCTACATAATTAGTTCGTAAAAATTGCAATACATTTCGAACGGCTAAAAATTGTCTTAACTTATGAGCTGGAACTTTTTTTAAAATCGCCTTCTACTCAATTTTAATTTTAGAAACATTGGTTTTTCTTGTCAGTAAAATTACTTGAAAGTCAGTGGAAATGCTTTTAACTTATCCACATAATTAGTGCGTTAAAATTGCAATACATTTCAAACGGATGAAAATTGTCTAAACTTATGATCTGCCACTTGTTTTGAAATCGTGTTCAATTTTAATTTTAGAAATAATAGTTTTTCTTGTCAGTAAAATTACTTGAAACTCAGTGGAAATGCTTTTAACTTATCCACATAATTAGTGCGTTAAAAGTGCAATACATTTCTAACGGCTGAAAATTGTCTAAACTTATGATCTGCAAATTTTTGTAAAATCGCCTTCTACTCAATTTTGATTTCAGAAACATTAGTTTTTCTTGTCAGTAAAATTACTTGGAAGTCAGTGGAAATGCTTTTAACTTATCTACATAATTAGTTCGTTAAAATTGCAATACATTTCGAACGGCTAAAAATTGTCTTAACGTATGAGCTGGAACTTTTTTTCAAATCGCCTTCTACTCAATTTTAATTTTAGAAACATTGGTTTTTCTTGTCAGTAAAATTACTTGAAAGTCAGTGGAAATGCTTTTAACTTATGCACATAATTAGTGCGTTAAAATTGCAATACAATTCAAAGTGCTGAAAGTTGTCTAAACTTATGATCTGTAATATTTTTTCAAATCGCCTTCTAACTCAATTTTGATTTTAGAAACATAGTTTTTTCTGGTCAATAAAATTACTTGAAAGTCAGTGGAAATGCTTTTAACTTATCCACATAATTAGTGCGTTAAAATTGCAATACATTTCAAACGGATGAAAATTGTCTAAACTTATGATCTGCCACTTTTTTTGAAATCGTGTTCAATTTTAATTTTAGAAACATTAGTTTTTCTTGTCAGTAAAATTACTTGAAACTCAGTGGAAATGCTTTTAACTTATCCACATAATTAGTGCGTTAAAAGTGCAATACATTTCTAACGGCTGAAAATTGTCTAAACTTATGATCTGCAAATTTTTGTAAAATCGCCTTCTACTCAATTTTGATTTCAGAAACATTAGTTTTTTTTGTCAGTAAAATTACTTCGAAGTCAGTGGAAATGCTTTTAACTTATCCACATAATTAGTGCGTTAAAATTGCAATACATTTCAAACGGATGAATATTGTCTAAACTTATGATCTGCCACTTTTTTTGAAATCGTGTTCAATTTTAATTTTAGAAACATTAGTTTTTCTTGTCAGTAAAATTACTTGAAAGTCAGTGGAAATGCTTTTAACTTATCCACATAATTAGTGCGTTAAAATTGCAATACATTTCAAACGGCTGAAAATTGTCTAAACTTATGATCTGCCACTTTTTTTGAAATCGTGTTCAATTTTAATTTTAAAAACATTAGTTTTTCTTGGCAGTAAAATTACTTGAAACTCAATGGAAATGCTTTTAACTCATCCACATAATTAGTGCGTTAAAATTGCAATACATTTCAAAGTGCTGAAAATAGTCTAAACTTATGATCTGCAATTTTTTTTCAAATCGCCTTCTACTCAATTTTGATTTTAGAAACATTGGTTTTTCTTGTCAGTAAAATTACTTCAAAGTCAGTGGAAATGCTTTTAACTTATCCACATAATTAGTGCGTTAAAAGTGCAATACATTTCTAACGGCTGAAAATTGTCTAAACTTATGATCTGCAAATTTTTGTAAAATCGCCTTCTACTCAATTTTGATTTCAGAAACATTAGTTTTTCTTGTCAGTAAAATTACTTGGAAGTCAGTGGAAATGCTTTTAACTTATCCACATAATTAATGCGTTAAAAGTGCAATACATTTCTAACGGCTGAAAATTGTCTAAACTTATGATCTGGAACTTTTTGTAAAATCGCCTTCTACTCAATTTTGATTTCAGAAACATTAGTTTTTCTTGTCAGTAAAATTACTTGGAAGTCAGTGGAAATGCTATTAACTTATCCACATAATTAGTGCGTTAAAATTGCAATACATTTCAAACGGATGAAAATTGTCTAAACTTATGATCTGCCACTTTTTTTGAAATCGTGTTCAATTTTAATTTTAGAAACATTAGTTTTTCTTGTCATTAAAATTACTTGAAACTCAGTGGAAATGCTTTTAACTTATCCACATAATTAGTGCGTTAAAAGTGCAATACATTTCTAACGGCTGAAAATTGTCTAAACTTATGATCTGCAAATTTTTGTAAAATCGCCTTCTACTCAATTTTGATTTCAGAAACATTGGTTTTTCTTGTCAGTAAAATTACTTGAAAGTCAGTGGAAATGCTTTTAACTTATCCACATAATTAGTGCGTTAAAAGTGCAATACATTTCTAACGGCTGAAAATTGTCTAAACTTATGATCTGCAAATTTTTGTAAAATCGCCTTCTACTCAATTTTGATTTCAGAAACATTAGTTTTTCTTGTCAGTAAAATTACTTGGAAGTCAGTGGAAATGCTTTTAACTTATCTACATAATTAGTTCGTAAAAATTGCAATACATTTCGAACGGCTAAAAATTGTCTTAACTTATGAGCTGGAACTTTTTTTAAAATCGCCTTCTACTCAATTTTAATTTTAGAAACATTGGTTTTTCTTGTCAGTAAAATTACTTGAAAGTCAGTGGAAATGCTTTTAACTTATCCACATAATTAGTGCGTTAAAATTGCAATACATTTCAAACGGATGAAAATTGTCTAAACTTATGATCTGCCACTTGTTTTGAAATCGTGTTCAATTTTAATTTTAGAAATAATAGTTTTTCTTGTCAGTAAAATTACTTGAAACTCAGTGGAAATGCTTTTAACTTATCCACATAATTAGTGCGTTAAAAGTGCAATACATTTCTAACGGCTGAAAATTGTCTAAACTTATGATCTGCAAATTTTTGTAAAATCGCCTTCTACTCAATTTTGATTTCAGAAACATTAGTTTTTCTTGTCAGTAAAATTACTTGGAAGTCAGTGGAAATGCTTTTAACTTATCTACATAATTAGTTCGTTAAAATTGCAATACATTTCGAACGGCTAAAAATTGTCTTAAAGTATGAGCTGGAACTTTTTTTCAAATCGCCTTCTACTCAATTTTAATTTTAGAAACATTGGTTTTTCTTGTCAGTAAAATTACTTGAAAGTCAGTGGAAATGCTTTTAACTTATGCACATAATTGATGCGTTAAAATTGCAATACAATTCAAAGTGCTGAAAGTTGTCTAAACTTATGATCTGTAATATTTTTTCAAATCGCCTTCTAACTCAATTTTGATTTTAGAAACATAGTTTTTTCTGGTCAATAAAATTACTTGAAAGTCAGTGGAAATGCTTTTAACTTATCCACATAATTAGTGCGTTAAAATTGCAATACATTTCAAACGGATGAAAATTGTCTAAACTTATGATCTGCCACTTTTTTTGAAATCGTGTTCAATTTTAATTTTAGAAACATTAGTTTTTCTTGTCAGTAAAATTACTTGAAACTCAGTGGAAATGCTTTTAACTTATCCACATAATTAGTGCGTTAAAAGTGCAATACATTTCTAACGGCTGAAAATTGTCTAAACTTATGATCTGCAAATTTTTGTAAAATCGCCTTCTACTCAATTTTGATTTCAGAAACATTAGTTTTTCTTGTCAGTAAAATTACTTCGAAGTCAGTGGAAATGCTTTTAACTTATCCACATAATTAGTGCGTTAAAATTGCAATACATTTCAAACGGATGAATATTGTCTAAACTTATGATCTGCCACTTTTTTTGAAATCGTGTTCAATTTTAATTTTAGAAACATTAGTTTTTCTTGTCAGTAAAATTACTTGGAAGTCAGTGGAAATGCTATTAACTTATCCACATAATTAGTGCGTTAAAATTGCAATACATTTCAAACGGATGAAAATTGTCTAAACTTATGATCTGCCACTTTTTTTGAAATCGTGTTCAATTTTAATTTTAGAAACATTAGTTTTTCTTGTCATTAAAATTACTTGAAACTCAGTGGAAATGCTTTTAACTTATCCACATAATTAGTGCGTTAAAAGTGCAATACATTTCTAACGGCTGAAAATTGTCTAAACTTATGATCTGCAAATTTTTGTAAAATCGCCTTCTACTCAATTTTGATTTCAGAAACATTGGTTTTTCTTGTCAGTAAAATTACTTGAAAGTCAGTGGAAATGCTTTTAACTTATCCACATAATTAGTGCGTTAAAAGTGCAATACATTTCTAACGGCTGAAAATTGTCTAAACTTATGATCTGCAAATTTTTGTAAAATCGCCTTCTACTCAATTTTGATTTCAGAAACATTAGTTTTTCTTGTCAGTAAAATTACTTGGAAGTCAGTGGAAATGCTTTTAACTTATCTACATAATTAGTTCGTAAAAATTGCAATACATTTCGAACGGCTAAAAATTGTCTTAACTTATGAGCTGGAACTTTTTTTAAAATCGCCTTCTACTCAATTTTAATTTTAGAAACATTGGTTTTTCTTGTCAGTAAAATTACTTGAAAGTCAGTGGAAATGCTTTTAACTTATCCACATAATTAGTGCGTTAAAATTGCAATACATTTCAAACGGATGAAAATTGTCTAAACTTATGATCTGCCACTTGTTTTGAAATCGTGTTCAATTTTAATTTTAGAAATAATAGTTTTTCTTGTCAGTAAAATTACTTGAAACTCAGTGGAAATGCTTTTAACTTATCCACATAATTAGTGCGTTAAAAGTGCAATACATTTCTAACGGCTGAAAATTGTCTAAACTTATGATCTGCAAATTTTAGTAAAATCGCCTTCTACTCAATTTTGATTTCAGAAACATTAGTTTTTCTTGTCAGTAAAATTACTTGGAAGTCAGTGGAAATGCTTTTAACTTATCTACATAATTAGTTCGTTAAAATTGCAATACATTTCGAACGGCTAAAAATTGTCTTAACGTATGAGCTGGAACTTTTTTTCAAATCGCCTTCTACTCAATTTTAATTTTAGAAACATTGGTTTTTCTTGTCAGTAAAATTACTTGAAAGTCAGTGGAAATGCTTTTAACTTATGCACATAATTAGTGCGTTAAAATTGCAATACAATTCAAAGTGCTGAAAGTTGTCTAAACTTATGATCTGTAATATTTTTTCAAATCGCCTTCTAACTCAATTTTGATTTTAGAAACATAGTTTTTTCTGGTCAATAAAATTACTTGAAAGTCAGTGGAAATGCTTTTAACTTATCCACATAATTAGTGCGTTAAAATTGCAATACATTTCAAACGGATGAAAATTGTCTAAACTTATGATCTGCCACTTTTTTTGAAATCGTGTTCAATTTTAATTTTAGAAACATTAGTTTTTCTTGTCAGTAAAATTACTTGAAACTCAGTGGAAATGCTTTTAACTTATCCACATAATTAGTGCGTTAAAAGTGCAATACATTTCTAACGGCTGAAAATTGTCTAAACTTATGATCTGCAAATTTTTGTAAAATCGCCTTCTACTCAATTTTGATTTCAGAAACATTAGTTTTTCTTGTCAGTAAAATTACTTCGAAGTCAGTGGAAATGCTTTTAACTTATCCACATAATTAGTGCGTTAAAATTGCAATACATTTCAAACGGATGAATATTGTCTAAACTTATGATCTGCCACTTTTTTTGAAATCGTGTTCAATTTTAATTTTAGAAACATTAGTTTTTCTTGTCAGTAAAATTACTTGAAAGTCAGTGGAAATGCTGTTAACTTATCCACATAATTAGTGCGTTAAAATTGCAATACATTTTAAAGTGCTGAAAATAGTCTAAACTTATGATCTGCAATTTTTTTTCAAATCGCCTTCTACTCAATTTTGATTTTAGAAACATTCGTTTTTCTTGTCAGTAAAATTACTTGAAAGTCAGTGGAAATGCTTTTAACTTATCCACATAATTAATGCGTTAAAAGTGCAATACATTTCTAACGGCTGAAGATTGTCTAAACTTATGATCTGCAAATTTTTGTAAAATCGCCTTTTACTCAATTTTTATTTCAGAAACATTAGTTTTTCTTGTCAGTAAAATTACTTGGAAGTCAGTGGAAATGCTTTTAACTTATCCACATAATTAGTGCGTTAAAATTGCAATACATTTCAAACGGATGAAAATTGTCTAAACTTATGATCTGCCACTTTTTTTGAAATCGTGTTCAATTTTAATTTTAGAAACATTAGTTTTTCTTGTCAGTAAAATTACCTGAAACTCAGTGGAAATGCTTTTAACTTATCCACATAATTAGTGCGTTAAAAGTGCAATACATTTCTAACGGCTGAAAATTGTCTAAACTTAAGATCTGCAAATTTTTGTAAAATCGCCTTCTACTCAATTTTGATTTCAGAAACATTAGTTTTTCTTGTCAGTAAAATTACTTGGAAGTCAGTGGAAATGCTTTTAACTTATCTACATAATTAGTTCGTTAAAATTGCAATACATTTCGAACGGCTAAAAATTGTCTTAACTTATGATCTGGAACTTTTTTTCAAATCGCCTTCTACTCAATTTTAATTTTAGAAACATTGGTTTTTCTTGTCAGTAAAATTACTTAAAAGTCAGTGGAAATGCTTTTAACTTATACACATAATTAGTGCGTTAAAATTGCAATACATTTCAAACGGATGAAAATTGTCTAAACTTATGATCTGCCACTTTTTTTGAAATCGTGTTCAATATTAATTTTAGAAACATTAGTTTTTCTTGTCAGTAAAATTACTTGAAACTCAGTGGAAATGCTTTTAACTTATCCACATAATTAGTGCGTTAAAAGTGCAATACATTTCTAACGGCTGAAAATTGTCTAAACTTATGATCTGCAATTTTTTTTCAAATCGCCTTCTACTCAATTTTGATTTTAGAAACATTCGTTTTTCTTGTCAGTAAAATTACTTGAAAGTCAGTGGAAATGCTTTTAACTTATCCACATAATTAATGCGTTAAAAGTGCAATACATTTCTAACGGCTGAAGATTGTCTAAACTTATGATCTGCAAATTTTTGTAAAATCGCCTTTTACTCAATTTTGATTTCAGAAACATTAGTTTTTCTTGTCAGTAAAATTACTTGGAAGTCAGTGGAAATGCTTTTAACTTATCTACATAATTAGTTCGTTAAAATTGCAATACATTTCGAACGGCTAAAAATTGTCTTAACTTATGAGCTGGAACTTTTTTTCAAATCGCCTTCTACTCAATTTTAATTTTAGAAACATTGGTTTTTCTTGTCAGTAAAATTACTTAAAAGTCAGTGGAAATGCTTTTAACTTATACACATAATTAGTGCGTTAAAATTGCAATACATTTCAAACGGATGAAAATTGTCTAAACTTATGATCTGCCACTTTTTTTGAAATCGTGTTCAATATTAATTTTAGAAACATTAGTTTTTCTTGTCAGTAAAATTACTTGAAACTCAGTGGAAATGCTTTTAACTTATCCACATAAATAGTGCGTTAAAAGTGCAATACATTTCTAACGGCTGAAAATTGTCTAAACTTATGATCTGCAATTTTTTTTCAAATCGCCTTCTACTCAATTTTGAATTCAGAAACCTTAGTTTTTCTTGTCAGTAAAATTACTTGGAAGTCAGTGGAAATGCTTTTAACTTATCTACATAATTAGTTCGTTAAAATTGCAATACATTTCAAACGGCTGAAAATTGTCTAAACTTATGATCTGCCACTTTTTTTGAAATCGTGTTCAATTTTAATTTTAGAAACATTAGTTTTTCTTATCAGTAAAATTACTTGAAACTCAGTGGAAATGCTTTTAACTTATCCACATAATTAGTGCGTTAAAATTGCAATACATTTTAAAGTGCTGAAAATTGTCTAAACTTATGATCTGCCACTTTTTTTGAAATCGTGTTCAATTTTAATTTTAAAAACATTAGTTTTTCTTGTCAGTAAAATTACTTGAAAGTCAATGGAAATGCTTTTAACTTATCCACATAATTAGTGCGTTAAAATTGCAATACATTTCAAAGTGCTGAAAATAGTCTAAACTTATGATCTGCAATTTTTTTTGAAATCGCCTTCTACTCAATTTTGATTTCAGAAACATTAGTTTTTCTTGTCAGTAAAATTACTTGGAAGTCAGTGGAAATGCTTTTAACTTATCCACATAATTAGTGCGTTAAAATTGCAATACATTTTAAAGTGCTGAAAATAGTCTAAACTTATGATCTGCAATTTTTTTTCAAATCGCCTTCTACTCAATTTTGATTTTAGAAACATTCGTTTTTCTTGTCAGTAAAATTACTTGAAAGTCAGTGGAAATGCTTTTAACTTATCCACATAATTAATGCGTTAAAAGTGCAATACATTTCTAACGGCTGAAAATTGTCTAAACTTATGATCTGCAAATTTTTGTAAAATCGCCTTTTACTCAATTTTGATTTCAGAAACATTAGTTTTTCTTGTCAGTAAAATTACTTGGAAGTCAGTGGAAATGCTTTTAACTTATCCACATAATTAGTGCGTTAAAATTGCAATACATTTCAAACGGATGAAAATTGTCTAAACTTATGATCTGCCACTTTTTTTGAAATCGTGTTCAATTTTAATTTTAGAAACATTAGTTTTTCTTGTCAGTAAAATTACCTGAAACTCAGTGGAAATGCTTTTAACTTATCCACATAATTAGTGCATTTCTAACGGCTGAAAATTGTCTAAACTTATGATCTGCAAATTTTTGTAAAATCGCCTTCTACTCAATTTTGATTTCAGAAACATTAGTTTTTCTTGTCAGTAAAATTACTTGGAAGTCAGTGGAAATGCTTTTAACTTATCTACATAATTAGTTCGTTAAAATTGCAATACATTTCGAACGGCTAAAAATTGTCTTAACTTATGAGCTGGAACTTTTTTTCAAATCGCCTTCTACTCAATTTTGATTTTAGAAACATTCGTTTTTCTTGTCAGTAAAATTACCTGAAACTCAGTGGAAATGCTTTTAACTTATCCACATAATTAGTGCTTTAAAAGTGCAATACATTTCTAACGGCTGAAAATTGTCTAAACTTATGATCTGCAAATTTTTGTAAAATCGCCTTCTACTCAATTTTGATTTCAGAAACATTAGTTTTTCTTGTCAGTAAAATTACTTGGAAGTCAGTGGAAATGCTTTTAACTTATCTACATAATTAGTTCGTTAAAATTGCAATACATTTCGAACGGCTAAAAATTGTCTTAACTTATGAGCTGGAACTTTTTTTCAAATCGCCTTCTACTCAATTTTAATTTTAGAAACATTGGTTTTTCTTGTCAGTAAAATTACTTAAAAGTCAGTGGAAATGCTTTTAACTTATACACATAATTAGTGCGTTAAAATTGCAATACATTTCAAACGGATGAAAATTGTCTAAACTTATGATCTGCCACTTTTTTTGAAATCGTGTTCAATATTAATTTTAGAAACATTAGTTTTTCTTGTCAGTAAAATTACTTGAAACTCAGTGGAAATGCTTTTAACTTATCCACATAAATAGTGCGTTAAAAGTGCAATACATTTCTAACGGCTGAAAATTGTCTAAACTTATGATCTGCAATTTTTTTTCAAATCGCCTTCTACTCAATTTTGAATTCAGAAACCTTAGTTTTTCTTGTCAGTAAAATTACTTGGAAGTCAGTGGAAATGCTTTTAACTTATCTACATAATTAGTTCGTTAAAATTGCAATACATTTCAAACGGCTGAAAATTGTCTAAACTTATGATCTGCCACTTTTTTTGAAATCGTGTTCAATTTTAATTTTAGAAACATTAGTTTTTCTTGTCAGTAAAATTACTTGAAACTCAGTGGAAATGCTTTTAACTTATCCACATAATTAGTGCGTTAAAATTGCAATACATTTTAAAGTGCTGAAAATTGTCTAAACTTATGATCTGCCACTTTTTTTGAAATCGTGTTCAATTTTAATTTTAAAAACATTAGTTTTTCTTGTCAGTAAAATTACTTGAAAGTCAATGGAAATGCTTTTAACTTATCCACATAATTAGTGCGTTAAAATTGCAATACATTTCAAAGTGCTGAAAATAGTCTAAACTTATGATCTGCAATTTTTTTTGAAATCGCCTTCTACTCAATTTTGATTTCAGAAACATTAGTTTTTCTTGTCAGTAAAATTACTTGGAAGTCAGTGGAAATGCTTTTAACTTATCCACATAATTAGTGCGTTAAAATTGCAATACATTTTAAAGTGCTGAAAATAGTCTAAACTTATGATCTGCAATTTTTTTTCAAATCGCCTTCTACTCAATTTTGATTTTAGAAACATTCGTTTTTCTTGTCAGTAAAATTACTTGAAAGTCAGTGGAAATGCTTTTAACTTATCCACATAATTAATGCGTTAAAAGTGCAATACATTTCTAACGGCTGAAAATTGTCTAAACTTATGATCTGCAAATTTTTGTAAAATCGCCTTTTACTCAATTTTGATTTCAGAAACATTAGTTTTTCTTGTCAGTAAAATTACTTGGAAGTCAGTGGAAATGCTTTTAACTTATCCACATAATTAGTGCGTTAAAATTGCAATACATTTCAAACGGATGAAAATTGTCTAAACTTATGATCTGCCACTTTTTTTGAAATCGTGTTCAATTTTAATTTTAGAAACATTAGTTTTTCTTGTCAGTAAAATTACCTGAAACTCAGTGGAAATGCTTTTAACTTATCCACATAATTAGTGCATTTCTAACGGCTGAAAATTGTCTAAACTTATGATCTGCAAATTTTTGTAAAATCGCCTTCTACTCAATTTTGATTTCAGAAACATTAGTTTTTCTTGTCAGTAAAATTACTTGGAAGTCAGTGGAAATGCTTTTAACTTATCTACATAATTAGTTCGTTAAAATTGCAATACATTTCGAACGGCTAAAAATTGTCTTAACTTATGAGCTGGAACTTTTTTTCAAATCGCCTTCTACTCAATTTTAATTTTAGAAACATTGGTTTTTCTTGTCAGTAAAATTACTTGAAACTCAGTGGAAATGCTTTTAACTTATCCACATAATTAGTGCGTTAAAATTGCAATACATTTTAAAGTGCTGAAAATAGTCTAAACTTATGATCTGCAATTTTTTTTCAAATCGCCTTCTACTCAATTTTGATTTTAGAAACATTCGTTTTTCTTGTCAGTAAAATTACTTGAAAGTCAGTGGAAATGCTTTTAACTTATCCACATAATTAATGCGTTAAAAGTGCAATACATTTCTAACGGCTGAAAATTGTCTAAACTTATGATCTGCAAATTTTTGTAAAATCGCATTTTACTCAATTTTGATTTCAGAAACATTAGTTTTTCTTGTCAGTAAAATTACTTGGAAGTCAGTGGAAATGCTTTTAACTTATCCACATAATTAGTGCGTTAAAATTGCAATACATTTCAAACGGATGAAAATTGTCTAAACTTATGATCTGCCACTTTTTTTGAAATCGTGTTCAATTTTAATTTTAGAAACATTAGTTTTTCTTGTCAGTAAAATTACCTGAAACTCAGTGGAAATGCTTTTAACTTATCCACATAATTAGTGCATTTCTAACGGCTGAAAATTGTCTAAACTTATGATCTGCAAATTTTTGTAAAATCGCCTTCTACTCAATTTTGATTTCAGAAACATTAGTTTTTCTTGTCAGTAAAATTACTTGGAAGTCAGTGGAAATGCTTTTAACTTATCTACATAATTAGTTCGTTAAAATTGCAATACATTTCGAACGGCTAAAAATTGTCTTAACTTATGAGCTGGAACTTTTTTTCAAATCGCCTTCTACTCAATTTTAATTTTAGAAACATTGGTTTTTCTTGTCAGTAAAATTACTTAAAAGTCAGTGGAAATGCTTTTAACTTATACACATAATTAGTGCGTTAAAATTGCAATACATTTCAAACGGATGAAAATTGTCTAAACTTATGATCTGCCACTTTTTTTGAAATCGTGTTCAATATTAATTTTAGAAACATTAGTTTTTCTTGTCAGTAAAATTACTTGAAACTCAGTGGAAATGCTTTTAACTTATCCACATAAATAGTGCGTTAAAAGTGCAATACATTTCTAACGGCTGAAAATTGTCTAAACTTATGATCTGCAATTTTTTTTCAAATCGCCTTCTACTCAATTTTGAATTCAGAAACCTTAGTTTTTCTTGTCAGTAAAATTACTTGGAAGTCAGTGGAAATGCTTTTAACTTATCTACATAATTAGTTCGTTAAAATTGCAATACATTTCAAACGGCTGAAAATTGTCTAAACTTATGATCTGCCACTTTTTTTGAAATCGTGTTCAATTTTAATTTTAGAAACATTAGTTTTTCTTGTCAGTAAAATTACTTGAAACTCAGTGGAAATGCTTTTAACTTATCCACATAATTAGTGCGTTAAAATTGCAATACATTTTAAAGTGCTGAAAATTGTCTAAACTTATGATCTGCCACTTTTTTTGAAATCGTGTTCAATTTTAATTTTAAAAACATTAGTTTTTCTTGTCAGTAAAATTACTTGAAAGTCAATGGAAATGCTTTTAACTTATCCACATAATTAGTGCGTTAAAATTGCAATACATTTCAAAGTGCTGAAAATAGTCTAAACTTATGATCTGCAATTTTTTTTGAAATCGCCTTCTACTCAATTTTGATTTCAGAAACATTAGTTTTTCTTGTCAGTAAAATTACTTGGAAGTCAGTGGAAATGCTTTTAACTTATCCACATAATTAGTGCGTTAAAATTGCAATACATTTTAAAGTGCTGAAAATAGTCTAAACTTATGATCTGCAATTTTTTTTCAAATCGCCTTCCACTCAATTTTGATTTTAGAAACATTCGTTTTTCTTGTCAGTAAAATTACTTGAAAGTCAGTGGAAATGCTTTTAACTTATCCACATAATTAATGCGTTAAAAGTGCAATACATTTCTAACGGCTGAAAATTGTCTAAACGTATGATCTGCAAATTTTTGTAAAATCGCCTTTTACTCAATTTTGATTTCAGAAACATTAGTTTTTCTTGTCAGTAAAATTACTTGGAAGTCAGTGGAAATGCTTTTAACTTATCCACATAATTAGTGCGTTAAAATTGCAATACATTTCAAACGGATGAAAATTGTCTAAACTTATGATCTGCCACTTTTTTTGAAATCGTGTTCAATTTTAATTTTAGAAACATTAGTTTTTCTTGTCAGTAAAATTACCTGAAACTCAGTGGAAATGCTTTTAACTTATCCACATAATTAGTGCATTTCTAACGGCTGAAAATTGTCTAAACTTATGATCTGCAAATTTTTGTAAAATCGCCTTCTACTCAATTTTGATTTCAGAAACATTAGTTTTTCTTGTCAGTAAAATTACTTGGAAGTCAGTGGAAATGCTTTTAACTTATCTACATAATTAGTTCGTTAAAATTGCAATACATTTCGAACGGCTAAAAATTGTCTTAACTTATGAGCTGGAACTTTTTTTCAAATCGCCTTCTACTCAATTTTAATTTTAGAAACATTGGTTTTTCTTGTCAGTAAAATTACTTGAAACTCAGTGGAAATGCTTTTATCCACATAATTAGTGCGTTAAAATTGCAATACATTTTAAAGTGCTGAAAATAGTCTAAACTTATGATCTGCAATTTTTTTTCAAATCGCCTTCTACTCAATTTTGATTTTAGAAACATTCGTTTTTCTTGTCAGTAAAATTACTTGAAAGTCAGTGGAAATGCTTTTAACTTATCCACATAATTAATGCGTTAAAAGTGCAATACATTTCTAACGGCTGAAAATTGTCTAAACTTATGATCTGCAAATTTTTGTAAAATCGCATTTTACTCAATTTTGATTTCAGAAACATTAGTTTTTCTTGTCAGTAAAATTACTTGGAAGTCAGTGGAAATGCTTTTAACTTATCCACATAATTAGTGCGTTAAAATTGCAATACATTTCAAACGGATGAAAATTGTCTAAACTTATGATCTGCCACTTTTTTTGAAATCGTGTTCAATTTTAATTTTAGAAACATTAGTTTTTCTTGTCAGTAAAATTACCTGAAACTCAGTGGAAATGCTTTTAACTTATCCACATAATTAGTGCGTTAAAAGTGCAATACATTTCTAACGGCTGAAAATTGTCTAAACTTATGATCTGCAAATTTTTGTAAAATCGCCTTCTACTCAATTTTGATTTCAGAAACATTAGTTTTTCTTGTCAGTAAAATTACTTGGAAGTCAGTGGAAATGCTTTTAACTTATCTACATAATTAGTTCGTTAAAATTGCAATACATTTCGAACGGCTAAAAATTGTCTTAACTTATGAGCTGGAACTTTTTTTCAAATCGCCTTCTACTCAATTTTAATTTTAGAAACATTGGTTTTTCTTGTCAGTAAAATTACTTGAAAGTCAGTGGAAATGCTTTTAACTTATACACATAATTAGTGCGTTAAAATTGCAATACATTTCAAACGGCTGAAAATTGTCTAAACTTATGATCTGCCACTTTTTTTGAAATCGTGTTCAATATTAATTTTAGAAACATTAGTTTTTCTTGTCAGTAAAATTACTTGAAACTCAGTGGAAATGCTTTTAACTTATCCACATAATTAGTGCGTTAAAAGTGCAATACATTTCTAACGGCTGAAAATTGTCTAAACTTATGATCTGCAATTTTTTTTCAAATCGCCTTCTACTCAATTTTGAATTCAGAAACCTTAGTTTTTCTTGTCAGTAAAATTACTTGGAAGTCAGTGGAAATGCTTTTAACTTATCTACATAATTAGTTCGTTAAAATTGCAATACATTTCAAACGGCTGAAAATTGTCTAAACTTATGATCTGCCACTTTTTTTGAAATCGTGTTCAATTTTAATTTTAGAAACATTAGTTTTTCTTGTCAGTAAAATTACTTGAAACTCAGTGGAAATTCTTTTAACTTATCCACATAATTAGTGCGTTAAAAGTGCAATACATTTCGAACGGCTGAAAATTGTCTTAACTTATGAGCTGGAACTTTTTTTTAAATCGCCTTCTACTCAATTTTAATTTTAGAAACATTGGTTTTTCTTGTCAGTAAAATTACTTGAAAGTCAGTGGAAATGCTTTTAACTTATACACATAATTAGAGCGTTAAAATTGCAATACAATTCAAAGTGCTGAAAATTGTCTAAACTTATGATCTGTAATATTTTTTTAAATCGCCTTCTAACTCAATTTTGATTTTAGAAACATAGTTTTTTCTGGTCAATAAAATTACTTGAAAGTCAGTGGAAATCCTTTTAACTTATCCACATAATTAGTGCGTTAAAATTGCAATACATTTCAAACGGATGAATATTGTCTAAACTTATGATCTGCCACTTTTTTTGAAATCGTGTTCAATTTTAATTTTAGAAACATTAGTTTTTCTTGTCAGTAAAATTACTTGAAACTCAGTGGAAATGCTTTTAACTTATCCACATAATTAGTGCGTTAAAATTGCAATACATTTCAAAGTGCTGAAAATAGTCTAAACTTATGATCTGCAATTTTTTTTCAAATCGCCTTCTACTCAATTTTGATTTTAGAAACATTCGTTTTTCTTGTCAGTAAAATTACTTGAAAGTCAGTGGAAATGCTTTTAACTTATCCACATAATTAATGCGTTAAAAGTGCAATACATTTCTAACGGCTGAAAATTGTCTAAACTTATGATCTGCAAATTTTTTGTAAAATCGCCTTCTACTCAATTTTGATTTTAGAAACATTCGTTTTTCTTGTCAGTAAAATTACTTGGAAGTCAGTGGAAATGCTTTTAACTTATCCACATAATTAGTGCGTTAAAATTGCAATACATTTCAAACGGATGAAAATTGTCTAAACTTATGATCTGCCACTTTTTTTGAAATCGTGTTCAATTTTAATTTTAAAAACATTAGTTTTTCTTGTCAGTAAAATTACTTGAAAGTCAATGGAAATGCTTTTAACTTATCCACATAATTAGTGCGTTAAAATTGCAATACATTTCAAAGTGCTGAAAATAGTCTAAACTTATGATCTGCAATTTTTTTTGAAATCGCCTTCTACTCAATTTTGATTTCAGAAACATTAGTTTTTCTTGTCAGTAAAATTACTTGGAAGTCAGTGGAAATGCTTTTAACTTATCCACATAATTAGTGCGTTAAAATTGCAATACATTTTAAAGTGCTGAAAATAGTCTAAACTTATGATCTGCAATTTTTTTTCAAATCGCCTTCTACTCAATTTTGATTTTAGAAACATTCGTTTTTCTTGTCAGTAAAATTACTTGAAAGTCAGTGGAAATGCTTTTAACTTATCCACATAATTAATGCGTTAAAAGTGCAATACATTTCTAACGGCTGAAAATTGTCTAAACTTATGATCTGCAAATTTTTGTAAAATCGCATTTTACTCAATTTTGATTTCAGAAACATTAGTTTTTCTTGTCAGTAAAATTACTTGGAAGTCAGTGGAAATGCTTTTAACTTATCCACATAATTAGTGCGTTAAAATTGCAATACATTTCAAACGGATGAAAATTGTCTAAACTTATGATCTGCCACTTTTTTTGAAATCGTGTTCAATTTTAATTTTAGAAACATTAGTTTTTCTTGTCAGTAAAATTACCTGAAACTCAGTGGAAATGCTTTTAACTTATCCACATAATTAGTGCGTTAAAAGTGCAATACATTTCTAACGGCTGAAAATTGTCTAAACTTATGATCTGCAAATTTTTGTAAAATCGCCTTCTACTCAATTTTGATTTCAGAAACATTAGTTTTTCTTGTCAGTAAAATTACTTGGAAGTCAGTGGAAATGCTTTTAACTTATCTACATAATTAGTTCGTTAAAATTGCAATACATTTCGAACGGCTAAAAATTGTCTTAACTTATGAGCTGGAACTTTTTTTCAAATCGCCTTCTACTCAATTTTAATTTTAGAAACATTGGTTTTTCTTGTCAGTAAAATTACTTGAAAGTCAGTGGAAATGCTTTTAACTTATACACATAATTAGTGCGTTAAAATTGCAATACATTTCAAACGGCTGAAAATTGTCTAAACTTATGATCTGCCACTTTTTTTGAAATCGTGTTCAATATTAATTTTAGAAACATTAGTTTTTCTTGTCAGTAAAATTACTTGAAACTCAGTGGAAATGCTTTTAACTTATCCACATAATTAGTGCGTTAAAAGTGCAATACATTTCTAACGGCTGAAAATTGTCTAAACTTATGATCTGCAATTTTTTTTCAAATCGCCTTCTACTCAATTTTGAATTCAGAAACCTTAGTTTTTCTTGTCAGTAAAATTACTTGGAAGTCAGTGGAAATGCTTTTAACTTATCTACATAATTAGTTCGTTAAAATTGCAATACATTTCAAACGGCTGAAAATTGTCTAAACTTATGATCTGCCACTTTTTTTGAAATCGTGTTCAATTTTAATTTTAGAAACATTAGTTTTTCTTGTCAGTAAAATTACTTGAAACTCAGTGGAAATTCTTTTAACTTATCCACATAATTAGTGCGTTAAAAGTGCAATACATTTCGAACGGCTGAAAATTGTCTTAACTTATGAGCTGGAAATTTTTTTAAAATCGCCTTCTACTCAATTTTAATTTTAGAAACATTGGTTTTTCTTGTCAGTAAAATTACTTGAAAGTCAGTGGAAATGCTTTTAACTTATACACATAATTAGAGCGTTAAAATTGCAATACAATTCAAAGTGCTGAAAATTGTCTAAACTTATGATCTGTAATATTTTTTTAAATCGCCTTCTAACTCAATTTTGATTTTAGAAACATAGTTTTTTCTGGTCAATAAAATTACTTGAAAGTCAGTGGAAATCCTTTTAACTTATCCACATAATTAGTGCGTTAAAATTGCAATACATTTCAAACGGATGAATATTGTCTAAACTTATGATCTGCCACTTTTTTTGAAATCGTGTTCAATTTTAATTTTAGAAACATTAGTTTTTCTTGTCAGTAAAATTACTTGAAACTCAGTGGAAATGCTTTTAACTTATCCACATAATTAGTGCGTTAAAATTGCAATACATTTCAAAGTGCTGAAAATAGTCTAAACTTATGATCTGCAATTTTTTTTCAAATCGCCTTCTACTCAATTTTGATTTTAGAAACATTCGTTTTTCTTGTCAGTAAAATTACTTGAAAGTCAGTGGAAATGCTTTTAACTTATCCACATAATTAATGCGTTAAAAGTGCAATACATTTCTAACGGCTGAAAATTGTCTAAACTTATGATCTGCAAATTTTTTGTAAAATCGCCTTCTACTCAATTTTGATTTCAGAAAAATTAGTTTTTCTTGTCAGTAAAATTACTTGGAAGTCAGTGGAAATGCTTTTAACTTATCCACATAATTAGTGCGTTAAAATTGCAATACATTTCAAACGGATGAATATTGTCTAAACTTATGATCTGCCACTTTTTTTGAAATCGTGTTCAATTTTAATTTTAGAAACATTAGTTTTTCTTGTCAGTAAAATTACTTGAAACTCAGTGGAAATGCTTTAAACTTATCCACATAATTAGTGCGTTAAAAGTGCAATACATTTCTAACGGCTGAAAATTGTCTAAACTTATGATCTGCAAATTTTTGTAAAATCGCCTTCTACTCAATTTTGATTTCAGAAACATTAGTTTTTCTTGTCAGTAAAATTACTTGGAAGTCAGTGGAAATGCTTTTAACTTATCTACATAATTAGTTCTTTAAAATTGCAATACATTTCGAACGGCTAAAAATTGTCTTAACTTATGAGCTGGAACTTTTTTTTAAATCGCCTTCTACTCAATTTTAATTTTAGAAACATTGGTTTTTCTTGTCAGTAAAATTACTTGAAAGTCAGTGGAAATGCTTTTAACTTATACACATAATTAGTGCGTTAAAATTGCAATACATTCCAAACGGCTGAAAATTGTCTAAACTTATGATCTGCCACTTTTTTTGAAATCGTGTTCAATTTTAATTTTAGAAACATTAGTTTTTCTTGTCAGTAAAATTACTTGAAACTCAGTGGAAATGCTTTTAACTTATCCACATAATTAGTGCGTTAAAAGTGCAATACATTTCTAACGGCTGAAAATTGTCTAAACTTATGATCTGCAATTTTTTTTGAAATCGCCTTCTACTCAATTTTGATTTCAGAAACATTAGTTTTTCTTGTCAGTAAAATTACTTGGAAGTCAGTGGAAATGCTTTTAACTTATCTACATAATTAGTTCGTTAAAATTGCAATACATTTCGGACGGCTAAAAATTGTCTTAACTTATGAGCTGGAACTTTTTTTCAAATCGCCTTCTACTCAATTTTAATTTTAGAAACATTGGTTTTTCTTGTCAGTAAAATTACTTGGAAGTCAGTGGAAATGCTTTTAACTTATCCACATAATTAGTGCGTTAAAATTGCAATACATTTCAAACGGATGAATATTGTCTAAACTTATGATCTGCCACTTTTTTTGAAATCGTGTTCAATTTTAATTTTAGAAACATTAGTTTTTCTTGTCAGTAAAATTACTTGAAACTCAATGGAAATGCTGTTAACTTATCCACATAATTAGTGCGTTAAAATTGCAATACATTTCAAAGTGCTGAAAATAGTCTAAACTTATGATCTGCAATTTTTTTTCAAATCGCCTTCTACTCAATTTTGATTTTAGAAACATTCGTTTTTCTTGTCAGTAAAATTACTTGAAAGTCAGTGGAAATGCTTTTAACTTATCCACATATTTAATGCGTTAAAAGTGCAATACATTTCTAACGGCTGAAAATTGTCTAAACTTATGATCTGCAAATTGTTGTAAAATCGCCTTCTACTCAATTTTGATTTCAGAAACATTAGTTTTTCTTGTCAGTAAAATTACTTGGAAGTCAGTGGAAATGCTTTTAACTTATTTACATAATTAGTTCGTTAAAATTGCAATACAATTCAAAGTGCTGAAAATTGTCTAAACTTATGATCTGTAATATTTTTTCAAATCGCCTTCTAACTCAATTTTGATTTTAGAAACATAGTTTTTTCTGGTCAATAGAATTACTTGAAAGTCAGTGGAAATCCTTTTAACTTATCCACATAATTAGTGCGTTAAAATTGCAATACATTTCAAACTAATGAAAATTGTCTAAACTTATGATCTGCCACTTTTTTTGAAATCGTGTTCAATTTTAATTTTAGAAACATTAGTTTTTCTTGTCAGTAAAATTACTTGAAACTCAGTGGAAATGCTTTTAACTTATCCACATAATTAGTGCGTTAAAATTGCAATACATTTCAAAGTGCTGAAAATAGTCTAAACTTATGATCTGCAATTTTTTTTCAAATCGCCTTCTACTCAATTTTGATTTTAGAAACATTCGTTTTTCTTGTCAGTAAAATTACTTGAAAGTCAGTGGAAATGCTTTTAACTTATCCACATAATTAATGCGTTAAAAGTGCAATACATTTCTAACGGCTGAAAATTGTCTAAACTTATGATCTGCAAATTTTTTGTAAAATCGCCTTCTACTCAATTTTGATTTCAGAAACATTAGTTTTTCTTGTCAGTAAAATTACTTGGAAGTCAGTGGAAATGCTTTTAACTTATCCACATAATTAGTGCGTTAAAATTGCAATACATTTCAAACGGATGAATATTGTCTAAACTTATGATCTGCCACTTTTTTTGAAATCGTGTTCAATTTTAATTTTAGAAACATTAGTTTTTCTTGTCAGTAAAATTACTTGAAACTCAGTGGAAATGCTTTAAACTTATCCACATAATTAGTGCGTTAAAAGTGCAATACATTTCTAACGGCTGAAAATTGTCTAAACTTATGATCTGCAAATTTTTGTAAAATCGCCTTCTACTCAATTTTGATTTCAGAAACATTAGTTTTTCTTGTCAGTAAAATTACTTGGAAGTCAGTGGAAATGCTTTTAACTTATCTACATAATTAGTTCTTTAAAATTGCAATACATTTCGAACGGCTAAAAATTGTCTTAACTTATGAGCTGGAACTTTTTTTTAAATCGCCTTCTACTCAATTTTAATTTTAGAAACATTGGTTTTTCTTGTCAGTAAAATTACTTGAAAGTCAGTGGAAATGCTTTTAACTTATACACATAATTAGTGCGTTAAAATTGCAATACATTCCAAACGGCTGAAAATTGTCTAAACTTATGATCTGCCACTTTTTTTGAAATCGTGTTCAATTTTAATTTTAGAAACATTAGTTTTTCTTGTCAGTAAAATTACTTGAAACTCAGTGGAAATGCTTTTAACTTATCCACATAATTAGTGCGTTAAAAGTGCAATACATTTCTAACGGCTGAAAATTGTCTAAACTTATGATCTGCAATTTTTTTTGAAATCGCCTTCTACTCAATTTTGATTTCAGAAACATTAGTTTTTCTTGTCAGTAAAATTACTTGGAAGTCAGTGGAAATGCTTTTAACTTATCTACATAATTAGTTCGTTAAAATTGCAATACATTTCGGACGGCTAAAAATTGTCTTAACTTATGAGCTGGAACTTTTTTTCAAATCGCCTTCTACTCAATTTTAATTTTAGAAACATTGGTTTTTCTTGTCAGTAAAATTACTTGGAAGTCAGTGGAAATGCTTTTAACTTATCCACATAATTAGTGCGTTAAAATTGCAATACATTTCAAACGGATGAATATTGTCTAAACTTATGATCTGCCACTTTTTTTGAAATCGTGTTCAATTTTAATTTTAGAAACATTAGTTTTTCTTGTCAGTAAAATTACTTGAAACTCAATGGAAATGCTGTTAACTTATCCACATAATTAGTGCGTTAAAATTGCAATACATTTCAAAGTGCTGAAAATAGTCTAAACTTATGATCTGCAATTTTTTTTCAAATCGCCTTCTACTCAATTTTGATTTTAGAAACATTCGTTTTTCTTGTCAGTAAAATTACTTGAAAGTCAGTGGAAATGCTTTTAACTTATCCACATATTTAATGCGTTAAAAGTGCAATACATTTCTAACGGCTGAAAATTGTCTAAACTTATGATCTGCAAATTGTTGTAAAATCGCCTTCTACTCAATTTCGATTTCAGAAACATTAGTTTTTCTTGTCAGTAAAATTACTTGGAAGTCAGTGGAAATGCTTTTAACTTATTTACATAATTAGTTCGTTAAAATTGCAATACAATTCAAAGTGCTGAAAATTGTCTAAACTTATGATCTGTAATATTTTTTCAAATCGCCTTCTAACTCAATTTTGATTTTAGAAACATAGTTTTTTCTGGTCAATAGAATTACTTGAAAGTCAGTGGAAATCCTTTTAACTTATCCACATAATTAGTGCGTTAAAATTGCAATACATTTCAAACTAATGAAAATTGTCTAAACTTATGATCTGCCACTTTTTTTGAAATCGTGTTCAATTTTAATTTTAGAAACATTAGTTTTTCTTGTCAGTAAAATTACTTGAAACTCAGTGGAAATGCTTTTAACTTATCCACATAATTAGTGCGTTAAAAGTGCAATACATTTCTAACGGCTGAAAATTGTCTAAACTTATGATCTGCAAATTTTTGTAAAATCGCCTTCTACTCAATTTAGATTTCAGAAACATTAGTTTTTCTTGTCAGTAAAATTACTTGGAAGTCAGTGGAAATGCTTTTAACTTATCTACATAATTAGTTCTTTAAAATTGCAATACATTTCGAACGGCTAAAAATTGTCTTAACTTATGAGCTGGAACTTTTTTTTAAATCGCCTTCTACTCAATTTTAATTTTAGAAACATTGGTTTTTCTTGTCAGTAAAATTACTTGAAAGTCAGTGGAAATGCTTTTAACTTATACACATAATTAGTGCGTTAAAATTGCAATACATTCCAAACGGCTGAAAATTGTCTAAACTTATGATCTGCCACTTTTTTTGAAATCGTGTTCAATTTTAATTTTAGAAACATTAGTTTTTCTTGTCAGTAAAATTACTTGAAACTCAGTGGAAATGCTTTTAACTTATCCACATAATTAGTGCGTTAAAAGTGCAATACATTTCTAACGGCTGAAAATTGTCTAAACTTATGATCTGCAATTTTTTTTGAAATCGCCTTCTACTCAATTTTGATTTCAGAAACATTAGTTTTTCTTGTCAGTAAAATTACTTGGAAGTCAGTGGAAATGCTTTTAACTTATCTACATAATTAGTTCGTTAAAATTGCAATACATTTCGGACGGCTAAAAATTGTCTTAACTTATGAGCTGGAACTTTTTTTCAAATCGCCTTCTACTCAATTTTAATTTTAGAAACATTGGTTTTTCTTGTCAGTAAAATTACTTGGAAGTCAGTGGAAATGCTTTTAACTTATCCACATAATTAGTGCGTTAAAATTGCAATACATTTCAAACGGATGAATATTGTCTAAACTTATGATCTGCCACTTTTTTTGAAATCGTGTTCAATTTTAATTTTAGAAACATTAGTTTTTCTTGTCAGTAAAATTACTTGAAACTCAATGGAAATGCTGTTAACTTATCCACATAATTAGTGCGTTAAAATTGCAATACATTTCAAAGTGCTGAAAATAGTCTAAACTTATGATCTGCAATTTTTTTTCAAATCGCCTTCTACTCAATTTTGATTTTAGAAACATTCGTTTTTCTTGTCAGTAAAATTACTTGAAAGTCAGTGGAAATGCTTTTAACTTATCCACATATTTAATGCGTTAAAAGTGCAATACATTTCTAACGGCTGAAAATTGTCTAAACTTATGATCTGCAAATTGTTGTAAAATCGCCTTCTACTCAATTTCGATTTCAGAAACATTAGTTTTTCTTGTCAGTAAAATTACTTGGAAGTCAGTGGAAATGCTTTTAACTTATTTACATAATTAGTTCGTTAAAATTGCAATACAATTCAAAGTGCTGAAAATTGTCTAAACTTATGATCTGTAATATTTTTTCAAATCGCCTTCTAACTCAATTTTGATTTTAGAAACATAGTTTTTTCTGGTCAATAGAATTACTTGAAAGTCAGTGGAAATCCTTTTAACTTATCCACATAATTAGTGCGTTAAAATTGCAATACATTTCAAACTAATGAAAATTGTCTAAACTTATGATCTGCCACTTTTTTTGAAATCGTGTTCAATTTTAATTTTAGAAACATTAGTTTTTCTTGTCAGTAAACTTACTTGAAACTCAGTGGAAATGCTTTTAACTTATCCACATAATTAGTGCGTTAAAAGTGCAATACATTTCTAACGGCTGAAAATTGTCTAAACTTATGATCTGCAAATTTTTGTAAAATCGCCTTCTACTCAATTTAGATTTCAGAATCATTAGTTTTTCTTGTCAGTAAAATTACTTGGAAGTCAGTGGAAATGCTTTTAACTTATCCACATAATTAGTGCGTTAAAATTGCAATACATTTCAAACGGATGAATATTGTCTAAACTTATGATCTGCCACTTTTTTTGAAATCGTGTTCAATTTTAATTTTAGAAACATTAGTTTTTCTTGTCAGTAAAATTACTTGAAAGTCAGTGGAAATGCTTTTAACTTATCCACATAATTAGTGCGTTAAAAGTGCAATACATTTCTAACGGCTGAAAATTGTCTGAACTTATGATCTGCAAATTTTTGTAAAATCGCCTACTCAATTTTGATTTCAGAAACATTAGTTTTTCTTGTCAGTAAAATTACTTGGAAGTCAGTGGAAATGCTTTTAACTTATCTACATAATTAGTGCGTTAAAATTGCAATACATTTCGAACGGCTAAAAATTGTCTTAACTTATGAGCTGGAACTTTTTTTCAAATCGCCTTCTACTCAATTTTAATTTTAGAAACATTGGTTTTTCTTGTCAGTAAAATTACTTGAAAGTCAGTGGAAATGCTTTTAACTTATACACATAATTAGTGCGTTAAAATTGCAATACATTTCAAACGGCTGAAAATTGTCTAAACTTATGATCTGCCACTTTTTTTGAAATCGTATTCAATTTTAATTTTAGAAACATTAGTTTTTCTTGTCAGTAAAATTACTTGAAACTCAGTGGAAATGCTTTTAACTTATCCACATAATTAGTGCGTTAAAAGTGCAATACATTTCTAACGGCTGAAAATTGTCTAAACTTATGATCTGCAATTTTTCTTCAAATCGCCTTCTACTCAATTTTGAATTCAGAAACCTTAGTTTTTCTTGTCAGTAAAATTACTTGGAAGTCAGTGGAAATGCTTTTAACTTATCTACATAATTAGTTCGTTAAAATTGCAATACATTTCAAACGGCTGAAAATTGTCTAAACTTATGATCTGCCACTTTTTTTGAAATCGTGTTCAATTTTAATTTTAGAAACATTCGTTTTTCTTGTCAGTAAAATTACTTGAAACTCAGTGGAAATGCTTTTAACTTATCCACATAATTAGTGCGTCAAAAGTGCAATACATTTCTAACTGCTGAAAATTGTCTTAACTTATGAGCTGGAACTTTTTTTCAAATCGCCTTCTACTCAATTTTAATTTTAGAAACATTGGTTTTTCTTGTCAGTAAAATTACTTGAAAGTCAGTGGAAATGCTTTTAACTTATACACATAATTAGAGCGTTAAAATTGCAATACAATTTAAAGTGCTGAAAATTGTCTAAACTTATGATCTGTAATATTTTTTCAAATCGCCTTTTAACAATTTTGATTTTAGAAACATAGTTTTTTCTGGTCAATAAAATTACTTGAAAGTCAGTGGAAATCCTTTTAACTTATACACATAATTAGTGCGTTAAAAGTGCAATACATTTCTAACGGCTGAAAATTGTCTAAACTTATGATCTGCAAATTTTTGTAAAATCGCCTTCTACTCAATTTTGATTTCAGAAACATTAGTTTTTCTTGTCAGTAAAATTACTTGGATATCAGTGGAAATGCTTTTAACTTATCCACATAATTAGTGCGTTAAAATTGCAATACATTTCAAACGGATGAAAATTGTCTAAACTTATGATCTGCAAATTTTTGTAAAATCGCCTTCTACTCAATTTTGATTTCAGAAACATTAGTTTTTCTTGTCAGTAAAATTACTTGAAAGTCAGTGGAAATGCTTTTAACTTATACACATAATTAGTGCGTTAAAATTGCAGTACATTTCAAACGGCTGAAAATTGTCTAAACTTATGATCTGCCACTTTTTTTGAAATCGTGTTCAATTTTAATTTTAGAAACATTAGTTTTTCTTGTCATTAAAATTACTTGAAACTCAGTGGAAATGCTTTTAACTTATCCAAATAATTAGTGCGTTAAAAGTGCAACACATTTCTAACGGCTGAAAATTGTCTAAACTTATGATCTGCAAATTTTTGTAAAATCGCCTTCTACTCAATTTTGATTTCAGAAACATTAGTTTTTCTTGTCAGTAAAATTACTTGGAAGTCAGTGGAAATGCTTTTAACTTATCCACATAATTAGTGCGTTAAAATTGCAATACATTTCAAACGGATGAATATTGTCTAAACTTATGATCTGCCACTTTTTTTGAAATCGTGTTCAATTTTAATTTTAGAAACATTAGTTTTTCTTGTCAGTAAAATTACTTGAAAGTCAGTGGAAATGCTTTTAACTTATCCACATAATTAGTGCGTTAAAATTGCAATACATTTCAAACGGCTGAAAATTGTCTAAACTTATGATCTGCCACTTTTTTTGAAATCGTGTTCAATTTTAATTTTAAAAACATTAGTTTTTCTTGTCAGTAAAATTACTTGAAACTCAATGGAAATGCTTTTAACTTATCCACATAATTAGTGCGTTAAAATTGCAATACATTTCAAAGTGCTGAAAATAGTCTAAACTTATGATCTGCAATTTTTTTTCAAATCGCCTTCTACTCAATTTTGATTTTAGAAACATTGGTTTTTCTTGTCAGTAAAATTACTTGAAACTCAGTGGAAATGCTTTTAACTTATCCACATAATTAGTGCGTTAAAAGTGCAATACATTTCTAACGGCTGAAAATTGTCTAAACTTATGATCTGCAAATTTTTGTAAAATCGCCTTCTACTCAATTTTAATTTTAGAAACATTGGTTTTTCTTGTCAGTAAAATTACTTGAAAGTCAGTGGAAATGCTTTTAACTTATACACATAATTAGAGCGTTAAAATTGCAATACAATTCAAAGTGCTGAAAATTGTCTAAACTTATGATCTGTAATATTTTTTCAAATCGCCTTCTAACTCAATTTTGATTTTAGAAACATAGTTTTTTCTGGTCAATAAAATTACTTGAAAGTCAGTGGAAATCCTTTTAACTTATACACATAATTAGTGCGTTAAAAGTGCAATACATTTCTAACGGCTGAAAATTGTCTAAACTTATGATCTGCAAATTTTTGTAAAATCGCCTTCAACTCAATTTTGATTTCAGAAACATTAGTTTTTCTTGTCAGTAAAATTACTTGGAATTCAGTGGAAATGCTTTTAACTTATCCACATAATTAGTGCGTTAAAATTGCAATACATTTCAAACGGATGAAAATTGTCTAAACTTATGATCTGCCACTTTTTTTGAAATCGTGTTCAATTTTAATTTTAGAAATATTAGTTTTTCTTGTCAGTAAAATTACTTGAAACAGTGGAAATGCTTTTAACTTATCCACATAATTAGTGCGTTAAAAGTGCAATACATTTCTAACGGCTGAAAATTGTCTAAACTTATGATCTGCAAATTTTTGTAAAATCGCCTTCTACTCAATTTTGATTTCAGAAACATTAGTTTTTCTTGTCAGTAAAATTACTTGGAAGTCAGTGGAAATGCTTTTAACTTATCTACATAATTAGTTCTTTAAAATGGCAATACATTTCGAACGGCTAAAAATTGTCTTAACTTATGAGCTGGAACTTTTTTTTAAATCGCCTTCTACTCAATTTTAATTTTAGAAACATTGGTTTTTCTTGTCAGTAAAATTACTTGAAAGTCAGTGGAAATGCTTTTAACTTATCCACATAATTAGTGCGTTAAAATTGCAATACATTTCAAACGGATGAATATTGTCTAAACTTATGATCTGCCACTTTTTTTGAAATCGTGTTCAATTTTAATTTTAGAAACATTAGTTTTTCTTGTCAGTAAAATTACTTGGAAGTCAGTGGAAATGCTTTTAACTTATCCACATAATTAGTGCGTTAAAATTGCAATACATTTCAAACGGCTGAAAATTGTCTAAACTTTTATCTGCCACTTTTTTTGAAATCGTGTTCAATTTTAATTTTAAAAACATTAGTTTTTCTTGTCAGTAAAATTACTTGAAACTCAATGGAAATGCTTTTAACTTATCCACATAATTAGTGCGTTAAAATTGCAATACATTTCAAAGTGCTGAAAATAGTCTAAACTTATGATCTGCAATTTTTTTTCAAATCGCCTTCTACTCAATTTTGATTTTAGAAACATTGGTTTTTCTTGTCAGTAAAATTACTTGAAAGTCAGTGGAAATGCTTTTAACTTATCCACATAATTAGTGCGTTAAAAGTGCAATACATTTCTAACGGCTGAAAATTGTCTAAACTTATGATCTGCAAATTTTTGTAAAATCGCCTTCTACTCAATTTTAATTTTAGAAACATTGGTTTTTCTTGTCAGTAAAATTACTTGGAATTCAGTGGAAATGCTTTTAACTTATCCACATAATTAGTGCGTTAAAATTGCAATACATTTCAAACGGATGAAAATTGTCTAAACTTATGATCTGCAAATTTTTGTAAAATCGCCTTCTACTCAATTTTAATTTTAGAAACATTGGTTTTTCTTGTCAGTAAAATTACTTGAAAGTCAGTGGAAATGCTTTTAACTTATACACATAATTAGAGCGTTAAAATTGCAATACAATTCAAAGTGCTGAAAATTGTCTAAACTTATGATCTGCAAATTTTTGTAAAATCGCCTTCTACTCAATTTTGATTTCAGAAACATTAGTTTTTCTTGTCAGTAAAATTACTTGGAATTCAGTGGAAATGCTTTTAACTTATCCACATAATTAGTGCGTTAAAATTGCAATACATTTCAAACGGATGAAAATTGTCTAAACTTATGATCTGCCACTTTTTTTGAAATCGTGTTCAATTTTAATTTTAGAAATATTAGTTTTTCTTGTCAGTAAAATTACTTGAAACAGTGGAAATGCTTTTAACTTATCCACATAATTAGTGCGTTAAAAGTGCAATACATTTCTAACGGCTGAAAATTGTCTAAACTTATGATCTGCAAATTTTTGTAAAATCGCCTTCTACTCAATTTTGATTTCAGAAACATTAGTTTTTCTTGTCAGTAAAATTACTTGGAAGTCAGTGGAAATGCTTTTAACTTATCTACATAATTAGTTCTTTAAAATGGCAATACATTTTGAACGGCTAAAAATTGTCTTAACTTATGAGCTGGAACTTTTTTTTAAATCGCCTTCTACTCAATTTTAATTTTAGAAACATTGGTTTTTCTTGTCAGTAAAATTACTTGAAAGTCAGTGGAAATGCTTTTAACTTATCCACATAATTAGTGCGTTAAAATTGCAATACATTTCAAACGGATGAATATTGTCTAAACTTATGATCTGCCACTTTTTTTGAAATCGTGTTCAATTTTAATTTTAGAAATATTAGTTTTTCTTGTCAGTAAAATTACTTGAAACAGTGGAAATGCTTTTAACTTATCCACATAATTAGTGCGTTAAAAGTGCAATACATTTCTAACGGCTGAAAATTGTCTAAACTTATGATCTGCAAATTTTTGTAAAATCGCCTTCTACTCAATTTTGATTTCAGAAACATTAGTTTTTCTTGTCAGTAAAATTACTTGGAAGTCAGTGGAAATGCTTTTAACTTATCTACATAATTAGTTCTTTAAAATTGCAATACATTTCGAACGGCTAAAAATTGTCTTAACTTATGAGCTGGAACTTTTTTTTAAATCGCCTTCTACTCAATTTTAATTTTAGAAACATTGGTTTTTCTTGTCAGTAAAATTACTTGAAAGTCAGTGGAAATGCTTTTAACTTATACACATAATTAGTGCGTTAAAATTGCAATACATTTCAAACGGCTGAAAATTGTCTAAACTTATGATCTGCCACTTTTTTTGAAATCGTGTTCAATTTTAATTTTAGAAACATTAGTTTTTCTTGTCAGTAAAATTATTTGAAAGTCAGTGGAAATGCTTTTAACTTATACACATAATTAGTGCGTTAAAATTGCAATACAATTCAAAGTGCTGAAAATTGTCTAAACTTATGATCTGTAATATTTTTTCAAATCGCCTTCTAACTCAATTTTGATTTTAGAAACATAGTTTTTTCTGGTCAATAAAATTACTTGAAAGTCAGTGGAAATGCTTTTAACTTATCCACATAATTAGTGCGTTAAAATTGCAATACAATTCAAAGTGCTGAAAATTGTCTAAACTTATGATCTGTAATATTTTTTCAAATCGCCTTCTAACTCAATTTTGATTTTAGAAACAGTTTTTTCTGGTCAATAAAATTACTTGAAAGTCAGTGGAAATCCTTTTAACTTATACACATAATTAGTGCGTTAAAAGTGCAATACATTTCTAACGGCTGAAAATTGTCTAAACTTATGATCTGCAAATTTTTGTAAAATCGCCTTCTACTCAATTTTGATTTCAGAAACATTAGTTTTTCTTGTCAGTAAAATTACTTGGAATTCAGTGGAAATGCTTTTAACTTATCCACATAATTAGTGCGTTAAAATTGCAATACATTTCAAACGGATGAAAATTGTCTAAACTTATGATCTGCCACTTTTTTTGAAATCGTGTTCAATTTTAATTTTAGAAATATTAGTTTTTCTTGTCAGTAAAATTACTTGAAACTCAGTGGAAATGCTTTTAACTTATCCACATAATTAGTGCGTTAAAAGTGCAATACATTTCTAACGGCTGAAAATTGTCTAAACTTATGATCTGCAAATTTTTGTAAAATCGCCTTCTACTCAATTTTGATTTCAGAAACATTAGTTTTTCTTGTCAGTAAAATTACTTGGAAGTCAGTGGAAATGCTTTTAACTTATCTACATAATTAGTTCTTTAAAATGGCAATACATTTCGAACGGCTAAAAATTGTCTTAACTTATGAGCTGGAACTTTTTTTTAAATCGCCTTCTACTCAATTTTAATTTTAGAAACATTGGTTTTTCTTGTCAGTAAAATTACTTGAAAGTCAGTGGAAATGCTTTTAACTTATCCACATAATTAGTGCGTTAAAATTGCAATACATTTCAAACGGATGAATATTGTCTAAACTTATGATCTGCCACTTTTTTTGAAATCGTGTTCAATTTTAATTTTAGAAACATTAGTTTTTCTTGTCAGTAAAATTACTTGAAAGTCAGTGGAAATGCTTTTAACTTATCCACATAATTAGTGCGTTAAAATTGCAATACATTTCAAACGGCTGAAAATTGTCTAAACTTTTATCTGCCACTTTTTTTGAAATCGTGTTCAATTTTAATTTTAAAAACATTAGTTTTTCTTGTCAGTAAAATTACTTGAAACTCAATGGAAATGCTTTTAACTTATCCACATAATTAGTGCGTTAAAATTGCAATACATTTCAAAGTGCTGAAAATAGTCTAAACTTATGATCTGCAATTTTTTTTCAAATCGCCTTCTACTCAATTTTGATTTTAGAAACATTGGTTTTTCTTGTCAGTAAAATTACTTGAAAGTCAGTGGAAATGCTTTTAACTTATCCACATAATTAGTGCGTTAAAAGTGCAATACATTTCTAACGGCTGAAAATTGTCTAAACTTATGATCTGCAAATTTTTGTAAAATCGCCTTCTACTCAATTTTAATTTTAGAAACATTGGTTTTTCTTGTCAGTAAAATTACTTGGAATTCAGTGGAAATGCTTTTAACTTATCCACATAATTAGTGCGTTAAAATTGCAATACATTTCAAACGGATGAAAATTGTCTAAACTTATGATCTGCAAATTTTTGTAAAATCGCCTTCTACTCAATTTTAATTTTAGAAACATTGGTTTTTCTTGTCAGTAAAATTACTTGAAAGTCAGTGGAAATGCTTTTAACTTATACACATAATTAGAGCGTTAAAATTGCAATACCATTCAAAGTGCTGAAAATTGTCTAAACTTATGATCTGCAAATTTTTGTAAAATCGCCTTCTACTCAATTTTGATTTCAGAAACATTAGTTTTTCTTGTCAGTAAAATTACTTGGAATTCAGTGGAAATGCTTTTAACTTATCCACATAATTAGTTCGTTAAAATTGCAATACATTTCAAACGGATGAAAATTGTCTAAACTTATGATCTGCCACTTTTTTTGAAATCGTGTTCAATTTTAATTTTAGAAATATTAGTTTTTCTTGTCAGTAAAATTACTTGAAACAGTGGAAATGCTTTTAACTTATCCACATAATTAGTGCGTTAAAAGTGCAATACATTTCTAACGGCTGAAAATTGTCTAAACTTATGATCTGCAAATTTTTGTAAAATCGCCTTCTACTCAATTTTGATTTCAGAAACATTAGTTTTTCTTGTCAGTAAAATTACTTGGAAGTCAGTGGAAATGCTTTTAACTTATCTACATAATTAGTTCTTTAAAATGGCAATACATTTTGAACGGCTAAAAATTGTCTTAACTTATGAGCTGGAACTTTTTTTTAAATCGCCTTCTACTCAATTTTAATTTTAGAAACATTGGTTTTTCTTGTCAGTAAAATTACTTGAAAGTCAGTGGAAATGCTTTTAACTTATCCACATAATTAGTGCGTTAAAATTGCAATACATTTCAAACGGATGAATATTGTCTAAACTTATGATCTGCCACTTTTTTTGAAATCGTGTTCAATTTTAATTTTAGAAATATTAGTTTTTCTTGTCAGTAAAATTACTTGAAACAGTGGAAATGCTTTTAACTTATCCACATAATTAGTGCGTTAAAAGTGCAATACATTTCTAACGGCTGAAAATTGTCTAAACTTATGATCTGCAAATTTTTGTAAAATCGCCTTCTACTCAATTTTGATTTCAGAAACATTAGTTTTTCTTGTCAGTAAAATTACTTGGAAGTCAGTGGAAATGCTTTTAACTTATCTACATAATTAGTTCTTTAAAATGGCAATACATTTTGAACGGCTAAAAATTGTCTTAACTTATGAGCTGGAACTTTTTTTTAAATCGCCTTCTACTCAATTTTAATTTTAGAAACATTGGTTTTTCTTGTCAGTAAAATTACTTGAAAGTCAGTGGAAATGCTTTTAACTTATCCACATAATTAGTGCGTTAAAATTGCAATACATTTCAAACGGATGAATATTGTCTAAACTTATGATCTGCCACTTTTTTTGAAATCGTGTTCAATTTTAATTTTAGAAACATTAGTTTTTCTTGTCAGTAAAATTACTTGAAAGTCAGTGGAAATGCTTTTAACTTATCCACATAATTAGTGCGTTAAAATTGCAATACATTTCAAACGGCTGAAAATTGTCTAAACTTTTATCTGCCACTTTTTTTGAAATCGTGTTCAATTTTAATTTTAAAAACGTTAGTTTTTCTTGTCAGTAAAATTACTTGAAACTCAATGGAAATGCTTTTAACTTATCCACATAATTAGTGCGTTAAAATTGCAATACATTTCAAAGTGCTGAAAATAGTCTAAACTTATGATCTGCAATTTTTTTTCAAATCGCCTTCTACTCAATTTTGATTTTAGAAACATTGGTTTTTCTTGTCAGTAAAATTACTTGAAAGTCAGTGGAAATGCTTTTAACTTATCCACATAATTAGTGCGTTAAAAGTGCAATACATTTCTAACGGCTGAAAATTGTCTAAACTTATGATCTGCAAATTTTTGTAAAATCGCCTTCTACTCAATTTTGATTTTAGAAACATTGGTTTTTCTTGTCAGTAAAATTACTTGAAAGTCAGTGGAAATGCTTTTAACTTATCCACATAATTAGTGCGTTAAAAGTGCAATACATTTCTAACGGCTGAAAATTGTCTAAACTTATGATCTGCAAATTTTTGTAAAATCGCCTTCTACTCAATTTTAATTTTAGAAACATTGGTTTTTCTTGTCAGTAAAATTACTTGGAATTCAGTGGAAATGCTTTTAACTTATCCACATAATTAGTGCGTTAAAATTGCAATACATTTCAAACGGATGAAAATTGTCTAAACTTATGATCTGCAAATTTTTGTAAAATCGCCTTCTACTCAATTTTAATTTTAGAAACATTGGTTTTTCTTGTCAGTAAAATTACTTGAAAGTCAGTGGAAATGCTTTTAACTTATACACATAATTAGAGCGTTAAAATTGCAATACAATTCAAAGTGCTGAAAATTGTCTAAACTTATGATCTGTAATATTTTTTCAAATCGCCTTCTAACTCAATTTTGATTTTAGAAACATAGTTTTTTCTGGTCAATAAAATTACTTGAAAGTCAGTGGAAATCCTTTTAACTTATCCAAATAATTAGTGCGTTAAAAGTGCAACACATTTCTAACGGCTGAAAATTGTCTAAACTTATGATCTGCAAATTTTTGTAAAATCGCCTTCTACTCAATTTTGATTTCAGAAACATTAGTTTTTCTTGTCAGTAAAATTACTTGGAAGTCAGTGGAAATGCTTTTAACTTATCCACATAATTAGTGCGTTAAAATTGCAATACATTTCAAACGGATGAATATTGTCTAAACTTATGATCTGCCACTTTTTTTGAAATCGTGTTCAATTTTAATTTTAGAAACATTAGTTTTTCTTGTCAGTAAAATTACTTGAAAGTCAGTGGAAATGCTTTTAACTTATCCACATAATTAGTGCGTTAAAATTGCAATACATTTCAAACGGCTGAAAATTGTCTAAACTTATGATCTGCCACTTTTTTTGAAATCGTGTTCAATTTTAATTTTAAAAACATTAGTTTTTCTTGTCAGTAAAATTACTTGAAACTCAATGGAAATGCTTTTAACTTATCCACATAATTAGTGCGTTAAAATTGCAATACATTTCAAAGTGCTGAAAATAGTCTAAACTTATGATCTGCAATTTTTTTTCAAATCGCCTTCTACTCAATTTTGATTTTAGAAACATTGGTTTTTCTTGTCAGTAAAATTACTTGAAACTCAGTGGAAATGCTTTTAACTTATCCACATAATTAGTGCGTTAAAAGTGCAATACATTTCTAACGGCTGAAAATTGTCTAAACTTATGATCTGCAAATTTTTGTAAAATCGCCTTCTACTCAATTTTAATTTTAGAAACATTGGTTTTTCTTGTCAGTAAAATTACTTGAAAGTCAGTGGAAATGCTTTTAACTTATACACATAATTAGAGCGTTAAAATTGCAATACAATTCAAAGTGCTGAAAATTGTCTAAACTTATGATCTGTAATATTTTTTCAAATCGCCTTCTAACTCAATTTTGATTTTAGAAACATAGTTTTTTCTGGTCAATAAAATTACTTGAAAGTCAGTGGAAATCCTTTTAACTTATACACATAATTAGTGCGTTAAAAGTGCAATACATTTCTAACGGCTGAAAATTGTCTAAACTTATGATCTGCAAATTTTTGTAAAATCGCCTTCAACTCAATTTTGATTTCAGAAACATTAGTTTTTCTTGTCAGTAAAATTACTTGGAATTCAGTGGAAATGCTTTTAACTTATCCACATAATTAGTGCGTTAAAATTGCAATACATTTCAAACGGATGAAAATTGTCTAAACTTATGATCTGCCACTTTTTTTGAAATCGTGTTCAATTTTAATTTTAGAAATATTAGTTTTTCTTGTCAGTAAAATTACTTGAAACAGTGGAAATGCTTTTAACTTATCCACATAATTAGTGCGTTAAAAGTGCAATACATTTCTAACGGCTGAAAATTGTCTAAACTTATGATCTGCAAATTTTTGTAAAATCGCCTTCTACTCAATTTTGATTTCAGAAACATTAGTTTTTCTTGTCAGTAAAATTACTTGGAAGTCAGTGGAAATGCTTTTAACTTATCTACATAATTAGTTCTTTAAAATGGCAATACATTTCGAACGGCTAAAAATTGTCTTAACTTATGAGCTGGAACTTTTTTTTAAATCGCCTTCTACTCAATTTTAATTTTAGAAACATTGGTTTTTCTTGTCAGTAAAATTACTTGAAAGTCAGTGGAAATGCTTTTAACTTATCCACATAATTAGTGCGTTAAAATTGCAATACATTTCAAACGGATGAATATTGTCTAAACTTATGATCTGCCACTTTTTTTGAAATCGTGTTCAATTTTAATTTTAGAAACATTAGTTTTTCTTGTCAGTAAAATTACTTGAAAGTCAGTGGAAATGCTTTTAACTTATCCACATAATTAGTGCGTTAAAATTGCAATACATTTCAAACGGCTGAAAATTGTCTAAACTTTTATCTGCCACTTTTTTTGAAATCGTGTTCAATTTTAATTTTAAAAACATTAGTTTTTCTTGTCAGTAAAATTACTTGAAACTCAGTGGAAATGCTTTTAACTTATCCACATAATTAGTGCGTTAAAAGTGCAATACATTTCTAACGGCTGAAAATTGTCTAAACTTATGATCTGCAAATTTTTGTAAAATCGCCTTCTACTCAATTTTGATTTCAGAAACATTAGTTTTTCTTGTCAGTAAAATTACTTGGAAGTCAGTGGAAATGCTTTTAACTTATCTACATAATTAGTTCTTTAAAATTGCAATACATTTCGAACGGCTAAAAATTGTCTTAACTTATGAGCTGGAACTTTTTTTTAAATCGCCTTCTACTCAATTTTAATTTTAGAAACATTGGTTTTTCTTGTCAGTAAAATTACTTGAAAGTCAGTGGAAATGCTTTTAACTTATACACATAATTAGTGCGTTAAAATTGCAATACATTTCAAACGGCTGAAAATTGTCTAAACTTATGATCTGCCACTTTTTTTGAAATCGTGTTCAATTTTAATTTTAGAAACATTAGTTTTTCTTGTCAGTAAAATTATTTGAAAGTCAGTGGAAATGCTTTTAACTTATACACATAATTAGTGCGTTAAAATTGCAATACAATTCAAAGTGCTGAAAATTGTCTAAACTTATGATCTGTAATATTTTTTCAAATCGCCTTCTAACTCAATTTTGATTTTAGAAACATAGTTTTTTCTGGTCAATAAAATTACTTGAAAGTCAGTGGAAATGCTTTTAACTTATCCACATAATTAGTGCGTTAAAATTGCAATACAATTCAAAGTGCTGAAAATTGTCTAAACTTATGATCTGTAATATTTTTTCAAATCGCCTTCTAACTCAATTTTGATTTTAGAAACAGTTTTTTCTGGTCAATAAAATTACTTGAAAGTCAGTGGAAATCCTTTTAACTTATACACATAATTAGTGCGTTAAAAGTGCAATACATTTCTAACGGCTGAAAATTGTCTAAACTTATGATCTGCAAATTTTTGTAAAATCGCCTTCTACTCAATTTTGATTTCAGAAACATTAGTTTTTCTTGTCAGTAAAATTACTTGGAATTCAGTGGAAATGCTTTTAACTTATCCACATAATTAGTGCGTTAAAATTGCAATACATTTCAAACGGATGAAAATTGTCTAAACTTATGATCTGCCACTTTTTTTGAAATCGTGTTCAATTTTAATTTTAGAAATATTAGTTTTTCTTGTCAGTAAAATTACTTGAAACTCAGTGGAAATGCTTTTAACTTATCCACATAATTAGTGCGTTAAAAGTGCAATACATTTCTAACGGCTGAAAATTGTCTAAACTTATGATCTGCAAATTTTTGTAAAATCGCCTTCTACTCAATTTTGATTTCAGAAACATTAGTTTTTCTTGTCAGTAAAATTACTTGGAAGTCAGTGGAAATGCTTTTAACTTATCTACATAATTAGTTCTTTAAAATGGCAATACATTTCGAACGGCTAAAAATTGTCTTAACTTATGAGCTGGAACTTTTTTTTAAATCGCCTTCTACTCAATTTTAATTTTAGAAACATTGGTTTTTCTTGTCAGTAAAATTACTTGAAAGTCAGTGGAAATGCTTTTAACTTATCCACATAATTAGTGCGTTAAAATTGCAATACATTTCAAACGGATGAATATTGTCTAAACTTATGATCTGCCACTTTTTTTGAAATCGTGTTCAATTTTAATTTTAGAAACATTAGTTTTTCTTGTCAGTAAAATTACTTGAAAGTCAGTGGAAATGCTTTTAACTTATCCACATAATTAGTGCGTTAAAATTGCAATACATTTCAAACGGCTGAAAATTGTCTAAACTTTTATCTGCCACTTTTTTTGAAATCGTGTTCAATTTTAATTTTAAAAACATTAGTTTTTCTTGTCAGTAAAATTACTTGAAACTCAATGGAAATGCTTTTAACTTATCCACATAATTAGTGCGTTAAAATTGCAATACATTTCAAAGTGCTGAAAATAGTCTAAACTTATGATCTGCAATTTTTTTTCAAATCGCCTTCTACTCAATTTTGATTTTAGAAACATTGGTTTTTCTTGTCAGTAAAATTACTTGAAAGTCAGTGGAAATGCTTTTAACTTATCCACATAATTAGTGCGTTAAAAGTGCAATACATTTCTAACGGCTGAAAATTGTCTAAACTTATGATCTGCAAATTTTTGTAAAATCGCCTTCTACTCAATTTTAATTTTAGAAACATTGGTTTTTCTTGTCAGTAAAATTACTTGGAATTCAGTGGAAATGCTTTTAACTTATCCACATAATTAGTGCGTTAAAATTGCAATACATTTCAAACGGATGAAAATTGTCTAAACTTATGATCTGCAAATTTTTGTAAAATCGCCTTCTACTCAATTTTAATTTTAGAAACATTGGTTTTTCTTGTCAGTAAAATTACTTGAAAGTCAGTGGAAATGCTTTTAACTTATACACATAATTAGAGCGTTAAAATTGCAATACAATTCAAAGTGCTGAAAATTGTCTAAACTTATGATCTGTAATATTTTTTCAAATCGCCTTCTAACTCAATTTTGATTTTAGAAACATAGTTTTTTCTGGTCAATAAAATTACTTGAAAGTCAGTGGAAATCCTTTTAACTTATACACATAATTAGTGCGTTAAAAGTGCAATACATTTCTAACGGCTGAAAATTGTCTAAACTTATGATCTGCAAATTTTTGTAAAATCGCCTTCTACTCAATTTTGATTTCAGAAACATTAGTTTTTCTTGTCAGTAAAATTACTTGGAATTCAGTGGAAATGCTTTTAACTTATCCACATAATTAGTGCGTTAAAATTGCAATACATTTCAAACGGATGAAAATTGTCTAAACTTATGATCTGCCACTTTTTTTGAAATCGTGTTCAATTTTAATTTTAGAAATATTAGTTTTTCTTGTCAGTAAAATTACTTGAAACAGTGGAAATGCTTTTAACTTATCCACATAATTAGTGCGTTAAAAGTGCAATACATTTCTAACGGCTGAAAATTGTCTAAACTTATGATCTGCAAATTTTTGTAAAATCGCCTTCTACTCAATTTTGATTTCAGAAACATTAGTTTTTCTTGTCAGTAAAATTACTTGGAAGTCAGTGGAAATGCTTTTAACTTATCTACATAATTAGTTCTTTAAAATGGCAATACATTTTGAACGGCTAAAAATTGTCTTAACTTATGAGCTGGAACTTTTTTTTAAATCGCCTTCTACTCAATTTTAATTTTAGAAACATTGGTTTTTCTTGTCAGTAAAATTACTTGAAAGTCAGTGGAAATGCTTTTAACTTATCCACATAATTAGTGCGTTAAAATTGCAATACATTTCAAACGGATGAATATTGTCTAAACTTATGATCTGCCACTTTTTTTGAAATCGTGTTCAATTTTAATTTTAGAAATATTAGTTTTTCTTGTCAGTAAAATTACTTGAAACAGTGGAAATGCTTTTAACTTATCCACATAATTAGTGCGTTAAAAGTGCAATACATTTCTAACGGCTGAAAATTGTCTAAACTTATGATCTGCAAATTTTTGTAAAATCGCCTTCTACTCAATTTTGATTTCAGAAACATTAGTTTTTCTTGTCAGTAAAATTACTTGGAAGTCAGTGGAAATGCTTTTAACTTATCTACATAATTAGTTCTTTAAAATGGCAATACATTTTGAACGGCTAAAAATTGTCTTAACTTATGAGCTGGAACTTTTTTTTAAATCGCCTTCTACTCAATTTTAATTTTAGAAACATTGGTTTTTCTTGTCAGTAAAATTACTTGAAAGTCAGTGGAAATGCTTTTAACTTATCCACATAATTAGTGCGTTAAAATTGCAATACATTTCAAACGGATGAATATTGTCTAAACTTATGATCTGCCACTTTTTTTGAAATCGTGTTCAATTTTAATTTTAGAAACATTAGTTTTTCTTGTCAGTAAAATTACTTGAAAGTCAGTGGAAATGCTTTTAACTTATCCACATAATTAGTGCGTTAAAATTGCAATACATTTCAAACGGCTGAAAATTGTCTAAACTTTTATCTGCCACTTTTTTTGAAATCGTGTTCAATTTTAATTTTAAAAACATTAGTTTTTCTTGTCAGTAAAATTACTTGAAACTCAATGGAAATGCTTTTAACTTATCCACATAATTAGTGCGTTAAAATTGCAATACATTTCAAAGTGCTGAAAATAGTCTAAACTTATGATCTGCAATTTTTTTTCAAATCGCCTTCTACTCAATTTTGATTTTAGAAACATTGGTTTTTCTTGTCAGTAAAATTACTTGAAAGTCAGTGGAAATGCTTTTAACTTATCCACATAATTAGTGCGTTAAAAGTGCAATACATTTCTAACGGCTGAAAATTGTCTAAACTTATGATCTGCAAATTTTTGTAAAATCGCCTTCTACTCAATTTTGATTTTAGAAACATTGGTTTTTCTTGTCAGTAAAATTACTTGAAAGTCAGTGGAAATGCTTTTAACTTATCCACATAATTAGTGCGTTAAAAGTGCAATACATTTCTAACGGCTGAAAATTGTCTAAACTTATGATCTGCAAATTTTTGTAAAATCGCCTTCTACTCAATTTTAATTTTAGAAACATTGGTTTTTCTTGTCAGTAAAATTACTTGGAATTCAGTGGAAATGCTTTTAACTTATCCACATAATTAGTGCGTTAAAATTGCAATACATTTCAAACGGATGAAAATTGTCTAAACTTATGATCTGCAAATTTTTGTAAAATCGCCTTCTACTCAATTTTAATTTTAGAAACATTGGTTTTTCTTGTCAGTAAAATTACTTGAAAGTCAGTGGAAATGCTTTTAACTTATACACATAATTAGAGCGTTAAAATTGCAATACAATTCAAAGTGCTGAAAATTGTCTAAACTTATGATCTGTAATATTTTTTCAAATCGCCTTCTAACTCAATTTTGATTTTAGAAACATAGTTTTTTCTGGTCAATAAAATTACTTGAAAGTCAGTGGAAATCCTTTTAACTTATACACATAATTAGTGCGTTAAAAGTGCAATACATTTCTAACGGCTGAAAATTGTCTAAACTTATGATCTGCCACTTTTTTTGAAATCGTGTTCAATTTTAATTTTAGAAATATTAGTTTTTCTTGTCAGTAAAATTACTTGAAACAGTGGAAATGCTTTTAACTTATCCACATAATTAGTGCGTTAAAAGTGCAATACATTTCTAACGGCTGAAAATTGTCTAAACTTATGATCTGCAAATTTTTGTAAAATCGCCTTCTACTCAATTTTGATTTCAGAAACATTAGTTTTTCTTGTCAGTAAAATTACTTGGAAGTCAGTGGAAATGCTTTTAACTTATCTACATAATTAGTTCTTTAAAATGGCAATACATTTTGAACGGCTAAAAATTGTCTTAACTTATGAGCTGGAACTTTTTTTTAAATCGCCTTCTACTCAATTTTAATTTTAGAAACATTGGTTTTTCTTGTCAGTAAAATTACTTGAAAGTCAGTGGAAATGCTTTTAACTTATCCACATAATTAGTGCGTTAAAATTGCAATACATTTCAAACGGATGAATATTGTCTAAACTTATGATCTGCCACTTTTTTTGAAATCGTGTTCAATTTTAATTTTAGAAACATTAGTTTTTCTTGTCAGTAAAATTACTTGAAAGTCAGTGGAAATGCTTTTAACTTATCCACATAATTAGTGCGTTAAAATTGCAATACATTTCAAACGGCTGAAAATTGTCTAAACTTTTATCTGCCACTTTTTTTGAAATCGTGTTCAATTTTAATTTTAAAAACATTAGTTTTTCTTGTCAGTAAAATTACTTGAAACTCAATGGAAATGCTTTTAACTTATCCACATAATTAGTGCGTTAAAATTGCAATACATTTCAAAGTGCTGAAAATAGTCTAAACTTATGATCTGCAATTTTTTTTCAAATCGCCTTCTACTCAATTTTGATTTTAGAAACATTGGTTTTTCTTGTCAGTAAAATTACTTGAAAGTCAGTGGAAATGCTTTTAACTTATCCACATAATTAGTGCGTTAAAAGTGCAATACATTTCTAACGGCTGAAAATTGTCTAAACTTATGATCTGCAAATTTTTGTAAAATCGCCTTCTACTCAATTTTAATTTTAGAAACATTGGTTTTTCTTGTCAGTAAAATTACTTGGAATTCAGTGGAAATGCTTTTAACTTATCCACATAATTAGTGCGTTAAAATTGCAATACATTTCAAACGGATGAAAATTGTCTAAACTTATGATCTGCCACTTTTTTTGAAATCGTGTTCAATTTTAATTTTAGAAATATTAGTTTTTCTTGTCAGTAAAATTACTTGAAACTCAGTGGAAATGCTTTTAACTTATCCACATAATTAGTGCGTTAAAAGTGCAATACATTTCTAACGGCTGAAAATTGTCTAAACTTATGATCTGCAAATTTTTGTAAAATCGCCTTCTACTCAATTTTGATTTCAGAAACATTAGTTTTTCTTGTCAGTAAAATTACTTGGAAGTCAGTGGAAATGCTTTTAACTTATCTACATAATTAGTTCTTTAAAATTGCAATACATTTCGAACGGCTAAAAATTGTCTTAACTTATGAGCTGGAACTTTTTTTTAAATCGCCTTCTACTTAATTTTAATTTTAGAAACATTGGTTTTTCTTGTCAGTAAAATTACTTGAAAGTCAGTGGAAATGCTTTTAACTTATACACATAATTAGTGCGTTAAAATTGCAATACATTTCAAACGGCTGAAAATTGTCTAAACTTATGATCTGCCACTTTTTTTGAAATCGTGTTCAATTTTAATTTTAGAAACATTAGTTTTTCTTGTCAGTAAAATTATTTGAAAGTCAGTGGAAATGCTTTTAACTTATACACATAATTAGTGCGTTAAAATTGCAATACAATTCAAAGTGCTGAAAATTGTCTAAACTTATGATCTGTAATATTTTTTCAAATCGCCTTCTAACTCAATTTTGATTTTAGAAACATAGTTTTTTCTGGTCAATAAAATTACTTGAAAGTCAGTGGAAATGCTTTTAACTTATACACATAATTAGTGCGTTAAAATTGCAATACATTTCAAACGGATGAATATTGTCTAAACTTATGATCTGCCACTTTTTTTGAAATCGTGTTCAATTTTAATTTTAGAAACATTAGTTTTTCTTGTCAGTAAAATTACTTGAAAGTCAGTGGAAATGCTTTTAACTTATCCACATAATTAGTGCGTTAAAATTGCAATACATTTCAAACGGCTGAAAATTGTCTAAACTTTTATCTGCCACTTTTTTTGAAATCGTGTTCAATTTTAATTTTAAAAACATTAGTTTTTCTTGTCAGTAAAATTACTTGAAACTCAATGGAAATGCTTTTAACTTATCCACATAATTAGTGCGTTAAAATTGCAATACATTTCAAAGTGCTGAAAATAGTCTAAACTTATGATCTGCAATTTTTTTTCAAATCGCCTTCTACTCAATTTTGATTTTAGAAACATTGGTTTTTCTTGTCAGTAAAATTACTTGAAAGTCAGTGGAAATGCTTTTAACTTATCCACATAATTAGTGCGTTAAAAGTGCAATACATTTCTAACGGCTGAAAATTGTCTAAACTTATGATCTGCAAATTTTTGTAAAATCGCCTTCTACTCAATTTTAATTTTAGAAACATTGGTTTTTCTTGTCAGTAAAATTACTTGGAATTCAGTGGAAATGCTTTTAACTTATCCACATAATTAGTGCGTTAAAATTGCAATACATTTCAAACGGATGAAAATTGTCTAAACTTATGATCTGCCACTTTTTTTGAAATCGTGTTCAATTTTAATTTTAGAAATATTAGTTTTTCTTGTCAGTAAAATTACTTGAAACTCAGTGGAAATGCTTTTAACTTATCCACATAATTAGTGCGTTAAAAGTGCAATACATTTCTAACGGCTGAAAATTGTCTAAACTTATGATCTGCAAATTTTTGTAAAATCGCCTTCTACTCAATTTTAATTTTAGAAACATTGGTTTTTCTTGTCAGTAAAATTACTTGAAAGTCAGTGGAAATGCTTTTAACTTATACACATAATTAGTGCGTTAAAATTGCAATACATTTCAAACGGATGAAAATTGACTAAACTTATGATCTGCCACTTTTTTTGAAATCGTGTTCAATTTTAATTTTAGAAACATTAGTTTTTCTTGTCAGTAAAATTATTTGAAAGTCAGTGGAAATGATTTTAAATTATACACATAATTAGTGCGTTAAAATTGCAATACAATTCAAAGTGCTGAAAATTGTCTAAACTTATGATCTGTAATATTTTTTCAAATCGCCTTCTAACTCAATTTTGATTTTAGAAACATAGTTTTTTCTGGTCAATAAAATTACTTGAAAGTCAGTGGAAATGCTTTTAACTTATCCACATAATTAGTGCGTTAAAATTGCAATACATTTAAAACGGATGAAAATTGTCTAAACTCATGATCTGGTACTTTTTTTGAAATCGTGTTCAATTTTAATTTTAGAAACATTAGTTTTTCTTGTCATTAAAATTACTTGAAACTCAGTGGAAATGCTTTTATCTTATCCACATAATTAGTGCGTTAAAAGTGCAATACATTTCTAACGGCTGAAAATTGTCTAAACTTATGATCTGCAATTTTTTTTGAAATCGCCTTCTACTCAATTTTGATTTCAGAAACATTAGTTTTTCTTGTCAGTAAAATTACTTGGAAGTCAGTGGAAATGCTTTTAACTTATCTACATAATTAGTTCGTTAAAATTGCAATACATTTCGAACGGCTAAAAATTGTCTTAACTTATGAGCTGGAACTTTTTTTCAAATCGCCTTCTACTCAATTTTAATTTTAGAAACATTGGTTTTTCTTGTCAGTAAAATTACTTGGAAGTCAGTGGAAATGCTTTTAACTTATCCACATAATTAGTGCGTTAAAATTGCAATACATTTCAAACGGATGAATATTGTCTAAACTTATGATCTGCCACTTTTTTTGAAATCGTGTTCAATTTTAATTTTAGAAACATTAGTTTTTCTTGTCAGTAAAATTACTTGAAACTCAATGGAAATGCTTTTAACTTATCCACATAATTAGTGCGTTAAAATTGCAATACATTTCAAAGTGCTGAAAATAGTCTAAACTTATGATCTGTAATATTTTTTCAAATCGCCTTCTAACTCAATTTTGATTTTAGAAACATAGTTTTTTCTGGTCAATAAAATTACTTGAAAGTCAGTGGAAATCCTTTTAACTTATACACATAATTAGTGCGTTAAAAGTGCAATACATTTCTAACGGCTGAAAATTGTCTAAACTTATGATCTGCAAATTTTTGTAAAATCGCCTTCTACTCAATTTTGATTTCAGAAACATTAGTTTTTCTTGTCAGTAAAATTACTTGGAATTCAGTGGAAATGCTTTTAACTTATCCACATAATTAGTGCGTTAAAATTGCAATACATTTCAAACGGATGAAAATTGTCTAAACTTATGATCTGCCACTTTTTTTGAAATCGTGTTCAATTTTAATTTTAGAAATATTAGTTTTTCTTGTCAGTAAAATTACTTGAAACAGTGGAAATGCTTTTAACTTATCCACATAATTAGTGCGTTAAAAGTGCAATACATTTCTAACGGCTGAAAATTGTCTAAACTTATGATCTGCAAATTTTTGTAAAATCGCCTTCTACTCAATTTTGATTTCAGAAACATTAGTTTTTCTTGTCAGTAAAATTACTTGGAAGTCAGTGGAAATGCTTTTAACTTATCTACATAATTAGTTCTTTAAAATGGCAATACATTTCGAACGGCTAAAAATTCTTAACTTATGAGCTGGAACTTTTTTTTAAATCGCCTTCTACTCAATTTTAATTTTAGAAACATTGGTTTTTCTTGTCAGTAAAATTACTTGAAAGTCAGTGGAAATGCTTTTAACTTATCCACATAATTAGTGCGTTAAAATTGCAATACATTTCAAACGGATGAATATTGTCTAAACTTATGATCTGCCACTTTTTTTGAAATCGTGTTCAATTTTAATTTTAGAAACATTAGTTTTTCTTGTCAGTAAAATTACTTGAAAGTCAGTGGAAATGCTTTTAACTTATCCACATAATTAGTGCGTTAAAATTGCAATACATTTCAAACGGCTGAAAATTGTCTAAACTTTTATCTGCCACTTTTTTTGAAATCGTGTTCAATTTTAATTTTAAAAACATTAGTTTTTCTTGTCAGTAAAATTACTTGAAACTCAATGGAAATGCTTTTAACTTATCCACATAATTAGTGCGTTAAAATTGCAATACATTTCAAAGTGCTGAAAATAGTCTAAACTTATGATCTGCAATTTTTTTTCAAATCGCCTTCTACTCAATTTTGATTTTAGAAACATTGGTTTTTCTTGTCAGTAAAATTACTTGAAAGTCAGTGGAAATGCTTTTAACTTATCCACATAATTAGTGCGTTAAAAGTGCAATACATTTCTAACGGCTGAAAATTGTCTAAACTTATGATCTGCAAATTTTTGTAAAATCGCCTTCTACTCAATTTTAATTTTAGAAACATTGGTTTTTCTTGTCAGTAAAATTACTTGGAATTCAGTGGAAATGCTTTTAACTTATCCACATAATTAGTGCGTTAAAATTGCAATACATTTCAAACGGATGAAAATTGTCTAAACTTATGATCTGCCACTTTTTTTGAAATCGTGTTCAATTTTAATTTTAGAAATATTAGTTTTTCTTGTCAGTAAAATTACTTGAAACTCAGTGGAAATGCTTTTAACTTATCCACATAATTAGTGCGTTAAAAGTGCAATACATTTCTAACGGCTGAAAATTGTCTAAACTTATGATCTGCAAATTTTTGTAAAATCGCCTTCTACTCAATTTTGATTTCAGAAACATTAGTTTTTCTTGTCAGTAAAATTACTTGGAAGTCAGTGGAAATGCTTTTAACTTATCTACATAATTAGTTCTTTAAAATTGCAATACATTTCGAACGGCTAAAAATTGTCTTAACTTATGAGCTGGAACTTTTTTTTAAATCGCCTTCTACTCAATTTTAATTTTAGAAACATTGGTTTTTCTTGTCAGTAAAATTACTTGAAAGTCAGTGGAAATGCTTTTAACTTATACACATAATTAGTGCGTTAAAATTGCAATACATTTCAAACGGCTGAAAATTGTCTAAACTTATGATCTGCCACTTTTTTTGAAATCGTGTTCAATTTTAATTTTAGAAACATTAGTTTTTCTTGTCAGTAAAATTATTTGAAAGTCAGTGGAAATGCTTTTAACTTATACACATAATTAGTGCGTTAAAATTGCAATACAATTCAAAGTGCTGAAAATTGTCTAAACTTATGATCTGTAATATTTTTTCAAATCGCCTTCTAACTCAATTTTGATTTTAGAAACATAGTTTTTTCTGGTCAATAAAATTACTTGAAAGTCAGTGGAAATGCTTTTAACTTATCCACATAATTAGTGCGTTAAAATTGCAATACAATTCAAAGTGCTGAAAATTGTCTAAACTTATGATCTGTAATATTTTTTCAAATCGCCTTCTAACTCAATTTTGATTTTAGAAACAGTTTTTTCTGGTCAATAAAATTACTTGAAAGTCAGTGGAAATCCTTTTAACTTATACACATAATTAGTGCGTTAAAAGTGCAATACATTTCTAACGGCTGAAAATTGTCTAAACTTATGATCTGCAAATTTTTGTAAAATCGCCTTCTACTCAATTTTGATTTCAGAAACATTAGTTTTTCTTGTCAGTAAAATTACTTGGAATTCAGTGGAAATGCTTTTAACTTATCCACATAATTAGTGCGTTAAAATTGCAATACATTTCAAACGGATGAAAATTGTCTAAACTTATGATCTGCCACTTTTTTTGAAATCGTGTTCAATTTTAATTTTAGAAATATTAGTTTTTCTTGTCAGTAAAATTACTTGAAACTCAGTGGAAATGCTTTTAACATATCCACATAATTAGTGCGTTAAAAGTGCAATACATTTCTAACGGCTGAAAATTGTCTAAACTTATGATCTGCAAATTTTTGTAAAATCGCCTTCTACTCAATTTTGATTTCAGAAACATTAGTTTTTCTTGTCAGTAAAATTACTTGGAAGTCAGTGGAAATGCTTTTAACTTATCTACATAATTAGTTCTTTAAAATGGCAATACATTTCGAACGGCTAAAAATTGTCTTAACTTATGAGCTGGAACTTTTTTTAAAATCGCCTTCTACTCAATTTTAATTTTAGAAACATTGGTTTTTCTTGTCAGTAAAATTACTTGAAAGTCAGTGGAAATGCTTTTAACTTATCCACATAATTAGTGCGTTAAAATTGCAATACATTTCAAACGGATGAATATTGTCTAAACTTATGATCTGCCACTTTTTTTGAAATCGTGTTCAATTTTAATTTTAGAAACATTAGTTTTTCTTGTCAGTAAAATTACTTGAAAGTCAGTGGAAATGCTTTTAACTTATCCACATAATTAGTGCGTTAAAATTGCAATACATTTCAAACGGCTGAAAATTGTCTAAACTTTTATCTGCCACTTTTTTTGAAATCGTGTTCAATTTTAATTTTAAAAACATTAGTTTTTCTTGTCAGTAAAATTACTTGAAACTCAATGGAAATGCTTTTAACTTATCCACATAATTAGTGCGTTAAAATTGCAATACATTTCAAAGTGCTGAAAATAGTCTAAACTTATGATCTGCAATTTTTTTTCAAATCGCCTTCTACTCAATTTTGATTTTAGAAACATTGGTTTTTCTTGTCAGTAAAATTACTTGAAAGTCAGTGGAAATGCTTTTAACTTATCCACATAATTAGTGCGTTAAAAGTGCAATACATTTCTAACGGCTGAAAATTGTCTAAACTTATGATCTGCAAATTTTTGTAAAATCGCCTTCTACTCAATTTTAATTTTAGAAACATTGGTTTTTCTTGTCAGTAAAATTACTTGGAATTCAGTGGAAATGCTTTTAACTTATCCACATAATTAGTGCGTTAAAATTGCAATACATTTCAAACGGATGAAAATTGTCTAAACTTATGATCTGCCACTTTTTTTGAAATCGTGTTCAATTTTAATTTTAGAAATATTAGTTTTTCTTGTCAGTAAAATTACTTGAAACTCAGTGGAAATGCTTTTAACTTATCCACATAATTAGTGCGTTAAAAGTGCAATACATTTCTAACGGCTGAAAATTGTCTAAACTTATGATCTGCAAATTTTTGTAAAATCGCCTTCTACTCAATTTTGATTTCAGAAACATTAGTTTTTCTTGTCAGTAAAATTACTTGGAAGTCAGTGGAAATGCTTTTAACTTATCTACATAATTAGTTCTTTAAAATTGCAATACATTTCGAACGGCTAAAAATTGTCTTAACTTATGAGCTGGAACTTTTTTTTAAATCGCCTTCTACTTAATTTTAATTTTAGAAACATTGGTTTTTCTTGTCAGTAAAATTACTTGAAAGTCAGTGGAAATGCTTTTAACTTATACACATAATTAGTGCGTTAAAATTGCAATACATTTCAAACGGCTGAAAATTGTCTAAACTTATGATCTGCCACTTTTTTTGAAATCGTGTTCAATTTTAATTTTAGAAACATTAGTTTTTCTTGTCAGTAAAATTATTTGAAAGTCAGTGGAAATGCTTTTAACTTATACACATAATTAGTGCGTTAAAATTGCAATACAATTCAAAGTGCTGAAAATTGTCTAAACTTATGATCTGTAATATTTTTTCAAATCGCCTTCTAACTCAATTTTGATTTTAGAAACATAGTTTTTTCTGGTCAATAAAATTACTTGAAAGTCAGTGGAAATGCTTTTAACTTATCCACATAATTAGTGCGTTAAAATTGCAATACAATTCAAAGTGCTGAAAATTGTCTAAACTTATGATCTGTAATATTTTTTCAAATCGCCTTCTAACTCAATTTTGATTTTAGAAACAGTTTTTTCTGGTCAATAAAATTACTTGAAAGTCAGTGGAAATCCTTTTAACTTATACACATAATTAGTGCGTTAAAAGTGCAATACATTTCTAACGGCTGAAAATTGTCTAAACTTATGATCTGCAAATTTTTGTAAAATCGCCTTCTACTCAATTTTGATTTCAGAAACATTAGTTTTTCTTGTCAGTAAAATTACTTGGAATTCAGTGGAAATGCTTTTAACTTATCCACATAATTAGTGCGTTAAAATTGCAATACATTTCAAACGGATGAAAATTGTCTAAACTTATGATCTGCCACTTTTTTTGAAATCGTGTTCAATTTTAATTTTAGAAATATTAGTTTTTCTTGTCAGTAAAATTACTTGAAACTCAGTGGAAATGCTTTTAACATATCCACATAATTAGTGCGTTAAAAGTGCAATACATTTCTAACGGCTGAAAATTGTCTAAACTTATGATCTGCAAATTTTTGTAAAATCGCCTTCTACTCAATTTTGATTTCAGAAACATTAGTTTTTCTTGTCAGTAAAATTACTTGGAAGTCAGTGGAAATGCTTTTAACTTATCTACATAATTAGTTCTTTAAAATGGCAATACATTTCGAACGGCTAAAAATTGTCTTAACTTATGAGCTGGAACTTTTTTTAAAATCGCCTTCTACTCAATTTTAATTTTAGAAACATTGGTTTTTCTTGTCAGTAAAATTACTTGAAAGTCAGTGGAAATGCTTTTAACTTATCCACATAATTAGTGCGTTAAAATTGCAATACATTTCAAACGGATGAATATTGTCTAAACTTATGATCTGCCACTTTTTTTGAAATCGTGTTCAATTTTAATTTTAGAAACATTAGTTTTTCTTGTCAGTAAAATTACTTGAAAGTCAGTGGAAATGCTTTTAACTTATCCACATAATTAGTGCGTTAAAATTGCAATACATTTCAAACGGCTGAAAATTGTCTAAACTTTTATCTGCCACTTTTTTTGAAATCGTGTTCAATTTTAATTTTAAAAACATTAGTTTTTCTTGTCAGTAAAATTACTTGAAACTCAATGGAAATGCTTTTAACTTATCCACATAATTAGTGCGTTAAAATTGCAATACATTTCAAAGTGCTGAAAATAGTCTAAACTTATGATCTGCAATTTTTTTTCAAATCGCCTTCTACTCAATTTTGATTTTAGAAACATTGGTTTTTCTTGTCAGTAAAATTACTTGAAAGTCAGTGGAAATGCTTTTAACTTATCCACATAATTAGTGCGTTAAAAGTGCAATACATTTCTAACGGCTGAAAATTGTCTAAACTTATGATCTGCAAATTTTTGTAAAATCGCCTTCTACTCAATTTTAATTTTAGAAACATTGGTTTTTCTTGTCAGTAAAATTACTTGGAATTCAGTGGAAATGCTTTTAACTTATCCACATAATTAGTGCGTTAAAATTGCAATACATTTCAAACGGATGAAAATTGTCTAAACTTATGATCTGCCACTTTTTTTGAAATCGTGTTCAATTTTAATTTTAGAAATATTAGTTTTTCTTGTCAGTAAAATTACTTGAAACTCAGTGGAAATGCTTTTAACTTATCCACATAATTAGTGCGTTAAAAGTGCAATACATTTCTAACGGCTGAAAATTGTCTAAACTGATGATCTGCAAATTTTTGTAAAATCGCCTTCTACTCAATTTTGATTTCAGAAACATTAGTTTTTCTTGTCAGTAAAATTACTTGGAAGTCAGTGGAAATGCTTTTAACTTATCTACATAATTAGTTCTTTAAAATTGCAATACATTTCGAACGGCTAAAAATTGTCTTAACTTATGAGCTGGAACTTTTTTTTAAATCGCCTTCTACTCAATTTTAATTTTAGAAACATTGGTTTTTCTTGTCAGTAAAATTACTTGAAAGTCAGTGGAAATGCTTTTAACTTATACACATAATTAGTGCGTTAAAATTGCAATACATTTCAAACGGCTGAAAATTGTCTAAACTTATGATCTGCCACTTTTTTTGAAATCGTGTTCAATTTTAATTTTAGAAACATTAGTTTTTCTTGTCAGTAAAATTATTTGAAAGTCAGTGGAAATGCTTTTAACTTATACACATAATTAGTGCGTTAAAATTGCAATACAATTCAAAGTGCTGAAAATTGTCTAAACTTATGATCTGTAATATTTTTTCAAATCGCCTTCTAACTCAATTTTGATTTTAGAAACATAGTTTTTTCTGGTCAATAAAATTACTTGAAAGTCAGTGGAAATGCTTTTAACTTATACACATAATTAGTGCGTTAAAATTGCAATACATTTCAAACGGATGAATATTGTCTAAACTTATGATCTGCCACTTTTTTTGAAATCGTGTTCAATTTTAATTTTAGAAACATTAGTTTTTCTTGTCAGTAAAATTACTTGAAACTCAATGGAAATGCTTTTAACTTATCCACATAATTAGTGCGTTAAAATTGCAATACATTTCAAAGTGCTGAAAATAGTCTAAACTTATGATCTGCAATTTTTTTCTCAAATCGCCTTCTACTCAATTTTGATTTTAGAAACATTGGTTTTTCTTGTCAGTAAAATTACTTGAAAGTCAGTGGAAATGCTTTTAACTTATCCACATAATTAGTGCGTTAAAAGTGCAATACATTTCTAACGGCTGAAAATTGTCTAAACTTATGATCTGCAAATTTTTGTAAAATCGCCTTCTACTCAATTTTAATTTTAGAAACATTGGTTTTTCTTGTCAGTAAAATTACTTGGAATTCAGTGGAAATGCTTTTAACTTATCCACATAATTAGTGCGTTAAAATTGCAATACATTTCAAACGGATAAAAATTGTCTAAACTTATGATCTGCCACTTTTTTTGAAATCGTGTTCAATTTTAATTTTAGAAATATTAGTTTTTCTTGTCAGTAAAATTACTTGAAACTCAGTGGAAATGCTTTTAACTTATCCACATAATTAGTGCGTTAAAAGTGCAATACATTTCTAACGGCTGAAAATTGTCTAAACTTATGATCTGCAAATTTTTGTAAAATCGCCTTCTACTCAATTTTAATTTTAGAAACATTGGTTTTTCTTGTCAGTAAAATTACTTGAAAGTCAGTGGAAATGCTTTTAACTTATACACATAATTAGTGCGTTAAAATTGCAATACATTTCAAACGGATGAAAATTGTCTAAACTTATGATCTGCCACTTTTTTTGAAATCGTGTTCAATTTTAATTTTAGAAACATTAGTTTTTCTTGTCAGTAAAATTATTTGAAAGTCAGTGGAAATGATTTTAAATTATACACATAATTAGTGCGTTAAAATTGCAATACAATTCAAAGTGCTGAAAATTGTCTAAACTTATGATCTGTAATATTTTTTCAAATCGCCTTCTAACTCAATTTTGATTTTTTGAAACATAGTTTTTTCTGGTCAATAAAATTACTTGAAAGTCAGTGGAAATGCTTTTAACTTATCCACATAATTAGTGCGTTAAAATTGCAATACATTTAAAACGGATGAAAATTGTCTAAACTTATGATCTGGTACTTTTTTTGAAATCGTGTTCAATTTTAATTTTAGAAACATTAGTTTTTCTTGTCATTAAAATTACTTGAAACTCAGTGGAAATGCTTTTATCTTATCCACATAATTAGTGCGTTAAAAGTGCAATACATTTCTAACGGCTGAAAATTGTCTAAACTTATGATCTGCAATTTTTTTTGAAATCGCCTTCTACTCAATTTTGATTTCAGAAACATTAGTTTTTCTTGTCAGTAAAATTACTTGGAAGTCAGTGGAAATGCTTTTAACTTATCTACATAATTAGTTCGTTAAAATTGCAATACATTTCGAACGGCTAAAAATTGTCTTAACTTATGAGCTGGAACTTTTTTTCAAATCGCCTTCTACTCAATTTTAATTTTAGAAACATTGGTTTTTCTTGTCAGTAAAATTACTTGGAAGTCAGTGGAAATGCTTTTAACTTATCCACATAATTAGTGCGTTAAAATTGCAATACATTTCAAACGGATGAATATTGTCTAAACTTATGATCTGCCACTTTTTTTGAAATCGTGTTCAATTTTAATTTTAGAAACATTAGTTTTTCTTGTCAGTAAAATTACTTGAAACTCAATGGAAATGCTTTTAACTTATCCACATAATTAGTGCGTTAAAATTGCAATACATTTCAAAGTGCTGAAAATAGTCTAAACTTATGATCTGCAATTTTTTTTCAAATCGCCTTCTACTCAATTTTGATTTTAGAAACATTCGTTTTTCTTGTCAGTAAAATTACTTGAAAGTCAGTGGAAATGCTTTTAACTTATCCACATAATTAATGCGTTAAAAGTGCAATACATTTCTAACGGCTGAAAATTGTCTAAACTTATGATCTGCAAATTTTTGTAAAATCGCCTTCTACTCAATTTTGATTTCAGAAACATTAGTTTTTCTTGTCAGTAAAATTACTTGGAAGTCAGTGGAAATGCTTTTAACTTATCTACATAATTAGTTCGTTAAAATTGCAATACAATTCAAAGTGCTGAAAATTGTCTAAACTTATGATCTGTAATATTTTTTCAAATCGCCTTCTAACTCAATTTTGATTTTAGAAACATAGTTTTTTCTGGTCAATAGAATTACTTGAAAGTCAGTGGAAATCCTTTCAACTTATCCACATAATTAGTGCGTTAAAATTGCAATACATTTCAAACGGATGAAAATTGTCTAAACTTATGATCTGCCACTTTTTTTGAAATCGTGTTCAATTTTAATTTTAGAAACATTAGTTTTTCTTGTCAGTAAAATTACTTGAAACTCAGTGGAAATGCTTTTAACTTATCCACATAATTAGTGCGTTAAAAGTGCAATACATTTCTAACGGCTGAAAATTGTTTAAACTTATGATCTGCAAATTTTTGTAAAATCGCCTTCTACTCAATTTAGATTTCAGAAACATTAGTTTTTCTTGTCAGTAAAATTACTTGGAAGTCAGTGGAAATGCTTTTAACTTATCCACATAATTAGTGCGTTAAAATTGCAATACATTTCAAACGGATGAATATTGTCTAAACTTATGATCTGCCACTTTTTTTGAAATCGTGTTCAACTTTAATTTTAGAAACATTCGTTTTTCTTGTCAGTAAAATTACTTGAAAGTCAGTGGAAATGCTTTTAACTTATCCACATAATTAATGCGTTAAAAGTGCAATACATTTCTAACGGCTGAAAATTGTCTAAACTTATGATCTGCAAATTTTTGTAAAATCGCCTTCTACTCAATTTTGATTTCAGAAACATTAGTTTTTCTTGTCAGTAAAATTACTTGGAAGTCAGTGGAAATGCTTTTAACTTATCTACATAATTAGTTCGTTAAAATTGCAATACAATTCAAAGTGCTGAAAATTGTCTAAACTTATGATCTGTAATATTTTTTCAAATCGCCTTCTAACTCAATTTTGATTTTAGAAACATAGTTTTTTCTGGTCAATAGAATTACTTGAAAGTCAGTGGAAATCCTTTTAACTTATCCACATAATTAGTGCGTTAAAATTGCAATACATTTCAAACGGATGAAAATTGTCTAAACTTATGATCTGCCACTTTTTTTGAAATCGTGTTCAATTTTAATTTTAGAAACATTAGTTTTTCTTGTCAGTAAAATTACTTGAAACTCAGTGGAAATGCTTTTAACTTATCCACATAATTAGTGCGTTAAAAGTGCAATACATTTCTAACGGCTGAAAATTGTTTAAACTTATGATCTGCAAATTTTTGTAAAATCGCCTTCTACTCAATTTAGATTTCAGAAACATTAGTTTTTCTTGTCAGTAAAATTACTTGGAAGTCAGTGGAAATGCTTTTAACTTATCCACATAATTAGTGCGTTAAAATTGCAATACATTTCAAACGGATGAATATTGTCTAAACTTATGATCTGCCACTTTTTTTGAAATCGTGTTCAACTTTAATTTTAGAAACATTAGTTTTTCTTGTCAGTAAAATTACTTGAAAGTCAGTGGAAATGCTTTTAACTTATCCACATAATTAGTGCGTTAAAAGTGCAATACATTTCTAACGGCTGAAAATTGTCTAAACTTATGATCCGCAAATTTTTTTAAAATCGCATTCTACTCAATTTTGATTTCAGAAACATTAGTTTTTTTTGTCAGTAAAATTACTTGGAAGTCGGTGGAAATGCTTTTAAGTTATCTACATAATTAGTTCGTTAAAATTGCAATACATTTCGAACGGCTAAAATATGTCTTAACTTATGAGCTGGAACTTTTTTTCAAATCGCCTTCTACTCAATTTTAATTTTAGAAACATTGGTTTTTCTTGTCAGTAAAATTACTTGAAAGTCAGTGGAAATGCTTTTAACTTATACACATAATTAGTGCGTTAAATATGCAATACATTTCAAACGGCTGAAAATTGTCTAAACTTATGATCTGCCACTTTTTTTTAAATCGTGTTCAATTTTAATTTTAGAAACATTAGTTTTTCTTGTCAGTAAAATTACTTGAAACTCAGTGGAAATGCTTTTAACTTATCCACATAATTAGTGCGTTAAAAGTGCAATACATTTCTAACGGCTGAAAATTGTCTAAACTTATGATCTGCAATTTTTCTTCAAATCGCCTTCTACTCAATTTTGAATTCAGAAACCTTAGTTTTTCTTGTCAGTAAAATTACTTGGAAGTCAGTGGAAATGCTTTTAACTTATCTACATAATTAGTTCGTTAAAATTGCAATACATTTCAAACGGCTGAAAATTGTCTAAACTTATGATCTGCCACTTTTTTTGAAATCGTGTTCAATTTTAATTTTAGAAACATTCGTTTTTCTTGTCAGTAAAATTACTTGAAACTCAGTGGAAATGCTTTTAACTTATCCACATAATTAGTACGTTAAAAGTGCAATACATTTCGAACGGCTGAAAATTGTCTTAACTTATGAGCTGGAACTTTTTTTCAAATCGCCTTCTACTCAATTTTAATTTTAGAAACATTGGTTTTTCTTGTCAGTAAAATTACTTGAAAGTCAGTGGAAATGCTTTTAACTTATACACATAATTAGAGCGTTAAAATTGCAATACAATTCAAAGTGCTGAAAATTGTCTAAACTTATGATCTGTAATATTTTTTCAAATCGCCTTCTAACTCAATTTTGATTTTAGAAACATAGTTTTTTCTGGTCAATAAAATTACTTAAAAGTCAGTGGAAATCCTTTTAACTTATACACATAATTAGTGCGTTAAAAGTGCAATACATTTCTAACGGCTGAAAATTGTCTAAACTTATGATCTGCAAATTTTTGTAAAATCGCCTTCTACTCAATTTTGATTTCAGAAACATTAGTTTTTCTTGTCAGTAAAATTACTTGGAATTCAGTGGAAATGCTTTTAACTTATCCACATAATTAGTGCGTTAAAATTGCAATACATTTCAAACGGATGAAAATTGTCTAAACTTATGATCTGCCACTTTTTTTGAAATCGTGTTCAATTTTAATTTTAGAAATATTAGTTTTTCTTGTCAGTAAAATTACTTGAAATTCAGTGGAAATGCTTTTAACTTATCCACATAATTAGTGCGTTAAAAGTGCAATACATTTCTAACGGCTGAAAATTGTCTAAACTTATGATCTGCAAATTTTTGTAAAATCGCCTTCTACTCAATTTTAATTTTAGAAACATTGGTTTTTCTTGTCAGTAAAATTACTTGAAAGTCAGTGGAAATGCTTTTAACTTATACACATAATTAGTTCGTTAAAATTGCAATACAATTCAAAGTGCTGAAAATTGTCTAAACTTATGATCTGTAATATTTTTTCAAATCGCCTTCTAACTCAATTTTGATTTTAGAAACATAGTTTTTTCTGGTCAATAGAATTACTTGAAAGTCAGTGGAAATCCTTTTAACTTATCCACATAATTAGTGCGTTAAAATTGCAATACATTTCAAACGGATGAAAATTGTCTAAACTTATGATCTGCCACTTTTTTTGAAATCGTGTTCAATTTTAATTTTAGAAACATTAGTTTTTCTTGTCAGTAAAATTACTTGAAACTCAGTGGAAATGCTTTAAACTTATCCACATAATTAGTGCGTTAAAAGTGCAATACATTTCTAACGGCTGAAAATTGTTTAAACTTATGATCTGCAAATTTTTGTAAAATCGCCTTCTACTCAATTTAGATTTCAGAAACATTAGTTTTTCTTGTCAGTAAAATTACTTGGAAGTCAGTGGAAATGCTTTTAACTCATCCACATAATTAGTGCGTTAAAATTGCAATACATTTCAAACGGATGAATATTGTCTAAACTTATGATCTGCCACTTTTTTTGAAATCGTGTTCAACTTTAATTTTAGAAACATTAGTTTTTCTTGTCAGTAAAATTACTTGAAAGTCAGTGGAAATGCTTTTAACTTATCCACATAATTAGTGCGTTAAAAGTGCAATACATTTCTAACGGCTGAAAATTGTCTAAACTTATGATCCGCAAATTTTAGTAAAATCGCCTTCTACTCAATTTTGATTTCAGAAACATTAGTTTTTTTTGTCAGTAAAATTACTTGGAAGTCAGTGGAAATGCTTTTAACTTATCTACATAATTAGTTCGTTAAAATTGCAATACATTTCGAACGGCTAAAAATTGTCTTAACTTATGAGCTGGAACTTTTTTTCAAATCGCCTTCTACTCAATTTTAATTTTAGAAACATTGGTTTTTCTTGTCAGTAAAATTACTGGAAAGTCAGTGGGAATGCTTTTAACTTATCCACATAATTAGTGCGTTAAAATTGCAATACATTTCAAACGGATGAAAATTGTCTAAACTTATGATCTGCCACTTTTTTGAAATCGTGTTCAATTTTAATTTTAGAAACATTAGTTTTTCTTGTCAGTAAAATTACCTGAAACTCAGTGGAAATGCTTTTAACTTATCCACATAATTAGTGCATTTCTAACGGCTGAAAATTGTCTAAACTTATGATCTGCAAATTTTTGTAAAATCGCCTTCTACTCAATTTTGATTTCAGAAACATTAGTTTTTCTTGTCAGTAAAATTACTTGAAAGTCAGTGGAAATGCTTTCAACTTATCCACATAATTAATGCGTTAAAAGTGCAATACATTTCTAACGGCTGAAAATTGTCTAAACTTATGATCTGCAAATTTTTGTAAAATCGCATTTTACTCAATTTTGATTTCAGAAACATTAGTTTTTCTTGTCAGTAAAATTACTTGGAAGTCAGTGGAAATGCTTTTAACTTATCCACATAATTAGTGCGTTAAAATTGCAATACATTTCAAACGGATGAAAATTGTTTAAACTTATGATCTGCCACTTTTTTTGAAATCGTGTTCAATTTTAATTTTAGAAACATTAGTTTTTCTTGTCAGTAAAATTACCTGAAACTCAGTGGAAATGCTTTTAACTTATCTACATAATTAGTTCGTTAAAATTGCAATACATTTCGAACGGCTAAAAATTGTCTTAACTTATGAGCTGGAACTTTTTTTCAAATCGCCTTCTACTCAATTTTAATTTTAGAAACATTGGTTTTTCTTGTCAGTAAAATTACTTGAAAGTCAGTGGAAATGCTTTTAACTTATACACATAATTAGTGCGTTAAAATTGCAATACATTTCAAACGGCTGAAAATTGTCTAAACTTATGATCTGCCACTTTTTTTGAAATCGTGTTCAATATTAATTTTAGAAACATTAGTTTTTCTTGTCAGTAAAATTACTTGAAACTCAGTGGAAATGCTTTTAACTTATCCACATAATTAGTGCGTTAAAAGTGCAATACATTTCTAACGGCTGAAAATTGTCTAAACTTATGATCTGCAATTTTTTTTCAAATCGCCTTCTACTCAATTTTGAATTCAGAAACCTTAGTTTTTCTTGTCAGTAAAATTACTTGGAAGTCAGTGGAAATGCTTTTAACTTATCTACATAATTAGTTCGTTAAAATTGCAATACATTTCAAACGGCTGAAAATTGTCTAAACTTATGATCTGCCACTTTTTTTGAAATCGTGTTCAATTTTAATTTTAGAAACATTAGTTTTTCTTGTCAGTAAAATTACTTGAAACTCAGTGGAAATTCTTTTAACTTATCCACATAATTAGTGCGTTAAAATTGCAATACATTTCAAAGTGCTGAAAATAGTCTAAACTTATGATCTGCAATTTTTTTTCAAATCGCCTTCTACTCAATTTTGATTTTAGAAACATTTGTTTTTCTTGTCAGTAAAATTACTTGAAACTCAGTGGAAATGCTTTTAACTTATCCACATAATTAATGCGTTAAAAGTGCAATACATTTCTAACGGCTGAAAATTGTCTAAACTTATGATCTGCAAATTTTTGTAAAATCGCCTTTTACTCAATTTTGATTTCAGAAACATTAGTTTTTCTTGTCAGTAAAATTACTTGGAAGTCAGTGGAAATGCTTTTAACTTATCCACATAATTAGTGCGTTAAAATTGCAATACATTTCAAACGGATGAAAATTGTCTAAACTTATGATCTGCCACTTTTTTTGAAATCGTGTTCAATTTTAATTTTAGAAACATTAGTTTTTCTTGTCAGTAAAATTACTTTAAACTCAGTGGAAATGCTTTTAACTTATCCACATAATTAGTGCGTTAAAAGTGCAATACATTTCTAACGGCTGAAAATTGTCTAAACTTATGATCTGCAATTTTTTTTCAAATCGCCTTCTACTCAATTTTGAATTCAGAAACCTTAGTTTTTCTTGTCAGTAAAATTACTTGGAAGTCAGTGGAAATGCTTTTAACTTATCTACATAATTAGTTCGTTAAAATTGCAATACATTTCAAACGGCTGAAAATTGTCTAAACTTATGATCTGCCACTTTTTTTGAAATCGTGTTCAATTTTAATTTTAGAAACATTAGTTTTTCTTGTCAGTAAAATTACTTGAAACTCAGTGGAAATTCTTTTAACTTATCCACATAATTAGTGCGTTAAAATTGCAATACATTTCAAAGTGCTGAAAATAGTCTAAACTTATGATCTGCAATTTTTTTTCAAATCGCCTTCTACTCAATTTTGATTTTAGAAACATTTGTTTTTCTTGTCAGTAAAATTACTTGAAACTCAGTGGAAATGCTTTTAACTTATCCACATAATTAATGCGTTAAAAGTGCAATACATTTCTAACGGCTGAAAATTGTCTAAACTTATGATCTGCAAATTTTTGTAAAATCGCCTTTTACTCAATTTTGATTTCAGAAACATTAGTTTTTCTTGTCAGTAAAATTACTTGGAAGTCAGTGGAAATGCTTTTAACTTATCCACATAATTAGTGCGTTAAAATTGCAATACATTTCAAACGGATGAAAATTGTCTAAACTTATGATCTGCCACTTTTTTTGAAATCGTGTTCAATTTTAATTTTAGAAACATTAGTTTTTCTTGTCAGTAAAATTACTTTAAACTCAGTGGAAATGCTTTTAACTTATCCACATAATTAGTGCGTTAAAAGTGCAATACATTTCTAACGGCTGAAAATTGTCTAAACTTATGACCTGCAAATTTTTTGTAAAATCGCCTTCTACTCAATTTTGATTTCAGAAACATTAGTTTTTCTTGTCAGTAAAATTACTTGGAAGTCAGTGGAAATGCTTTTAACTTATCCACATAATTAGTGCGTTAAAATTGCAATACATTTCAAACGGATGAATATTGTCTAAACTTATGATCTGCCACTTTTTTTGAAATCGTGTTCAATTTTAATTTTAGAAACATTAGTTTTTCTTGTCAGTAAAATTACTTGAAACTCAGTGGAAATGCTTTAAACTTATCCACATAATTAGTGCGTTAAAAGTGCAATACATTTCTAACGGCTGAAAATTGTCTAAACTTATGATCTGCAAATTTTTGTAAAATCGCCTTCTAATCAATTTTGATTTCAGAAACATTAGTTTTTCTTGTCAGTAAAATTACTTGGAAGTCAGTGGAAATGCTTTTAACTTATCTACATAATTAGTTCTTTAAAATTGCAATACATTTCGAACGGCTAAAAATTGTCTTAACTTATGAGCTGGAACTTTTTTTTAAATCGCCTTCTACTCAATTTTAATTTTAGAAACATTGGTTTTTCTTGTCAGTAAAATTACTTGAAAGTCAGTGGAAATGCTTTTAACTTATCCACATAATTAGTGCGTTAAAATTGCAATACATTTCAAACGGCTGAAAATTGTCTAAACTTATGATCTGCCACTTTTTTTGAAATCGTGTTCAATTTTAATTTTAGAAACATTAGTTTTTCTTGTCAGTAAAATTACTTGAAACTCAGTGGAAATGCTTTTAACTTATCCACATAATTAGTGCGTTAAAAGTGCAATACATTTCTAACGGCTGAAAATTGTCTAAACTTATGATCTGCAATTTTTTTTAAAATCGCCTTCTACTCAATTTTGATTTCAGAAACATTAGTTTTTCTTGTCAGTAAAATTACTTGGAAGTCAGTGGAAATGCTTTTAACTTATCTACATAATTAGTTCGTTAAAATTGCAATACATTTCGGACGGCTAAAAATTGTCTTAACTTATGAGCTGGAACTTTTTTTCAAATCGCCTTCTACGCAATTTTAATTTTAGAAACATTGGTTTTACTTGTCAGTAAAATTACTTGGAAGTCAGTGGAAATGCTTTTAACTTATTTACATAATTAGTTCGTTAAAATTGCAATACAATTCAAAGTGCTGAAAATTGTCTAAACTTATGATCTGTAATATTTTTTCAAATCGCCTTCTAACTCAATTTTGATTTTAGAAACATAGTTTTTTCTGGTCAATAGAATTACTTGAAAGTCAGTGGAAATCCTTTTAACTTATCCACATAATTAGTGCGTTAAAATTGCAATACATTTCAAACGGATGAAAATTGTCTAAACTTATGATCTGCCACTTTTTTTGAAATCGTGTTCAATTTTAATTTTAGAAACATTAGTTTTTCTTGTCAGTAAAATTACTTGAAAGTCAGTGGAAATGCTTTTAACTTATCCACATAATTAGTGCGTTAAAAGTGCAATACATTTCTAACGGCTGAAAATTGTCTGAACTTATGATCTGCAAATTTTTGTAAAATCGCCTTCTACTCAATTTTGATTTCAGAAACATTAGTTTTTCTTGTCAGTAAAATTACTTGGAAGTCAGTGGAAATGCTTTTAACTTATCTACATAATTAGTTCGTTAAAATTGCAATACATTTCGAACGGCTAAAAATTGTCTTAACTTATGAGCTGGAACTTTTTTTCAAATCGCCTTTTACTCAATTTTAATTTTAGAAACATTGGTTTTTCTTGTCAGTAAAATTACTTGAAAGTCAGTGGAAATGCTTTTAACTTATACACATAATTAGTGCGTTAAAATTGCAATACATTTCAAACGGCTGAAAATTGTCTAAACTTATGATCTGCCACTTTTTTTGAAATCGTGTTCAATTTTAATTTTAGAAACATTAGTTTTTCTTGTCAGTAAAATTACTTGAAACTCAGTGGAAATGCTTTTAACTTATCCACATAATTAGTGCGTTAAAAGTGCAATACATTTCTAACGGCTGAAAATTGTCTAAACTTATGATCTGCAATTTTTTTTTAAATCGCCTTCTACTCAATTTTGATTTCAGAAACATTAGTTTTTCTTGTCAGTAAAATTACTTGGAAGTCAGTGGAAATGCTTTTAACTTATCTACATAATTAGTTCGTTAAAATTGCAATACATTTCGGACGGCTAAAAATTGTCTTAACTTATGAGCTGGAACTTTTTTTCAAATCGCCTTCTACGCAATTTTAATTTTAGAAACATTGGTTTTACTTGTCAGTAAAATTACTTGGAAGTCAGTGGAAATGCTTTTAACTTATTTACATAATTAGTTCGTTAAAATTGCAATACAATTCAAAGTGCTGAAAATTGTCTAAACTTATGATCTGTAATATTTTTTCAAATCGCCTTCTAACTCAATTTTGATTTTAGAAACATAGTTTTTTCTGGTCAATAGAATTACTTGAAAGTCAGTGGAAATCCTTTTAACTTATCCACATAATTAGTGCGTTAAAATTGCAATACATTTCAAACGGATGAAAATTGTCTAAACTTATGATCTGCCACTTTTTTTGAAATCGTGTTCAATTTTAATTTTAGAAACATTAGTTTTTCTTGTCAGTAAAATTACTTGAAAGTCAGTGGAAATGCTTTTAACTTATCCACATAATTAGTGCGTTAAAAGTGCAATACATTTCTAACGGCTGAAAATTGTCTGAACTTATGATCTGCAAATTTTTGTAAAATCGCCTTCTACTCAATTTTGATTTCAGAAACATTAGTTTTTCTTGTCAGTAAAATTACTTGGAAGTCAGTGGAAATGCTTTTAACTTATCTACATAATTAGTTCGTTAAAATTGCAATACATTTCGAACGGCTAAAAATTGTCTTAACTTATGAGCTGGAACTTTTTTTCAAATCGCCTTTTACTCAATTTTAATTTTAGAAACATTGGTTTTTCTTGTCAGTAAAATTACTTGAAAGTCAGTGGAAATGCTTTTAACTTATACACATAATTAGTGCGTTAAAATTGCAATACATTTCAAACGGCTGAAAATTGTCTAAACTTATGATCTGCCACTTTTTTTGAAATCGTATTCAATTTTAATTTTAGAAACATTAGTTTTTCTTGTCAGTAAAATTACTTGAAACTCAGTGGAAATGCTTTTAACTTATCCACATAATTAGTGCGTTAAAAGTGCAATACATTTCTAACGGCTGAAAATTGTCTAAACTTATGATCTGCAATTTTTCTTCAAATCGCCTTCTACTCAATTTTGAATTCAGAAACCTTAGTTTTTCTTGTCAGTAAAATTACTTGGAAGTCAGTGGAAATGCTTTTAACTTATCTACATAATTAGTTCGTTAAAATTGCAATACATTTCAAACGGCTGAAAATTGTCTAAACTTATGATCTGCCACTTTTTTTGAAATCGTGTTCAATTTTAATTTTAGAAACATTCGTTTTTCTTGTCAGTAAAATTACTTGAAACTCAGTGGAAATGCTTTTAACTTATCCACATAATTAGTGCGTCAAAAGTGCAATACATTTCGAACTGCTGAAAATTGTCTTAACTTATGAGCTGGAACTTTTTTTCAAATCGCCTTCTACTCAATTTTAATTTTAGAAACATTGGTTTTTCTTGTCAGTAAAATTACTTGAAAGTCAGTGGAAATGCTTTTAACTTATACACATAATTAGAGCGTTAAAATTGCAATACAATTTAAAGTGCTGAAAATTGTCTAAACTTATGATCTGCAAATTTTTGTAAAATCGCCTTCTACTCAATTTTGATTTCAGAAACATTAGTTTTTCTTGTCAGTAAAATTACTTGGAATTCAGTGGAAATGCTTTTAACTTATCCACATAATTAGTGCGTTAAAATTGCAATACATTTCAAACGGATGAAAATTGTCTAAACTTATGATCTGCCACTTTTTTTGAAATCGTGCTCAATTTTAATTTTAGAAATATTAGTTTTTCTTGTCAGTAAAATTACTTGAAACTCAGTGGAAATGCTTTTAACTTATCCACATAATTAGTGCGTTAAAAGTGCAATACATTTCTAACGGCTGAAAATTGTCTAAACTTATGATCTGCAAATTTTTGTAAAATCGCCTTCTACTCAATTTTGATTTCAGAAACATTAGTTTTTCTTGTCAGTAAAATTACTTGAAAGTCAGTGGAAATGCTTTTAACTTATACACATAATTAGAGCGTTAAAATTGCAATACAATTTAAAGTGCTGAAAATTGTCTAAACTTATGATCTGTAATATTTTTTCAAATCGCCTTCTAACAATTTTGATTTTAGAAACATAGTTTTTTCTGGTCAATAAAATTACTTGAAAGTCAGTGGAAATCCTTTTAACTTATACACATAATTAGTGCGTTAAAAGTGCAATACATTTCTAACGGCTGAAAATTGTCTAAACTTATGATCTGCAAATTTTTGTAAAATCGCCTTCTACTCAATTTTGATTTCAGAAACATTAGTTTTTCTTGTCAGTAAAATTACTTGGATATCAGTGGAAATGCTTTTAACTTATCCACATAATTAGTGCGTTAAAATTGCAATACATTTCAAACGGATGAAAATTGTCTAAACTTAATGATCTGCCACTTTTTTTGAAATCGTGCTCAATTTTAATTTTAGAAATATTAGTTTTTCTTGTCAGTAAAATTACTTGAAACTCAGTGGAAATGCTTTTAACTTATCCACATAATTAGTGCGTTAAAAGTGCAATACATTTCTAACGGCTGAAAATTGTCTAAACTTATGATCTGCAAATTTTTGTAAAATCGCCTTCTACTCAATTTTGATTTCAGAAACATTAGTTTTTCTTGTCAGTAAAATTACTTGGAAGTCAGTGGAAATGCTTTTAACTTATCTACATAATTAGTTCTTTAAAATTGCAATACATTTCGAACGGCTAAAAATTGTCTTAACTTATGAGCTGGAACTTTTTTTAAATCGCCTTCTACTCAATTTTAATTTTAGAAACATTGGTTTTTCTTGTCAGTAAAATTACTTGAAAGTCAGTGGAAATGCTTTTAACTTATACACATAATTAGTGCGTTAAAATTGCAGTACATTTCAAACGGCTGAAAATTGTCTAAACTTATGATCTGCCACTTTTTTTGAAATCGTGTTCAATTTTAATTTTAGAAACATTAGTTTTTCTTGTCAGTAAAATTATTTGAAAGTCAGTGCTTTTAACTTATACACATAATTAGTGCGTTAAAATTGCAATACAATTCAAAGTGCTGAAAATTATCTAAACTTATGATCTGTAATATTTTTTCAAATCGCCTTCTAACTCAATTTTGATTTTAGAAACATAGTTTTTTCTGGTCAATAAAATTACTTGAAAGTCAGTGGAAATGCTTTTAACTTATCCACATAATTAGTGCGTTAAAATTGCAATACATTTCAAACGGATGAAAATTGTCTAAACTTATGATCTGGTACTTTTTTTGAAATCGTGTTCAATTTTAATTTTAGAAACATTAGTTTTTCTTGTCATTAAAATTACTTGAAACTCAGTGGAAATGCTTTTAACTTATCCAAATAATTAGTGCGTTAAAAGTGCAATACATTTCTAACGGCTGAAAATTGTCTAAACTTATGATCTGCAAATTTTTGTAAAATCGCCTTCTACTCAATTTTGATTTCAGAAACATTAGTTTTTCTTGTCAGTAAAATTACTTGGAAGTCAGTGGAAATGCTTTTAACTTATCCACATAATTAGTGCGTTAAAATTGCAATACATTTCAAACGGATGAATATTGTCTAAACTTATGATCTGCCACTTTTTTTGAAATCGTGTTCAATTTTAATTTTAGAAACATTAGTTTTTCTTGTCAGTAAAATTACTTGAAAGTCAGTGGAAATGCTTTTAACTTATCCACATAATTAGTGCGTTAAAATTGCAATACATTTCAAACGGCTGAAAATTGTCTAAACTTATGATCTGCCACTTTTTTTGAAATCGTGTTCAATTTTAATTTTAAAAACATTAGTTTTTCTTGTCAGTAAAATTACTTGAAACTCAATGGAAATGCTTTTAACTTATCCACATAATTAGTGCGTTAAAATTGCAATACATTTCAAAGTGCTGAAAATAGTCTAAACTTATGATCTGCAATTTTTTTTCAAATCGCCTTCTACTCAATTTTGATTTTAGAAACATTGGTTTTTCTTGTCAGTAAAATTACTTGAAACTCAGTGGAAATGCTTTTAACTTATCCACATAATTAGTGCGTTAAAAGTGCAATACATTTCTAACGGCTGAAAATTGTCTAAACTTATGATCTGCAAATTTTTGTAAAATCGCCTTCTACTCAATTTTAATTTTAGAAACATTGGTTTTTCTTGTCAGTAAAATTACTTGAAAGTCAGTGGAAATGCTTTTAACTTATACACATAATTAGAGCGTTAAAATTGCAATACATTTCAAACGGATGAATATTGTCTAAACTTATGATCTGCCACTTTTTTTGAAATCGTGTTCAATTTTAATTTTAGAAACATTAGTTTTTCTTGTCAGTAAAATTACTTGAAACTCAGTGGAAATGCTTTAAACTTATCCACATAATTAGTGCGTTAAAAGTGCAATACATTTCTAACGGCTGAAAATTGTCTAAACTTATGATCTGCAAATTTTTGTAAAATCGCCTTCTACTCAATTTTGATTTCAGAAACATTAGTTTTTCTTGTCAGTAAAATTACTTGGAAGTCAGTGGAAATGCTTTTAACTTATCTACATAATTAGTTCTTTAAAATTGCAATACATTTCGAACGGCTAAAAATTGTCTTAACTTATGAGCTGGAACTTTTTTTTAAATCGCCTTCTACTCAATTTTAATTTTAGAAACATTGGTTTTTCTTGTCAGTAAAATTACTTGAAAGTCAGTGGAAATGCTTTTAACTTATACACATAATTAGTGCGTTAAAATTGCAATACATTTCAAACGGCTGAAAATTGTCTAAACTTATGATCTGCCACTTTTTTTGAAATCGTGTTCAATTTTAATTTTAGAAACATTAGTTTTTCTTGTCAGTAAAATTACTTGAAACTCAGTGGAAATGCTTTTAACTTATCCACATAATTAGTGCGTTAAAAGTGCAATACATTTCTAACGGCTGAAAATTGTCTAAACTTATGATCTGCAATTTTTTTTGAAATCGCCTTCTACTCAATTTTGATTTCAGAAACATTAGTTTTTCTTGTCAGTAAAATTACTTGGAAGTCAGTGGAAATGCTTTTAACTTATCTACATAATTAGTTCGTTAAAATTGCAATACATTTCGGACGGCTAAAAATTGTCTTAACTTATGAGCTGGAACTTTTTTTCAAATCGCCTTCTACTCAATTTTAATTTTAGAAACATTGGTTTTTCTTGTCAGTAAAATTACTTGGAAGTCAGTGGAAATGCTTTTAACTTATCCACATAATTAGTGCGTTAAAATTGCAATACATTTCAAACGGATGAATATTGTCTAAACTTATGATCTGCCACTTTTTTTGAAATCGTGTTCAATTTTAATTTTAGAAACATTAGTTTTTCTTGTCAGTAAAATTACTTGAAACTCAATGGAAATGCTTTTAACTTATCCACATAATTAGTGCGTTAAAATTGCAATACATTTCAAAGTGCTGAAAATAGTCTAAACTTATGATCTGCAATTTTTTTTCAAATCGCCTTCTACTCAATTTTGATTTTAGAAACATTCGTTTTTCTTGTCAGTAAAATTACTTGAAAGTCAGTGGAAATGCTTTTAACTTATCCACATAATTAATGCGTTAAAAGTGCAATACATTTCTAACGGCTGAAAATTGTCTAAACTTATGATCTGCAAATTGTTGTAAAATCGCCTTCTACTCAATTTTGATTTCAGAAACATTAGTTTTTCTTGTCAGTAAAATTACTTGGAAGTCAGTGGAAATGCTTTTAACTTATTTACATAATTAGTTCGTTAAAATTGCAATACAATTCAAAGTGCTGAAAATTGTCTAAACTTATGATCTGTAATATTTTTTCAAATCGCCTTCTAACTCAATTTTGATTTTAGAAACATAGTTTTTTCTGGTCAATAGAATTACTTGAAAGTCAGTGGAAATCCTTTTAACTTATCCACATAATTAGTGCGTTAAAATTGCAATACATTTCAAACGGATGAAAATTGTCTAAACTTATGATCTGCCACTTTTTTTGAAATCGTGTTCAATTTTAATTTTAGAAACATTAGTTTTTCTTGTCAGTAAAATTACTTGAAACTCAGTGGAAATGCTTTTAACTTATCCACATAATTAGTGCGTTAAAAGTGCAATACATTTCTAACGGCTGAAAATTGTCTAAACTTATGATCTGCAAATTTTTTAAAATCGCCTTCTACTCAATTTAGATTTCAGAAACATTAGTTTTTCTTGTCAGTAAAATTACTTGGAAGTCAGTGGAAATGCTTTTAACTTATCTACATAATTAGTTCTTTAAAATTGCAATACATTTCGAACGGCTAAAAATTGTCTTAACTTATGAGCTGGAACTTTTTTTTAAATCGCCTTCTACTCAATTTTAATTTTAGAAACATTGGTTTTTCTTGTCAGTAAAATTACTTGAAAGTCAGTGGAAATGCTTTTAACTTATACACATAATTAGTGCGTTAAAATTGCAATACATTTCAAACGGCTGAAAATTGTCTAAACTTATGATCTGCCACTTTTTTTGAAATCGTGTTCAATTTTAATTTTAGAAACATTAGTTTTTCTTGTCAGTAAAATTACTTGAAACTCAGTGGAAATGCTTTTAACTTATCCACATAATTAGTGCGTTAAAAGTGCAATACATTTCTAACGGCTGAAAATTGTCTAAACTTATGATCTGCAATTTTTTTTGAAATCGCCTTCTACTCAATTTTGATTTCAGAAACATTAGTTTTTCTTGTCAGTAAAATTACTTGGAAGTCAGTGGAAATGCTTTTAACTTATCTACATAATTAGTTCGTTAAAATTGCAATACATTTCGGACGGCTAAAAATTGTCTTAACTTATGAGCTGGAACTTTTTTTCAAATCGCCTTCTACTCAATTTTAATTTTAGAAACATTGGTTTTTCTTGTCAGTAAAATTACTTGGAAGTCAGTGGAAATGCTTTTAACTTATCCACATAATTAGTGCGTTAAAATTGCAATACATTTCAAACGGATGAATATTGTCTAAACTTATGATCTGCCACTTTTTTTGAAATCGTGTTCAATTTTAATTTTAGAAACATTAGTTTTTCTTGTCAGTAAAATTACTTGAAAGTCAGTGGAAATGCTTTTAACTTATCCACATAATTAGTGCGTTAAAATTGCAATACATTTCAAACGGCTGAAAATTGTCTAAACTTATGATCTGCCACTTTTTTTGAAATCGTGTTCAATTTTAATTTTAAAAACATTAGTTTTTCTTGTCAGTAAAATTACTTGAAACTCAATGGAAATGCTTTTAACTTATCCACATAATTAGTGCGTTAAAATTGCAATACATTTCAAAGTGCTGAAAATAGTCTAAACTTATGATCTGCAATTTTTTTTCAAATCGCCTTCTACTCAATTTTGATTTTAGAAACATTGGTTTTTCTTGTCAGTAAAATTACTTGAAACTCAGTGGAAATGCTTTTAACTTATCCACATAATTAGTGCGTTAAAAGTGCAATACATTTCTAACGGCTGAAAATTGTCTAAACTTATGATCTGCAAATTTTTGTAAAATCGCCTTCTACTCAATTTTAATTTTAGAAACATTGGTTTTTCTTGTCAGTAAAATTACTTGAAAGTCAGTGGAAATGCTTTTAACTTATACACATAATTAGAGCGTTAAAATTGCAATACATTTCAAACGGATGAATATTGTCTAAACTTATGATCTGCCACTTTTTTTGAAATCGTGTTCAATTTTAATTTTAGAAACATTAGTTTTTCTTGTCAGTAAAATTACTTGAAACTCAGTGGAAATGCTTTAAACTTATCCACATAATTAGTGCGTTAAAAGTGCAATACATTTCTAACGGCTGAAAATTGTCTAAACTTATGATCTGCAAATTTTTGTAAAATCGCCTTCTACTCAATTTTGATTTCAGAAACATTAGTTTTTCTTGTCAGTAAAATTACTTGGAAGTCAGTGGAAATGCTTTTAACTTATCTACATAATTAGTTCTTTAAAATTGCAATACATTTCGAACGGCTAAAAATTGTCTTAACTTATGAGCTGGAACTTTTTTTAAATCGCCTTCTACTCAATTTTAATTTTAGAAACATTGGTTTTTCTTGTCAGTAAAATTACTTGAAAGTCAGTGGAAATGCTTTTAACTTATACACATAATTAGTGCGTTAAAATTGCAATACATTTCAAACGGCTGAAAATTGTCTAAACTTATGATCTGCCACTTTTTTTGAAATCGTGTTCAATTTTAATTTTAGAAACATTAGTTTTTCTTGTCAGTAAAATTACTTGAAACTCAGTGGAAATGCTTTTAACTTATCCACATAATTAGTGCGTTAAAAGTGCAATACATTTCTAACGGCTGAAAATTGTCTAAACTTATGATCTGCAATTTTTTTTGAAATCGCCTTCTACTCAATTTTGATTTCAGAAACATTAGTTTTTCTTGTCAGTAAAATTACTTGGAAGTCAGTGGAAATGCTTTTAACTTATCTACATAATTAGTTCGTTAAAATTGCAATACATTTCGGACGGCTAAAAATTGTCTTAACTTATGAGCTGGAACTTTTTTTCAAATCGCCTTCTACTCAATTTTAATTTTAGAAACATTGGTTTTTCTTGTCAGTAAAATTACTTGGAAGTCAGTGGAAATGCTTTTAACTTATCCACATAATTAGTGCGTTAAAATTGCAATACATTTCAAACGGATGAATATTGTCTAAACTTATGATCTGCCACTTTTTTTGAAATCGTGTTCAATTTTAATTTTAGAAACATTAGTTTTTCTTGTCAGTAAAATTACTTGAAACTCAATGGAAATGCTTTTAACTTATCCACATAATTAGTGCGTTAAAATTGCAATACATTTCAAAGTGCTGAAAATAGTCTAAACTTATGATCTGCAATTTTTTTTCAAATCGCCTTCTACTCAATTTTGATTTTAGAAACATTCGTTTTTCTTGTCAGTAAAATTACTTGAAAGTCAGTGGAAATGCTTTTAACTTATCCACATAATTAATGCGTTAAAAGTGCAATACATTTCTAACGGCTGAAAATTGTCTAAACTTATGATCTGCAAATTGTTGTAAAATCGCCTTCTACTCAATTTTGATTTCAGAAACATTAGTTTTTCTTGTCAGTAAAATTACTTGGAAGTCAGTGGAAATGCTTTTAACTTATTTACATAATTAGTTCGTTAAAATTGCAATACAATTCAAAGTGCTGAAAATTGTCTAAACTTATGATCTGTAATATTTTTTCAAATCGCCTTCTAACTCAATTTTGATTTTAGAAACATAGTTTTTTCTGGTCAATAGAATTACTTGAAAGTCAGTGGAAATCCTTTTAACTTATCCACATAATTAGTGCGTTAAAATTGCAATACATTTCAAACGGATGAAAATTGTCTAAACTTATGATCTGCCACTTTTTTTGAAATCGTGTTCAATTTTAATTTTAGAAACATTAGTTTTTCTTGTCAGTAAAATTACTTGAAACTCAGTGGAAATGCTTTTAACTTATCCACATAATTAGTGCGTTAAAAGTGCAATACATTTCTAACGGCTGAAAATTGTCTAAACTTATGATCTGCAAATTTTTTTAAAATCGCCTTCTACTCAATTTAGATTTCAGAAACATTAGTTTTTCTTGTCAGTAAAATTACTTGGAAGTCAGTGGAAATGCTTTTAACTTATCTACATAATTAGTTCTTTAAAATTGCAATACATTTCGAACGGCTAAAAATTGTCTTAACTTATGAGCTGGAACTTTTTTTTAAATCGCCTTCTACTCAATTTTAATTTTAGAAACATTGGTTTTTCTTGTCAGTAAAATTACTTGAAAGTCAGTGGAAATGCTTTTAACTTATACACATAATTAGTGCGTTAAAATTGCAATACATTTCAAACGGATGAATATTGTCTAAACTTATGATCTGCCACTTTTTTTGAAATCGTGTTCAATTTTAATTTTAGAAACATTAGTTTTTCTTGTCAGTAAAATTACTTGAAACTCAGTGGAAATGCTTTTAACTTATCCACATAATTAGTGCGTTAAAATTGCAATACATTTCAAAGTGCTGAAAATAGTCTAAACTTATGATCTGCAATTTTTTTTCAAATCGCCTTCTACTCAATTTTGATTTTAGAAACATTCGTTTTTCTTGTCAGTAAAATTACTTGAAAGTCAGTGGAAATGCTTTTAACTTATCCACATAATTAATGCGTTAAAAGTGCAATACATTTCTAACGGCTGAAAATTGTCTAAACTTATGATCTGTAATATTTTTTCAAATCGCCTTCTAACTCAATTTTGATTTTAGAAACATAGTTTTTTCTGGTCAATAGAATTACTTGAAAGTCAGTGGAAATCCTTTTAACTTATCCACATAATTAGTGCGTTAAAATTGCAATACATTTCAAACGGATGAAAATTGTCTAAACTTATGATCTGCCACTTTTTTTGAAATCGTGTTCAATTTTAATTTTAGAAACATTAGTTTTTCTTGTCAGTAAAATTACTTGAAACTCAGTGGAAATGCTTTTAACTTATCCACATAATTAGTGCGTTAAAAGTGCAATACATTTCTAACGGCTGAAAATTGTCTAAACTTATGATCTGCAAATTTTTGTAAAATCGCCTTCTACTCAATTTAGATTTCAGAAACATTAGTTTTTCTTGTCAGTAAAATTACTTGGAAGTCAGTGGAAATGCTTTTAACTTATCCACATAATTAGTGCGTTAAAATTGCAATACATTTCAAACGGATGAATATTGTCTAAACTTATGATCTGCCACTTTTTTTGAAATCGTGTTCAATTTTAATTTTAGAAACATTAATTTTTCTTGTCAGTAAAATTACTTGAAAGTCAGTGGAAATGCTTTTAACTTATCCACATAATTAGTGCGTTAAAAGTGCAATACATTTCTAACGGCTGAAAATTGTCTGAACTTATGATCTGCAAATTTTTGTAAAATCGCCTTCTACTCAATTTTGATTTCAGAAACATTAGTTTTTCTTGTCAGTAAAATTACTTGGAAGTCAGTGCAAATGCTTTTAACTTATCTACATAATTAGTTCGTTAAAATTGCAATACATTTCAAACGGCTGAAAATTGTCTAAACTTATGATCTGCCACTTTTTTTGAAATCGTGTTCAATTTTAATTTTAGAAACATTCGTTTTTCTTGTCAGTAAAATTACTTGAAACTCAGTGGAAATGCTTTTAACTTATCCACATAATTAGTGCGTCAAAAGTGCAATACATTTCTAACGGCTGAAAATTGTCTAAACTTATGATCTGCAATTTTTTTTGAAATCGCCTTCTACTCAATTTTGATTTCAGAAACATTAGTTTTTCTTGTCAGTAAAATTACTTGGAAGTCAGTGGAAATGCTTTTAACTTATCTACATAATTAGTTCGTTAAAATTGCAATACATTTCGGACGGCTAAAAATTGTCTTAACTTATGAGCTGGAACTTTTTTTCAAATCGCCTTCTACTCAATTTTAATTTTAGAAACATTGGTTTTTCTTGTCAGTAAAATTACTTGGAAGTCAGTGGAAATGCTTTTAACTTATCCACATAATTAGTGCGTTAAAATTGCAATACATTTCAAACGGATGAATATTGTCTAAACTTATGATCTGCCACTTTTTTTGAAATCGTGTTCAATTTTAATTTTAGAAACATTAGTTTTTCTTGTCAGTAAAATTACTTGAAACTCAATGGAAATGCTTTTAACTTATCCACATAATTAGTGCGTTAAAATTGCAATACATTTCAAAGTGCTGAAAATAGTCTAAACTTATGATCTGCAATTTTTTTTCAAATCGCCTTCTACTCAATTTTGATTTTAGAAACATTCGTTTTTCTTGTCAGTAAAATTACTTGAAAGTCAGTGGAAATGCTTTTAACTTATCCACATAATTAATGCGTTAAAAGTGCAATACATTTCTAACGGCTGAAAATTGTCTAAACTTATGATCTGTAATATTTTTTCAAATCGCCTTCTAACTCAATTTTGATTTTAGAAACATAGTTTTTTCTGGTCAATAGAATTACTTGAAAGTCAGTGGAAATCCTTTTAACTTATCCACATAATTAGTGCGTTAAAATTGCAATACATTTCAAACGGATGAAAATTGTCTAAACTTATGATCTGCCACTTTTTTTGAAATCGTGTTCAATTTTAATTTTAGAAACATTAGTTTTTCTTGTCAGTAAAATTACTTGAAACTCAGTGGAAATGCTTTTAACTTATCCACATAATTAGTGCGTTAAAAGTGCAATACATTTCTAACGGCTGAAAATTGTCTAAACTTATGATCTGCAAATTTTTGTAAAATCGCCTTCTACTCAATTTAGATTTCAGAAACATTAGTTTTTCTTGTCAGTAAAATTACTTGGAAGTCAGTGGAAATGCTTTTAACTTATCCACATAATTAGTGCGTTAAAATTGCAATACATTTCAAACGGATGAATATTGTCTAAACTTATGATCTGCCACTTTTTTTGAAATCGTGTTCAATTTTAATTTTAGAAACATTAATTTTTCTTGTCAGTAAAATTACTTGAAAGTCAGTGGAAATGCTTTTAACTTATCCACATAATTAGTGCGTTAAAAGTGCAATACATTTCTAACGGCTGAAAATTGTCTGAACTTATGATCTGCAAATTTTTGTAAAATCGCCTTCTACTCAATTTTGATTTCAGAAACATTAGTTTTTCTTGTCAGTAAAATTACTTGGAAGTCAGTGCAAATGCTTTTAACTTATCTACATAATTAGTTCGTTAAAATTGCAATACATTTCAAACGGCTGAAAATTGTCTAAACTTATGATCTGCCACTTTTTTTGAAATCGTGTTCAATTTTAATTTTAGAAACATTCGTTTTTCTTGTCAGTAAAATTACTTGAAACTCAGTGGAAATGCTTTTAACTTATCCACATAATTAGTGCGTCAAAAGTGCAATAAATTTCGAACTGCTGAAAATTGTCTTAACTTATGAGCTGGAACTTTTTTTCAAATCGCCTTCTACTCAATTTTAATTTTAGAAACATTGGTTTTTCTTGTCAGTAAAATTACTTGAAAGTCAGTGGAAATGCTTTTAACTTATACACATAATTAGAGCGTTAAAATTGCAATACAATTTAAAGTGCTGAAAATTGTCTAAACTTATGATCTGTAATATTTTTTCAAATCGCCTTCTAACTCAATTTTGATTTTAGAAACATAGTTTTTTCTGGTCAATAAAATTACTTGAAAGTCAGTGGAAATCCTTTTAACTTATACACATAATTAGTGCGTTAAAAGTGCAATACATTTCTAACGGCTGAAAATTGTCTAAACTTATGATCTGACACTTTTTTTGAAATCGTGCTCAATTTTAATTTTAGAAATATTAGTTTTTCTTGTCAGTAAAATTACTTGAAACTCAGTGGAAATGCTTTTAACTTATCCACATAATTAGTGCGTTAAAAGTGCAATACATTTCTAACGGCTGAAAATTGTCTAAACTTATGATCTGCAAATTTTTGTAAAATCGCCTTCTACTCAATTTTGATTTCAGAAACATTAGTTTTTCTTGTCAGTAAAATTACTTGGAAGTCAGTGGAAATGCTTTTAACTTATCTACATAATTAGTTCTTTAAAATTGCAATACATTTCGAACGGCTAAAAATTGTCTTAATTTATGAGCTGGAACTTTTTTTAAATCGCCTTCTACTCAATTTTAATTTTAGAAACATTGGTTTTTCTTGTCAGTAAAATTACTTGAAACTTTTAACTTATACACATAATTAGTGCGTTAAAATTGCAGTACATTTCAAACGGCTGAAAATTGTCTAAACTTATGATCTGCCACTTTTTTTGAAATCGTGTTCAATTTTAATTTTAAAAACATTAGTTTTTCTTGTCAGTAAAATTACTTGAAACTCAATGGAAATGCTTTTAACTTATCCAAATAATTAGTGCGTTAAAATTGCAATACATTTCAAAGTGCTGAAAATAGTCTAAACTTATGATCTGCAATTTTTTTTCAAATCGCCTTCTACTCAATTTTGATTTTAGAAACATTGGTTTTTCTTGTCAGTAAAATTACTTGAAACTCAGTGGAAATGCTTTTAACTTATCCACATAATTAGTGCGTTAAAAGTGCAATACATTTCTAACGGCTGAAAATTGTCTAAACTTATGATCTGCAATTTTTCTTCAAATCGCCTTCTACTCAATTTTGAATTCAGAAACCTTAGTTTTTCTTGTCAGTAAAATTACTTGGAAGTCAGTGGAAATGCTTTTAACTTATCTACATAATTAGTTCGTTAAAATTGCAATACATTTCAAACGGCTGAAAATTGTCTAAACTTATGATCTGCCACTTTTTTTGAAATCGTGTTCAATTTTAATTTTAGAAACATTCGTTTTTCTTGTCAGTAAAATTACTTGAAACTCAGTGGAAATGCTTTTAACTTATCCACATAATTAGTGCGTCAAAAGTGCAATACATTTCGAACTGCTGAAAATTGTCTTAACTTATGAGCTGGAACTTTTTTTCAAATCGCCTTCTACTCAATTTTAATTTTAGAAACATTGGTTTTTCTTGTCAGTAAAATTACTTGAAAGTCAGTGGAAATGCTTTTAACTTATACACATAATTAGAGCGTTAAAATTGCAATACAATTTAAAGTGCTGAAAATTGTCTAAACTTATGATCTGTAATATTTTTTCAAATCGCCTTCTAACAATTTTGATTTTAGAAACATTGGTTTTTCTGGTCAATAAAATTACTTGAAAGTCAGTGGAAATGCTTTTAACTTATCCACATAATTAGTGCGTTAAAATTGCAATACATTTCAAACGGATGAAAATTGTCTAAACTTATGATCTGGTACTTTTTTTGAAATCGTGTTCAATTTTAATTTTAGAAACATTAGTTTTTCTTGTCATTAAAATTACTTGAAACTCAGTGGAAATGCTTTTAACTTATCCAAATAATTAGTGCGTTAAAAGTGCAATACATTTCTAACGGCTGAAAATTGTCTAAACTTATGATCTGCAAATTTTTGTAAAATCGCCTTCTACTCAATTTTGATTTCAGAAACATTAGTTTTTCTTGTCAGTAAAATTACTTGGAAGTCAGTGGAAATGCTTTTAACTTATCCACATAATTAGTGCGTTAAAATTGCAATACATTTCAAACGGATGAATATTGTCTAAACTTATGATCTGCCACTTTTTTTGAAATCGTGTTCAATTTTAATTTTAGAAACATTAGTTTTTCTTGTCAGTAAAATTACTTGAAAGTCAGTGGAAATGCTTTTAACTTATCCACATAATTAGTGCGTTAAAATTGCAATACATTTCAAACGGCTGAAAATTGTCTAAACTTATGATCTGCCACTTTTTTGAAATCGTGTTCAATTTTAATTTTAAAAACATTAGTTTTTCTTGTCAGTAAAATTACTTGAAACTCAATGGAAATGCTTTTAACTTATCCACATAATTAGTGCGTTAAAATTGCAATACATTTCAAAGTGCTGAAAATAGTCTAAACTTATGATCTGCAATTTTTTTTCAAATCGCCTTCTACTCAATTTTGATTTTAGAAACATTGGTTTTTCTTGTCAGTAAAATTACTTGAAACTCAGTGGAAATGCTTTTAACTTATCCACATAATTAGTGCGTTAAAAGTGCAATACATTTCTAACGGCTGAAAATTGTCTAAACTTATGATCTGCAAATTTTTGTAAAATCGCCTTCTACTCAATTTTAATTTTAGAAACATTGGTTTTTCTTGTCAGTAAAATTACTTGAAAGTCAGTGGAAATGCTTTTAACTTATACACATAATTAGAGCGTTAAAATTGCAATACATTTCAAACGGATGAATATTGTCTAAACTTATGATCTGCCACTTTTTTTGAAATCGTGTTCAATTTTAATTTTAGAAACATTAGTTTTTCTTGTCAGTAAAATTACTTGAAACTCAGTGGAAATGCTTTAAACTTATCCACATAATTAGTGCGTTAAAAGTGCAATACATTTCTAACGGCTGAAAATTGTCTAAACTTATGATCTGCAAATTTTTGTAAAATCGCCTTCTACTCAATTTTGATTTCAGAAACATTAGTTTTTCTTGTCAGTAAAATTACTTGGAAGTCAGTGGAAATGCTTTTAACTTATCTACATAATTAGTTCTTTAAAATTGCAATACATTTCGAACGGCTAAAAATTGTCTTAACTTATGAGCTGGAACTTTTTTTTAAATCGCCTTCTACTCAATTTTAATTTTAGAAACATTGGTTTTTCTTGTCAGTAAAATTACTTGAAAGTCAGTGGAAATGCTTTTAACTTATACACATAATTAGTGCGTTAAAATTGCAATACATTTCAAACGGCTGAAAATTGTCTAAACTTATGATCTGCCACTTTTTTTGAAATCGTGTTCAATTTTAATTTTAGAAACATTAGTTTTTCTTGTCAGTAAAATTACTTGAAACTCAGTGGAAATGCTTTTAACTTATCCACATAATTAGTGCGTTAAAAGTGCAATACATTTCTAACGGCTGAAAATTGTCTAAACTTATGATCTGCAATTTTTTTTGAAATCGCCTTCTACTCAATTTTGATTTCAGAAACATTAGTTTTTCTTGTCAGTAAAATTACTTGGAAGTCAGTGGAAATGCTTTTAACTTATCTACATAATTAGTTCGTTAAAATTGCAATACATTTCGGACGGCTAAAAATTGTCTTAACTTATGAGCTGGAACTTTTTTTCAAATCGCCTTCTACTCAATTTTAATTTTAGAAACATTGGTTTTTCTTGTCAGTAAAATTACTTGGAAGTCAGTGGAAATGCTTTTAACTTATCCACATAATTAGTGCGTTAAAATTGCAATACATTTCAAACGGATGAATATTGTCTAAACTTATGATCTGCCACTTTTTTTGAAATCGTGTTCAATTTTAATTTTAGAAACATTAGTTTTTCTTGTCAGTAAAATTACTTGAAACTCAATGGAAATGCTTTTAACTTATCCACATAATTAGTGCGTTAAAATTGCAATACATTTCAAAGTGCTGAAAATAGTCTAAACTTATGATCTGCAATTTTTTTTCAAATCGCCTTCTACTCAATTTTGATTTTAGAAACATTCGTTTTTCTTGTCAGTAAAATTACTTGAAAGTCAGTGGAAATGCTTTTAACTTATCCACATAATTAATGCGTTAAAAGTGCAATACATTTCTAACGGCTGAAAATTGTCTAAACTTATGATCTGCAAATTGTTGTAAAATCGCCTTCTACTCAATTTTGATTTCAGAAACATTAGTTTTTCTTGTCAGTAAAATTACTTGGAAGTCAGTGGAAATGCTTTTAACTTATTTACATAATTAGTTCGTTAAAATTGCAATACAATTCAAAGTGCTGAAAATTGTCTAAACTTATGATCTGTAATATTTTTTCAAATCGCCTTCTAACTCAATTTTGATTTTAGAAACATAGTTTTTTCTGGTCAATAGAATTACTTGAAAGTCAGTGGAAATCCTTTTAACTTATCCACATAATTAGTGCGTTAAAATTGCAATACATTTCAAACGGATGAAAATTGTCTAAACTTATGATCTGCCACTTTTTTTGAAATCGTGTTCAATTTTAATTTAGAAACATTAGTTTTTCTTGTCAGTAAAATTACTTGAAACTCAGTGGAAATGCTTTTAACTTATCCACATAATTAGTGCGTTAAAAGTGCAATACATTTCTAACGGCTGAAAATTGTCTAAACTTATGATCTGCAAATTTTTTTAAAATCGCCTTCTACTCAATTTAGATTTCAGAAACATTAATTTTTCTTGTCAGTAAAATTACTTGGAAGTCAGTGGAAATGCTTTTAACTTATCTACATAATTAGTTCTTTAAAATTGCAATACATTTCGAACGGCTAAAAATTGTCTTAACTTATGAGCTGGAACTTTTTTTTAAATCGCCTTCTACTCAATTTTAATTTTAGAAACATTGGTTTTTCTTGTCAGTAAAATTACTTGAAAGTCAGTGGAAATGCTTTTAACTTATACACATAATTAGTGCGTTAAAATTGCAACTACATTTCAAAACGGCTGAAAATTGTCTAAATATGATCTGCCACTTTTTTTGAAATCGTGTTCAATTTTAATTTTAGAAACATTAGTTTTTCTTGTCAGTAAAATTACTTGAAACTCAGTGGAAATGCTTTTAACTTATCCACATAATTAGTGCGTTAAAAGTGCAATACATTTCTAACGGCTGAAAATTGTCTAAACTTATGATCTGCAATTTTTTTTGAAATCGCCTTCTACTCAATTTTGATTTCAGAAACATTAGTTTTTCTTGTCAGTAAAATTACTTGGAAGTCAGTGGAAATGCTTTTAACTTATCTACATAATTAGTTCGTTAAAATTGCAATACATTTCGGACGGCTAAAAATTGTCTTAACTTATGAGCTGGAACTTTTTTTCAAATCGCCTTCTACTCAATTTTAATTTTAGAAACATTGGTTTTTCTTGTCAGTAAAATTACTTGGAAGTCAGTGGAAATGCTTTTAACTTATCCACATAATTAGTGCGTTAAAATTGCAATACATTTCAAACGGATGAATATTGTCTAAACTTATGATCTGCCACTTTTTTTGAAATCGTGTTCAATTTTAATTTTAGAAACATTAGTTTTTCTTGTCAGTAAAATTACTTGAAACTCAATGGAAATGCTTTTAACTTATCCACATAATTAGTGCGTTAAAATTGCAATACATTTCAAAGTGCTGAAAATAGTCTAAACTTATGATCTGCAATTTTTTTTCAAATCGCCTTCTACTCAATTTTGATTTTAGAAACATTCGTTTTTCTTGTCAGTAAAATTACTTGAAAGTCAGTGGAAATGCTTTTAACTTATCCACATAATTAATGCGTTAAAAGTGCAATACATTTCTAACGGCTGAAAATTGTCTAAACTTATGATCTGTAATATTTTTTCAAATCGCCTTCTAACTCAATTTTGATTTTAGAAACATAGTTTTTTCTGGTCAATAGAATTACTTGAAAGTCAGTGGAAATCCTTTTAACTTATCCACATAATTAGTGCGTTAAAATTGCAATACATTTCAAACGGATGAAAATTGTCTAAACTTATGATCTGCCACTTTTTTTGAAATCGTGTTCAATTTTAATTTTAGAAACATTAGTTTTTCTTGTCAGTAAAATTACTTGAAACTCAGTGGAAATGCTTTTAACTTATCCACATAATTAGTGCGTTAAAAGTGCAATACATTTCTAACGGCTGAAAATTGTCTAAACTTATGATCTGCAAATTTTTGTAAAATCGCCTTCTACTCAATTTAGATTTCAGAAACATTAGTTTTTCTTGTCAGTAAAATTACTTGGAAGTCAGTGGAAATGCTTTTAACTTATCCACATAATTAGTGCGTTAAAATTGCAATACATTTCAAACGGATGAATATTGTCTAAACTTATGATCTGCCACTTTTTTTGAAATCGTGTTCAATTTTAATTTTAGAAACATTAATTTTTCTTGTCAGTAAAATTACTTGAAAGTCAGTGGAAATGCTTTTAACTTATCCACATAATTAGTGCGTTAAAAGTGCAATACATTTCTAACGGCTGAAAATTGTCTGAACTTATGATCTGCAAATTTTTGTAAAATCGCCTTCTACTCAATTTTGATTTCAGAAACATTAGTTTTTCTTGTCAGTAAAATTACTTGGAAGTCAGTGCAAATGCTTTTAACTTATCTACATAATTAGTTCGTTAAAATTGCAATACATTTCAAACGGCTGAAAATTGTCTAAACTTATGATCTGCCACTTTTTTTGAAATCGTGTTCAATTTTAATTTTAGAAACATTCGTTTTTCTTGTCAGTAAAATTACTTGAAACTCAGTGGAAATGCTTTTAACTTATCCACATAATTAGTGCGTCAAAAGTGCAATAAATTTCGAACTGCTGAAAATTGTCTTAACTTATGAGCTGGAACTTTTTTTCAAATCGCCTTCTACTCAATTTTAATTTTAGAAACATTGGTTTTTCTTGTCAGTAAAATTACTTGAAAGTCAGTGGAAATGCTTTTAACTTATACACATAATTAGAGCGTTAAAATTGCAATACAATTTAAAGTGCTGAAAATTGTCTAAACTTATGATCTGTAATATTTTTTCAAATCGCCTTCTAACTCAATTTTGATTTTAGAAACATAGTTTTTTCTGGTCAATAAAATTACTTGAAAGTCAGTGGAAATCCTTTTAACTTATACACATAATTAGTGCGTTAAAAGTGCAATACATTTCTAACGGCTGAAAATTGTCTAAACTTATGATCTGACACTTTTTTTGAAATCGTGCTCAATTTTAATTTTAGAAATATTAGTTTTTCTTGTCAGTAAAATTACTTGAAACTCAGTGGAAATGCTTTTAACTTATCCACATAATTAGTGCGTTAAAAGTGCAATACATTTCTAACGGCTGAAAATTGTCTAAACTTATGATCTGCAAATTTTTGTAAAATCGCCTTCTACTCAATTTTGATTTCAGAAACATTAGTTTTTCTTGTCAGTAAAATTACTTGGAAGTCAGTGGAAATGCTTTTAACTTATCTACATAATTAGTTCTTTAAAATTGCAATACATTTCGAACGGCTAAAAATTGTCTTAATTTATGAGCTGGAACTTTTTTTAAATCGCCTTCTACTCAATTTTAATTTTAGAAACATTGGTTTTTCTTGTCAGTAAAATTACTTGAAACTTTTAACTTATACACATAATTAGTGCGTTAAAATTGCAGTACATTTCAAACGGCTGAAAATTGTCTAAACTTATGATCTGCCACTTTTTTTGAAATCGTGTTCAATTTTAATTTTAAAAACATTAGTTTTTCTTGTCAGTAAAATTACTTGAAACTCAATGGAAATGCTTTTAACTTATCCAAATAATTAGTGCGTTAAAATTGCAATACATTTCAAAGTGCTGAAAATAGTCTAAACTTATGATCTGCAATTTTTTTTCAAATCGCCTTCTACTCAATTTTGATTTTAGAAACATTGGTTTTTCTTGTCAGTAAAATTACTTGAAACTCAGTGGAAATGCTTTTAACTTATCCACATAATTAGTGCGTTAAAAGTGCAATACATTTCTAACGGCTGAAAATTGTCTAAACTTATGATCTGCAATTTTTCTTCAAATCGCCTTCTACTCAATTTTGAATTCAGAAACCTTAGTTTTTCTTGTCAGTAAAATTACTTGGAAGTCAGTGGAAATGCTTTTAACTTATCTACATAATTAGTTCGTTAAAATTGCAATACATTTCAAACGGCTGAAAATTGTCTAAACTTATGATCTGCCACTTTTTTTGAAATCGTGTTCAATTTTAATTTTAGAAACATTCGTTTTTCTTGTCAGTAAAATTACTTGAAACTCAGTGGAAATGCTTTTAACTTATCCACATAATTAGTGCGTCAAAAGTGCAATACATTTCGAACTGCTGAAAATTGTCTTAACTTATGAGCTGGAACTTTTTTTCAAATCGCCTTCTACTCAATTTTAATTTTAGAAACATTGGTTTTTCTTGTCAGTAAAATTACTTGAAAGTCAGTGGAAATGCTTTTAACTTATACACATAATTAGAGCGTTAAAATTGCAATACAATTTAAAGTGCTGAAAATTGTCTAAACTTATGATCTGTAATATTTTTTCAAATCGCCTTCTAACAATTTTGATTTTAGAAACATAGTTTTTTCTGGTCAATAAAATTACTTGAAAGTCAGTGGAAATCCTTTTAACTTATACACATAATTAGTGCGTTAAAAGTGCAATACATTTCTAACGGCTGAAAATTGTCTAAACTTATGATCTGCAAATTTTTGTAAAATCGCCTTCTACTCAATTTTGATTTCAGAAACATTAGTTTTTCTTGTCAGTAAAATTACTTGGATATCAGTGGAAATGCTTTTAACTTATCCACATAATTAGTGCGTTAAAATTGCAATACATTTCAAACGGATGAAAATTGTCTAAACTTATGATCTGCCATTTTTTTTGAAATCGTGCTCAATTTTAATTTTAGAAATATTAGTTTTTCTTGTCAGTAAAATTACTTGAAACTCAGTGGAAATGCTTTTAACTTATCCACATAATTAGTGCGTTAAAAGTGCAATACATTTCTAACGGCTGAAAATTGTCTAAACTTATGATCTGCAAATTTTTGTAAAATCGCCTTCTACTCAATTTTGATTTCAGAAACATTAGTTTTTCTTGTCAGTAAAATTACTTGGAAGTCAGTGGAAATGCTTTTAACTTATCCACATAATTAGTGCGTTAAAATTGCAATACATTTCAAACGGCTGAAAATTGTCTAAACTTATGATCTGCCACTTTTTTTGAAATCGTGTTCAATTTTAATTTTAAAAACATTAGTTTTTCTTGTCAGTAAAATTACTTGAAACTCAGTGGAAATGCTTTTAACTTATCCACATAATTAGTGCGTTAAAAGTGCAATACATTTCTAACGGCTGAAAATTGTCTAAACTTATGATCTGCAAATTTTTGTAAAATCGCCTTCTACTCAATTTTAATTTTAGAAACATTAGTTTTTCTTGTCAGTAAAATTACTTGAAAGTCAGTGGAAATGCTTTTAACTTATCCACATAATTAGTGCGTTAAAATTGCAATACATTTCAAACGGCTGAAAATTGTCTAAACTTATGATCTGCCACTTTTTTTGAAATCGTGTTCAATTTTAATTTTAAAAACATTAGTTTTTCTTGTCAGTAAAATTACTTGAAACTCAATGGAAATGCTTTTAACTTATCCACATAATTAGTGCGTTAAAATTGCAATACATTTCAAAGTGCTGAAAATAGTCTAAACTTATGATCTGCAATTTTTGTTCAAATCGCCTTCTACTCAATTTTGATTTTAGAAACATTGGTTTTTCTTGTCAGTAAAATTACTTGAAACTCAGTGGAAATGCTTTTAACTTATCCACATAATTAGTGCGTTAAAAGTGCAATACATTTCTAACGGCTGAAAATTGTCTAAACTTATGATCTGCAAATTTTTGTAAAATCGCCTTCTACTCAATTTTAATTTTAGAAACATTGGTTTTTCTTGTCAGTAAAATTACTTGAAAGTCAGTGGAAATGCTTTTAACTTATACACATAATTAGAGCGTTAAAATTGCAATACAATTCAAAGTGCTGAAAATTGTCTAAACTTATGATCTGTAATATTTTTCAAATCGCCTTCTAACTCAATTTTGATTTTAGAAACATAGTTTTTTCTGGTCAATAAAATTACTTGAAAGTCAGTGGAAATCCTTTTAATTTATACACATAATTAGTGCGTTAAAAGTGCAATACATTTCTAACGGCTGAAAATTGTCTAAACTTATGATCTGCAAATTTTTGTAAAATCGCCTTCTACTCAATTTTGATTTCAGAAACATTAGTTTTTCTTGTCAGTAAAATTACTTGGAAGTCAGTGGAAATGCTTTTAACTTATCTACATAATTAGTTCTTTAAAATTGCAATACATTTCGAACGGCTAAAAATTGTCTAAACTTATGATCTGCCACTTTTTTTTAAATCGTGTTCAATTTTAATTTTAGAAACATTAGTTTTTCTTGTCAGTAAAATTATTTGAAAGTCAGTGGAAATGCTTTTAACTTATACACATAATTAGTGCGTTAAAATTGCAATACAATTCAAAGTGCTGAAAATTGTCTAAACTTATGATCTGTAATATTTTTTCAAATCGCCTTCTAACTCAATTTTGATTTTAGAAACATAGTTTTTTCTGGTCAATAAAATTACTTGAAAGTCAGTGGAAATGCTTTTAACTTATCCACATAATTAGTGCGTTAAAATTGCAATACATTTCAAACGGATGAATATTGTCTAAACTTATGATCTGCCACTTTTTTGAAATCGTGTTCAATTTTAATTTTAGAAACATTAGTTTTTCTTGTCAGTAAAATTACTTGAAAGTCAGTGGAAATGCTTTTAACTTATCCACATAATTAGTGCGTTAAAATTGCAATACATTTCAAAGTGCTGAAAATAGTCTAAACTTATGATCTGCAATTTTTTTCAAATCGCCTTCTACTCAATTTTGATTTTAGAAACATTGGTTTTTCTTGTCAGTAAAATTACTTGGAAGTCAGTGGAAATGCTTTTAACTTATCTACATAATTAGTTCGTTAAAATTGCAATACATTTCGAACGGCTAAAAGTTGTCTTAACTTATGAGCTGGAACTTTTTTTTAAATCGCCTTCTACTCAATTTTAATTTTAGAAACATTGGTTTTTCTTGTCAGTAAAATTACTTGGAAGTCAGTGGAAATGCTTTTAACTTATCCACATAATTAGTGCGTTAAAATTGCAATACATTTCAAACGGATGAATATTGTCTAAACTTATGATCTGCCACTTTTTTTGAAATCGTGTTCAATTTTAATTTTAGAAACATTAGTTTTTCTTGTCAGTAAAATTACTTGAAACTCAATGGAAATGCTTTTAACTTATCCACATAATTAGTGCGTTAAAATTGCAATACATTTCAAAGTGCTGAAAATAGTCTAAACTTATGATCTGCAATTTTTTTTCAAATCGCCTTCTACTCTCAATTTTGATTTTAGAAACATTCGTTTTTCTTGTCAGTAAAATTACTTGAAAGTCAGTGGAAATGCTTTTAACTTATCCACATAATTAATGCGTTAAAAGTGCAATACATTTCAAACGGATGAAAATTGTCTAAACTTATGATCTGCCACTTTTTTTGAAATCGTGTTCAATTTTAATTTTAGAAACATTAGTTTTTCTTGTCAGTAAAATTACTTGAAACTCAGTGGAAATGCTTTTAACTTATCCACATAATTAGTGCGTTAAAAGTGCAATACATTTCTAACGGCTGAAAATTGTTTAAACTTATGATCTGCAAATTTTTGTAAAATCGCCTTCTACTCAATTTAGATTTCAGAAACATTAGTTTTTCTTGTCAGTAAAATTACTTGGAAGTCAGTGGAAATGCTTTTAACTTATCCACATAATTAGTGCGTTAAAATTGCAATACATTTCAAACGGATGAATATTGTCTAATCTTATGATCTGCCACTTTTTTTGAAATCGTGTTCAACTTTAATTTTAGAAACATTAGTTTTTCTTGTCAGTAAAATTACTTGAAAGTCAGTGGAAATGCTTTTAACTTATCCACATAATTAGTGCGTTAAAAGTGCAATACATTTCTAACGGCTGAAAATTGTCTAAACTTATGATCCGCAAATTTTTTTTAAATCGCCTTCTACTCAATTTTGATTTCAGAAACATTAGTTTTTTTTGTCAGTAAAATTACTTGGAAGTCAGTGGAAATGCTTTTAACTTATCTACATAATTAGTTCGTTAAAATTGCAATACATTTCGAACGGCTAAAATATGTCTTAACTTATGAGCTGGAACTTTTTTTCAAATCGCCTTCTACTCAATTTTAATTTTAGAAACATTGGTTTTTCTTGTCAGTAAAATTACTTGAAAGTCAGTGGAAATGCTTTTAACTTATACACATAATTAGTGCGTTAAATATGCAATACATTTCAAACGGCTGAAAATTGTCTAAACTTATGATCTGCCACTTTTTTTGAAATCGTGTTCAATTTTAATTTTAGAAACATTAGTTTTTCTTGTCAGTAAAATTACTTGAAAGTCAGTGGAAATGCTTTTAACTTATCCACATAATTAGTGCGTTAAAAGTGCAATACATTTCTAACGGCTGAAAATTGTCTAAACTTATGATCTGCAATTTTTCTTCAAATCGCCTTCTACTCAATTTTGAATTCAGAAACCTTAGTTTTTCTTGTCAGTAAAATTACTTGGAAGTCAGTGGAAATGCTTTTAACTTATACACATAATTAGAGCGTTAAAATTGCAATACAATTCAAAGTGCTGAAAATTGTCTAAACTTATGATCTGTAATATTTTTTCAAATCGCCTTCTAACTCAATTTTGATTTTAGAAACATAGTTTTTTCTGGTCAATAAAATTACTTGAAAGTCAGTGGAAATCCTTTTAACTTATACACATAATTAGTGCGTTAAAAGTGCAATACATTTCTAACGGCTGAAAATTGTCTAAACTTATGATCTGCAAATTTTTGTAAAATCGCCTTCTACTCAATTTTGATTTCAGAAACATTAGTTTTTCTTGTCAGTAAAATTACTTGGAATTCAGTGGAAATGCTTTTAACTTATCCACAAAATTAGTGCGTTAAAATTGCAATACATTTCAAACGGATGAAAATTGTCTAAACTTATGATCTGCCACTTTTTTTGAAATCGTGTTCAATTTTAATTTTAGAAATATTAGTTTTTCTTGTCAGTAAAATTACTTGAAATTCAGTGGAAATGCTTTTAACTTATCCACATAATTAGTGCGTTAAAAGTGCAATACATTTCTAACGGCTGAAAATTGTCTAAACTTATGATCTGCAAATTTTTGTAAAATCGCCTTCTACTCAATTTTGATTTCAGAAACATTAGTTTTTCTTGTCAGTAAAATTACTTGGAAGTCAGTGGAAATGCTTTTAACTTATCTACATAATTAGTTCTTTAAAATTGCAATACATTTCGAACGGCTAAAAATTGTCTTAACTTATGAGCTGGAACTTTTTTTTAAATCGCCTTCTACTCAATTTTAATTTTAGAAACATTGGTTTTTCTTGTCAGTAAAATTACTTGAAAGTCAGTGGAAATGCTTTTAACTTATCCACATAATTAGTGCGTTAAAATTGCAATACATTTCAAACGGATGAATATTGTCTAAACTTATGATCTGCCACTTTTTTTGAAATCGTGTTCAATTTTAATTTTAGAAACATTAGTTTTTCTTGTCAGTAAAATTACTTGAAAGTCAGTGGAAATGCTTTTAACTTATCCACATAATTAGTGCGTTAAAATTGCAATAGATTTCAAACGGCTGAAAATTGTCTAAACTTATGATCTGCCACTTTTTTTGAAATCGTGTTCAATTTTAATTTTAAAAACATTAGTTTTTCTTGTCAGTAAAATTACTTGAAACTCAATGGAGATGCTTTTAACTTATCCACATAATTAGTGCGTTAAAATTGCAATACATTTCAAAGTGCTGAAAATAGTCTAAACTTATGATCTGCAATTTTTTTTCAAATCGCCTTCTACTCAATTTTGATTTTTAGAAACATTGGTTTTTCTTGTCAGTAAAATTACTTGAAAGTCAGTGGAAATGCTTTTAACTTATCCACATAATTAGTGCGTTAAAAGTGCAATACATTTCTAACGGCTGAAAATTGTCTAAACTTATGATCTGCAAATTTTTGTAAAATCGCCTTTTACTCAATTTTAATTTTAGAAACATTGGTTTTTCTTGTCAGTAAAATTACTTGAAAGTCAGTGGAAATGCTTTTAACTTATACACATAATTAGTTCGTTAAAATTGCAATACAATTCAAAGTGCTGAAAATTGTCTAAACTTATGATCTGTAATATTTTTTCAAATCGCCTTCTAACTCAATTTTGATTTTAGAAACATAGTTTTTTCTGGTCAATAGAATTACTTGAAAGTCAGTGGAAATGCTTTTAACTTATCCACATAATTAGTGCGTTAAAAGTGCAATACATTTCTAACGGCTGAAAATTGTCTAAACTTATGATCCGCAAATTTTAGTAAAATCGCCTTCTACTCAATTTTGATTTCAGAAACATTAGTTTTTTTTGTCAGTAAAATTACTTGAAATTCAGTGGAAATGCTTTTAACTTATCCACATAATTAGTGCGTTAAAAGTGCAATACATTTCTAACGGCTGAAAATTGTCTAAACTTATGATCTGCAAATTTTTGTAAAATCGCCTTCTACTCAATTTTGATTTCAGAAACATTAGTTTTTCTTGTCAGTAAAATTACTTGGAAGTCAGTGGAAATGCTTTTAACTCATCCACATAATTAGTGCGTTAAAATTGCAATACATTTCAAACGGATGAATATTGTCTAAACTTATGATCTGCCACTTTTTTTGAAATCGTGTTCAACTTTAATTTTAGAAACATTAGTTTTTCTTGTCAGTAAAATTACTTGAATATCAGTGGAAATGCTTTTAACTTATCCACATAATTAGTGCGTTAAAAGTGCAATACATTTCTAACGGCTGAAAATTGTCTAAACTTATGATCCGCAAATTTTAGTAAAATCGCCTTCTACTCAATTTTGATTTCAGAAACATTAGTTTTTTTTGTCAGTAAAATTACTTGAAATTCAGTGGAAATGCTTTTAACTTATCCACATAATTAGTGCGTTAAAAGTGCAATACATTTCTAACGGCTGAAAATTGTCTAAACTTATGATCTGCAAATTTTTGTAAAATCGCCTTCTACTCAATTTTGATTTCAGAAACATTAGTTTTTCTTGTCAGTAAAATTACTTGGAAGTCAGTGGAAATGCTTTTAACTTATCTACATAATTAGTTCTTTAAAATTGCAATACATTTCGAACGGCTAAAAATTGTCTTAACTTATGAGCTGGAACTTTTTTTTAAATCGCCTTCTACTCAATTTTAATTTTAGAAACATTGGTTTTTCTTGTCAGTAAAATTACTTGAAAGTCAGTGGAAATGCTTTTAACTTATCCACATAGTTAGTGCGTTAAAATTGCAATACATTTCAAACGGATGAATATTGTCTAAACTTATGATCTGCCACTTTTTTTGAAATCGTGTTCAATTTTAATTTTAGAAACATTAGTTTTTCTTGTCAGTAAAATTACTTGAAAGTCAGTGGAAATGCTTTTAACTTATCCACATAATTAGAGCGTTAAAATTGCAATAGATTTCAAACGGCTGAAAATTGTCTAAACTTATGATCTGCCACTTTTTTTGAAATCGTGTTCAATTTTAATTTTAAAAACATTAGTTTTTCTTGTCAGTAAAATTACTTGAAACTCAATGGAGATGCTTTTAACTTATCCACATAATTAGTGCGTTAAAATTGCAATACATTTCAAAGTGCTGAAAATAGTCTAAATTTATGATCTGCAATTTTTTTTCAAATCGCCTTCTACTCAATTTTGATTTTAGAAACATTGGTTTTTCTTGTCAGTAAAATTACTTGAAAGTCAGTGGAAATGCTTTTAACTTATCCACATAATTAGTGCGTTAAAAGTGCAATACATTTCTAACGGCTGAAAATTGTCTAATCTTATGATCTGCAAATTTTTGTAAAATCGCCTTTTACTCAATTTTAATTTTAGAAACATTGGTTTTTCTTGTCAGTAAAATTACTTGAAAGTCAGTGGAAATGCTTTTAACTTATACACATAATTAGTTCGTTAAAATTGCAATACAATTCAAAGTGCTGAAAATTGTCTAAACTTATGATCTGTAATATTTTTTCAAATCGCCTTCTAACTCAATTTTGATTTTAGAAACATAGTTTTTTCTGGTCAATAGAATTACTTGAAAGTCAGTGGAAATCCTTTTAACTTATCCACATAATTAGTGCGTTAAAATTGCAATACATTTCAAACGGATGAAAATTGTCTAAACTTATGATCTGCACTTTTTTTGAAATCGTGTTCAATTTTAATTTTAGAAACATTAGTTTTTCTTGTCAGTAAAATTACTTGAAACTCAGTGGAAATGCTTTAAACTTATCCACATAATTAGTGCGTTAAAAGTGCAATACATTTCTAACGGCTGAAAATTGTTTAAACTTATGATCTGCAAATTTTTGTAAAATCGCCTTCTACTCAATTTAGATTTCAGAAACATTAGTTTTTCTTGTCAGTAAAATTACTTGAAAGTCAGTGGAAATGCTTTTAACTCATCCACATAATTAGTGCGTTAAAATTGCAATACATTTCAAACGGATGAATATTGTCTAAACTTATGATCTGCCACTTTTTTTGAAATCGTGTTCAACTTTAATTTTAGAAACATTAGTTTTTCTTGTCAGTAAAATTACTTGAAAGTCAGTGGAAATGCTTTTAACTTATCCACATAATTAGTGCGTTAAAAGTGCAATACATTTCTAACGGCTGAAAATTGTATAAACTTATGATCCGCAAATTTTAGTAAAATCGCCTTCTACTCAATTTTGATTTCAGAAACATTAGTTTTTTTTGTCAGTAAAATTACTTGGAAGTCAGTGGAAATGCTTTTAACTTATCTACATAATTAGTTCGTTAAAATTGCAATACATTTCGAACGGCTAAAAATTGTCTTAACTTATGAGCTGGAACTTTTTTTCAAATCGCCTTCTACTCAATTTTAATTTTAGAAACATTGGTTTTTCTTGTCAGTAAAATTACTTGAAAGTCAGTGGAAATGCTTTTAACTCATCCACATAATTAGTGCGTTAAAATTGCAATACATTTCAAACGGATGAATATTGTCTAAACTTATGATCTGCCACTTTTTTTGAAATCGTGTTCAACTTTAATTTTAGAAACATTAGTTTTTCTTGTCAGTAAAATTACTTGAATATCAGTGGAAATGCTTTTAACTTATCCACATAATTAGTGCGTTAAAAGTGCAATACATTTCTAACGGCTGAAAATTGTCTAAACTTATGATCCGCAAATTTTAGTAAAATCGCCTTCTACTCAATTTTGATTTCAGAAACATTAGTTTTTTTTGTCATTAAAATTACTTGAAATTCAGTGGAAATGCTTTTAACTTATCCACATAATTAGTGCGTTAAAAGTGCAATACATTTCTAACGGCTGAAAATTGTCTAAACTTATGATCTGCAAATTTTTGTAAAATCGCCTTCTACTCAATTTTGATTTCAGAAACATTAGTTTTTCTTGTCAGTAAAATTACTTGGAAGTCAGTGGAAATGCTTTTAACTTATCTACATAATTAGTTCTTTAAAATTGCAATACATTTCGAACGGCTAAAAATTGTCTTAACTTATGAGCTGGAACTTTTTTTTAAATCGCCTTCTACTCAATTTTAATTTTAGAAACATTGGTTTTTCTTGTCAGTAAAATTACTTGAAAGTCAGTGGAAATGCTTTTAACTTATCCACATAGTTAGTGCGTTAAAATTGCAATACATTTCAAACGGATGAATATTGTCTAAACTTATGATCTGCCACTTTTTTTGAAATCGTGTTCAATTTTAATTTTAGAAACATTAGTTTTTCTTGTCAGTAAAATTACTTGAAAGTCAGTGGAAATGCTTTTAACTTATCCACATAATTAGTGCGTTAAAATTGCAATAGATTTCAAACGGCTGAAAATTGTCTAAACTTATGATCTGCCACTTTTTTTGAAATCGTGTTCAATTTTAATTTTAAAAACATTAGTTTTTCTTGTCAGTAAAATTACTTGAAACTCAATGGAGATGCTTTTAACTTATCCACATAATTAGTGCGTTAAAATTGCAATACATTTCAAAGTGCTGAAAATAGTCTAAATTTATGATCTGCAATTTTTTTTCAAATCGCCTTCTACTCAATTTTGATTTTAGAAACATTGGTTTTTCTTGTCAGTAAAATTACTTGAAACTCAGTGGAAATGCTTTTAACTTATCCACATAATTAGTGCGTTAAAAGTGCAATACATTTCTAACGGCTGAAAATTGTCTAATCTTATGATCTGCAAATTTTTGTAAAATCGCCTTTTACTCAATTTTAATTTTAGAAACATTGGTTTTTCTTGTCAGTAAAATTACTTGAAAGTCAGTGGAAATGCTTTTAACTTATACACATAATTAGTTCGTTAAAATTGCAATACAATTCAAAGTGCTGAAAATTGTCTAAACTTATGATCTGTAATATTTTTTCAAATCGCCTTCTAACTCAATTTTGATTTTAGAAACATAGTTTTTTCTGGTCAATAGAATTACTTGAAAGTCAGTGGAAATCCTTTTAACTTATCCACATAATTAGTGCGTTAAAATTGCAATACATTTCGAACGGCTAAAATATGTCTTAACTTATGAGCTGGAACTTTTTTTCAAATCGCCTTCTACTCAATTTTGATTTCAGAAACATTAGTTTTTCTTGTCAGTAAAATTACTTGGAAGTCAGTGGAAATGCTTTTAACTTATCTACATAATTAGTTCTTTAAAATTGCAATACATTTCGAACGGCTAAAAATTGTCTAAACTTATGATCTGCCACTTTTTTTTAAATCGTGTTCAATTTTAATTTTAGAAACATTAGTTTTTCTTGTCAGTAAAATTATTTGAAAGTCAGTGGAAATGCTTTTAACTTATACACATAATTAGTGCGTTAAAATTGCAATACATTTCAAACGGATGAATATTGTCTAAACTTATGATCTGCCACTTTTTTTGAAATCGTGTTCAACTTTAATTTTAGAAACATTAGTTTTTCTTGTCAGTAAAATTACTTGAATATCAGTGGAAATGCTTTTAACTTATCCACATAATTAGTGCGTTAAAAGTGCAATACATTTCTAACGGCTGAAAATTGTCTAAACTTATGATCCGCAAATTTTAGTAAAATCGCCTTCTACTCAATTTTGATTTTAGAAACATTAGTTTTTCTTGTCAGTAAAATTACTTGAAAGTCAGTGGAAATGCTTTTAACTTATCCACATAGTTAGTGCGTTAAAATTGCAATACATTTCAAACGGATGAATATTGTCTAAACTTATGATCTGCCACTTTTTTTGAAATCGTGTTCAATTTTAATTTTAGAAACATTAGTTTTTCTTGTCAGTAAAATTACTTGAAACTCAATGGAAATGCTTTTAACTTATCCACATAATTAGTGCGTTAAAATTGCAATACATTTCAAAGTGCTGAAAATAGTCTAAACTTATGATCTGCAATTTTTTTTCAAATCGCCTTCTACTCTCAATTTTGATTTTAGAAACATTCGTTTTTCTTGTCAGTAAAATTACTTGAAAGTCAGTGGAAATGCTTTTAACTTATCCACATAATTAATGCGTTAAAAGTGCAATACATTTCTAACGGCTGAAAATTGTCTAAACTTATGATCTGCAAATTTTTGTAAAATCGCCTTCTACTCAATTTTGATTTCAGAAACATTAGTTTTTCTTGTCAGTAAAATTACTTGGAAGTCAGTGGAAATGCTTTTAACTTATCTACATAATTAGTTCGTTAAAATTGCAATACAATTCAAAGTGCTGAAAATTGTCTAAACTTATGATCTGTAATATTTTTTCAAATCGCCTTCTAACTCAATTTTGATTTTAGAAACATAGTTTTTTCTGGTCAATAGAATTACTTGAAAGTCAGTGGAAATCCTTTTAACTTATCCACATAATTAGTGCGTTAAAATTGCAATACATTTCAAACGGATGAAAATTGTCTAAACTTATGATCTGCCACTTTTTTTGAAATCGTGTTCAATTTTAATTTTAGAAACATTAGTTTTTCTTGTCAGTAAAATTACTTGAAACTCAGTGGAAATGCTTTTAACTTATCCACATAATTAGTGCGTTAAAAGTGCAATACATTTCTAACGGCTGAAAATTGTTTAAACTTATGATCTGCAAATTTTTGTAAAATCGCCTTCTACTCAATTTAGATTTCAGAAACATTAGTTTTTCTTGTCAGTAAAATTACTTGGAAGTCAGTGGAAATGCTTTTAACTTATCCACATAATTAGTGCGTTAAAATTGCAATACATTTCAAACGGATGAATATTGTCTAATCTTATGATCTGCCACTTTTTTTGAAATCGTGTTCAACTTTAATTTTAGAAACATTAGTTTTTCTTGTCAGTAAAATTACTTGAAAGTCAGTGGAAATGCTTTTAACTTATCCACATAATTAGTGCGTTAAAAGTGCAATACATTTCTAACGGCTGAAAATTGTCTAAACTTATGATCCGCAAATTTTTTTAAAATCGCCTTCTACTCAATTTTGATTTCAGAAACATTAGTTTTTTTTGTCAGTAAAATTACTTGGAAGTCAGTGGAAATGCTTTTAACTTATCTACATAATTAGTTCGTTAAAATTGCAATACATTTCGAACGGCTAAAATATGTCTTAACTTATGAGCTGGAACTTTTTTTCAAATCGCCTTCTACTCAATTTTACTTTTAGAAACATTGGTTTTTCTTGTCAGTAAAATTACTTGAAAGTCAGTGGAAATGCTTTTAACTTATACACATAATTAGTGCGTTAAATATGCAATACATTTCAAACGGCTGAAAATTGTCTAAACTTATGATCTGCCACTTTTTTTGAAATCGTGTTCAATTTTAATTTTAGAAACATTAGTTTTTCTTGTCAGTAAAATTACTTGAAAGTCAGTGGAAATGCTTTTAACTTATCCACATAATTAGTGCGTTAAAAGTGCAATACATTTCTAACGGCTGAAAATTGTCTAAACTTATGATCTGCAATTTTTCTTCAAATCGCCTTCTACTCAATTTTGAATTCAGAAACCTTAGTTTTTCTTGTCAGTAAAATTACTTGGAAGTCAGTGGAAATGCTTTTAACTTATCTACATAATTAGTTCGTTAAAATTGCAATACATTTCAAACGGCTGAAAATTGTCTAAACTTATGATCTGCCACTTTTTTTGAAATCGTGTTCAATTTTAATTTTAGAAACATTCGTTTTTCTTGTCAGTAAAATTACTTGAAACTCAGTGGAAATGCTTTTAACTTATCCACATAATTAGTGCGTTAAAAGTGCAATACATTTCGAACGGCTGAAAATTGTCTTAACTTATGAGCTGGAACTTTTTTTCAAATCGCCTTCTACTCAATTTTAATTTTAGAAACATTGGTTTTTCTTGTCAGTAAAATTACTTGAAAGTCAGTGGAAATGCTTTTAACTTATACACATAATTAGAGCGTTAAAATTGCAATACAATTCAAAGTGCTGAAAATTGTCTAAACTTATGATCTGTAATATTTTTTCAAATCGCCTTCTAACTCAATTTTGATTTTAGAAACATAGTTTTTTCTGGTCAATAAAATTACTTGAAAGTCAGTGGAAATCCTTTTAACTTATACACATAATTAGTGCGTTAAAAGTGCAATACATTTCTAACGGCTGAAAATTGTCTAAACTTATGATCTGCAAATTTTTGTAAAATCGCCTTCTACTCAATTTTGATTTCAGAAACATTAGTTTTTCTTGTCAGTAAAATTACTTGGAATTCAGTGGAAATGCTTTTAACTTATCCACAAAATTAGTGCGTTAAAATTGCAATACATTTCAAACGGATGAAAATTGTCTAAACTTATGATCTGCCACTTTTTTTGAAATCGTGTTCAATTTTAATTTTAGAAATATTAGTTTTTCTTGTCAGTAAAATTACTTGAAATTCAGTGGAAATGCTTTTAACTTATCCACATAATTAGTGCGTTAAAAGTGCAATACATTTCTAACGGCTGAAAATTGTCTAAACTTATGATCTGCAAATTTTTGTAAAATCGCCTTCTACTCAATTTTGATTTCAGAAACATTAGTTTTTCTTGTCAGTAAAATTACTTGGAAGTCAGTGGAAATGCTTTTAACTTATCTACATAATTAGTTCTTTAAAATTGCAATACATTTCGAACGGCTAAAAATTGTCTTAACTTATGAGCTGGAACTTTTTTTTAAATCGCCTTCTACTCAATTTTAATTTTAGAAACATTGGTTTTTCTTGTCAGTAAAATTACTTGAAAGTCAGTGGAAATGCTTTTAACTTATCCACATAATTAGTGCGTTAAAATTGCAATACATTTCAAACGGATGAATATTGTCTAAACTTATGATCTGCCACTTTTTTTGAAATCGTGTTCAATTTTAATTTTAGAAACATTAGTTTTTCTTGTCAGTAAAATTACTTGAAAGTCAGTGGAAATGCTTTTAACTTATCCACATAATTAGTGCGTTAAAATTGCAATACATTTCAAACGGATGAATATTGTCTAAACTTATGATCTGCCACTTTTTTTGAAATCGTGTTCAATTTTAATTTTAGAAACATTAGTTTTTCTTGTCAGTAAAATTACTTGAAAGTCAGTGGAAATGCTTTTAACTTATCCACATAATTAGTGCGTTAAAATTGCAATAGATTTCAAAGTGCTGAAAATAGTCTAAACTTATGATCTGCAATTTTTTTTCAAATCGCCTTCTACTCAATTTTGATTTTTAGAAACATTGGTTTTTCTTGTCAGTAAAATTACTTGAAAGTCAGTGGAAATGCTTTTAACTTATCCACATAATTAGTGCGTTAAAAGTGCAATACATTTCTAACGGCTGAAAATTGTCTAAACTTATGATCTGCAAATTTTTGTAAAATCGCCTTTTACTCAATTTTAATTTTAGAAACATTGGTTTTTCTTGTCAGTAAAATTACTTGAAAGTCAGTGGAAATGCTTTTAACTTATACACATAATTAGTTCGTTAAAATTGCAATACAATTCAAAGTGCTGAAAATTGTCTAAACTTATGATCTGTAATATTTTTTCAAATCGCCTTCTAACTCAATTTTGATTTTAGAAACATAGTTTTTTCTGGTCAATAGAATTACTTGAAAGTCAGTGGAAATGCTTTTAACTTATCCACATAATTAGTGCGTTAAAAGTGCAATACATTTCTAACGGCTGAAAATTGTCTAAACTTATGATCCGCAAATTTTAGTAAAATCGCCTTCTACTCAATTTTGATTTCAGAAACATTAGTTTTTTTTGTCAGTAAAATTACTTGAAATTCAGTGGAAATGCTTTTAACTTATCCACATAATTAGTGCGTTAAAAGTGCAATACATTTCTAACGGCTGAAAATTGTCTAAACTTATGATCTGCAAATTTTTGTAAAATCGCCTTCTACTCAATTTTGATTTCAGAAACATTAGTTTTTCTTGTCAGTAAAATTACTTGGAAGTCAGTGGAAATGCTTTTAACTCATCCACATAATTAGTGCGTTAAAATTGCAATACATTTCAAACGGATGAATATTGTCTAAACTTATGATCTGCCACTTTTTTTGAAATCGTGTTCAACTTTAATTTTAGAAACATTAGTTTTTCTTGTCAGTAAAATTACTTGAATATCAGTGGAAATGCTTTTAACTTATCCACATAATTAGTGCGTTAAAAGTGCAATACATTTCTAACGGCTGAAAATTGTCTAAACTTATGATCCGCAAATTTTAGTAAAATCGCCTTCTACTCAATTTTGATTTCAGAAACATTAGTTTTTTTTGTCAGTAAAATTACTTGAAATTCAGTGGAAATGCTTTTAACTTATCCACATAATTAGTGCGTTAAAAGTGCAATACATTTCTAACGGCTGAAAATTGTCTAAACTTATGATCTGCAAATTTTTGTAAAATCGCCTTCTACTCAATTTTGATTTCAGAAACATTAGTTTTTCTTGTCAGTAAAATTACTTGGAAGTCAGTGGAAATGCTTTTAACTTATCTACATAATTAGTTCTTTAAAATTGCAATACATTTCGAACGGCTAAAAATTGTCTTAACTTATGAGCTGGAACTTTTTTTTAAATCGCCTTCTACTCAATTTTAATTTTAGAAACATTGGTTTTTCTTGTCAGTAAAATTACTTGAAAGTCAGTGGAAATGCTTTTAACTTATCCACATAGTTAGTGCGTTAAAATTGCAATACATTTCAAACGGATGAAAATTGTCTAAACTTATGATCTGCACTTTTTTTGAAATCGTGTTCAATTTTAATTTTAGAAACATTAGTTTTTCTTGTCAGTAAAATTACTTGAAACTCAGTGGAAATGCTTTAAACTTATCCACATAATTAGTGCGTTAAAAGTGCAATACATTTCTAACGGCTGAAAATTGTTTAAACTTATGATCTGCAAATTTTTGTAAAATCGCCTTCTACTCAATTTAGATTTCAGAAACATTAGTTTTTCTTGTCAGTAAAATTACTTGGAAGTCAGTGGAAATGCTTTTAACTCATCCACATAATTAGTGCGTTAAAATTGCAATACATTTCAAACGGATGAATATTGTCTAAACTTATGATCTGCCACTTTTTTTGAAATCGTGTTCAACTTTAATTTTAGAAACATTAGTTTTTCTTGTCAGTAAAATTACTTGAAAGTCAGTGGAAATGCTTTTAACTTATCCACATAATTAGTGCGTTAAAAGTGCAATACATTTCTAACGGCTGAAAATTGTCTAAACTTATGATCCGCAAATTTTAGTAAAATCGCCTTCTACTCAATTTTGATTTCAGAAACATTAGTTTTTTTTGTCAGTAAAATTACTTGGAAGTCAGTGGAAATGCTTTTAACTTATCTACATAATTAGTTCGTTAAAATTGCAATACATTTCGAACGGCTAAAAATTGTCTTAACTTATGAGCTGGAACTTTTTTTCAAATCGCCTTCTACTCAATTTTAATTTTAGAAACATTGGTTTTTCTTGTCAGTAAAATTACTTGAAAGTCAGTGGAAATGCTTTTAACTCATCCACATAATTAGTGCGTTAAAATTGCAATACATTTCAAACGGATGAATATTGTCTAAACTTATGATCTGCCACTTTTTTTGAAATCGTGTTCAACTTTAATTTTAGAAACATTAGTTTTTCTTGTCAGTAAAATTACTTGAATATCAGTGGAAATGCTTTTAACTTATCCACATAATTAGTGCGTTAAAAGTGCAATACATTTCTAACGGCTGAAAATTGTCTAAACTTATGATCCGCAAATTTTAGTAAAATCGCCTTCTACTCAATTTTGATTTCAGAAACATTAGTTTTTTTTGTCAGTAAAATTACTTGAAATTCAGTGGAAATGCTTTTAACTTATCCACATAATTAGTGCGTTAAAAGTGCAATACATTTCTAACGGCTGAAAATTGTCTAAACTTATGATCTGCAAATTTTTGTAAAATCGCCTTCTACTCAATTTTGATTTCAGAAACATTAGTTTTTCTTGTCAGTAAAATTACTTGGAAGTCAGTGGAAATGCTTTTAACTTATCTACATAATTAGTTCTTTAAAATTGCAATACATTTCGAACGGCTAAAAATTGTCTTAACTTATGAGCTGGAACTTTTTTTTAAATCGCCTTCTACTCAATTTTAATTTTAGAAACATTGGTTTTTCTTGTCAGTAAAATTACTTGAAAGTCAGTGGAAATGCTTTTAACTTATCCACATAGTTAGTGCGTTAAAATTGCAATACATTTCAAACGGATGAATATTGTCTAAACTTATGATCTGCCACTTTTTTTGAAATCGTGTTCAATTTTAATTTTAGAAACATTAGTTTTTCTTGTCAGTAAAATTACTTGAAAGTCAGTGGAAATGCTTTTAACTTATCCACATAATTAGTGCGTTAAAATTGCAATAGATTTCAAACGGCTGAAAATTGTCTAAACTTATGATCTGCCACTTTTTTTGAAATCGTGTTCAATTTTTAATTTTAAAAACATTAGTTTTTCTTGTCAGTAAAATTACTTGAAACTCAATGGAGATGCTTTTAACTTATCCACATAATTAGTGCGTTAAAATTGCAATACATTTCAAAGTGCTGAAAATAGTCTAAATTTATGATCTGCAATTTTTTTTCAAATCGCCTTCTACTCAATTTTGATTTTAGAAACATTGGTTTTTCTTGTCAGTAAAATTACTTGAAAGTCAGTGGAAATGCTTTTAACTTATCCACATAATTAGTGCGTTAAAAGTGCAATACATTTCTAACGGCTGAAAATTGTCTAATCTTATGATCTGCAAATTTTTGTAAAATCGCCTTTTACTCAATTTTAATTTTAGAAACATTGGTTTTTCTTGTCAGTAAAATTACTTGAAAGTCAGTGGAAATGCTTTTAACTTATACACATAATTAGTTCGTTAAAATTGCAATACAATTCAAAGTGCTGAAAATTGTCTAAACTTATGATCTGTAATATTTTTTCAAATCGCCTTCTAACTCAATTTTGATTTTAGAAACATAGTTTTTTCTGGTCAATAGAATTACTTGAAAGTCAGTGGAAATCCTTTTAACTTATCCACATAATCAGTGCGTTAAAATTGCAATACATTTCAAACGGACGAAAATTGTCTAAACTTATGATCTGCACTTTTTTTGAAATCGTGTTCAATTTTAATTTTAGAAACATTAGTTTTTCTTGTCAGTAAAATTACTTGAAACTCAGTGGAAATGCTTTAAACTTATCCACATAATTAGTGCGTTAAAAGTGCAATACATTTCTAACGGCTGAAAATTGTTTAAACTTATGATCTGCAAATTTTTGTAAAATCGCCTTCTACTCAATTTAGATTTCAGAAACATTAGTTTTTCTTGTCAGTAAAATTACTTGGAAGTCAGTGGAAATGCTTTTAACTCATCCACATAATTAGTGCGTTAAAATTGCAATACATTTCAAACGGATGAATATTGTCTAAACTTATGATCTGCCACTTTTTTTGAAATCGTGTTCAACTTTAATTTTAGAAACATTAGTTTTTCTTGTCAGTAAAATTACTTGAAAGTCAGTGGAAAAGCTTTTAACTTATCCACATAATTAGTGCGTTAAAAGTGCAATACATTTCTAACGGCTGAAAATTGTCTAAACTTATGATCCGCAAATTTTAGTAAAATCGCCTTCTACTCAATTTTGATTTCAGAAACATTAGTTTTTTTTGTCAGTAAAATTACTTGGAAGTCAGTGGAAATGCTTTTAACTTATCTACATAATTAGTTCGTTAAAATTGCAATACATTTCGAACGGCTAAAAATTGTCTTAACTTATGAGCTGGAACTTTTTTTCAAATCGCCTTCTACTCAATTTTAATTTTAGAAACATTGGTTTTTCTTGTCAGTAAAATTACTTGAAAGTCAGTGGAAATGCTTTTAACTTATACACATAATTAGTGCGTTAAAATTGCAATACATTTCAAACGGCTGAAAATTGTCTAAACTTATGATCTGCCACTTTTTTTGAAATCGTGTTCAATTTTAATTTTAGAAACATTAGTTTTTCTTGTCAGTAAAATTACTTGAAAGTCAGTGGAAATGCTTTTAACTTATCCACATAATTAGTGCGTTAAAATTGCAATAGATTTCAAACGGCTGAAAATTGTCTAAACTTATGATCTGCCACTTTTTTTGAAATCGTGTTCAATTTTAATTTTAAAAACATTAGTTTTTCTTGTCAGTAAAATTACTTGAAACTCAATGGAGATGCTTTTAACTTATCCACATAATTAGTGCGTTAAAATTGCAATACATTTCAAAGTGCTGAAAATAGTCTAAACTTATGATCTGCAATTTTTTTTCAAATCGCCTTCTACTCAATTTTGATTTTAGAAACATTCGTTTTTCTTGTCAGTAAAATTACTTGAAAGTCATTGGAAATGCTTTTAACTTATCCACATAATTAATGCGTTAAAAGTGCAATACATTTCTAACGGCTGAAAATTGTCTAAACTTATGATCTGCAAATTTTTGTAAAATCGCCTTCTACTCAATTTTGATTTCAGAAACATTAGTTTTTCTTGTCAGTAAAATTACTTGGAAGTCAGTGGAAATGCTTTTAACTTATCTACATAATTAGTTCGTTAAAATTGCAATACAATTCAAAGTGCTGAAAATTGTCTAAACTTATGATCTGTAATATTTTTTCAAATCGCCTTCTAACTCAATTTTGATTTTAGAAACATAGTTTTTTCTGGTCAATAGAATTACTTGAAAGTCAGTGGAAATCCTTTTAACTTATCCACATAATTAGTGCGTTAAAATTGCAATACATTTCAAACGGATGAAAATTGTCTAAACTTATGATCTGCCACTTTTTTTGAAATCGTGTTCAATTTTAATTTTAGAAACATTAGTTTTTCTTGTCAGTAAAATTACTTGAAACTCAGTGGAAATGCTTTTAACTTATCCACATAATTAGTGCGTTAAAAGTGCAATACATTTCTAACGGCTGAAAATTGTTTAAACTTATGATCTGCAAATTTTTGTAAAATCGCCTTCTACTCAATTTAGATTTCAGAAACATTAGTTTTTCTTGTCAGTAAAATTACTTGGAAGTCAGTGGAAATGCTTTTAACTCATCCACATAATTAGTGCGTTAAAATTGCAATACATTTCAAACGGATGAATATTGTCTAAACTTATGATCTGCCACTTTTTTTGAAATCGTGTTCAACTTTAATTTTAGAAACATTAGTTTTTCTTGTCAGTAAAATTACTTGAAAGTCAGTGGAAATGCTTTTAACTTATCCACATAATTAGTGCGTTAAAAGTGCAATACATTTCTAACGGCTGAAAATTGTCTAAACTTATGATCCGCAATTTTTCTTCAAATCGCTTTCTACTCAATTTTGAATTCAGAAACATTAGTTTTTTTTGTCAGTAAAATTACTTGGAAGTCAGTGGAAATGCTTTTAACTTATCTACATATTTAGTTCGTTAAAATTGCAATACATTTCAAACGGCTGAAAATTGTCTAAACTTATGATCTGCCACTTTTTTTGAAATCGTGTTCAATTTTAATTTTAGAAACATTCGTTTTTCTTGTCAGTAAAATTACTTGAAACTCAGTGGAAATGCTTTTAACTTATCCACATAATTAGTGCGTTAAAAGTGCAATACATTTCGAACGGCTGAAAATTGTCTTAACTTATGAGCTGGAACTTTTTTTCAAATCGCCTTCTACTCAATTTTAATTTTAGAAACATTGGTTTTTCTTGTCAGTAAAATTACTTGAAAGTCAGTGGAAATGCTTTTAACTTATACACATAATTAGAGCGTTAAAATTGCAATACAATTCAAAGTGCTGAAAATTGTCTAAACTTATGATCTGTAATATTTTTTCAAATCGCCTTCTAACTCAATTTTGATTTTAGAAACATAGTTTTTTCTGGTCAATAAAATTACTTGAAAGTCAGTGGAAATCCTTTTAACTTATCCACATAATTAGTGCGTTAAAAGTGCAATACATTTCTAACGGCTGAAAATTGTCTAAACTTATGATCTGCAAATTTTTGTAAAATCGCCTTCTACTCAATTTTGATTTCAGAAACATTAGTTTTTCTTGTCAGTAAAATTACTTGGAAGTCAGTGGAAATGCTTTTAACTTATCTACATAATTAGTTCTTTAAAATTGCAATACATTTCGAACGGCTAAAAATTGTCTTAACTTATGAGCTGGAACTTTTTTTAAATCGCCTTCTACTCAATTTTAATTTTAGAAACATTGGTTTTTCTTGTCAGTAAAATTACTTGAAAGTCAGTGGAAATGCTTTTAACTTATACACATAATTAGTGCGTTAAAATTGCAATACATTTCAAACGGCTGAAAATTGTCTAAACATGATCTGCCACTTTTTTGAAATCGTGTTCAATTTTAATTTTAGAAACATTAGTTTTTCTTGTCAGTAAAATTACTTGAAAGTCAGTGGAAATGCTTTTAACTTATCTACATAATTAGTTCGTTAAAATTGCAATACATTTCGAACGGCTAAAAATTGTCTTAACTTATGAGCTGGAACTTTTTTTCAAATCGCCTTCTACTCAATTTTAATTTTAGAAACATTGGTTTTTCTTGTCAGTAAAATTACTTGGAAGTCAGTGGAAATGCTTTTAACTAATCCACATAATTAGTGCGTTAAAATTGCAATACATTTCAAACGGATGAATATTGTCTAAACTTATGATCTGCCACTTTTTTTGAAATCGTGTTCAATTTTAATTTTAGAAACATTAGTTTTTCTTGTCAGTAAAATTACTTGAAACTCAATGGAAATGCTTTTAACTTATCCACATAATTAGTGCGTTAAAATTGCAATACATTTCAAAGTGCTGAAAATAGTCTAAACTTATGATCTGCAATTTTTTTTCAAATCGCCTTCTACTCAATTTTGATTTTAGAAACATTGGTTTTTCTTGTCAGTAAAATTACTTGAAAGTCAGTGGAAATGCTTTTAACTTATCCACATAATTAATGCGTTAAAAGTGCAATACATTTCTAACGGCTGAAAATTGTCTAAACTTATGATCTGCAAATTTTTGTAAAATCGCCTTCTACTCAATTTTGATTTCAGAAACATTAGTTTTTCTTGTCAGTAAAATTACTTGGAAGTCAGTGGAAATGCTTTTAACTTATCTACATAATTAGTTCGTTAAAATTGCAATACAATTCAAAGTGTTGAAAATTGTCTAAACTTATGATCTGTAATATTTTTTCAAATCGCTTTCTAACTCAATTTTGATTTTAGAAACATAGTTTTTTCTGGTCAATAGAATTACTTGAAAGTCAGTGGAAATCCTTTTAACTTATCCACATAATTAGTGCGTTAAAATTGCAATACATTTCAAACGGATGAATATTGTCTAAACTTATGATCTGCCACTTTTTTTGAAATCGTGTTCAATTTTAATTTTAAAAACATTAGTTTTTCTTGTCAGTAAAATTACTTGAAACTCAATGGAGATGCTTTTAACTTATCCACATAATTAGTGCGTTAAAATTGCAATACATTTCAAAGTGCTGAAAATAGTCTAAACTTATGATCTGCAATTTTTTTTCAAATCGCCTTCTACTCAATTTTGATTTTAGAAACATTGGTTTTTCTTGTCAGTAAAATTACTTGAAAGTCAGTGGAAATCCTTTTAACTTATACACATAATTAGTGCGTTAAAAGTGCAATACATTTCTAACGGCTGAAAATTGTCTAAACTTATGATCTGCCACTTTTTTTGAAATCGTGTTCAATTTTAATTTTAGAAATATTAGTTTTTCTTGTCAGTAAAATTACTTGAAACTCAGTGGAAATGCTTTTAACTTATCCACATAATTAGTGCGTTAAAAGTGCAATACATTTCTAACGGCTGAAAATTGTCTAAACTTATGATCTGCAAATTTTTGTAAAATCGCCTTCTACTCAATTTTGATTTCAGAAACATTAGTTTTTCTTGTCAGTAAAATTACTTGGAAGTCAGTGGAAATGCTTTTAACTTATCTACATAATTAGTTCTTTAAAATTGCAATACATTTCGAACGGCTAAAAATTGTCTTAACTTATGAGCTGGAACTTTTTTTTAAATCGCCTTCTACTCAATTTTAATTTTAGAAACATTGGTTTTTCTTGTCAGTAAAATTACTTGAAAGTCAGTGGAAATGCTTTTAACTTATACACATAATTAGTGCGTTAAAATTGCAATACATTTCAAACGGCTGAAAATTGTCTAAACTTATGATCTGCAACTTTTTTTGAAATCGTGTTCAATTTTAATTTTAGAAACATTAGTTTTTCTTGTCAGTAAAATTACTTGAAAGTCAGTGGAAATGCTTTTAACTTATCCACATAATTAGTGCGTTAAAATTGCAATACATTTCAAACGGCTGAAAATTGTCTAAACTTATGATCTGCCACTTTTTTTGAAATCGTGTTCAATTTTAATTTTAAAAACATTAGTTTTTCTTGTCAAAAAAATTACTTGAAAGTCAGTGGAAATGCTTTTAACTTATCCACATAATTAGTGCGTTAAAAGTGCAATACATTTCTAACGGCTGAAAATTGTCTAAACTTATGATCTGCAAATTTTTGTAAAATCGCCTTCTACTCAATTTTGATTTCAGAAACATTAGTTTTTCTTGTCAGTAAAATTACTTGGAAGTCAGTGGAAATGCTTTTAACTTATCTACATAATTAGTTCGTTAAAATTGCAATACAATTCAAAGTGCTGAAAATTGTCTAAACTTATGATCTGTAATATTTTTTCAAATCGCCTTCTAACTCAATTTTGATTTTAGAAACATAGTTTTTTCTGGTCAATAGAATTACTTGAAAGTCAGTGGAAATCCTTTTAACTTATCCACATAATTAGTGCGTTAAAAGTGCAATACATTTCTAACGGCTGAAAATTTTCTAAACTTATGATCTGCCACTTTTTTTGAAATCGTGTTCAATTTTAATTTTAGAAATATTAGTTTTTCTTGTCAGTAAAATTACTTGAAACTCAGTGGAAATGCTTTTAACTTATCCACATAATTAGTGCGTTAAAAGTGCAATACATTTCTAACGGCTGAAAATTGTCTAAACTTATGATCTGCAAATTTTTGTAAAATCGCCTTCTACTCAATTTTGATTTCAGAAACATTAGTTTTTCTTGTCAGTAAAATTACTTGGAAGTCAGTGGAAATGCTTTTAACTTATCTACATAATTAGTTCTTTAAAATTGCAATACATTTCGAACGGCTAAAAATTGTCTTAACTTATGAGCTGGAACTTTTTTTTAAATCGCCTTCTACTCAATTTTAATTTTAGAAACATTGGTTTTTCTTGTCAGTAAAATTACTTGAAAGTCAGTGGAAATGCTTTTAACTTATACACATAATTAGTGCGTTAAAATTGCAATACATTTCAAACGGCTGAAAATTGTCTAAACTTATGATCTGCCACTTTTTTTTAAATCGTGTTCAATTTTAATTTTAGAAACATTAGTTTTTCTTGTCAGTAAAATTACTTGAAAGTCAGTGGAAATGCTTTTAACTTATCCACATAATTAGTGCGTTAAAATTGCAATACATTTCAAACGGCTGAAAATTGTCTAAACTTATGATCTGCCACTTTTTTTGAAATCGTGTTCAATTTTAATTTTAAAAACATTAGTTTTTCTGGTCAAAAAAATTACTTGAAACTCAATGGAAAGGCTTTTAACTTATCCACATAATTAGTGCGTTAAAATTGCAATACATTTCAAAGTGCTGAAAATAGTCTAAATTTATGATCTGCAATTTTTTTTCAAATCGCCTTCTACTCAATTTTGATTTTAGAAACATTGGTTTTTCTTGTCAGTAAAATTACTTGAAAGTCAGTGGAAATGCTTTTAACTTATCCACATAATTAGTGCGTTAAAACTGCAATACATTTCAAACGGATGAAAATTGTCTAAACTTATGATCTGCCACTTTTTTTGAAATCGTGTTCAATTTTAATTTTAGAAACATTAGTTTTTCTTGTCAGTAAAATTACTTGAAACTCAGTGGAAATGCTTTTAACTTATCCACATAATTAGTGCGTTAAAAGTGCAATACATTTCTAACGGCTGAAAATTGTCTAAACTTATGATCTGCAAATTTTTGTAAAATCGCCTTCTACTCAATTTTGATTTCAGAAACATTAGTTTTTCTTGTCAGTAAAATTACTTGGAAGTCAGTGGAAATGCTTTTAACTTATCCACATAATTAGTGCGTTAAAATTGCAATACATTTCAAACGGATGAATATTGTCTAAATTTATGATCTGCCACTTTTTTTGAAATCGTGTTCAATTTTAATTTTAGAAACATTAGTTTTTCTTGTCAGTAAAATTACTTGAAAGTCAGTGGAAATGCTTTTAACTTATCCACATAATTAGTGCGTTAAAAGTGCAAAACATTTCAAACGGCTGAAAATTGTCTAAACTTATGATCTGCAAATTTTTGTAAAATTTCCTTCTACTCAATTTTGATTTCAGAAACATTAGTTTTTCTTGTCAGTAAAATTACTTGGAAGTCAGTGGAAATGCTTTTAACTTATCTACATAATTAGTTCGTTAAAATTGCAATACATTTCGAACGGCTAAAAATGATCTTAACTTATGAGCTGGAACTTTTTTTCAAATCGCCTTCTACTCAATTTTAATTTTAGAAACATTGGTTTTTCTTGTCAGTAAAATTACTTGAAAGTCAGTGGAAATGCTTTTAACTTATACACATAATTAGTGCGTTAAAATTGCAATACATTTCAAACGGCTGAAAATTGTCTAAACTTATGATCTGCCACTTTTTTTGAAATCGTGTTCAATTTTAATTTTAGAAACATTAGTTTTTCTTGTCAGTAAAATTACTTGAAACTCAGTGGAAATGCTTTTAACTTATCCACATAATTAGTGCGTTAAAAGTGCAATACATTTCTAACGGCTGAAAATTGTCTAAACTTATGATCTGCAATTTTTTTTCAAATCGCCTTCTACTCAATTTTGAATTCAGAAACCTTAGTTTTTCTTGTCAGTAAAATTACTTGAAAGTCAGTGGAAATGCTTTTAACTTATACACATAATTAGTGCGTTAAAATTGCAATACATTTCAAACGGCTGAAAATTGTCTAAACTTATGATCTGCCACTTTTTTTGAAATCGTGTTCAATTTTAATTTTAGAAACATTAGTTTTTCTTGTCAGTAAAATTACTTGGAAGTCAGTGGAAATGCTTTTAACTTATCTACATAATTAGTTCGTTAAAATTGCAATACAATTCAAAGTGCTGAAAATTGTCTAAACTTATGATCTGTAATATTTTTGTAAAATCGCCTTCTACTCAATTTTGATTTCAGAAACATTAGTTTTTCTTGTCAGTAAAATTACTTGGAAGTCAGTGGAAATGCTTTTAACTTATCTACATAATTAGTTCGTTAAAATTGCAATACAATTCAAAGTGCTGAAAATTGTCTAAACTTATGATCTGTAATATTTTTTCAAATCGCCTTCTAACTCAATTTTGATTTTAGAAACATAGTTTTTTCTGGTCAATAGAATTACTTGAAAGTCAGTGGAAATCCTTTTAACTTATCCACATAATTAGTGCGTTAAAAGTGCAATACATTTCTAACGGCTGAAAATTTTCTAAACTTATGATCTGCCACTTTTTTTGAAATCGTGTTCAATTTTAATTTTAAAAACATTAGTTTTTCTTGTCAGTAAAATTACTTGAAACTCAATGGAAATGCTTTTAACTTATCCACATAATTAGTGCGTTAAAATTGCAATACATTTCAAACGGATGAAAATTGTCTAAACTTATGATCTGCCACTTTTTTTGAAATCGTGTTCAATTTTAATTTTAGAAATATTAGTTTTTCTTGTCAGTAAAATTACTTGAAACTCAGTGGAAATGCTTTTAACTTATCCACATAATTAGTGCGTTAAAAGTGCAATACATTTCTAACGGCTGAAAATTGTCTAAACTTATGATCTGCAAATTTTTGTAAAATCGCCTTCTACTCAATTTTGATTTCAGAAACATTAGTTTTTCTTGTCAGTAAAATTACTTGGAAGTCAGTGGAAATGCTTTTAACTTATCTACATAATTAGTTCTTTAAAATTGCAATACATTTCGAACGGCTAAAAATTGTCTTAACTTATGAGCTGGAACTTTTTTTTAAATCGCCTTCTACTCAATTTTAATTTTAGAAACATTGGTTTTTCTTGTCAGTAAAATTACTTGAAAGTCAGTGGAAATGCTTTTAACTTATACACATAATTAGTGCGTTAAAATTGCAATACATTTCAAACGGCTGAAAATTGTCTAAACTTATGATCTGCCACTTTTTTTGAAATCGTGTTCAATTTTAATTTTAGAAACATTAGTTTTTCTTGTCAGTAAAATTACTTGAAAGTCAGTGGAAATGCTTTTAACTTATCCACATAATTAGTGCGTTAAAATTGCAATACATTTCAAACGGCTGAAAATTGTCTAAACTTATGATCTGCCACTTTTTTTGAAATCGTGTTCAATTTTAATTTTAAAAACATTAGTTTTTCTTGTCAAAAAAATTACTTGAAACTCAATGGAAAGGCTTTTAACTTATCCACATAATTAGTGCGTTAAAATTGCAATACATTTCAAAGTGCTGAAAATAGTCTAAATTTATGATCTGCAATTTTTTTTCAAATCGCCTTCTACTCAATTTTGATTTTAGAAACATTGGTTTTTCTTGTCAGTAAAAATTACTTGAAAGTCAGTGGAAATGCTTTTAACTTATCCACATAATTAGTGCGTTAAAAGTGCAATACATTTCTAACAGCTGAAAATTGTCTAAACTTATGATCTGCAAATTTTTGTAAAATCGCCTTCTACTCAATTTTGATTTCAGAAACATTAGTTTTTCTTGTCAGTAAAATTACTTGGAAGTCAGTGGAAATGCTTTTAACTTATCTACATAATTAGTTCGTTAAAATTGCAATACAATTCAAAGTGCTGAAAATTGTCTAAACTTATGATCTGTAATATTTTTTCAAATCGCCTTCTAACTCAATTTTGATTTTAGAAACATAGTTTTTTCTGGTCAATAGAATTACTTGAAAGTCAGTGGAAATCCTTTTAACTTATCCACATAATTAGTGCGTTAAAACTGCAATACATTTCAAACGGATGAAAATTGTCTAAACTTATGATCTGCCACTTTTTTTGAAATCGTGTTCAATTTTAATTTTAGAAACATTAGTTTTTCTTGTCAGTAAAATTACTTGACACTCAGTGGAAATGCTTTTAACTTATCCACATAATTAGTGCGTTAAAAGTGCAATACATTTCTAACGGCTGAAAATTGTCTAAACTTATGATCTGCAAATTTTTGTAAAATCGCCTTCTACTCAATTTTGATTTCAGAAACATTAGTTTTTCTTGTCAGTAAAATTACTTGGAATTCAGTGGAAATGCTTTTAACTTATCCACATAATTAGTGCGTAAAAATTGCAATACATTTCAAACGGCTGAAAATTGTCTAAACTTATGATCTGCCACTTTTTTTGAAATCGTGTTCAATTTTAATTTTAGAAACATTAGTTTTTCTTGTCAGTAAAATTACTTGAAAGTCAGTGGAAATGCTTTTAACTTATCCACATAATTAGTGCGTTAAAATTGCAATACATTTCAAACGGCTGAAAATTGTCTAAACTTATGATCTGCCACTTTTTTTGAAATCGTGTTCAATTTTAATTTTAACAACATTAGTTTTTCTTGTCAAAAAAATTACTTGAAACTCAATGGAAATGCTTTTAACTTATCCACATAATTAGTGCGTTAAAATTGCAATACATTTCAAAGTGCTGAAAATAGTCTAAATTTATGATCTGCAATTTTTTTTCAAATCGTCTTCTACTCAATTTTGATTTTAGAAACATTGGTTTTTCTTGTCAGTAAAATTACTTGAAAGTCAGTGGAAATGCTTTTAACTTATCCACATAATTAGTGCGTTAAAAGTGCAATACATTTCTAACGGCTGAAAATTGTCTAAACTTATGATCTGCAAATTTTTGTAAAATCGCCTTCTACTCAATTTTGATTTCAGAAACATTAGTTTTTCTTGTCAGTAAAATTACTTGGAAGTCAGTGGAAATGCTTTTAACTTATCTACATAATTAGTTCGTTAAAATTGCAATACAATTCAAAGTGCTGAAAATTGTCTAAACTTATGATCTGTAATATTTTTTCAAATCGCCTTCTAACTCAATTTTGATTTTAGAAACATAGTTTTTTCTGGTCAATAGAATTACTTGAAAGTCAGTGGAAATCCTTTTAACTTATCCACATAATTAGTGCGTTAAAAGTGCAATACATTTCTAACGGCTGAAAATTTTCTAAACTTATGATCTGCCACTTTTTTTGAAATCGTGTTCAATTTTAATTTTAGAAATATTAGTTTTTCTTGTCAGTAAAATTACTTGAAACTCAGTGGAAATGCTTTTAACTTATCCACATAATTAGTGCGTTAAAAGTGCAATACATTTCTAACGGCTGAAAATTGTCTAAACTTATGATCTGCAAATTTTTGTAAAATCGCCTTCTACTCAATTTTGATTTCAGAAACATTAGTTTTTCTTGTCAGTAAAATTACTTGGAAGTCAGTGGAAATGCTTTTAACTTATCTACATAATTAGTTCTTTAAAATTGCAATACATTTCGAACGGCTAAAAATTGTCTTAACTTATGAGCTGGAACTTTTTTTTAAATCGCCTTCTACTCAATTTTAATTTTAGAAACATTGGTTTTTCTTGTCAGTAAAATTACTTGAAAGTCAGTGGAAATGCTTTTAACTTATACACATAATTAGTGCGTTAAAATTGCAATACATTTCAAACGGCTGAAAATTGTCTAAACTTATGATCTGCCACTTTTTTTGAAATCGTGTTCAATTTTAATTTTAGAAACATTAGTTTTTCTTGTCAGTAAAATTACTTGAAAGTCAGTGGAAATGCTTTTAACTTATCCACATAATTAGTGCGTTAAAATTGCAATACATTTCAAACGGCTGAAAATTGTCTAAACTTATGATCTGCCACTTTTTTTGAAATCGTGTTCAATTTTAATTTTAAAAACATTAGTTTTTCTTGTCAAAAAAATTACTTGAAACTCAATGGAAAGGCTTTTAACTTATCCACATAATTAGTGCGTTAAAATTGCAATACATTTCAAAGTGCTGAAAATAGTCTAAATTTATGATCTGCAATTTTTTTTCAAATCGCCTTCTACTCAATTTTGATTTTAGAAACATTGGTTTTTCTTGTCAGTAAAATTACTTGAAAGTCAGTGGAAATGCTTTTAACTTATCCACATAATTAGTGCGTTAAAAGTGCAATACATTTCTAACAGCTGAAAATTGTCTAAACTTATGATCTGCAAATTTTTGTAAAATCGCCTTCTACTCAATTTTGATTTCAGAAACATTAGTTTTTCTTGTCAGTAAAATTACTTGGAAGTCAGTGGAAATGCTTTTAACTTATCTACATAATTAGTTCGTTAAAATTGCAATACAATTCAAAGTGCTGAAAATTGTCTAAACTTATGATCTGTAATATTTTTTCAAATCGCCTTCTAACTCAATTTTGATTTTAGAAACATAGTTTTTTCTGGTCAATAGAATTACTTGAAAGTCAGTGGAAATCCTTTTAACTTATCCACATAATTAGTGCGTTAAAACTGCAATACATTTCAAACGGATGAAAATTGTCTAAACTTATGATCTGCCACTTTTTTTGAAATCGTGTTCAATTTTAATTTTAGAAACATTAGTTTTTCTTGTCAGTAAAATGACTTGACACTCAGTGGAAATGCTTTTAACTTATCCACATAATTAGTGCGTTAAAAGTGCAATACATTTCTAACGGCTGAAAATTGTCTAAACTTATGATCTGCAAATTTTTGTAAAATCGCCTTCTACTCAATTTTGATTTCAGAAACATTAGTTTTTCTTGTCAGTAAAATTACTTTGAATTCAGTGGAAATGCTTTTAACTTATCCACATAATTAGTGCGTTAAAATTGCAATACATTTCAAACGGATGAAAATTGTCTAAACTTATGATCTGCCACTTTTTTTGAAATCGTGTTCAATTTTAATTTTAGAAATATTAGTTTTTCTTGTCAGTAAAATTACTTGAAACTCAGTGGAAATACTTTTAACTTATCCACATAATTAGTGCGTTAAAATTGTAATACATTTCAAACGGCTGAAAATTGTCTAAACTTATGATCTGCCACTTTTTTTGAAATCGTGTTCAATTTTAATTTTAGAAATATTAGTTTTTCTTGTCAGTAAAATTACTTGAAACTCAGTGGAAATGCTTTTAACTTATCCACATAATTAGTGCGTTAAAAGTGCAATACATTTCTAACGGCTGAAAATTGTCTAAACTTATGATCTGCCACTTTTTTTGAAATCGTGTTCAATTTTAATTTTAAAAACATTAGTTTTTCTTGTCAAAAAAATTACTTGAAACTCAATGGAAATGCTTTTAACTTATCCACATAATTAGTGCGTTAAAATTGCAATACATTTCAAAGTGCTGAAAATAGTCTAAATTTATGATCTGCAAATTTTTGTAAAATCGTCTTCTACTCAATTTTGATTTTAGAAACATTGGTTTTTCTTGTCAGTAAAATTACTTGAAAGTCAGTGGAAATGCTTTTAACTTATACACATAATTAGAGCGTTAAAATTGCAATACAATTCAAAGTGCTGAAAATTGTCTAAACTTATGATCTGTAATATTTTTTTCAAATCGCCTTCTAACTCAATTTTGATTTTAGAAACATAGTTTTTTCTGGTCAATAAAATTACTTGAAAGTCAGTGGAAATCCTTTTAACTTATACACATAATTAGTGCGTTAAAAGTGCAATACATTTCTAACGGCTGAAAATTGTCTAAACTTATGATCTGCCACTTTTTTTGAAATCGTGTTCAATTTTAATTTTAGAAATATTAGTTTTTCTTGTCAGTAAAATTACTTGAAACTCAGTGGAAATGCTTTTAACTTATCCACATAATTAGTGCGTTAAAAGTGCAATACATTTCTAACGGCTGAAAATTGTCTAAACTTATGATCTGCAAATTTTTGTAAAATCGCCTTCTACTCAATTTTGATTTCAGAAACATTAGTTTTTCTTGTCAGTAAAATTACTTGGAAGTCAGTGGAAATGCTTTTAACTTATCTACATAATTAGTTCTTTAAAATTGCAATACATTTCGAACGGCTAAAAATTGTCTTAACTTATGAGCTGGAACTTTTTTTTAAATCGCCTTCTACTCAATTTTAATTTTAGAAACATTGGTTTTTCTTGTCAGTAAAATTACTTGAAAGTCAGTGGAAATGCTTTTAACTTATACACATAATTAGTGCGTTAAAATTGCAATACATTTCAAACGGCTGAAAATTGTCTAAACTTATGATCTGCAACTTTTTTTGAAATCGTGTTCAATTTTAATTTTAGAAACATTAGTTTTTCTTGTCAGTAAAATTACTTGAAAGTCAGTGGAAATGCTTTTAACTTATCCACATAATTAGTGCGTTAAAATTGCAATACATTTCAAACGGCTGAAAATTGTCTAAACTTATGATCTGCCACTTTTTTTGAAATCGTGTTCAATTTTAATTTTAAAAACATTAGTTTTTCTTGTCAAAAAAATTACTTGAAAGTCAGTGGAAATGCTTTTAACTTATCCACATAATTAGTGCGTTAAAAGTGCAATACATTTCTAACGGCTGAAAATTGTCTAAACTTATGATCTGCAAATTTTTGTAAAATCGCCTTCTACTCAATTTTGATTTCAGAAACATTAGTTTTTCTTGTCAGTAAAATTACTTGGAAGTCAGTGGAAATGCTTTTAACTTATCTACATAATTAGTTCGTTAAAATTGCAATACAATTCAAAGTGCTGAAAATTGTCTAAACTTATGATCTGTAATATTTTTTCAAATCGCCTTCTAACTCAATTTTGATTTTAGAAACATAGTTTTTTCTGGTCAATAGAATTACTTGAAAGTCAGTGGAAATCCTTTTAACTTATCCACATAATTAGTGCGTTAAAAGTGCAATACATTTCTAACGGCTGAAAATTTTCTAAACTTATGATCTGCCACTTTTTTTGAAATCGTGTTCAATTTTAATTTTAGAAATATTAGTTTTTCTTGTCAGTAAAATTACTTGAAACTCAGTGGAAATGCTTTTAACTTATCCACATAATTAGTGCGTTAAAAGTGCAATACATTTCTAACGGCTGAAAATTGTCTAAACTTATGATCTGCAAATTTTTGTAAAATCGCCTTCTACTCAATTTTGATTTCAGAAACATTAGTTTTTCTTGTCAGTAAAATTACTTGGAAGTCAGTGGAAATGCTTTTAACTTATCTACATAATTAGTTCTTTAAAATTGCAATACATTTCGAACGGCTAAAAATTGTCTTAACTTATGAGCTGGAACTTTTTTTTAAATCGCCTTCTACTCAATTTTAATTTTAGAAACATTGGTTTTTCTTGTCAGTAAAATTACTTGAAAGTCAGTGGAAATGCTTTTAACTTATACACATAATTAGTGCGTTAAAATTGCAATACATTTCAAACGGCTGAAAATTGTCTAAACTTATGATCTGCCACTTTTTTTGAAATCGTGTTCAATTTTAATTTTAGAAACATTAGTTTTTCTTGTCAGTAAAATTACTTGAAAGTCAGTGGAAATGCTTTTAACTTATCCACATAATTAGTGCGTTAAAATTGCAATACATTTCAAACGGCTGAAAATTGTCTAAACTTATGATCTGCCACTTTTTTTGAAATCGTGTTCAATTTTAATTTTAAAAACATTAGTTTTTCTTGTCAAAAAAATTACTTGAAACTCAATGGAAAGGCTTTTAACTTATCCACATAATTAGTGCGTTAAAATTGCAATACATTTCAAAGTGCTGAAAATAGTCTAAATTTATGATCTGCAATTTTTTTTCAAATCGCCTTCTACTCAATTTTGATTTTAGAAACATTGGTTTTTCTTGTCAGTAAAATTACTTGAAAGTCAGTGGAAATGCTTTTAACTTATCCACATAATTAGTGCGTTAAAACTGCAATACATTTCAAACGGATGAAAATTGTCTAAACTTATGATCTGCCACTTTTTTTGAAATCGTGTTCAATTTTAATTTTAGAAACATTAGTTTTTCTTGTCAGTAAAATTACTTGAAACTCAGTGGAAATGCTTTTAACTTATCCACATAATTAGTGCGTTAAAAGTGCAATACATTTCTAACGGCTGAAAATTGTCTAAACTTATGATCTGCAAATTTTTGTAAAATCGCCTTCTACTCAATTTTGATTTCAGAAACATTAGTTTTTCTTGTCAGTAAAATTACTTGGAAGTCAGTGGAAATGCTTTTAACTTATCCACATAATTAGTGCGTTAAAATTGCAATACATTTCAAACGGATGAATATTGTCTAAACTTATGATCTGCCACTTTTTTTGAAATCGTGTTCAATTTTAATTTTAGAAACATTAGTTTTTCTTGTCAGTAAAATTACTTGAAAGTCAGTGGAAATGCTTTTAACTTATCCACATAATTAGTGCGTTAAAAGTGCAAAACATTTCAAACGGCTGAAAATTGTCTAAACTTATGATCTGCAAATTTTTGTAAAATCGCCTTCTACTCAATTTTGATTTCAGAAACATTAGTTTTTCTTGTCAGTAAAATTACTTGGAAGTCAGTGGAAATGCTTTTAACTTATCTACATAATTAGTTCGTTAAAATTGCAATACATTTCGAACGGCTAAAAATGATCTTAACTTATGAGCTGGAACTTTTTTTCAAATCGCCTTCTACTCAATTTTAATTTTAGAAACATTGGTTTTTCTTGTCAGTAAAATTACTTGAAAGTCAGTGGAAATGCTTTTAACTTATACACATAATTAGTGCGTTAAAATTGCAATACATTTCAAACGGCTGAAAATTGTCTAAACTTATGATCTGCCACTTTTTTTGAAATCGTGTTCAATTTTAATTTTAGAAACATTAGTTTTTCTTGTCAGTAAAATTACTTGAAACTCACTGGAAATGCTTTTAACTTATCCACATAATTAGTGCGTTAAAAGTGCAATACATTTCTAACGGCTGAAAATTGTCTAAACTTATGATCTGCAATTTTTTTTCAAATCGCCTTCTACTCAATTTTGAATTCAGAAACCTTAGTTTTTCTTGTCAGTAAAATTACTTGAAAGTCAGTGGAAATGCTTTTAACTTATACACATAATTAGTGCGTTAAAATTGCAATACATTTCAAACGGCTGAAAATTGTCTAAACTTATGATCTGCCACTTTTTTTGAAATCGTGTTCAATTTTAATTTTAGAAACATTAGTTTTTCTTGTCAGTAAAATTACTTGGAAGTCAGTGGAAATGCTTTTAACTTATCTACATAATTAGTTCGTTAAAATTGCAATACAATTCAAAGTGCTGAAAATTGTCTAAACTTATGATCTGTAATATTTTTGTAAAATCGCCTTCTACTCAATTTTGATTTCAGAAACATTAGTTTTTCTTGTCAGTAAAATTACTTGGAAGTCAGTGGAAATGCTTTTAACTTATCTACATAATTAGTTCGTTAAAATTGCAATACAATTCAAAGTGCTGAAAATTGTCTAAACTTATGATCTGTAATATTTTTTCAAATCGCCTTCTAACTCAATTTTGATTTTAGAAACATAGTTTTTTCTGGTCAATAGAATTACTTGAAAGTCAGTGGAAATCCTTTTAACTTATCCACATAATTAGTGCGTTAAAAGTGCAATACATTTCTAACGGCTGAAAATTTTCTAAACTTATGATCTGCCACTTTTTTTGAAATCGTGTTCAATTTTAATTTTAAAAACATTAGTTTTTCTTGTCAGTAAAATTACTTGAAACTCAATGGAAATGCTTTTAACTTATCCACATAATTAGTGCGTTAAAATTGCAATACATTTCAAACGGATGAAAATTGTCTAAACTTATGATCTGCCACTTTTTTTGAAATCGTGTTCAATTTTAATTTTAGAAATATTAGTTTTTCTTGTCAGTAAAATTACTTGAAACTCAGTGGAAATGCTTTTAACTTATCCACATAATTAGTGCGTTAAAAGTGCAATACATTTCTAACGGCTGAAAATTGTCTAAACTTATGATCTGCAAATTTTTGTAAAATCGCCTTCTACTCAATTTTGATTTCAGAAACATTAGTTTTTCTTGTCAGTAAAATTACTTGGAAGTCAGTGGAAATGCTTTTAACTTATCTACATAATTAGTTCTTTAAAATTGCAATACATTTCGAACGGCTAAAAATTGTCTTAACTTATGAGCTGGAACTTTTTTTTAAATCGCCTTCTACTCAATTTTAATTTTAGAAACATTGGTTTTTCTTGTCAGTAAAATTACTTGAAAGTCAGTGGAAATGCTTTTAACTTATACACATAATTAGTGCGTTAAAATTGCAATACATTTCAAACGGCTGAAAATTGTCTAAACTTATGATCTGCCACTTTTTTTGAAATCGTGTTCAATTTTAATTTTAGAAACATTAGTTTTTCTTGTCAGTAAAATTACTTGAAAGTCAGTGGAAATGCTTTTAACTTATCCACATAATTAGTGCGTTAAAATTGCAATACATTTCAAACGGCTGAAAATTGTCTAAACTTATGATCTGCCACTTTTTTTGAAATCGTGTTCAATTTTAATTTTAAAAACATTAGTTTTTCTTGTCAAAAAAATTACTTGAAACTCAATGGAAAGGCTTTTAACTTATCCACATAATTAGTGCGTTAAAATTGCAATACATTTCAAAGTGCTGAAAATAGTCTAAATTTATGATCTGCAATTTTTTTTCAAATCGCCTTCTACTCAATTTTGATTTTAGAAACATTGGTTTTTCTTGTCAGTAAAATTACTTGAAAGTCAGTGGAAATGCTTTTAACTTATCCACATAATTAGTGCGTTAAAACTGCAATACATTTCAAACGGATGAAAATTGTCTAAACTTATGATCTGCCACTTTTTTTGAAATCGTGTTCAATTTTAATTTTAGAAACATTAGTTTTTCTTGTCAGTAAAATTACTTGAAACTCAGTGTAAATGCTTTTAACTTATCCACATAATTAGTGCGTTAAAAGTGCAATACATTTCTAACGGCTGAAAATTGTCTAAACTTATGATCTGCAAATTTTTGTAAAATCGCCTTCTACTCAATTTTGATTTCAGAAACATTAGTTTTTCTTGTCAGTAAAATTACTTGGAAGTCAGTGGAAATGCTTTTAACTTATCTACATAATTAGTTCGTTAAAATTGCAATACAATTCAAAGTGCTGAAAATTGTCTAAACTTATGATCTGTAATATTTTTTCAAATCGCCTTCTAACTCAATTTTGATTTTAGAAACATAGTTTTTTCTGGTCAATAGAATTACTTGAAAGTCAGTGGAAATCCTTTTAACTTATCCACATAATTAGTGCGTTAAAAGTGCAATACATTTCTAACGGCTGAAAATTTTCTAAACTTATGATCTGCCACTTTTTTTGAAATCGTGTTCAATTTTAATTTTAGAAATATTAGTTTTTCTTGTCAGTAAAATTACTTGAAACTCAGTGGAAATGCTTTTAACTTATCCACATAATTAGTGCGTTAAAAGTGCAATACATTTCTAACGGCTGAAAATTGTCTAAACTTATGATCTGCAAATTTTTGTAAAATCGCCTTCTACTCAATTTTGATTTCAGAAACATTAGTTTTTCTTGTCAGTAAAATTACTTGAAAGTCAGTGGAAATGCTTTTAACTTATACACATAATTAGTGCGTTAAAATTGCAATACATTTCAAACGGCTGAAAATTGTCTAAACTTATGATCTGCCACTTTTTTTGAAATCGTGTTCAATTTTAATTTTAGAAACATTAGTTTTTCTTGTCAGTAAAATTACTTGAAAGTCAGTGGAAATGCTTTTAACTTATCCACATAATTAGTGCGTTAAAATTGCAATACATTTCAAACGGCTGAAAATTGTCTAAACTTATGATCTGCCACTTTTTTTGAAATCGTGTTCAATTTTAATTTTAAAAACATTAGTTTTTCTTGTCAAAAAAATTACTTGAAACTCAATGGAAAGGCTTTTAACTTATCCACATAATTAGTGCGTTAAAATTGCAATACATTTCAAAGTGCTGAAAATAGTCTAAATTTATGATCTGCAATTTTTTTTCAAATCGCCTTCTACTCAATTTTGATTTTAGAAACATTGGTTTTTCTTGTCAGTAAAATTACTTGAAAGTCAGTGGAAATGCTTTTAACTTATCCACATAATTAGTGCGTTAAAAGTGCAATACATTTCTAACAGCTGAAAATTGTCTAAACTTATGATCTGCAAATTTTTGTAAAATCGCCTTCTACTCAATTTTGATTTCAGAAACATTAGTTTTTCTTGTCAGTAAAATTACTTGGAAGTCAGTGGAAATGCTTTTAACTTATCTACATAATTAGTTCGTTAAAATTGCAATACAATTCAAAGTGCTGAAAATTGTCTAAACTTATGATCTGTAATATTTTTTCAAATCGCCTTCTAACTCAATTTTGATTTTAGAAACATAGTTTTTTCTGGTCAATAGAATTACTTGAAAGTCAGTGGAAATCCTTTTAACTTATCCACATAATTAGTGCGTTAAAACTGCAATACATTTCAAACGGATGAAAATTGTCTAAACTTATGATCTGCCACTTTTTTTGAAATCGTGTTCAATTTTAATTTTAGAAACATTAGTTTTTCTTGTCAGTAAAATTACTTGACACTCAGTGGAAATGCTTTTAACTTATCCACATAATTAGTGCGTTAAAAGTGCAATACATTTCTAACGGCTGAAAATTGTCTAAACTTATGATCTGCAAATTTTTGTAAAATCGCCTTCTACTCAATTTTGATTTCAGAAACATTAGTTTTTCTTGTCAGTAAAATTACTTGGAATTCAGTGGAAATGCTTTTAACTTATCCACATAATTAGTGCGTTAAAATTGCAATACATTTCAAACGGATGAAAATTGTCTAAACTTATGATCTGCCACTTTTTTTGAAATCTTGTTCAATTTTAATTTTAGAAATATTAGTTTTTCTTGTCAGTAAAATTACTTGAAACTCAGTGGAAATACTTTTAACTTATCCACATAATTAGTGCGTTAAAATTGTAATACATTTCAAACGGCTGAAAATTGTCTAAACTTATGATCTGCCACTTTTTTTGAAATCGTGTTCAATTTTAATTTTAGAAATATTAGTTTTTCTTGTCAGTAAAATTACTTGAAACTCAGTGGAAATGCTTTTAACTTATCCACATAATTAGTGCGTTAAAAGTGCAATACATTTCTAACGGCTGAAAATTGTCTAAACTTATGATCTGCCACTTTTTTTGAAATCGTGTTCAATTTTAATTTTAAAAACATTAGTTTTTCTTGTCAAAAAAATTACTTGAAACTCAATGGAAATGCTTTTAACTTATCCACATAATTAGTGCGTTAAAATTGCAATACATTTTAAAGTGCTGAAAATAGTCTAAATTTATGATCTGCAATTTTTTTTCAAATCGCCTTCTAACTCAATTTTGATTTTAGAAACATAGTTTTTTCTGGTCAATAGAATTACTTGAAAGTCAGTGGAAATCCTTTTAACTTATCCACATAATTAGTGCGTTAAAACTGCAATACATTTCAAACGGATGAAAATTGTCTAAACTTATGATCTGCCACTTTTTTTGAAATCGTGTTCAATTTTAATTTTAGAAACATTAGTTTTTCTTGTCAGTAAAATTACTTAACACTCAGTCGAAATGCTTTTAACTTATCCACATAATTAGTGCGTTAAAAGTGCAATACATTTCTAACGGCTGAAAATTGTCTAAACTTATGATCTGCAAATTTTTGTAAAATCGCCTTCTACTCAATTTTGATTTCAGAAACATTAGTTTTTCTTGTCAGTAAAATTACTTGGAATTCAGTGGAAATGCTTTTAACTTATCCACATAATTAGTGCGTTAAAATTGCAATACATTTCAAACGGATGAAAATTGTCTAAACTTATGATCTGCCACTTTTTTTGAAATCGTGTTCAATTTTAATTTTAGAAATATTAGTTTTTCTTGTCAGTAAAATTACTTGAAACTCAGTGGAAATACTTTTAACTTATCCACATAATTAGTGCGTTAAAATTGTAATACATTTCAAACGGATGAAAATTGTCTAAACTTATGATCTGCCACTTTTTTTGAAATCGTGTTCAATTTTAATTTTAGAAATATTAGTTTTTCTTGTCAGTAAAATTACTTGAAACTCAGTGGAAATGCTTTTAACTTATCCACATAATTAGTGCGTTAAAAGTGCAATACATTTCTAACGGCTGAAAATTGTCTAAACTTATGATCTGCAAATTTTTGTAAAATCGCCTTCTACTCAATTTTGATTTCAGAAACATTAGTTTTTCTTGTCAGTAAAATTACTTGGAAGTCAGTGGAAATGCTTTTAACTTATCTACATAATTAGTTCTTTAAAATTGCAATACATTTCGAACGGCTAAAAATTGTCTTAACTTATGAGCTGGAACTTTTTTTTAAATCGCCTTCTACTCAATTTTAATTTTAGAAACATTGGTTTTTCTTGTCAGTAAAATTACTTGAAAGTCAGTGGAAATGCTTTTAACTTATACACATAATAAGTGCGTTAAAATTGCAATACATTTCAAACGGCTGAAAATTGTCTAAACTTATGATCTGCCACTTTTTTTGAAATCGTGTTCAATTTTAATTTTAGAAACATTAGTTTTTCTTGTCAGTAAAATTACTTGAAAGTCAGTGGAAATGCTTTTAACTTATCCACATAATTAGTGCGTTAAAATTGCAATACATTTCAAACGGCTGAAAATTGTCTAAACTTATGATCTGCCACTTTTTTTGAAATCGTGTTCAATTTTAATTTTAAAAACATTAGTTTTTCTTGTCAAAAAAATTACTTGAAACTCAATGGAAATGCTTTTAACTTATCCACATAATTAGTGCGTTAAAATTGCAATACATTTCAAAGTGCTGAAAATAGTCTAAATTTATGATCTGCAATTTTTTTTTAAATCGCCTTCTAACTCAATTTTGATTTTAGAAACATAGTTTTTTCTGGTCAATAGAATTACTTGAAAGTCAGTGGAAATCCTTTTAACTTATCCACATAATTAGTGCGTTAAAACTGCAATACATTTCAAACGGATGAAAATTGTCTAAACTTATGATCTGCCACTTTTTTTGAAATCGTGTTCAATTTTAATTTTAGAAACATTAGTTTTTCTTGTCAGTAAAATTACTTAACACTCAGTGGAAATGCTTTTAACTTATCCACATAATTAGTGCGTTAAAAGTGCAATACATTTCTAACGGCTGAAAATTGTCTAAACTTATGATCTGCAAATTTTTGTAAAATCGCCTTCTACTCAATTTTGATTTCAGAAACATTAGTTTTTCTTGTCAGTAAAATTACTTGGAATTCAGTGGAAATGCTTTTAACTTATCCACATAATTAGTGCGTTAAAATTGCAATACATTTCAAACGGATGAAAATTGTCTAAACTTATGATCTGCCACTTTTTTTGAAATCGTGTTCAATTTTAATTTTAGAAATATTAGTTTTTCTTGTCAGTAAAATTACTTGAAACTCAGTGGAAATACTTTTAACTTATCCACATAATTAGTGCGTTAAAATTGTAATACATTTCAAACGGATGAAAATTGTCTAAACTTATGATCTGCAAATTTTTGTAAAATCGCCTTCTACTCAATTTTGATTTCAGAAACATTAGTTTTTCTTGTCAGTAAAATTACTTGGAAGTCAGTGGAAATGCTTTTAACTTATCTACATAATTAGTTCTTTAAAATTGCAATACATTTCGAACGGCTAAAAATTGTCTTAACTTATGAGCTGGAACTTTTTTTTAAATCGCCTTCTACTCAATTTTAATTTTAGAAACATTGGTTTTTCTTGTCAGTAAAATTACTTGAAAGTCAGTGGAAATGCTTTTAACTTATACACATAATAAGTGCGTTAAAATTGCAATACATTTCAAACGGATGAAAATTGTCTAAACTTATGATCTGCCACTTTTTTTGAAATCGTGTTCAATTTTAATTTTAGAAACATTAGTTTTTCTTGTCAGTAAAATTACTTGAAAGTCAGTGGAAATGCTTTTAACTTATCCACATAATTAGTGCGTTAAAATTGCAATACATTTCAAACGGCTGAAAATTGTCTAAACTTATGATCTGCCACTTTTTTTGAAATCGTGTTCAATTTTAATTTTAAAAACATTAGTTTTTCTTGTCAAAAAAATTACTTGAAACTCAATGGAAATGCTTTTAACTTATCCACATAATTAGTGCGTTAAAATTGCAATACATTTCAAAGTGCTGAAAATAGTCTAAATTTATGATCTGCCATTTTTTTTCAAATCGCCTTCTAACTCAATTTTGATTTTAGAAACATAGTTTTTTCTGGTCAATAGAATTACTTGAAAGTCAGTGGAAATCCTTTTAACTTATCCACATAATTAGTGCGTTAAAACTGCAATACATTTCAAACGGATGAAAATTGTCTAAACTTATGATCTGCCACTTTTTTTGAAATCGTGTTCAATTTTAATTTTAGAAACATTAGTTTTTCTTGTCAGTAAAATTACTTAACACTCAGTGGAAATGCTTTTAACTTATCCACATAATTAGTGCGTTAAAAGTGCAATACATTTCTAACGGCTGAAAATTGTCTAAACTTATGATCTGCAAATTTTTGTAAAATCGCCTTCTACTCAATTTTGATTTCAGAAACATTAGTTTTTCTTGTCAGTAAAATTACTTGGAATTCAGTGGAAATGCTTTTAACTTATCCACATAATTAGTGCGTTAAAATTGCAATACATTTCAAACGGATGAAAATTGTCTAAACTTATGATCTGCCACTTTTTTTGAAATCGTGTTCAATTTTAATTTTAGAAATATTAGTTTTTCTTGTCAGTAAAATTACTTGAAACTCAGTGGAAATACTTTTAACTTATCCACATAATTAGTGCGTTAAAATTGTAATACATTTCAAACGGATGAAAATTGTCTAAACTTATGATCTGCCACTTTTTATGAAATCGTGCTCAATTTTGATTTCAGAAACATTAGTTTTTCTTGTCAGTAAAATTACTTGGAAGTCAGTGGAAATGCTTTTAACTTATCTACATAATTAGTTCTTTAAAATTGCAATACATTTCGAACGGCTAAAAATTGTCTTAACTTATGAGCTGGAACTTTTTTTAAAATCGCCTTCTACTCAATTTTAATTTTAGAAACATTGGTTTTTCTTGTCAGTAAAATTACTTGAAAGTCAGTGGAAATGCTTTTAACTTATACACATAATTAGCGCGTTAAAATTGCAATACATTTCAAACGGCTGAAAATTGTCTAAACTTATGATCTGCCACTTTTTTTGAAATCGTGTTCAATTTTAATTTTAGAAACATTAGTTTTTCTTGTCAGTAAAATTATTTGAAAGTCAGTGGAAATGCTTTTAACTTATACACATAATTAGTGCGTTAAAATTGCAATACAATTCAAAGTGCTGAAAATTGTCTAAACTTATGATCTGTAATATTTTTTCAAATCGCCTTCTAACTCAATTTTGATTTTAGAAACATAGTTTTTTCTGGTCAATAAAATTACTTGAAAGTCAGTGGAAATGCTTTTAACTTATCCACATAATTAGTGCGTTACAATTGCAATACATTTCAAACGGCTGAAAATTGTCTAAACTTTTATCTGCCACTTTTTTTGAAATCGTGTTCAATTTGAATTTTAGAAACATTAGTTTTTCTTGTCAGTAAAATTACTTGAAACTCAATGGAGATGCTTTTAACTTATCCACATAATTAGTGCGTTAAAATTGCAATACATTTCAAAGTGCTGAAAATAGTCTAAACTTATGATCTGCAATTTTTTTTCAAATCGCCTTCTACTCAATTTTGATTTTAGAAACATTGGTTTTTCTTGTCAGTAAAATTACTTGAAAGTCAGTGGAAATGCTTTTAACTTATCCACATAATTAGTGCGTTAAAAGTGCAATACATTTCTAACGGCTGAAAATTGTCTAAACTTATGATCTGCAAATTTTTGTAAAATCGCCTTCTACTCAATTTTAATTTTAGAAACATTGGTTTTTCTTGTCAGTAAAATTACTTGAAAGTCAGTGGAAAGGCTTTTAACTTATACACATAATTAGAGCGTTAAAATTGCAATACAATTCAAAGTGCTGAAAATTGTCTAAACTTATGATCTGTAATATTTTTTTCAAATCGCCTTCTAACAATTTTGATTTTAGAAACATAGTTTTTTCTGGTCAATAAAATTACTTGAAAGTCAGTGGAAATCCTTTTAACTTATACACATAATTAGTGCGTTAAAAGTGCAATACATTTCTAACGGCTGAAAATTTTCTAAACTTATGATCTGCCACTTTTTTTGAAATCGTGTTCAATTTTAATTTTAGAAATATTAGTTTTTCTTGTCAGTAAAATTACTTGAAACTCAGTGGAAATGCTTTTAACTTATCCACATAATTAGTGCGTTAAAAGTGCAATACATTTCTAACGGCTGAAAATTGTCTAAACTTATGATCTGCAAATTTTTGTAAAATCGCCTTCTACTCAATTTTGATTTCAGAAACATTAGTTTTTCTTGTCAGTAAAATTACTTGGAAGTCAGTGGAAATTCTTTTAACTTATCTACATAATTAGTTCGTTAAAATTGCAATACAATTCAAAGTGCTGAAAATTGTCTAAACTTATGATCTGTAATATTTTTTCAAATCGCCTTCTAACTCAATTTTGATTTTAGAAACATAGTTTTTTCTGGTCAATAGAATTACTTGAAAGTCAGTGGAAATCCTTTTAACTTATCCACATAATTAGTGCGTTAAAACTGCAATACATTTCAAACGGATGAAAATTGTCTAAACTTATGATCTGCCACTTTTTTTGAAATCGTGTTCAATTTTAATTTTAGAAACATTAGTTTTTCTTGTCAGTAAAATTACTTGAAACTCAGTGGAAATGCTTTTAACTTATCCACATAATTAGTGCGTTAAAAGTGCAATACATTTCTAACGGCTGAAAATTGTCTAAACTTATGATCTGCAAATTTTTGTAAAATCGCCTTCTACTCAATTTTGATTTCAGAAACATTAGTTTTTCTTGTCAGTAAAATTACTTGGAAGTCAGTGGAAATGCTTTTAACTTATCTACATAATTAGTTCGTTAAAATTGCAATACAATTCAAAGTGCTGAAAATTGTCTAAACTTATGATCTGTAATATTTTTTCAAATCGCCTTCTAACTCAATTTTGATTTTAGAAACATAGTTTTTTCTGGTCAATAAAATTACTTGAAAGTCAGTGGAAATCCTTTTAACTTATACACATAATTAGTGCGTTAAAAGTGCAATACATTTCTAACGGCTGAAAATTGTCTAAACTTATGATCTGCAAATTTTTGTAAAATCGCCTTCTACTCAATTTTGATTTTAGAAACATAGTTTTTTCTGGTCAATAGAATTACTTGAAAGTCAGTGGAAATCCTTTTAACTTATCCACATAATTAGTGCGTTAAAACTGCAATACATTTCAAACGGCTGAAAATTGTCTAAACTTATGATCTGCCACTTTTTTTGAAATCGTGTTCTATTTTAATTTTAGAAACATTAGTTTTTCTTGTCAGTAAAATTACTTGAAAGTCAGTGGAAATGCTTTTAACTTATCCACATAATTAGTGCGTTAAAATTGCAATACATTTCAAACGGCTGAAAATTGTCTAAACTTATGATCTGCCACTTTTTTTGAAATCGTGTTCAATTTTAATTTTAAAAACATTAGTTTTTCTTGTCAAAAAAATTACTTGAAACTCAATGGAAATGCTTTTAACTTATCCACATAATTAGTGCGTTAAAATTGCAATACATTTCAAAGTGCTGAAAATAGTCTAAATTTATGATCTGCAATTTTTTTTCAAATCGCCTTCTACTCAATTTTGATTTTAGAAACATTGGTTTTTCTTGTCAGTAAAATTACTTGAAAGTCAGTGGAAATGCTTTTAACTTATCCACATAATTAGTGCGTTAAAAGTGCAATACATTTCTAACGGCTGAAAATTTTCTAAACTTATGATCTGCCACTTTTTTTGAAATCGTGTTCAATTTTAATTTTAGAAATATTAGTTTTTCTTGTCAGTAAAATTACTTGAAACTCAGTGGAAATGCTTTTAACTTATCCACATAATTAGTGCGTTAAAAGTGCAATACATTTCTAACGGCTGAAAATTGTCTAAACTTATGATCTGCAAATTTTTGTAAAATCGCCTTCTACTCAATTTTGATTTCAGAAACATTAGTTTTTCTTGTCAGTAAAATTACTTGGAAGTCAGTGGAAATGCTTTTAACTTATCTACATAATTAATTCGTTAAAATTGCAATACAATTCAAAGTGCTGAAAATTGTCTAAACTTATGATCTGTAATATTTTTTCAAATCGCCTTCTAACTCAATTTTGATTTTAGAAACATAGTTTTTTCTGGTCAATAGAATTACTTGAAAGTCAGTGGAAATCCTTTCAACTTATCCACATAATTAGTGCGTTAAAACTGCAATACATTTCAAACGGATGAAAATTGTCTAAACTTATGATCTGCCACTTTTTTTGAAATCGTGTTCAATTTTAATTTTAGAAACATTAGTTTTTCTTGTCAGTAAAATTACTTGAAACTCAGTGGAAATGCTTTTAACTTATCCACATAATTAGTGCGTTAAAAGTGCAATACATTTCTAACGGCTGAAAATTGTCTAAACTTATGATCTGCAAATTTTTGTAAAATCGCCTTCTACTCAATTTTGATTTCAGAAACATTAGTTTTTCTTGTCAGTAAAATTACTTGGAAGTCAGTGGAAATGCTTTTAACTTATCCACATAATTAGTGCGTTAAAATTGCAATACATTTCAAACGGATGAATATTGTCTAAACTTATGATCTGCCACTTTTTTTGAAATCGTGTTCAATTTTAATTTTAGAAACATTAGTTTTTCTTGTCAGTAAAATTACTTGAAAGTCAGTGGAAATGCTTTTAACTTATCCACATAATTAGTGCGTTAAAAGTGCAATACATTTCTAACGGCTGAAAATTGTCTAAACTTATGATCTGCAAATTTTTGTAAAATCGCCTTCTACTCAATTTTGATTTCAGAAACATTAGTTTTTCTTGTCAGTAAAATTACTTGGAAGTCAGTGGAAATGCTTTTAACTTATCTACATAATTAGTTCGTTAAAATTGCAATACAATTCAAAGTGCTGAAAATTGTCTAAACTTATGATCTGTAATATTTTTTCAAATCGCCTTCTAACTCAATTTTGATTTTAGAAACATAGTTTTTTCTGGTCAATAAAATTACTTGAAAGTCAGTGGAAATCCTTTTAACTTATACACATAATTAGTGCGTTAAAAGTGCAATACATTTCTAACGGCTGAAAATTGTCTAAACTTATGATCTGCAAATTTTTGTAAAATCGCCTTCTACTCAATTTTGATTTCAGAAACATTAGTTTTTCTTGTCAGTAAAATTACTTGGAAGTCAGTGGAAATGCTTTTAACTTATCCACATAATTAGTGCGTTAAAATTGCAATACATTTCAAACGGATGAATATTGTCTAAACTTATGATCTGCCACTTTTTTTGAAATCGTGTTCAATTTTAATTTTAGAAACATTAGTTTTTCTTGTCAGTAAAATTACTTGAAAGTCAGTGGAAATGCTTTTAACTTATCCACATAATTAGTGCGTTAAAAGTGCAATACATTTCTAACGGCTGAAAATTGTCTAAACTTATGATCTGCAAATTTTTGTAAAATCGCCTTCTACTCAATTTTGATTTCAGAAACATTAGTTTTTCTTGTCAGTAAAATTACTTGGAAGTCAGTGGAAATGCTTTTAACTTATCTACATAATTAGTTCGTTAAAATTGCAATACAATTCAAAGTGCTGAAAATTGTCTAAACTTATGATCTGTAATATTTTTTCAAATCGCCTTCTAACTCAATTTTGATTTTAGAAACATAGTTTTTTCTGGTCAATAGAATTACTTGAAAGTCAGTGGAAATCCTTTTAACATCCACATAATTAGTGCGTTAAAACTGCAATACATTTCAAACGGATGAAAATTGTCTAAACTTATGATCTGCCACTTTTTTTGAAATCGTGTTCAATTTTAATTTTAGAAACATTAGTTTTTCTTGTCAGTAAAATTACTTGAAACTCAGTGGAAATGCTTTTAACTTATCCACATAATTAGTGCGTTAAAAGTGCAATACATTTCTAACGGCTGAAAATTGTCTAAACTTATGATCTGCAAATTTTTGTAAAATCGCCTTCTACTCAATTTTGATTTCAGAAACATTAGTTTTTCTTGTCAGTAAAATTACTTGGAAGTCAGTGGAAATGCTTTTAACTTATCCAGATAATTAGTGCGTTAAAATTGCAATACATTTCAAACGGATGAATATTGTCTAAACTTATGATCTGCCACTTTTTTTGAAATCGTGTTCAATTTTAATTTTAGAAACATTAGTTTTTCTTGTCAGTAAAATTACTTGAAAGTCAGTGGAAATGCTTTTAACTTATCCACATAATTAGTGCGTTAAAAGTGCAATACATTTCTAACGGCTGAAAATTGTCTAAACTTATGATCTGCCACTTTTTTTGAAATCGTGTTCAATTTTAATTTTAGAAATATTAGTTTTTCTTGTCAGTAAAATTACTTGAAACTCAGTGGAAATGCTTTTAACTTATCCACATAATTAGTGCGTTAAAATTGCAATACATTTCAAACGGATGAAAATTGTCTAAACTTATGATCTGCCACTTTTTTTGAAATCGTGTTCAATTTTAATTTTAGAAATATTAGTTTTTCTTGTCAGTAAAATTACTTGAAACTCAGTGGAAATGCTTTTAACTTATCCACATAATTAGTGCGTTAAAAGTGCAATACATTTCGAACGGCTGAAAATTGTCTTAACTTATGAGCTGGAACTTTTTTTCAAATCGCCTTCTACTCAATTGTAATTTTAGAAACATTGGTTTTTCTTGTCAGTAAAAATACTTGAAAGTCAGTGGAAATGCTTTTAACTTATACACATAATTAGAGCGTTAAAATTGCAATACAATTCAAAGTGCTGAAAATTGTCTAAACTTATGATCTGTAATATTTTTTCAAATCGCCTTCTAACTCAATTTTGATTTTATAAACATAGTTTTTTCTGGTCAATAAAATTACTTGGAAGTCAGTGGAAATCCTTTTAACTTATCCACATAATTAGTGCGTTAAAATTGCAATACATTTCAAACGGCTGAAAATTGTCTAAACTTTTGATCTGCCACTTTTTTTGAAATCGTGTTCAATTTTAATTTTAGAAACATTAGTTTTTCTTGTCAGTAAAATTACTTGAAAGTCAGTGGAAATGCTTTTAACTTATCCACATAATTAGTGCGTTAAAATTGCAATACATTTCAAACGGCTGAAAATTGTCTAAACTTATGATCTGCCACTTTTTTTGAAATCGTGTTCAATTTTAATTTTAGAAACATTCGTTTTTCTTGTCAGTAAAATTACTTGAAACTCAGTGGAAATGCTTTTAACTTATCCACATAATTAGTGCGTTAAAAGTGCAATACATTTCGAACGGCTGAAAATTGTCTTAACATAATTATGAGCTGGAACTTTTTTTCAAATCGCCTTCTACTCAATTTTAATTTTAGAAACATTGGTTTTTCTTGTCAGTAAAATTACTTGAAAGTCAGTGGAAATGCTTTTAACTTATACACATAATTAGAGCGTTAAAATTGCAATACAATTCAAAGTGCTGAAAATTGTCTAAACTTATGATCTGTAATATTTTTTCAAATCGCCTTCTAACTCAATTTTGATTTTAGAAAAAAAGTTTTTTCTGGTCAATAAAATTACTTGAAAGTCAGTGGAAATCCTTTTAACTTATACACATAATTAGTGCGTTAAAAGTGCAATACATTTCTAACGGCTGAAAATTGTCTAAACTTATGATCTGCAAATTTTTGTAAAATCGCCTTCTACTCAATTTTGATTTCAGAAACATTAGTTTTTCTTGTCAGTAAAATTACTTGGAATTCAGTGGAAATGCTTTTAACTTATCCACATAATTAGTGCGTTAAAAGTGCAATACATTTCTAACGGATGAAAATTGTCTAAACTTATGATCTGCCACTTTTTTTGAAATCGTGTTCAATTTAATTTTAGAAATATTAGTTTTTCTTGTCAGTAAAATTACTTGAAAGTCAGTGGAAATGCTTTTAACTTATCCACATAATTAGTGCGTTAAAAGTGCAATACATTTCTAACGGCTGAAAATTGTCTAAACTTATGATCTGCAAATTTTTGTAAAATCGCCTTCTACTCAATTTTGATTTCAGAAACATTAGTTTTTCTTGTCAGTAAAATTACTTGGAAGTCAGTGGAAATGCTTTTAACTTATCTACATAATTAGTTCGTTAAAATTGCAATACAATTCAAAGTGCTGAAAATTGTCTAAACTTATGATCTGTAATATTTTTTCAAATCGCCTTCTAACTCAATTTTGATTTTAGAAACATAGTTTTTTCTGGTCAATAGAATTACTTGAAAGTCAGTGGAAATCCTTTTAACATCCACATAATTAGTGCGTTAAAACTGCAATACATTTCAAACGGATGAAAATTGTCTAAACTTATGATCTGCCACTTTTTTTGAAATCGTGTTCAATTTTAATTTTAGAAACATTAGTTTTTCTTGTCAGTAAAATTACTTGAAACTCAGTGGAAATGCTTTTAACTTATCCACATAATTAGTGCGTTAAAAGTGCAATACATTTCTAACGGCTGAAAATTGTCTAAACTTATGATCTGCAAATTTTTGTAAAATCGCCTTCTACTCAATTTTGATTTCAGAAACATTAGTTTTTCTTGTCAGTAAAATTACTTGGAAGTCAGTGGAAATGCTTTTAACTTATCCAGATAATTAGTGCGTTAAAATTGCAATACATTTCAAACGGATGAATATTGTCTAAACTTATGATCTGCCACTTTTTTTGAAATCGTGTTCAATTTTAATTTTAGAAACATTAGTTTTTCTTGTCAGTAAAATTACTTGAAAGTCAGTGGAAATGCTTTTAACTTATCCACATAATTAGTGCGTTAAAAGTGCAATACATTTCTAACGGCTGAAAATTGTCTAAACTTATGATCTGCCACTTTTTTTGAAATCGTGTTCAATTTTAATTTTAGAAATATTAGTTTTTCTTGTCAGTAAAATTACTTGAAACTCAGTGGAAATGCTTTTAACTTATCCACATAATTAGTGCGTTAAAATTGCAATACATTTCAAACGGATGAAAATTGTCTAAACTTATGATCTGCCACTTTTTTTGAAATCGTGTTCAATTTTAATTTTAGAAATATTAGTTTTTCTTGTCAGTAAAATTACTTGAAACTCAGTGGAAATGCTTTTAACTTATCCACATAATTAGTGCGTTAAAAGTGCAATACATTTCGAACGGCTGAAAATTGTCTTAACTTATGAGCTGGAACTTTTTTTCAAATCGCCTTCTACTCAATTGTAATTTTAGAAACATTGGTTTTTCTTGTCAGTAAAAATACTTGAAAGTCAGTGGAAATGCTTTTAACTTATACACATAATTAGAGCGTTAAAATTGCAATACAATTCAAAGTGCTGAAAATTGTCTAAACTTATGATCTGTAATATTTTTTCAAATCGCCTTCTAACTCAATTTTGATTTTAGAAACATAGTTTTTTCTGGTCAATAAAATTACTTGGAAGTCAGTGGAAATCCTTTTAACTTATCCACATAATTAGTGCGTTAAAATTGCAATACATTTCAAACGGCTGAAAATTGTCTAAACTTTTGATCTGCCACTTTTTTTGAAATCGTGTTCAATTTTAATTTTAGAAACATTAGTTTTTCTTGTCAGTAAAATTACTTGAAAGTCAGTGGAAATGCTTTTAACTTATCCACATAATTAGTGCGTTAAAATTGCAATACATTTCAAACGGCTGAAAATTGTCTAAACTTATGATCTGCCACTTTTTTTGAAATCGTGTTCAATTTTAATTTTAGAAACATTCGTTTTTCTTGTCAGTAAAATTACTTGAAACTCAGTGGAAATGCTTTTAACTTATCCACATAATTAGTGCGTTAAAAGTGCAATACATTTCGAACGGCTGAAAATTGTCTTAACATAATTATGAGCTGGAACTTTTTTTCAAATCGCCTTCTACTCAATTTTAATTTTAGAAACATTGGTTTTTCTTGTCAGTAAAATTACTTGAAAGTCAGTGGAAATGCTTTTAACTTATACACATAATTAGAGCGTTAAAATTGCAATACAATTCAAAGTGCTGAAAATTGTCTAAACTTATGATCTGTAATATTTTTTCAAATCGCCTTCTAACTCAATTTTGATTTTAGAAAAAAAGTTTTTTCTGGTCAATAAAATTACTTGAAAGTCAGTGGAAATCCTTTTAACTTATACACATAATTAGTGCGTTAAAAGTGCAATACATTTCTAACGGCTGAAAATTGTCTAAACTTATGATCTGCAAATTTTTGTAAAATCGCCTTCTACTCAATTTTGATTTCAGAAACATTAGTTTTTCTTGTCAGTAAAATTACTTGGAATTCAGTGGAAATGCTTTTAACTTATCCACATAATTAGTGCGTTAAAAGTGCAATACATTTCTAACGGATGAAAATTGTCTAAACTTATGATCTGCCACTTTTTTTGAAATCGTGTTCAATTTAATTTTAGAAATATTAGTTTTTCTTGTCAGTAAAATTACTTGAAACTCAGTGGAAATGCTTTTAACTTATCCACATAATTAGTGCGTTAAAATTGCAATACATTTCAAACGGATGAAAATTGTCTAAACTTATGATCTGCCACTTTTTTTGAAATCGTGTTCAATTTTAATTTTAGAAATATTAGTTTTTCTTGTCAGTAAAATTACTTGAAACTCAGTGGAAATGCTTTTAACTTATCCACATAATTAGTGCGTTAAAAGTGCAATACATTTCTAACGGCTGAAAATTGTCTAAACTTATGATCTGCAAATTTTTGTAAAATCGCCTTCTACTCAATTTTGATTTCAGAAACATTAGTTTTTCTTGTCAGTAAAATTACTTGGAAGTCAGTGGAAATGCTTTTAACTTATCTACATAATTAGTTCTTTAAAATTGCAATACATTTCGAACGGCTAAAAATTGTCTTAACTTATGAGCTGGAACTTTTTTTAAAATCGCCTTCTACTCAATTTTAATTTTAGAAACATTGGTTTTTTGATGTCAGTAAAATTACTTGAAAGTCAGTGGAAATGCTTTTAACTTTTACACATAATTAGTGCGTTAAAATTGCAATACATTTCAAACGGCTGAAAATTGTCTAAACTTATGATCTGCCACTTTTTTTGAAATCGTGTTCAATTTTAATTTTAGAAACATTAGTTTTTCTTGTCAGTAAAATTACTTGAAACTCAGTGGAAATGCTTTTAACTTATCCACATAATTAGTGCGTTAAAAGTGCAATACATTTCTAACGGCTGAAAATTGTCTAAACTTATGATCTGCAAATTTTTGTAAAATCGCCTTCTACTCAATTTTGATTTCAGAAACATTAGTTTTTCTTGTCAGTAAAATTACTTAGAAGTCAGTGGAAATGCTTTTAACTTATCCACATAATTAGTGCGTTAAAATTGCAATACATTTCAAACGGATAAATATTGTCTAAACTTATGATCTGCTACTTTTTTTGAAATCGTGTTCAATTTTAATTTTAGAAACATTAGTTTTTCTTGTCAGTAAAATTACTTGAAAGTCAGTGGAAATGCTTTTAACTTATCCACATAATTAGTGCGTTAAAAGTGCAATACATTTCTAACGGCTGAAAATTGTCTAAACTTATGATCTGCAAATTTTTGTAAAATCGCCTTCTACTCAATTTTGATTTCAGAAACATTAGTTTTTCTTGTCAGTAAAATTACTTGGAAGTCAGTGGAAATGCTTTTAACTTATCTACATAATTAGTTCGTTAAAATTGCAATACAATTCAAAGTGCTGAAAATTGTCTAAACTTATGATCTGTAATATTTTTTCAAATCGCCTTCTAACTCAATTTTGATTTTAGAAACATAGTTTTTTCTGGTCAATAGAATTACTTGAAAGTCAGTGGAAATCCTTTTAACTTATCCACATAATTAGTGCGTTAAAACTGCAATACATTTCAAACGGATGAAAATTGTCTAAACTTATGATCTGCCACTTTTTTTGAAATCGTGTTCAATTTTAATTTTAGAAATATTAGTTTTTCTTGTCAGTAAAATTACTTGAAACTCAGTGGAAATGCTTTTAACTTATCCACATAATTAGTGCGTTAAAAGTGCAATACATTTCGAACGGCTGAAAATTGTCTTAACTTATGAGCTGGAACTTTTTTTCAAATCGCCTTCTACTCAATTTTAATTTTAGAAACATTGGTTTTTCTTGTCAGTAAAAATACTTGAAAGTCAGTGGAAATGCTTTTAACTTATACACATAATTAGAGCGTTAAAATTGCAATACAATTCAAAGTGCTGAAAATTGTCTAAACTTATGATCTGTAATATTTTTTCAAATCGCCTTCTAACTCAATTTTGATTTTAGAAACATAGTTTTTTCTGGTCAATAAAATTACTTGAAAGTCAGTGGAAATGCTTTTAACTTATCCACATAATTAGTGCGTTAAAATTGCAATACATTTCAAACGGATGAATATTGTCTAAACTTATGATCTGCCCCTTTTTTGAAATCGTGTTCAATTTTAATTTTAGAAACATTAGTTTTTCTTGTCAGTAAAATTACTTGAAAGTCAGTGGAAATGCTTTTAACTTATCCACATAATTAGTGCGTTACAATTGCAATACATTTCAAACGGCTGAAAATTTAAACTTTTATCTGCCACTTTTTTTGAAATCGTGTTCAATTTGAATTTTAGAAACATTAGTTTTTCTTGTCAGTAAAATTACTTGAAACTCAATGGAGATGCTTTTAACTTATCCACATAATTAGTGCGTTAAAATTGCAATACATTTCAAAGTGCTGAAAATAGTCTAAACTTATGATCTGCAATTTTTTTTCAAATCGCCTTCTACTCAATTTTGATTTTAGAAACATTGGTTTTTCTTGTCAGTAAAATTACTTGAAAGTCAGTGGAAATGCTTTTAACTTATCCACATAATTAGTGCGTTAAAAGTGCAATACATTTCTAACGGCTGAAAATTGTCTAAACTTATGATCTGCAAATTTTTGTAAAATCGCCTTCTACTCAATTTTAATTTTAGAAACATTGGTTTTTCTTGTCAGTAAAATTACTTGAAAGTCAGTGGAAAGGCTTTTAACTTATACACATAATTAGAGCGTTAAAATTGCAATACAATTCAAAGTGCTGAAAATTGTCTAAACTTATGATCTGTAATATTTTTTTCAAATCGCCTTCTAACTCAATTTTGATTTTAGAAACATAGTTTTTTCTGGTCAATAAAATTACTTGAAAGTCAGTGGAAATCCTTTTAACTTATACACATAATTAGTGCGTTAAAAGTGCAATACATTTCTAACGGCTGAAAATTGTCTAAACTTATGATCTGCAAATTTTTGTAAAATCGCCTTCTACTCAATTTTGATTTCAGAAACATTAGTTTTTCTTGTCAGTAAAATTACTTGGAAGTCAGTGGAAATGCTTTTAACTTATCTACATAATTAGTTCGTTAAAATTGCAATACAATTCAAAGTGCTGAAAATTGTCTAAACTTATGATCTGTAATATTTTTTCAAATCGCCTTCTAACTCAATTTTGATTTTAGAAACATAGTTTTTTCTGGTCAATAGAATTACTTGAAAGTCAGTGGAAATCCTTTTAACTTATCCACATAATTAGTGCGTTAAAACTGCAATGCATTTCAAACGGATGAAAATTGTCTAAACTTATGATCTGCCACTTTTTTTGAAATCGTGTTCAATTTTAATTTTAGAAACATTAGTTTTTCTTGTCAGTAAAATTACTTGAAACTCAGTGGAAATGCTTTTAACTTATCCACATAATTAGTGCGTTAAAAGTGCAATACATTTCTAACGGCTGAAAATTGTCTAAACTTATGATCTGCAAATTTTTGTAAAATCGCCTTCTACTCAATTTTGATTTCAGAAACATTAGTTTTTCTTGTCAGTAAAATTACTTGGAAGTCAGTGGAAATGCTTTTAACTTATCCACATAATTAGTGCGTTAAAATTGCAATACATTTCAAACGGATGAATATTGTCTAAACTTATGATCTGCCACTTTTTTTGAAATCGTGTTCAATTTTAATTTTAGAAACATTAGTTTTTCTTGTCAGTAAAATTACTTGAAAGTCAGTGGAAATGCTTTTAACTTATCCACATAATTAGTGCGTTAAAAGTGCAATACATTTCTAACGGCTGAAAATTGTCTAAACTTATGATCTGCAAATTTTTGTAAAATCGCCTTCTACTCAATTTTGATTTCAGAAACATTAGTTTTTCTTGTCAGTAAAATTACTTGGAAGTCAGTGGAAATGCTTTTAACTTATCTACATAATTAGTTCGTTAAAATTGCAATACAATTCAAAGTGCTGAAAATTGTCTAAACTTATGATCTGTAATATTTTTTCAAATCGCCTTCTAACTCAATTTTGATTTTAGAAACATAGTTTTTTCTGGTCAATAGAATTACTTGAAAGTCAGTGGAAATCCTTTTAACTTATCCACATAATTAGTGCGTTAAAACTGCAATACATTTCAAACGGATGAAAATTGTCTAAACTTATGATCTGCCACTTTTTTTGAAATCGTGTTCAATTTTAATTTTAGAAATATTAGTTTTTCTTGTCAGTAAAATTACTTGAAACTCAGTGGAAATGCTTTTAACTTATCCACATAATTAGTGCGTTAAAAGTGCAATACATTTCTAACGGCTGAAAATTGTCTAAACTTATGATCTGCAAATTTTTGTAAAATCGCCTTCTACTCAATTTTGATTTCAGAAACATTAGTTTTTCTTGTCAGTAAAATTACTTGGAAGTCAGTGGAAATGCTTTTAACTTATCTACATAATTAGTTCTTTAAAATTGCAATACATTTCGAACGGCTAAAAATTGTCTTAACTTATGAGCTGGAACTTTTTTTTAAATCGCCTTCTACTCAATTTTAATTTTAGAAACATTGGTTTTTCTTGTCAGTAAAATTACTTGAAAGTCAGTGGAAATGCTTTTAACTTATACACATAATAAGTGCGTTAAAATTGCAATACATTTCAAACGGCTGAAAATTGTCTAAACTTATGATCTGCCACTTTTTTTGAAATCGTGTTCTATTTTAATTTTAGAAACATTAGTTTTTCTTGTCAGTAAAATTACTTGAAAGTCAGTGGAAATGCTTTTAACTTATCCACATAATTAGTGCGTTAAAATTGCAATACATTTCAAACGGCTGAAAATTGTCTAAACTTATGATCTGCCACTTTTTTTGAAATCGTGTTCAATTTTAATTTTAAAAACATTAGTTTTTCTTGTCAAAAAAATTACTTGAAACTCAATGGAAATGCTTTTAACTTATCCACATAATTAGTGCGTTAAAATTGCAATACATTTCAAAGTGCTGAAAATAGTCTAAATTTATGATCTGCAATTTTTTTTCAAATCGCCTTCTACTCAATTTTGATTTTAGAAACATTGGTTTTTCTTGTCAGTAAAATTACTTGAAAGTCAGTGGAAATGCTTTTAACTTATCCACATAATTAGTGCGTTAAAAGTGCAATACATTTCTAACGGCTGAAAATTGTCTAAACTTATGATCTGCAAATTTTTGTAAAATCGCCTTCTACTCAATTTTGATTTCAGAAACATTAGTTTTTCTTGTCAGTAAAATTACTTGGAAGTCAGTGGAAATGCTTTTAACTTATCTACATAATTAGTTCGTTAAAATTGCAATACAATTCAAAGTGCTGAAAATTGTCTAAACTTATGATCTGTAATATTTTTTCAAATCGCCTTCTAACTCAATTTTGATTTTAGAAACATAGTTTTTTCTGGTCAATAGAATTACTTGAAAGTCAGTGGAAATCCTTTTAACTTATCCACATAATTAGTGCGTTAAAACTGCAATACATTTCAAACGGATGAAAATTGTCTAAACTTATGATCTGCCACTTTTTTTGAAATCGTGTTCAATTTTAATTTTAGAAACATTAGTTTTTCTTGTCAGTAAAATTACTTGAAACTCAGTGGAAATGCTTTTAACTTATCCACATAATTAGTGCGTTAAAAGTGCAATACATTTCTAACGGCTGAAAATTGTCTAAACTTATGATCTGCAAATTTTTGTAAAATCGCCTTCTACTCAATTTTGATTTCAGAAACATTAGTTTTTCTTGTCAGTAAAATTACTTGGAAGTCAGTGGAAATGCTTTTAACTTATCCACATAATTAGTGCGTTAAAATTGCAATACATTTCAAACGGATGAATATTGTCTAAACTTATGATCTGCCACTTTTTTTGAAATCGTGTTCAATTTTAATTTTAGAAACATTAGTTTTTCTTGTCAGTAAAATTACTTGAAAGTCAGTGGAAATGCTTTTAACTTATCCACATAATTAGTGCGTTAAAAGTGCAATACATTTCTAACGGCTGAAAATTGTCTAAACTTATGATCTGCAAATTTTTGTAAAATCGCCTTCTACTCAATTTTGATTTCAGAAACATTAGTTTTTCTTGTCAGTAAAATTACTTGGAAGTCAGTGGAAATGCTTTTAACTTATCTACATAATTAGTTCGTTAAAATTGCAATACAATTCAAAGTGCTGAAAATTGTCTAAACTTATGATCTGTAATATTTTTTCAAATCGCCTTCTAACTCAATTTTGATTTTAGAAACATAGTTTTTTCTGGTCAATAGAATTACTTGAAAGTCAGTGGAAATCCTTTTAACATCCACATAATTAGTGCGTTAAAACTGCAATACATTTCAAACGGATGAAAATTGTCTAAACTTATGATCTGCCACTTTTTTTGAAATCGTGTTCAATTTTAATTTTAGAAACATTAGTTTTTCTTGTCAGTAAAATTACTTGAAACTCAGTGGAAATGCTTTTAACTTATCCACATAATTAGTGCGTTAAAAGTGCAATACATTTCTAACGGCTGAAAATTGTCTAAACTTATGATCTGCAAATTTTTGTAAAATCGCCTTCTACTCAATTTTGATTTCAGAAACATTAGTTTTTCTTGTCAGTAAAATTACTTGGAAGTCAGTGGAAATGCTTTTAACTTATCCAGATAATTAGTGCGTTAAAATTGCAATACATTTCAAACGGATGAATATTGTCTAAACTTATGATCTGCAAATTTTTGTAAAATCGCCTTCTACTCAATTTTGATTTCAGAAACATTAGTTTTTCTTGTCAGTAAAATTACTTGGAAGTCAGTGGAAATGCTTTTAACTTATCTACATAATTAGTTCGTTAAAATTGCAATACAATTCAAAGTGCTGAAAATTGTCTAAACTTATGATCTGTAATATTTTTTCAAATCGCCTTCTAACTCAATTTTGATTTTAGAAACATAGTTTTTTCTGGTCAATAGAATTACTTGAAAGTCAGTGGAAATCCTTTTAACTTATCCACATAATTAGTGCGTTAAAACTGCAATACATTTCAAACGGATGAAAATTGTCTAAACTTATGATCTGCCACTTTTTTTGAAATCGTGTTCAATTTTAATTTTAGAAACATTAGTTTTTCTTGTCAGTAAAATTACTTGACACTCAGTGGAAATGCTTTTAACTTATCCACATAATTAGTGCGTTAAAAGTGCAATACATTTCTAACGGCTGAAAATTGTCTAAACTTATGATCTGCAAATTTTTGTAAAATCGCCTTCTACTCAATTTTGATTTCAGAAACATTAGTTTTTCTTGTCAGTAAAATTACTTGGAATTCAGTGGAAATGCTTTTAACTTATCCACATAATTAGTGCGTAAAAATTGCAATACATTTCAAACGGCTGAAAATTGTCTAAACTTATGATCTGCCACTTTTTTTGAAATCGTGTTCAATTTTAATTTTAGAAACATTAGTTTTTCTTGTCAGTAAAATTACTTGAAAGTCAGTGGAAATGCTTTTAACTTATCCACATAATTAGTGCGTTAAAATTGCAATACATTTCAAACGGCTGAAAATTGTCTAAACTTATGATCTGCCACTTTTTTTGAAATCGTGTTCAATTTTAATTTTAACAACATTAGTTTTTCTTGTCAAAAAAATTACTTGAAACTCAATGGAAATGCTTTTAACTTATCCACATAATTAGTGCGTTAAAATTGCAATACATTTCAAAGTGCTGAAAATAGTCTAAATTTATGATCTGCAATTTTTTTTCAAATCGTCTTCTACTCAATTTTGATTTTAGAAACATTGGTTTTTCTTGTCAGTAAAATTACTTGAAAGTCAGTGGAAATGCTTTTAACTTATCCACATAATTAGTGCGTTAAAAGTGCAATACATTTCTAACGGCTGAAAATTGTCTAAACTTATGATCTGCAAATTTTTGTAAAATCGCCTTCTACTCAATTTTGATTTCAGAAACATTAGTTTTTCTTGTCAGTAAAATTACTTGGAAGTCAGTGGAAATGCTTTTAACTTATCTACATAATTAGTTCGTTAAAATTGCAATACAATTCAAAGTGCTGAAAATTGTCTAAACTTATGATCTGTAATATTTTTTCAAATCGCCTTCTAACTCAATTTTGATTTTAGAAACATAGTTTTTTCTGGTCAATAGAATTACTTGAAAGTCAGTGGAAATCCTTTTAACTTATCCACATAATTAGTGCGTTAAAAGTGCAATACATTTCTAACGGCTGAAAATTTTCTAAACTTATGATCTGCCACTTTTTTTGAAATCGTGTTCAATTTTAATTTTAGAAATATTAGTTTTTCTTGTCAGTAAAATTACTTGAAACTCAGTGGAAATGCTTTTAATTTATCCACATAATTAGTGCGTTAAAAGTGCAATACATTTCTAACGGCTGAAAATTGTCTAAACTTATGATCTGCAAATTTTTGTAAAATCGCCTTCTACTCAATTTTGATTTCAGAAACATTAGTTTTTCTTGTCAGTAAAATTACTTGGAAGTCAGTGGAAATGCTTTTAACTTATCTACATAATTAGTTCTTTAAAATTGCAATACATTTCGAACGGCTAAAAATTGTCTTAACTTATGAGCTGGAACTTTTTTTTAAATCGCCTTCTACTCAATTTTAATTTTAGAAACATTGGTTTTTCTTGTCAGTAAAATTACTTGAAAGTCAGTGGAAATGCTTTTAACTTATACACATAATTAGTGCGTTAAAATTGCAATACATTTCAAACGGCTGAAAATTGTCTAAACTTATGATCTGCCACTTTTTTTGAAATCGTGTTCAATTTTAATTTTAGAAACATTAGTTTTTCTTGTCAGTAAAATTACTTGAAAGTCAGTGGAAATGCTTTTAACTTATCCACATAATTAGTGCGTTAAAATTGCAATACATTTCAAACGGCTGAAAATTGTCTAAACTTATGATCTGCCACTTTTTTTGAAATCGTGTTCAATTTTAATTTTAAAAACATTAGTTTTTCTTGTCAAAAAAATTACTTGAAACTCAATGGAAAGGCTTTTAACTTATCCACATAATTAGTGCGTTAAAATTGCAATACATTTCAAAGTGCTGAAAATAGTCTAAATTTATGATCTGCAATTTTTTTTCAAATCGCCTTCTACTCAATTTTGATTTTAGAAACATTGGTTTTTCTTGTCAGTAAAATTACTTGAAAGTCAGTGGAAATGCTTTTAACTTATCCACATAATTAGTGCGTTAAAAGTGCAATACATTTCTAACAGCTGAAAATTGTCTAAACTTATGATCTGCAAATTTTTGTAAAATCGCCTTCTACTCAATTTTGATTTCAGAAACATTAGTTTTTCTTGTCAGTAAAATTACTTGGAAGTCAGTGGAAATGCTTTTAACTTATCTACATAATTAGTTCGTTAAAATTGCAATACAATTCAAAGTGCTGAAAATTGTCTAAACTTATGATCTGTAATATTTTTTCAAATCGCATTCTAACTCAATTTTGATTTTAGAAACATAGTTTTTTCTGGTCAATAGAATTACTTGAAAGTCAGTGGAAATCCTTTTAACTTATCCACATAATTAGTGCGTTAAAACTGCAATACATTTCAAACGGATGAAAATTGTCTAAACTTATGATCTGCCACTTTTTTTGAAATCGTGTTCAATTTTAATTTTAGAAACATTAGTTTTTCTTGTCAGTAAAATTACTTGACACTCAGTGGAAATGCTTTTAACTTATCCACATAATTAGTGCGTTAAAAGTGCAATACATTTCTAACGGCTGAAAATTGTCTAAACTTATGATCTGCAAATTTTTGTAAAATCGCCTTCTACTCAATTTTGATTTCAGAAACATTAGTTTTTCTTGTCAGTAAAATTACTTGGAATTCAGTGGAAATGCTTTTAACTTATCCACATAATTAGTGCGTTAAAATTGCAATACATTTCAAACGGATGAAAATTGTCTAAACTTATGATCTGCCACTTTTTTTGAAATCGTGTTCAATTTTAATTTTAGAAATATTAGTTTTTCTTGTCAGTAAAATTACTTGAAACTCAGTGGAAATACTTTTAACTTATCCACATAATTAGTGCGTTAAAATTGTAATACATTTCAAACGGCTGAAAATTGTCTAAACTTATGATCTGCCACTTTTTTTGAAATCGTGTTCAATTTTAATTTTAGAAATATTAGTTTTTCTTGTCAGTAAAATTACTTGAAACTCAGTGGAAATGCTTTTAACTTATCCACATAATTAGTGCGTTAAAAGTGCAATACATTTCTAACGGCTGAAAATTGTCTAAACTTATGATCTGCCACTTTTTTTGAAATCGTGTTCAATTTTAATTTTAAAAACATTAGTTTTTCTTGTCAAAAAAATTACTTGACACTCAATGGAAATGCTTTTAACTTATCCACATAATTAGTGCGTTAAAATTGCAATACATTTCAAAGTGCTGAAAATAGTCTAAATTTATGATCTGCAAATTTTTGTAAAATCGTCTTCTACTCAATTTTGATTTTAGAAACATTGGTTTTTCTTGTCAGTAAAATTACTTGAAAGTCAGTGGAAATGCTTTTAACTTATACACATAATTAGAGCGTTAAAATTGCAATACAATTCAAAGTGCTGAAAATTGTCTAAACTTATGATCTGTAATATTTTTTTCAAATCGCCTTCTAACTCAATTTTGATTTTAGAAACATAGTTTTTTCTGGTCAATAAAATTACTTGAAAGTCAGTGGAAATCCTTTTAACTTATACACATAATTAGTGCGTTAAAAGTGCAATACATTTCTAACGGCTGAAAATTGTCTAAACTTATGATCTGCCACTTTTTTTGAAATCGTGTTCAATTTTAATTTTAGAAATATTAGTTTTTCTTGTCAGTAAAATTACTTGAAACTCAGTGGAAATGCTTTTAACTTATCCACATAATTAGTGCGTTAAAAGTGCAATACATTTCTAACGGCTGAAAATTGTCTAAACTTATGATCTGCAAATTTTTGTAAAATCGCCTTCTACTCAATTTTGATTTCAGAAACTTTAGTTTTTCTTGTCAGTAAAATTACTTGGAAGTCAGTGGAAATGCTTTTAACTTATCTACATAATTAGTTCTTTAAAATTGCAATACATTTCGAACGGCTAAAAATTGTCTTAACTTATGAGCTGGAACTTTTTTTTAAATCGCCTTCTACTCAATTTTAATTTTAGAAACATTGGTTTTTCTTGTCAGTAAAATTACTTGAAAGTCAGTGGAAATGCTTTTAACTTATACACATAATTAGTGCGTTAAAATTGCAATACATTTCAAACGGCTGAAAATTGTCTAAACTTATGATCTGCAACTTTTTTTGAAATCGTGTTCAATTTTAATTTTAGAAACATTAGTTTTTCTTGTCAGTAAAATTACTTGAAAGTCAGTGGAAATGCTTTTAACTTATCCACATAATTAGTGCGTTAAAATTGCAATACATTTCAAACGGCTGAAAATTGTCTAAACTTATGATCTGCCACTTTTTTTGAAATCGTGTTCAATTTTAATTTTAAAAACATTAGTTTTTCTTGTCAAAAAAATTACTTGAAAGTCAGTGGAAATGCTTTTAACTTATCCACATAATTAGTGCGTTAAAAGTGCAATACATTTCTAACGGCTGAAAATTGTCTAAACTTATGATCTGCAAATTTTTGTAAAATCGCCTTCTACTCAATTTTGATTTCAGAAACATTAGTTTTTCTTGTCAGTAAAATTACTTGGAAGTCAGTGGAAATGCTTTTAACTTATCTACATAATTAGTTCGTTAAAATTGCAATACAATTCAAAGTGCTGAAAATTGTCTAAACTTATGATCTGTAATATTTTTTCAAATCGCCTTCTAACTCAATTTTGATTTTAGAAACATAGTTTTTTCTGGTCAATAGAATTACTTGAAAGTCAGTGGAAATCCTTTTAACTTATCCACATAATTAGTGCGTTAAAAGTGCAATACATTTCTAACGGCTGAAAATTTTCTAAACTTATGATCTGCCACTTTTTTTGAAATCGTGTTCAATTTTAATTTTAGAAATATTAGTTTTTCTTGTCAGTAAAATTACTTGAAACTCAGTGGAAATGCTTTTAACTTATCCACATAATTAGTGCGTTAAAAGTGCAATACATTTCTAACGGCTGAAAATTGTCTAAACTTATGATCTGCAAATTTTTGTAAAATCGCCTTCTACTCAATTTTGATTTCAGAAACATTAGTTTTTCTTGTCAGTAAAATTACTTGGAAGTCAGTGGAAATGCTTTTAACTTATCTACATAATTAGTTCTTTAAAATTGCAATACATTTCGAACGGCTAAAAATTGTCTTAACTTATGAGCTGGAACTTTTTTTAAAATCGCCTTCTACTCAATTTTAATTTTAGAAACATTGGTTTTTCTTGTCAGTAAAATTACTTGAAAGTCAGTGGAAATGCTTTTAACTTATACACATAATTAGTGCGTTAAAATTGCAATACATTTCAAACGGCTGAAAATTGTCTAAACTTATGATCTGCCACTTTTTTTGAAATCGTGTTCAATTTTAATTTTAGAAACATTAGTTTTTCTTGTCAGTAAAATTACTTGAAAGTCAGTGGAAATGCTTTTAACTTATCCACATAATTAGTGCGTTAAAATTGCAATACATTTCAAACGGCTGAAAATTGTCTAAACTTATGATCTGCCACTTTTTTTGAAATCGTGTTCAATTTTAATTTTAAAAACATTAGTTTTTCTTGTCAAAAAAATTACTTGAAACTCAATGGAAAGGCTTTTAACTTATCCACATAATTAGTGCGTTAAAATTGCAATACATTTCAAAGTGCTGAAAATAGTCTAAATTTATGATCTGCAATTTTTTTTCAAATCGCCTTCTACTCAATTTTGATTTTAGAAACATTGGTTTTTCTTGTCAGTAAAATTACTTGAAAGTCAGTGGAAATGCTTTTAACTTATCCACATAATTAGTGCGTTAAAACTGCAATACATTTCAAACGGATGAAAATTGTCTAAACTTATGATCTGCCACTTTTTTTGAAATCGTGTTCAATTTTAATTTTAGAAACATTAGTTTTTCTTGTCAGTAAAATTACTTGAAACTCAGTGGAAATGCTTTTAACTTATCCACATAATTAGTGCGTTAAAAGTGCAATACATTTCTAACGGCTGAAAATTGTCTAAACTTATGATCTGCAAATTTTTGTAAAATCGCCTTCTACTCAATTTTGATTTCAGAAACATTAGTTTTTCTTGTCAGTAAAATTACTTGGAAGTCAGTGGAAATGCTTTTAACTTATCCACATAATTAGTGCGTTAAAATTGCAATACATTTCAAACGGATGAATATTGTCTAAACTTATGATCTGCCACTTTTTTTGAAATCGTGTTCAATTTTAATTTTAGAAACATTAGTTTTTCTTGTCAGTAAAATTACTTGAAAGTCAGTGGAAATGCTTTTAACTTATCCACATAATTAGTGCGTTAAAAGTGCAAAACATTTCAAACGGCTGAAAATTGTCTAAACTTATGATCTGCAAATTTTTGTAAAATCGCCTTCTACTCAATTTTGATTTCAGAAACATTAGTTTTTCTTGTCAGTAAAATTACTTGGAAGTCAGTGGAAATGCTTTTAACTTATCTACATAATTAGTTCGTTAAAATTGCAATACATTTCGAACGGCTAAAAATGATCTTAACTTATGATCTGCAACTTTTTTTGAAATCGTGTTCAATTTTAATTTTAGAAACATTAGTTTTTCTTGTCAGTAAAATTACTTGAAAGTCAGTGGAAATGCTTTTAACTTATCCACATAATTAGTGCGTTAAAATTGCAATACATTTCAAACGGCTGAAAATTGTCTAAACTTATGATCTGCCACTTTTTTTGAAATCGTGTTCAATTTTAATTTTAAAAACATTAGTTTTTCTTGTCAAAAAAATTACTTGAAAGTCAGTGGAAATGCTTTTAACTTATCCACATAATTAGTGCGTTAAAAGTGCAATACATTTCTAACGGCTGAAAATTGTCTAAACTTATGATCTGCAAATTTTTGTAAAATCGCCTTCTACTCAATTTTGATTTCAGAAACATTAGTTTTTCTTGTCAGTAAAATTACTTGGAAGTCAGTGGAAATGCTTTTAACTTATCTACATAATTAGTTCGTTAAAATTGCAATACAATTCAAAGTGCTGAAAATTGTCTAAACTTATGATCTGTAATATTTTTTCAAATCGCCTTCTAACTCAATTTTGATTTTAGAAACATAGTTTTTTCTGGTCAATAGAATTACTTGAAAGTCAGTGGAAATCCTTTTAACTTATCCACATAATTAGTGCGTTAAAAGTGCAATACATTTCTAACGGCTGAAAATTTTCTAAACTTATGATCTGCCACTTTTTTTGAAATCGTGTTCAATTTTAATTTTAGAAATATTAGTTTTTCTTGTCAGTAAAATTACTTGAAACTCAGTGGAAATGCTTTTAACTTATCCACATAATTAGTGCGTTAAAAGTGCAATACATTTCTAACGGCTGAAAATTGTCTAAACTTATGATCTGCAAATTTTTGTAAAATCGCCTTCTACTCAATTTTGATTTCAGAAACATTAGTTTTTCTTGTCAGTAAAATTACTTGGAAGTCAGTGGAAATGCTTTTAACTTATCTACATAATTAGTTCTTTAAAATTGCAATACATTTCGAACGGCTAAAAATTGTCTTAACTTATGAGCTGGAACTTTTTTTAAAATCGCCTTCTACTCAATTTTAATTTTAGAAACATTGGTTTTTCTTGTCAGTAAAATTACTTGAAAGTCAGTGGAAATGCTTTTAACTTATACACATAATTAGTGCGTTAAAATTGCAATACATTTCAAACGGCTGAAAATTGTCTAAACTTATGATCTGCCACTTTTTTTGAAATCGTGTTCAATTTTAATTTTAGAAACATTAGTTTTTCTTGTCAGTAAAATTACTTGAAAGTCAGTGGAAATGCTTTTAACTTATCCACATAATTAGTGCGTTAAAATTGCAATACATTTCAAACGGCTGAAAATTGTCTAAACTTATGATCTGCCACTTTTTTTGAAATCGTGTTCAATTTTAATTTTAAAAACATTAGTTTTTCTTGTCAAAAAAATTACTTGAAACTCAATGGAAAGGCTTTTAACTTATCCACATAATTAGTGCGTTAAAATTGCAATACATTTCAAAGTGCTGAAAATAGTCTAAATTTATGATCTGCAATTTTTTTTCAAATCGCCTTCTACTCAATTTTGATTTTAGAAACATTGGTTTTTCTTGTCAGTAAAATTACTTGAAAGTCAGTGGAAATGCTTTTAACTTATCCACATAATTAGTGCGTTAAAACTGCAATACATTTCAAACGGATGAAAATTGTCTAAACTTATGATCTGCCACTTTTTTTGAAATCGTGTTCAATTTTAATTTTAGAAACATTAGTTTTTCTTGTCAGTAAAATTACTTGAAACTCAGTGGAAATGCTTTTAACTTATCCACATAATTAGTGCGTTAAAAGTGCAATACATTTCTAACGGCTGAAAATTGTCTAAACTTATGATCTGCAAATTTTTGTAAAATCGCCTTCTACTCAATTTTGATTTCAGAAACATTAGTTTTTCTTGTCAGTAAAATTACTTGGAAGTCAGTGGAAATGCTTTTAACTTATCCACATAATTAGTGCGTTAAAATTGCAATACATTTCAAACGGATGAATATTGTCTAAACTTATGATCTGCCACTTTTTTTGAAATCGTGTTCAATTTTAATTTTAGAAACATTAGTTTTTCTTGTCAGTAAAATTACTTGAAAGTCAGTGGAAATGCTTTTAACTTATCCACATAATTAGTGCGTTAAAAGTGCAAAACATTTCAAACGGCTGAAAATTGTCTAAACTTATGATCTGCAAATTTTTGTAAAATCGCCTTCTACTCAATTTTGATTTCAGAAACATTAGTTTTTCTTGTCAGTAAAATTACTTGGAAGTCAGTGGAAATGCTTTTAACTTATCTACATAATTAGTTCGTTAAAATTGCAATACATTTCGAACGGCTAAAAATGATCTTAACTTATGAGCTGGAACTTTTTTTCAAATCGCCTTCTACTCAATTTTAATTTTAGAAACATTGGTTTTTCTTGTCAGTAAAATTACTTGAAAGTCAGTGGAAATGCTTTTAACTTATACACATAATTAGTGCGTTAAAATTGCAATACATTTCAAACGGCTGAAAATTGTCTAAACTTATGATCTGCCACTTTTTTTGAAATCGTGTTCAATTTTAATTTTAGAAACATTAGTTTTTCTTGTCAGTAAAATTACTTGAAACTCAGTGGAAATGCTTTTAACTTATCCACATAATTAGTGCGTTAAAAGTGCAATACATTTCTAACGGCTGAAAATTGTCTAAACTTATGATCTGCAATTTTTTTTCAAATCGCCTTCTACTCAATTTTGAATTCAGAAACCTTAGTTTTTCTTGTCAGTAAAATTACTTGAAAGTCAGTGGAAATGCTTTTAACTTATACACATAATTAGTGCGTTAAAATTGCAATACATTTCTAACGGCTGAAAATTGTCTAAACTTATGATCTGCAAATTTTTGTAAAATCGCCTTCTACTCAATTTTGATTTCAGAAACATTAGTTTTTCTTGTCAGTAAAATTACTTGGAAGTCAGTGGAAATGCTTTTAACTTATCTACATAATTAGTTCGTTAAAATTGCAATACAATTCAAAGTGCTGAAAATTGTCTAAACTTATGATCTGTAATATTTTTTCAAATCGCCTTCTAACTCAATTTTGATTTTAGAAACATAGTTTTTTCTGGTCAATAGAATTACTTGAAAGTCAGTGGAAATCCTTTTAACTTATCCACATAATTAGTGCGTTAAAAGTGCAATACATTTCTAACGGCTGAAAATTTTCTAAACTTATGATCTGCCACTTTTTTTGAAATCGTGTTCAATTTTAATTTTAAAAACATTAGTTTTTCTTGTCAGTAAAATTACTTGAAACTCAATGGAAATGCTTTTAACTTATCCACATAATTAGTGCGTTAAAATTGCAATACATTTCAAACGGATGAAAATTGTCTAAACTTATGATCTGCCACTTTTTTTGAAATCGTGTTCAATTTTAATTTTAGAAATATTAGTTTTTCTTGTCAGTAAAATTACTTGAAACTCAGTGGAAATGCTTTTAACTTATCCACATAATTAGTGCGTTAAAAGTGCAATACATTTCTAACGGCTGAAAATTGTCTAAACTTATGATCTGCAAATTTTTGTAAAATCGCCTTCTACTCAATTTTGATTTCAGAAACATTAGTTTTTCTTGTCAGTAAAATTACTTGGAAGTCAGTGGAAATGCTTTTAACTTATCTACATAATTAGTTCTTTAAAATTGCAATACATTTCGAACGGCTAAAAATTGTCTTAACTTATGAGCTGGAACTTTTTTTTAAATCGCCTTCTACTCAATTTTAATTTTAGAAACATTGGTTTTTCTTGTCAGTAAAATTACTTGAAAGTCAGTGGAAATGCTTTTAACTTATACACATAATTAGTGCGTTAAAATTGCAATACATTTCAAACGGCTGAAAATTGTCTAAACTTATGATCTGCCACTTTTTTTGAAATCGTGTTCAATTTTAATTTTAGAAACATTAGTTTTTCTTGTCAGTAAAATTACTTGAAAGTCAGTGGAAATGCTTTTAACTTATCCACATAATTAGTGCGTTAAAATTGCAATACATTTCAAACGGCTGAAAATTGTCTAAACTTATGATCTGCCACTTTTTTTGAAATCGTGTTCAATTTTAATTTTAAAAACATTAGTTTTTCTTGTCAAAAAAATTACTTGAAACTCAATGGAAAGGCTTTTAACTTATCCACATAATTAGTGCGTTAAAATTGCAATACATTTCAAAGTGCTGAAAATAGTCTAAATTTATGATCTGCAATTTTTTTTCAAATCGCCTTCTACTCAATTTTGATTTTAGAAACATTGGTTTTTCTTGTCAGTAAAAATTACTTGAAAGTCAGTGGAAATGCTTTTAACTTATCCACATAATTAGTGCGTTAAAAGTGCAATACATTTCTAACAGCTGAAAATTGTCTAAACTTATGATCTGCAAATTTTTGTAAAATCGCCTTCTACTCAATTTTGATTTCAGAAACATTAGTTTTTCTTGTCAGTAAAATTACTTGGAAGTCAGTGGAAATGCTTTTAACTTATCTACATAATTAGTTCGTTAAAATTGCAATACAATTCAAAGTGCTGAAAATTGTCTAAACTTATGATCTGTAATATTTTTTCAAATCGCCTTCTAACTCAATTTTGATTTTAGAAACATAGTTTTTTCTGGTCAATAGAATTACTTGAAAGTCAGTGGAAATCCTTTTAACTTATCCACATAATTAGTGCGTTAAAACTGCAATACATTTCAAACGGATGAAAATTGTCTAAACTTATGATCTGCCACTTTTTTTGAAATCGTGTTCAATTTTAATTTTAGAAACATTAGTTTTTCTTGTCAGTAAAATTACTTGACACTCAGTGGAAATGCTTTTAACTTATCCACATAATTAGTGCGTTAAAAGTGCAATACATTTCTAACGGCTGAAAATTGTCTAAACTTATGATCTGCAAATTTTTGTAAAATCGCCTTCTACTCAATTTTGATTTCAGAAACATTAGTTTTTCTTGTCAGTAAAATTACTTGGAATTCAGTGGAAATGCTTTTAACTTATCCACATAATTAGTGCGTAAAAATTGCAATACATTTCAAACGGCTGAAAATTGTCTAAACTTATGATCTGCCACTTTTTTTGAAATCGTGTTCAATTTTAATTTTAGAAACATTAGTTTTTCTTGTCAGTAAAATTACTTGAAAGTCAGTGGAAATGCTTTTAACTTATCCACATAATTAGTGCGTTAAAATTGCAATACATTTCAAACGGCTGAAAATTGTCTAAACTTATGATCTGCCACTTTTTTTGAAATCGTGTTCAATTTTAATTTTAACAACATTAGTTTTTCTTGTCAAAAAAATTACTTGAAACTCAATGGAAATGCTTTTAACTTATCCACATAATTAGTGCGTTAAAATTGCAATACATTTCAAAGTGCTGAAAATAGTCTAAATTTATGATCTGCAATTTTTTTTCAAATCGTCTTCTACTCAATTTTGATTTTAGAAACATTGGTTTTTCTTGTCAGTAAAATTACTTGAAAGTCAGTGGAAATGCTTTTAACTTATCCACATAATTAGTGCGTTAAAAGTGCAATACATTTCTAACGGCTGAAAATTGTCTAAACTTATGATCTGCAAATTTTTGTAAAATCGCCTTCTACTCAATTTTGATTTCAGAAACATTAGTTTTTCTTGTCAGTAAAATTACTTGGAAGTCAGTGGAAATGCTTTTAACTTATCTACATAATTAGTTCGTTAAATTTGCAATACAATTCAAAGTGCTGAAAATTGTCTAAACTTATGATCTGTAATATTTTTTCAAATCGCCTTCTAACTCAATTTTGATTTTAGAAACATAGTTTTTTCTGGTCAATAGAATTACTTGAAAGTCAGTGGAAATCCTTTTAACTTATCCACATAATTAGTGCGTTAAAAGTGCAATACATTTCTAACGGCTGAAAATTTTCTAAACTTATGATCTGCCACTTTTTTTGAAATCGTGTTCAATTTTAATTTTAGAAATATTAGTTTTTCTTGTCAGTAAAATTACTTGAAACTCAGTGGAAATGCTTTTAACTTATCCACATAATTAGTGCGTTAAAAGTGCAATACATTTCTAACGGCTGAAAATTGTCTAAACTTATGATCTGCAAATTTTTGTAAAATCGCCTTCTACTCAATTTTGATTTCAGAAACATTAGTTTTTCTTGTCAGTAAAATTACTTGGAAGTCAGTGGAAATGCTTTTAACTTATCTACATAATTAGTTCTTTAAAATTGCAATACATTTCGAACGGCTAAAAATTGTCTTAACTTATGAGCTGGAACTTTTTTTTAAAAGGCCTTCTACTCAATTTTAATTTTAGAAACATTGGTTTTTCTTGTCAGTAAAATTACTTGAAAGTCAGTGGAAATGCTTTTAACTTATACACATAATTAGTGCGTTAAAATTGCAATACATTTCAAACGGCTGAAAATTGTCTAAACTTATGATCTGCCACTTTTTTTGAAATCGTGTTCAATTTTAATTTTAGAAACATTAGTTTTTCTTGTCAGTAAAATTACTTGAAAGTCAGTGGAAATGCTTTTAACTTATCCACATAATTAGTGCGTTAAAATTGCAATACATTTCAAACGGCTGAAAATTGTCTAAACTTATGATCTGCCACTTTTTTTGAAATCGTGTTCAATTTTAATTTTAAAAACATTAGTTTTTCTTGTCAAAAAAATTACTTGAAACTCAATGGAAAGGCTTTTAACTTATCCACATAATTAGTGCGTTAAAATTGCAATACATTTCAAAGTGCTGAAAATAGTCTAAATTTATGATCTGCAATTTTTTTTCAAATCGCCTTCTACTCAATTTTGATTTTAGAAACATTGGTTTTTCTTGTCAGTAAAATTACTTGAAAGTCAGTGGAAATGCTTTTAACTTATCCACATAATTAGTGCGTTAAAAGTGCAATACATTTCTAACAGCTGAAAATTGTCTAAACTTATGATCTGCAAATTTTTGTAAAATCGCCTTCTACTCAATTTTGATTTCAGAAACATTAGTTTTTCTTGTCAGTAAAATTACTTGGAAGTCAGTGGAAATGCTTTTAACTTATCTACATAATTAGTTCGTTAAAATTGCAATACAATTCAAAGTGCTGAAAATTGTCTAAACTTATGATCTGTAATATTTTTTCAAATCGCCTTCTAACTCAATTTTGATTTTAGAAACATAGTTTTTTCTGGTCAATAGAATTACTTGAAAGTCAGTGGAAATCCTTTTAACTTATCCACATAATTAGTGCGTTAAAACTGCAATACATTTCAAACGGATGAAAATTGTCTAAACTTATGATCTGCCACTTTTTTTGAAATCGTGTTCAATTTTAATTTTAGAAACATTAGTTTTTCTTGTCAGTAAAATTACTTGACACTCAGTGGAAATGCTTTTAACTTATCCACATAATTAGTGCGTTAAAAGTGCAATACATTTCTAACGGCTGAAAATTGTCTAAACTTATGATCTGCAAATTTTTGTAAAATCGCCTTCTACTCAATTTTGATTTCAGAAACATTAGTTTTTCTTGTCAGTAAAATTACTTGGAATTCAGTGGAAATGCTTTTAACTTATCCACATAATTAGTGCGTTAAAATTGCAATACATTTCAAACGGATGAAAATTGTCTAAACTTATGATCTGCCACTTTTTTTGAAATCTTGTTCAATTTTAATTTTAGAAATATTAGTTTTTCTTGTCAGTAAAATTACTTGAAACTCAGTGGAAATACTTTTAACTTATCCACATAATTAGTGCGTTAAAATTGTAATACATTTCAAACGGCTGAAAATTGTCTAAACTTATGATCTGCCACTTTTTTTGAAATCGTGTTCAATTTTAATTTTAGAAATATTAGTTTTTCTTGTCAGTAAAATTACTTGAAACTCAGTGGAAATGCTTTTAACTTATCCACATAATTAGTGCGTTAAAAGTGCAATACATTTCTAACGGCTGAAAATTGTCTAAACTTATGATCTGCCACTTTTTTTGAAATCGTGTTCAATTTTAATTTTAAAAACATTAGTTTTTCTTGTCAAAAAAATTACTTGAAACTCAATGGAAATGCTTTTAACTTATCCACATAATTAGTGCGTTAAAATTGCAATACATTTTAAAGTGCTGAAAATAGTCTAAATTTATGATCTGCAATTTTTTTTCAAATCGCCTTCTAACTCAATTTTGATTTTAGAAACATAGTTTTTTCTGGTCAATAGAATTACTTGAAAGTCAGTGGAAATCCTTTTAACTTATCCACATAATTAGTGCGTTAAAACTGCAATACATTTCAAACGGATGAAAATTGTCTAAACTTATGATCTGCCACTTTTTTTGAAATCGTGTTCAATTTTAATTTTAGAAACATTAGTTTTTCTTGTCAGTAAAATTACTTAACACTCAGTCGAAATGCTTTTAACTTATCCACATAATTAGTGCGTTAAAAGTGCAATACATTTCTAACGGCTGAAAATTGTCTAAACTTATGATCTGCAAATTTTTGTAAAATCGCCTTCTACTCAATTTTGATTTCAGAAACATTAGTTTTTCTTGTCAGTAAAATTACTTGGAATTCAGTGGAAATGCTTTTAACTTATCCACATAATTAGTGCGTTAAAATTGCAATACATTTCAAACGGATGAAAATTGTCTAAACTTATGATCTGCCACTTTTTTTGAAATCGTGTTCAATTTTAATTTTAGAAATATTAGTTTTTCTTGTCAGTAAAATTACTTGAAACTCAGTGGAAATACTTTTAACTTATCCACATAATTAGTGCGTTAAAATTGTAATACATTTCAAACGGATGAAAATTGTCTAAACTTATGATCTGCCACTTTTTTTGAAATCGTGTTCAATTTTAATTTTAGAAATATTAGTTTTTCTTGTCAGTAAAATTACTTGAAACTCAGTGGAAATGCTTTTAACTTATCCACATAATTAGTGCGTTAAAAGTGCAATACATTTCTAACGGCTGAAAATTGTCTAAACTTATGATCTGCAAATTTTTGTAAAATCGCCTTCTACTCAATTTTGATTTCAGAAACATTAGTTTTTCTTGTCAGTAAAATTACTTGGAAGTCAGTGGAAATGCTTTTAACTTATCTACATAATTAGTTCTTTAAAATTGCAATACATTTCGAACGGCTAAAAATTGTCTTAACTTATGAGCTGGAACTTTTTTTTAAATCGCCTTCTACTCAATTTTAATTTTAGAAACATTGGTTTTTCTTGTCAGTAAAATTACTTGAAAGTCAGTGGAAATGCTTTTAACTTATACACATAATAAGTGCGTTAAAATTGCAATACATTTCAAACGGCTGAAAATTGTCTAAACTTATGATCTGCCACTTTTTTTGAAATCGTGTTCAATTTTAATTTTAGAAACATTAGTTTTTCTTGTCAGTAAAATTACTTGAAAGTCAGTGGAAATGCTTTTAACTTATCCACATAATTAGTGCGTTAAAATTGCAATACATTTCAAACGGCTGAAAATTGTCTAAACTTATGATCTGCCACTTTTTTTGAAATCGTGTTCAATTTTAATTTTAAAAACATTAGTTTTTCTTGTCAAAAAAATTACTTGAAACTCAATGGAAATGCTTTTAACTTATCCACATAATTAGTGCGTTAAAATTGCAATACATTTCAAAGTGCTGAAAATAGTCTAAATTTATGATCTGCAATTTTTTTTCAAATCGCCTTCTAACTCAATTTTGATTTTAGAAACATAGTTTTTTCTGGTCAATAGAATTACTTGAAAGTCAGTGGAAATCCTTTTAACTTATCCACATAATTAGTGCGTTAAAACTGCAATACATTTCAAACGGATGAAAATTGTCTAAACTTATGATCTGCCACTTTTTTTGAAATCGTGTTCAATTTTAATTTTAGAAACATTAGTTTTTCTTGTCAGTAAAATTACTTAACACTCAGTGGAAATGCTTTTAACTTATCCACATAATTAGTGCGTTAAAAGTGCAATACATTTCTAACGGCTGAAAATTGTCTAAACTTATGATCTGCAAATTTTTGTAAAATCGCCTTCTACTCAATTTTGATTTCAGAAACATTAGTTTTTCTTGTCAGTAAAATTACTTGGAATTCAGTGGAAATGCTTTTAACTTATCCACATAATTAGTGCGTTAAAATTGCAATACATTTCAAACGGATGAAAATTGTCTAAACTTATGATCTGCCACTTTTTTTGAAATCGTGTTCAATTTTAATTTTAGAAATATTAGTTTTTCTTGTCAGTAAAATTACTTGAAACTCAGTGGAAATACTTTTAACTTATCCACATAATTAGTGCGTTAAAATTGTAATACATTTCAAACGGATGAAAATTGTCTAAACTTATGATCTGCCACTTTTTTTGAAATCGTGTTCAATTTTAATTTTAGAAATATTAGTTTTTCTTGTCAGTAAAATTACTTGAAACTCAGTGGAAATGCTTTTAACTTATCCACATAATTAGTGCGTTAAAAGTGCAATACATTTCTAACGGCTGAAAATTGTCTAAACTTATGATCTGCAAATTTTTGTAAAATCGCCTTCTACTCAATTTTGATTTCAGAAACATTAGTTTTTCTTGTCAGTAAAATTACTTGGAAGTCAGTGGAAATGCTTTTAACTTATCTACATAATTAGTTCTTTAAAATTGCAATACATTTCGAACGGCTAAAAATTGTCTTAACTTATGAGCTGGAACTTTTTTTTAAATCGCCTTCTACTCAATTTTAATTTTAGAAACATTGGTTTTTCTTGTCAGTAAAATTACTTGAAAGTCAGTGGAAATGCTTTTAACTTATACACATAATAAGTGCGTTAAAATTGCAATACATTTCAAACGGATGAAAATTGTCTAAACTTATGATCTGCCACTTTTTTTGAAATCGTGTTCAATTTTAATTTTAGAAACATTAGTTTTTCTTGTCAGTAAAATTACTTGAAAGTCAGTGGAAATGCTTTTAACTTATCCACATAATTAGTGCGTTAAAATTGCAATACATTTCAAACGGCTGAAAATTGTCTAAACTTATGATCTGCCACTTTTTTTGAAATCGTGTTCAATTTTAATTTTAAAAACATTAGTTTTTCTTGTCAAAAAAATTACTTGAAACTCAATGGAAATGCTTTTAACTTATCCACATAATTAGTGCGTTAAAATTGCAATACATTTCAAAGTGCTGAAAATAGTCTAAATTTATGATCTGCCATTTTTTTTCAAATCGCCTTCTAACTCAATTTTGATTTTAGAAACATAGTTTTTTCTGGTCAATAGAATTACTTGAAAGTCAGTGGAAATCCTTTTAACTTATCCACATAATTAGTGCGTTAAAACTGCAATACATTTCAAACGGATGAAAATTGTCTAAACTTATGATCTGCCACTTTTTTTGAAATCGTGTTCAATTTTAATTTTAGAAACATTAGTTTTTCTTGTCAGTAAAATTACTTAACACTCAGTGGAAATGCTTTTAACTTATCCACATAATTAGTGCGTTAAAAGTGCAATACATTTCTAACGGCTGAAAATTGTCTAAACTTATGATCTGCAAATTTTTGTAAAATCGCCTTCTACTCAATTTTGATTTCAGAAACATTAGTTTTTCTTGTCAGTAAAATTACTTGGAATTCAGTGGAAATGCTTTTAACTTATCCACATAATTAGTGCGTTAAAATTGCAATACATTTCAAACGGATGAAAATTGTCTAAACTTATGATCTGCCACTTTTTTTGAAATCGTGTTCAATTTTAATTTTAGAAATATTAGTTTTTCTTGTCAGTAAAATTACTTGAAACTCAGTGGAAATACTTTTAACTTATCCACATAATTAGTGCGTTAAAATTGTAATACATTTCAAACGGATGAAAATTGTCTAAACTTATGATCTGCCACTTTTTATGAAATCGTGTTCAATTTTAATTTTAGAAATATTAGTTTTTCTTGTCAGTAAAATTACTTGAAACTCAGTGGAAATGCTTTTAACTTATCCACATAATTAGTGCGTTAAAAGTGCAATACATTTCTAACGGCTGAAAATTGTCTAAACTTATGATCTGCAAATTTTTGTAAAATCGCCTTCTACTCAATTTTGATTTCAGAAACATTAGTTTTTCTTGTCAGTAAAATTACTTGGAAGTCAGTGGAAATGCTTTTAACTTATCTACATAATTAGTTCTTTAAAATTGCAATACATTTCGAACGGCTAAAAATTGTCTTAACTTATGAGCTGGAACTTTTTTTAAAATCGCCTTCTACTCAATTTTAATTTTAGAAACATTGGTTTTTCTTGTCAGTAAAATTACTTGAAAGTCAGTGGAAATGCTTTTAACTTATACACATAATTAGCGCGTTAAAATTGCAATACATTTCAAACGGCTGAAAATTGTCTAAACTTATGATCTGCCACTTTTTTTGAAATCGTGTTCAATTTTAATTTTAGAAACATTAGTTTTTCTTGTCAGTAAAATTATTTGAAAGTCAGTGGAAATGCTTTTAACTTATACACATAATTAGTGCGTTAAAATTGCAATACAATTCAAAGTGCTGAAAATTGTCTAAACTTATGATCTGTAATATTTTTTCAAATCGCCTTCTAACTCAATTTTGATTTTAGAAACATAGTTTTTTCTGGTCAATAAAATTACTTGAAAGTCAGTGGAAATGCTTTTAACTTATCCACATAATTAGTGCGTTACAATTGCAATACATTTCAAACGGCTGAAAATTGTCTAAACTTTTATCTGCCACTTTTTTTGAAATCGTGTTCAATTTGAATTTTAGAAACATTAGTTTTTCTTGTCAGTAAAATTACTTGAAACTCAATGGAGATGCTTTTAACTTATCCACATAATTAGTGCGTTAAAATTGCAATACATTTCAAAGTGCTGAAAATAGTCTAAACTTATGATCTGCAATTTTTTTTCAAATCGCCTTCTACTCAATTTTGATTTTAGAAACATTGGTTTTTCTTGTCAGTAAAATTACTTGAAAGTCAGTGGAAATGCTTTTAACTTATCCACATAATTAGTGCGTTAAAAGTGCAATACATTTCTAACGGCTGAAAATTGTCTAAACTTATGATCTGCAAATTTTTGTAAAATCGCCTTCTACTCAATTTTAATTTTAGAAACATTGGTTTTTCTTGTCAGTAAAATTACTTGAAAGTCAGTGGAAAGGCTTTTAACTTATACACATAATTAGAGCGTTAAAATTGCAATACAATTCAAAGTGCTGAAAATTGTCTAAACTTATGATCTGTAATATTTTTTTCAAATCGCCTTCTAACTCAATTTTGATTTTAGAAACATAGTTTTTTCTGGTCAATAAAATTACTTGAAAGTCAGTGGAAATCCTTTTAACTTATACACATAATTAGTGCGTTAAAAGTGCAATACATTTCTAACGGCTGAAAATTTTCTAAACTTATGATCTGCCACTTTTTTTGAAATCGTGTTCAATTTTAATTTTAGAAATATTAGTTTTTCTTGTCAGTAAAATTACTTGAAACTCAGTGGAAATGCTTTTAACTTATCCACATAATTAGTGCGTTAAAAGTGCAATACATTTCTAACGGCTGAAAATTGTCTAAACTTATGATCTGCAAATTTTTGTAAAATCGCCTTCTACTCAATTTTGATTTCAGAAACATTAGTTTTTCTTGTCAGTAAAATTACTTGGAAGTCAGTGGAAATGCTTTTAACTTATCTACATAATTAGTTCGTTAAAATTGCAATACAATTCAAAGTGCTGAAAATTGTCTAAACTTATGATCTGTAATATTTTTTCAAATCGCCTTCTAACTCAATTTTGATTTTAGAAACATAGTTTTTTCTGGTCAATAGAATTACTTGAAAGTCAGTGGAAATCCTTTTAACTTATCCACATAATTAGTGCGTTAAAACTGCAATACATTTCAAACGGATGAAAATTGTCTAAACTTATGATCTGCCACTTTTTTTGAAATCGTGTTCAATTTTAATTTTAGAAACATTAGTTTTTCTTGTCAGTAAAATTACTTGAAACTCAGTGGAAATGCTTTTAACTTATCCACATAATTAGTGCGTTAAAAGTGCAATACATTTCTAACGGCTGAAAATTGTCTAAACTTATGATCTGCAAATTTTTGTAAAATCGCCTTCTACTCAATTTTGATTTCAGAAACATTAGTTTTTCTTGTCAGTAAAATTACTTGGAAGTCAGTGGAAATGCTTTTAACTTATCTACATAATTAGTTCGTTAAAATTGCAATACAATTCAAAGTGCTGAAAATTGTCTAAACTTATGATCTGTAATATTTTTTCAAATCGCCTTCTAACTCAATTTTGATTTTAGAAACATAGTTTTTTCTGGTCAATAAAATTACTTGAAAGTCAGTGGAAATCCTTTTAACTTATACACATAATTAGTGCGTTAAAAGTGCAATACATTTCTAACGGCTGAAAATTGTCTAAACTTATGATCTGCAAATTTTTGTAAAATCGCCTTCTACTCAATTTTGATTTTAGAAACATAGTTTTTTCTGGTCAATAGAATTACTTGAAAGTCAGTGGAAATCCTTTTAACTTATCCACATAATTAGTGCGTTAAAACTGCAATACATTTCAAACGGCTGAAAATTGTCTAAACTTATGATCTGCCACTTTTTTTGAAATCGTGTTCTATTTTAATTTTAGAAACATTAGTTTTTCTTGTCAGTAAAATTACTTGAAAGTCAGTGGAAATGCTTTTAACTTATCCACATAATTAGTGCGTTAAAATTGCAATACATTTCAAACGGCTGAAAATTGTCTAAACTTATGATCTGCCACTTTTTTTGAAATCGTGTTCAATTTTAATTTTAAAAACATTAGTTTTTCTTGTCAAAAAAATTACTTGAAACTCAATGGAAATGCTTTTAACTTATCCACATAATTAGTGCGTTAAAATTGCAATACATTTCAAAGTGCTGAAAATAGTCTAAATTTATGATCTGCAATTTTTTTTCAAATCGCCTTCTACTCAATTTTGATTTTAGAAACATTGGTTTTTCTTGTCAGTAAAATTACTTGAAAGTCAGTGGAAATGCTTTTAACTTATCCACATAATTAGTGCGTTAAAAGTGCAATACATTTCTAACGGCTGAAAATTTTCTAAACTTATGATCTGCCACTTTTTTTGAAATCGTGTTCAATTTTAATTTTAGAAATATTAGTTTTTCTTGTCAGTAAAATTACTTGAAACTCAGTGGAAATGCTTTTAACTTATCCACATAATTAGTGCGTTAAAAGTGCAATACATTTCTAACGGCTGAAAATTGTCTAAACTTATGATCTGCAAATTTTTGTAAAATCGCCTTCTACTCAATTTTGATTTCAGAAACATTAGTTTTTCTTGTCAGTAAAATTACTTGGAAGTCAGTGGAAATGCTTTTAACTTATCTACATAATTAGTTCGTTAAAATTGCAATACAATTCAAAGTGCTGAAAATTGTCTAAACTTATGATCTGTAATATTTTTTCAAATCGCCTTCTAACTCAATTTTGATTTTAGAAACATAGTTTTTTCTGGTCAATAGAATTACTTGAAAGTCAGTGGAAATCCTTTTAACTTATCCACATAATTAGTGCGTTAAAACTGCAATACATTTCAAACGGATGAAAATTGTCTAAACTTATGATCTGCCACTTTTTTTGAAATCGTGTTCAATTTTAATTTTAGAAACATTAGTTTTTCTTGTCAGTAAAATTACTTGAAACTCAGTGGAAATGCTTTTAACTTATCCACATAATTAGTGCGTTAAAAGTGCAATACATTTCTAACGGCTGAAAATTGTCTAAACTTATGATCTGCAAATTTTTGTAAAATCGCCTTCTACTCAATTTTGATTTCAGAAACATTAGTTTTTCTTGTCAGTAAAATTACTTGGAAGTCAGTGGAAATGCTTTTAACTTATCCACATAATTAGTGCGTTAAAATTGCAATACATTTCAAACGGATGAATATTGTCTAAACTTATGATCTGCCACTTTTTTTGAAATCGTGTTCAATTTTAATTTTAGAAACATTAGTTTTTCTTGTCAGTAAAATTACTTGAAAGTCAGTGGAAATGCTTTTAACTTATCCACATAATTAGTGCGTTAAAAGTGCAATACATTTCTAACGGCTGAAAATTGTCTAAACTTATGATCTGCAAATTTTTGTAAAATCGCCTTCTACTCAATTTTGATTTCAGAAACATTAGTTTTTCTTGTCAGTAAAATTACTTGGAAGTCAGTGGAAATGCTTTTAACTTATCTACATAATTAGTTCGTTAAAATTGCAATACAATTCAAAGTGCTGAAAATTGTCTAAACTTATGATCTGTAATATTTTTTCAAATCGCCTTCTAACTCAATTTTGATTTTAGAAACATAGTTTTTTCTGGTCAATAAAATTACTTGAAAGTCAGTGGAAATCCTTTTAACTTATACACATAATTAGTGCGTTAAAAGTGCAATACATTTCTAACGGCTGAAAATTGTCTAAACTTATGATCTGCAAATTTTTGTAAAATCGCCTTCTACTCAATTTTGATTTTAGAAACATAGTTTTTTCTGGTCAATAGAATTACTTGAAAGTCAGTGGAAATCCTTTTAACTTATCCACATAATTAGTGCGTTAAAACTGCAATACATTTCAAACGGATGAAAATTGTCTAAACTTATGATCTGCCACTTTTTTTGAAATCGTGTTCAATTTTAATTTTAGAAATATTAGTTTTTCTTGTCAGTAAAATTACTTGAAACTCAGTGGAAATGCTTTTAACTTATCCACATAATTAGTGCGTTAAAAGTGCAATACATTTCTAACGGCTGAAAATTGTCTAAACTTATGATCTGCAAATTTTTGTAAAATCGCCTTCTACTCAATTTTGATTTCAGAAACATTAGTTTTTCTTGTCAGTAAAATTACTTGGAAGTCAGTGGAAATGCTTTTAACTTATCTACATAATTAGTTCTTTAAAATTGCAATACATTTCGAACGGCTAAAAATTGTCTTAACTTATGAGCTGGAACTTTTTTTTAAATCGCCTTCTACTCAATTTTAATTTTAGAAACATTGGTTTTTCTTGTCAGTAAAATTACTTGAAAGTCAGTGGAAATGCTTTTAACTTATACACATAATAAGTGCGTTAAAATTGCAATACATTTCAAACGGCTGAAAATTGTCTAAACTTATGATCTGCCACTTTTTTTGAAATCGTGTTCTATTTTAATTTTAGAAACATTAGTTTTTCTTGTCAGTAAAATTACTTGAAAGTCAGTGGAAATGCTTTTAACTTATCCACATAATTAGTGCGTTAAAATTGCAATACATTTCAAACGGCTGAAAATTGTCTAAACTTATGATCTGCCACTTTTTTTGAAATCGTGTTCAATTTTAATTTTAAAAACATTAGTTTTTCTTGTCAAAAAAATTACTTGAAACTCAATGGAAATGCTTTTAACTTATCCACATAATTAGTGCGTTAAAATTGCAATACATTTCAAAGTGCTGAAAATAGTCTAAATTTATGATCTGCAATTTTTTTTCAAATCGCCTTCTACTCAATTTTGATTTTAGAAACATTGGTTTTTCTTGTCAGTAAAATTACTTGAAAGTCAGTGGAAATGCTTTTAACTTATCCACATAATTAGTGCGTTAAAAGTGCAATACATTTCTAACGGCTGAAAATTGTCTAAACTTATGATCTGCAAATTTTTGTAAAATCGCCTTCTACTCAATTTTGATTTCAGAAACATTAGTTTTTCTTGTCAGTAAAATTACTTGGAAGTCAGTGGAAATGCTTTTAACTTATCTACATAATTAGTTCGTTAAAATTGCAATACAATTCAAAGTGCTGAAAATTGTCTAAACTTATGATCTGTAATATTTTTTCAAATCGCCTTCTAACTCAATTTTGATTTTAGAAACATAGTTTTTTCTGGTCAATAGAATTACTTGAAAGTCAGTGGAAATCCTTTTAACTTATCCACATAATTAGTGCGTTAAAACTGCAATACATTTCAAACGGATGAAAATTGTCTAAACTTATGATCTGCCACTTTTTTTGAAATCGTGTTCAATTTTAATTTTAGAAACATTAGTTTTTCTTGTCAGTAAAATTACTTGAAACTCAGTGGAAATGCTTTTAACTTATCCACATAATTAGTGCGTTAAAAGTGCAATACATTTCTAACGGCTGAAAATTGTCTAAACTTATGATCTGCAAATTTTTGTAAAATCGCCTTCTACTCAATTTTGATTTCAGAAACATTAGTTTTTCTTGTCAGTAAAATTACTTGGAAGTCAGTGGAAATGCTTTTAACTTATCCACATAATTAGTGCGTTAAAATTGCAATACATTTCAAACGGATGAATATTGTCTAAACTTATGATCTGCCACTTTTTTTGAAATCGTGTTCAATTTTAATTTTAGAAACATTAGTTTTTCTTGTCAGTAAAATTACTTGAAAGTCAGTGGAAATGCTTTTAACTTATCCACATAATTAGTGCGTTAAAAGTGCAATACATTTCTAACGGCTGAAAATTGTCTAAACTTATGATCTGCAAATTTTTGTAAAATCGCCTTCTACTCAATTTTGATTTCAGAAACATTAGTTTTTCTTGTCAGTAAAATTACTTGGAAGTCAGTGGAAATGCTTTTAACTTATCTACATAATTAGTTCGTTAAAATTGCAATACAATTCAAAGTGCTGAAAATTGTCTAAACTTATGATCTGTAATATTTTTTCAAATCGCCTTCTAACTCAATTTTGATTTTAGAAACATAGTTTTTTCTGGTCAATAGAATTACTTGAAAGTCAGTGGAAATCCTTTTAACATCCACATAATTAGTGCGTTAAAACTGCAATACATTTCAAACGGATGAAAATTGTCTAAACTTATGATCTGCCACTTTTTTTGAAATCGTGTTCAATTTTAATTTTAGAAACATTAGTTTTTCTTGTCAGTAAAATTACTTGAAACTCAGTGGAAATGCTTTTAACTTATCCACATAATTAGTGCGTTAAAAGTGCAATACATTTCTAACGGCTGAAAATTGTCTAAACTTATGATCTGCAAATTTTTGTAAAATCGCCTTCTACTCAATTTTGATTTCAGAAACATTAGTTTTTCTTGTCAGTAAAATTACTTGGAAGTCAGTGGAAATGCTTTTAACTTATCCAGATAATTAGTGCGTTAAAATTGCAATACATTTCAAACGGATGAATATTGTCTAAACTTATGATCTGCCACTTTTTTTGAAATCGTGTTCAATTTTAATTTTAGAAACATTAGTTTTTCTTGTCAGTAAAATTACTTGAAAGTCAGTGGAAATGCTTTTAACTTATCCACATAATTAGTGCGTTAAAAGTGCAATACATTTCTAACGGCTGAAAATTGTCTAAACTTATGATCTGCCACTTTTTTTGAAATCGTGTTCAATTTTAATTTTAGAAATATTAGTTTTTCTTGTCAGTAAAATTACTTGAAACTCAGTGGAAATGCTTTTAACTTATCCACATAATTAGTGCGTTAAAATTGCAATACATTTCAAACGGATGAAAATTGTCTAAACTTATGATCTGCCACTTTTTTTGAAATCGTGTTCAATTTTAATTTTAGAAATATTAGTTTTTCTTGTCAGTAAAATTACTTGAAACTCAGTGGAAATGCTTTTAACTTATCCACATAATTAGTGCGTTAAAAGTGCAATACATTTCGAACGGCTGAAAATTGTCTTAACTTATGAGCTGGAACTTTTTTTCAAATCGCCTTCTACTCAATTGTAATTTTAGAAACATTGGTTTTTCTTGTCAGTAAAAATACTTGAAAGTCAGTGGAAATGCTTTTAACTTATACACATAATTAGAGCGTTAAAATTGCAATACAATTCAAAGTGCTGAAAATTGTCTAAACTTATGATCTGTAATATTTTTTCAAATCGCCTTCTAACTCAATTTTGATTTTAGAAACATAGTTTTTTCTGGTCAATAAAATTACTTGGAAGTCAGTGGAAATCCTTTTAACTTATCCACATAATTAGTGCGTTAAAATTGCAATACATTTCAAACGGCTGAAAATTGTCTAAACTTTTGATCTGCCACTTTTTTTGAAATCGTGTTCAATTTTAATTTTAGAAACATTAGTTTTTCTTGTCAGTAAAATTACTTGAAAGTCAGTGGAAATGCTTTTAACTTATCCACATAATTAGTGCGTTAAAATTGCAATACATTTCAAACGGCTGAAAATTGTCTAAACTTATGATCTGCCACTTTTTTTGAAATCGTGTTCAATTTTAATTTTAGAAACATTCGTTTTTCTTGTCAGTAAAATTACTTGAAACTCAGTGGAAATGCTTTTAACTTATCCACATAATTAGTGCGTTAAAAGTGCAATACATTTCGAACGGCTGAAAATTGTCTTAACATAATTATGAGCTGGAACTTTTTTTCAAATCGCCTTCTACTCAATTTTAATTTTAGAAACATTGGTTTTTCTTGTCAGTAAAATTACTTGAAAGTCAGTGGAAATGCTTTTAACTTATACACATAATTAGAGCGTTAAAATTGCAATACAATTCAAAGTGCTGAAAATTGTCTAAACTTATGATCTGTAATATTTTTTCAAATCGCCTTCTAACTCAATTTTGATTTTAGAAAAAAAGTTTTTTCTGGTCAATAAAATTACTTGAAAGTCAGTGGAAATCCTTTTAACTTATACACATAATTAGTGCGTTAAAAGTGCAATACATTTCTAACGGCTGAAAATTGTCTAAACTTATGATCTGCAAATTTTTGTAAAATCGCCTTCTACTCAATTTTGATTTCAGAAACATTAGTTTTTCTTGTCAGTAAAATTACTTGGAATTCAGTGGAAATGCTTTTAACTTATCCACATAATTAGTGCGTTAAAAGTGCAATACATTTCTAACGGATGAAAATTGTCTAAACTTATGATCTGCCACTTTTTTTGAAATCGTGTTCAATTTAATTTTAGAAATATTAGTTTTTCTTGTCAGTAAAATTACTTGAAACTCAGTGGAAATGCTTTTAACTTATCCACATAATTAGTGCGTTAAAATTGCAATACATTTCAAACGGATGAAAATTGTCTAAACTTATGATCTGCCACTTTTTTTGAAATCGTGTTCAATTTTAATTTTAGAAATATTAGTTTTTCTTGTCAGTAAAATTACTTGAAACTCAGTGGAAATGCTTTTAACTTATCCACATAATTAGTGCGTTAAAAGTGCAATACATTTCTAACGGCTGAAAATTGTCTAAACTTATGATCTGCAAATTTTTGTAAAATCGCCTTCTACTCAATTTTGATTTCAGAAACATTAGTTTTTCTTGTCAGTAAAATTACTTGGAAGTCAGTGGAAATGCTTTTAACTTATCTACATAATTAGTTCTTTAAAATTGCAATACATTTCGAACGGCTAAAAATTGTCTTAACTTATGAGCTGGAACTTTTTTTAAAATCGCCTTCTACTCAATTTTAATTTTAGAAACATTGGTTTTTTGATGTCAGTAAAATTACTTGAAAGTCAGTGGAAATGCTTTTAACTTTTACACATAATTAGTGCGTTAAAATTGCAATACATTTCAAACGGCTGAAAATTGTCTAAACTTATGATCTGCCACTTTTTTTGAAATCGTGTTCAATTTTAATTTTAGAAACATTAGTTTTTCTTGTCAGTAAAATTACTTGAAACTCAGTGGAAATGCTTTTAACTTATCCACATAATTAGTGCGTTAAAAGTGCAATACATTTCTAACGGCTGAAAATTGTCTAAACTTATGATCTGCAAATTTTTGTAAAATCGCCTTCTACTCAATTTTGATTTCAGAAACATTAGTTTTTCTTGTCAGTAAAATTACTTAGAAGTCAGTGGAAATGCTTTTAACTTATCCACATAATTAGTGCGTTAAAATTGCAATACATTTCAAACGGATGAATATTGTCTAAACTTATGATCTGCTACTTTTTTTGAAATCGTGTTCAATTTTAATTTTAGAAACATTAGTTTTTCTTGTCAGTAAAATTACTTGAAAGTCAGTGGAAATGCTTTTAACTTATCCACATAATTAGTGCGTTAAAAGTGCAATACATTTCTAACGGCTGAAAATTGTCTAAACTTATGATCTGCAAATTTTTGTAAAATCGCCTTCTACTCAATTTTGATTTCAGAAACATTAGTTTTTCTTGTCAGTAAAATTACTTGGAAGTCAGTGGAAATGCTTTTAACTTATCTACATAATTAGTTCGTTAAAATTGCAATACAATTCAAAGTGCTGAAAATTGTCTAAACTTATGATCTGTAATATTTTTTCAAATCGCCTTCTAACTCAATTTTGATTTTAGAAACATAGTTTTTTCTGGTCAATAGAATTACTTGAAAGTCAGTGGAAATCCTTTTAACTTATCCACATAATTAGTGCGTTAAAACTGCAATACATTTCAAACGGATGAAAATTGTCTAAACTTATGATCTGCCACTTTTTTTGAAATCGTGTTCAATTTTAATTTTAGAAATATTAGTTTTTCTTGTCAGTAAAATTACTTGAAACTCAGTGGAAATGCTTTTGACTTATCCACATAATTAGTGCGTTAAAAGTGCAATACATTTCGAACGGCTGAAAATTGTCTTAACTTATGAGCTGGAACTTTTTTTCAAATCGCCTTCTACTCAATTTTAATTTTAGAAACATTGGTTTTTCTTGTCAGTAAAAATACTTGAAAGTCAGTGGAAATGCTTTTAACTTATACACATAATTAGAGCGTTAAAATTGCAATACAATTCAAAGTGCTGAAAATTGTCTAAACTTATGATCTGTAATATTTTTTCAAATCGCCTTCTAACTCAATTTTGATTTTAGAAACATAGTTTTTTCTGGTCAATAAAATTACTTGAAAGTCAGTGGAAATGCTTTTAACTTATCCACATAATTAGTGCGTTAAAATTGCAATACATTTCAAACGGATGAATATTGTCTAAACTTATGATCTGCCCCTTTTTTGAAATCGTGTTCAATTTTAATTTTAGAAACATTAGTTTTTCTTGTCAGTAAAATTACTTGAAAGTCAGTGGAAATGCTTTTAACTTATCCACATAATTAGTGCGTTACAATTGCAATACATTTCAAACGGCTGAAAATTGTCTAAACTTTTATCTGCCACTTTTTTTGAAATCGTGTTCAATTTGAATTTTAGAAACATTAGTTTTTCTTGTCAGTAAAATTACTTGAAACTCAATGGAGATGCTTTTAACTTATCCACATAATTAGTGCGTTAAAATTGCAATACATTTCAAAGTGCTGAAAATAGTCTAAACTTATGATCTGCAATTTTTTTTCAAATCGCCTTCTACTCAATTTTGATTTTAGAAACATTGGTTTTTCTTGTCAGTAAAATTACTTGAAAGTCAGTGGAAATGCTTTTAACTTATCCACATAATTAGTGCGTTAAAAGTGCAATACATTTCTAACGGCTGAAAATTGTCTAAACTTATGATCTGCAAATTTTTGTAAAATCGCCTTCTACTCAATTTTAATTTTAGAAACATTGGTTTTTCTTGTCAGTAAAATTACTTGAAAGTCAGTGGAAAGGCTTTTAACTTATACACATAATTAGAGCGTTAAAATTGCAATACAATTCAAAGTGCTGAAAATTGTCTAAACTTATGATCTGTAATATTTTTTTCAAATCGCCTTCTAACTCAATTTTGATTTTAGAAACATAGTTTTTTCTGGTCAATAAAATTACTTGAAAGTCAGTGGAAATCCTTTTAACTTATACACATAATTAGTGCGTTAAAAGTGCAATACATTTCTAACGGCTGAAAATTGTCTAAACTTATGATCTGCAAATTTTTGTAAAATCGCCTTCTACTCAATTTTGATTTCAGAAACATTAGTTTTTCTTGTCAGTAAAATTACTTGGAAGTCAGTGGAAATGCTTTTAACTTATCTACATAATTAGTTCGTTAAAATTGCAATACAATTCAAAGTGCTGAAAATTGTCTAAACTTATGATCTGTAATATTTTTTCAAATCGCCTTCTAACTCAATTTTGATTTTAGAAACATAGTTTTTTCTGGTCAATAGAATTACTTGAAAGTCAGTGGAAATCCTTTTAACTTATCCACATAATTAGTGCGTTAAAACTGCAATACATTTCAAACGGATGAAAATTGTCTAAACTTATGATCTGCCACTTTTTTTGAAATCGTGTTCAATTTTAATTTTAGAAACATTAGTTTTTCTTGTCAGTAAAATTACTTGAAACTCAGTGGAAATGCTTTTAACTTATCCACATAATTAGTGCGTTAAAAGTGCAATACATTTCTAACGGCTGAAAATTGTCTAAACTTATGATCTGCAAATTTTTGTAAAATCGCCTTCTACTCAATTTTGATTTCAGAAACATTAGTTTTTCTTGTCAGTAAAATTACTTGGAAGTCAGTGGAAATGCTTTTAACTTATCCACATAATTAGTGCGTTAAAATTGCAATACATTTCAAACGGATGAATATTGTCTAAACTTATGATCTGCCACTTTTTTTGAAATCGTGTTCAATTTTAATTTTAGAAACATTAGTTTTTCTTGTCAGTAAAATTACTTGAAAGTCAGTGGAAATGCTTTTAACTTATCCACATAATTAGTGCGTTAAAAGTGCAATACATTTCTAACGGCTGAAAATTGTCTAAACTTATGATCTGCAAATTTTTGTAAAATCGCCTTCTACTCAATTTTGATTTCAGAAACATTAGTTTTTCTTGTCAGTAAAATTACTTGGAAGTCAGTGGAAATGCTTTTAACTTATCTACATAATTAGTTCGTTAAAATTGCAATACAATTCAAAGTGCTGAAAATTGTCTAAACTTATGATCTGTAATATTTTTTCAAATCGCCTTCTAACTCAATTTTGATTTTAGAAACATAGTTTTTTCTGGTCAATAGAATTACTTGAAAGTCAGTGGAAATCCTTTTAACTTATCCACATAATTAGTGCGTTAAAACTGCAATACATTTCAAACGGATGAAAATTGTCTAAACTTATGATCTGCCACTTTTTTTGAAATCGTGTTCAATTTTAATTTTAGAAATATTAGTTTTTCTTGTCAGTAAAATTACTTGAAACTCAGTGGAAATGCTTTTAACTTATCCACATAATTAGTGCGTTAAAAGTGCAATACATTTCTAACGGCTGAAAATTGTCTAAACTTATGATCTGCAAATTTTTGTAAAATCGCCTTCTACTCAATTTTGATTTCAGAAACATTAGTTTTTCTTGTCAGTAAAATTACTTGGAAGTCAGTGGAAATGCTTTTAACTTATCTACATAATTAGTTCTTTAAAATTGCAATACATTTCGAACGGCTAAAAATTGTCTTAACTTATGAGCTGGAACTTTTTTTTAAATCGCCTTCTACTCAATTTTAATTTTAGAAACATTGGTTTTTCTTGTCAGTAAAATTACTTGAAAGTCAGTGGAAATGCTTTTAACTTATACACATAATAAGTGCGTTAAAATTGCAATACATTTCAAACGGCTGAAAATTGTTCAAACTTATGATCTGCCACTTTTTTTGAAATCGTGTTCTATTTTAATTTTAGAAACATTAGTTTTTCTTGTCAGTAAAATTACTTGAAAGTCAGTGGAAATGCTTTTAACTTATCCACATAATTAGTGCGTTAAAATTGCAATACATTTCAAACGGCTGAAAATTGTCTAAACTTATGATCTGCCACTTTTTTTGAAATCGTGTTCAATTTTAATTTTAAAAACATTAGTTTTTCTTGTCAAAAAAATTACTTGAAACTCAATGGAAATGCTTTTAACTTATCCACATAATTAGTGCGTTAAAATTGCAATACATTTCAAAGTGCTGAAAATAGTCTAAATTTATGATCTGCAATTTTTTTTCAAATCGCCTTCTACTCAATTTTGATTTTAGAAACATTGGTTTTTCTTGTCAGTAAAATTACTTGAAAGTCAGTGGAAATGCTTTTAACTTATCCACATAATTAGTGCGTTAAAAGTGCAATACATTTCTAACGGCTGAAAATTGTCTAAACTTATGATCTGCAAATTTTTGTAAAATCGCCTTCTACTCAATTTTGATTTCAGAAACATTAGTTTTTCTTGTCAGTAAAATTACTTGGAAGTCAGTGGAAATGCTTTTAACTTATCTACATAATTAGTTCGTTAAAATTGCAATACAATTCAAAGTGCTGAAAATTGTCTAAACTTATGATCTGTAATATTTTTTCAAATCGCCTTCTAACTCAATTTTGATTTTAGAAACATAGTTTTTTCTGGTCAATAGAATTACTTGAAAGTCAGTGGAAATGCTTTTAACTTATCCACATAATTAGTGCGTTAAAACTGCAATACATTTCAAACGGATGAAAATTGTCTAAACTTATGATCTGCCACTTTTTTTGAAATCGTGTTCAATTTTAATTTTAGAAACATTAGTTTTTCTTGTCAGTAAAATTACTTGAAACTCAGTGGAAATGCTTTTAACTTATCCACATAATTAGTGCGTTAAAAGTGCAATACATTTCTAACGGCTGAAAATTGTCTAAACTTATGATCTGCAAATTTTTGTAAAATCGCCTTCTACTCAATTTTGATTTCAGAAACATTAGTTTTTCTTGTCAGTAAAATTACTTGGAAGTCAGTGGAAATGCTTTTAACTTATCCACATAATTAGTGCGTTAAAATTGCAATACATTTCAAACGGATGAATATTGTCTAAACTTATGATCTGCCACTTTTTTTGAAATCGTGTTCAATTTTAATTTTAGAAACATTAGTTTTTCTTGTCAGTAAAATTACTTGAAAGTCAGTGGAAATGCTTTTAACTTATCTACATAATTAGTTCGTTAAAATTGCAATACAATTCAAAGTGCTGAAAATTGTCTAAACTTATGATCTGCCACTTTTTTTGAAATCGTGTTCAATTTTAATTTTAAAAACATTAGTTTTTCTTGTCAAAAAAATTACTTGAAACTCAATGGAAATGCTTTTAACTTATCCACATAATTAGTGCGTTAAAATTGCAATACATTTCAAAGTGCTGAAAATAGTCTAAATTTATGATCTGCAATTTTTTTTCAAATCGCCTTCTACTCAATTTTGATTTTAGAAACATTGGTTTTTCTTGTCAGTAAAATTACTTGAAAGTCAGTGGAAATGCTTTTAACTTATCCACATAATTAGTGCGTTAAAAGTGCAATACATTTCTAACGGCTGAAAATTGTCTAAACTTATGATCTGCAAATTTTTGTAAAATCGCCTTCTACTCAATTTTGATTTCAGAAACATTAGTTTTTCTTGTCAGTAAAATTACTTGGAAGTCAGTGGAAATGCTTTTAACTTATCTACATAATTAGTTCGTTAAAATTGCAATACAATTCAAAGTGCTGAAAATTGTCTAAACTTATGATCTGTAATATTTTTTCAAATCGCCTTCTAACTCAATTTTGATTTTAGAAACATAGTTTTTTCTGGTCAATAGAATTACTTGAAAGTCAGTGGAAATGCTTTTAACTTATCCACATAATTAGTGCGTTAAAACTGCAATACATTTCAAACGGATGAAAATTGTCTAAACTTATGATCTGCCACTTTTTTTGAAATCGTGTTCAATTTTAATTTTAGAAACATTAGTTTTTCTTGTCAGTAAAATTACTTGAAACTCAGTGGAAATGCTTTTAACTTATCCACATAATTAGTGCGTTAAAAGTGCAATACATTTCTAACGGCTGAAAATTGTCTAAACTTATGATCTGCAAATTTTTGTAAAATCGCCTTCTACTCAATTTTGATTTCAGAAACATTAGTTTTTCTTGTCAGTAAAATTACTTGGAAGTCAGTGGAAATGCTTTTAACTTATCCACATAATTAGTGCGTTAAAATTGCAATACATTTCAAACGGATGAATATTGTCTAAACTTATGATCTGCCACTTTTTTTGAAATCGTGTTCAATTTTAATTTTAGAAACATTAGTTTTTCTTGTCAGTAAAATTACTTGAAAGTCAGTGGAAATGCTTTTAACTTATCTACATAATTAGTTCGTTAAAATTGCAATACAATTCAAAGTGCTGAAAATTGTCTAAACTTATGATCTGTAATATTTTTTCAAATCGCCTTCTAACTCAATTTTGATTTTAGAAACATAGTTTTTTCTGGTCAATAGAATTACTTGAAAGTCAGTGGAAATCCTTTTAACATCCACATAATTAGTGCGTTAAAACTGCAATACATTTCAAACGGATGAAAATTGTCTAAACTTATGATCTGCCACTTTTTTTGAAATCGTGTTCAATTTTAATTTTAGAAACATTAGTTTTTCTTGTCAGTAAAATTACTTGAAACTCAGTGGAAATGCTTTTAACTTATCCACATAATTAGTGCGTTAAAAGTGCAATACATTTCTAACGGCTGAAAATTGTCTAAACTTATGATCTGCAAATTTTTGTAAAATCGCCTTCTACTCAATTTTGATTTCAGAAACATTAGTTTTTCTTGTCAGTAAAATTACTTGGAAGTCAGTGGAAATGCTTTTAACTTATCCAGATAATTAGTGCGTTAAAATTGCAATACATTTCAAACGGATGAATATTGTCTAAACTTATGATCTGCCACTTTTTTTGAAATCGTGTTCAATTTTAATTTTAGAAACATTAGTTTTTCTTGTCAGTAAAATTACTTGAAAGTCAGTGGAAATGCTTTTAACTTATCCACATAATTAGTGCGTTAAAAGTGCAATACATTTCTAACGGCTGAAAATTGTCTAAACTTATGATCTGCCACTTTTTTTGAAATCGTGTTCAATTTTAATTTTAGAAATATTAGTTTTTCTTGTCAGTAAAATTACTTGAAACTCAGTGGAAATGCTTTTAACTTATCCACATAATTAGTGCGTTAAAATTGCAATACATTTCAAACGGATGAAAATTGTCTAAACTTATGATCTGCCACTTTTTTTGAAATCGTGTTCAATTTTAATTTTAGAAATATTAGTTTTTCTTGTCAGTAAAATTACTTGAAACTCAGTGGAAATGCTTTTAACTTATCCACATAATTAGTGCGTTAAAAGTGCAATACATTTCGAACGGCTGAAAATTGTCTTAACTTATGAGCTGGAACTTTTTTTCAAATCGCCTTCTACTCAATTTTAATTTTCGAAACATTGGTTTTTCTTGTCAGTAAAAATACTTGAAAGTCAGTGGAAATGCTTTTAACTTATACACATAATTAGAGCGTTAAAATTGCAATACAATTCAAAGTGCTGAAAATTGTCTAAACTTATGATCTGTAATATTTTTTCAAATCGCCTTCTAACTCAATTTTGATTTTAGAAACATAGTTTTTTCTGGTCAATAAAATTACTTGGAAGTCAGTGGAAATCCTTTTAACTTATCCACATAATTAGTGCGTTAAAATTGCAATACATTTCAAACGGCTGAAAATTGTCTAAACTTTTGATCTGCCACTTTTTTTGAAATCGTGTTCAATTTTAATTTTAGAAACATTAGTTTTTTTTGTCAGTAAAATTACTTGAAAGTCAGTGGAAATGCTTTTAACTTATCCACATAATTAGTGCGTTAAAATTGCAATACATTTCAAACGGCTGAAAATTGTCTAAACTTATGATCTGCCACTTTTTTTGAAATCGTGTTCAATTTTAATTTTAGAAACATTCGTTTTTCTTGTCAGTAAAATTACTTGAAACTCAGTGGAAATGCTTTTAACTTATCCACATAATTAGTGCGTTAAAAGTGCAATACATTTCGAACGGCTGAAAATTGTCTTAACATAATTATGAGCTGGAACTTTTTTTCAAATCGCCTTCTACTCAATTTTAATTTTAGAAACATTGGTTTTTCTTGTCAGTAAAATTACTTGAAAGTCAGTGGAAATGCTTTTAACTTATACACATAATTAGAGCGTTAAAATTGCAATACAATTCAAAGTGCTGAAAATTGTCTAAACTTATGATCTGTAATATTTTTTCAAATCGCCTTCTAACTCAATTTTGATTTTAGAAAAAAAGTTTTTTCTGGTCAATAAAATTACTTGAAAGTCAGTGGAAATCCTTTTAACTTATACACATAATTAGTGCGTTAAAAGTGCAATACATTTCTAACGGCTGAAAATTGTCTAAACTTATGATCTGCAAATTTTTGTAAAATCGCCTTCTACTCAATTTTGATTTCAGAAACATTAGTTTTTCTTGTCAGTAAAATTACTTGGAATTCAGTGGAAATGCTTTTAACTTATCCACATAATTAGTGCGTTAAAAGTGCAATACATTTCTAACGGATGAAAATTGTCTAAACTTATGATCTGCCACTTTTTTTGAAATCGTGTTCAATTTAATTTTAGAAATATTAGTTTTTCTTGTCAGTAAAATTACTTGAAACTCAGTGGAAATGCTTTTAACTTATCCACATAATTAGTGCGTTAAAATTGCAATACATTTCAAACGGATGAAAATTGTCTAAACTTATGATCTGCCACTTTTTTTGAAATCGTGTTCAATTTTAATTTTAGAAATATTAGTTTTTCTTGTCAGTAAAATTACTTGAAACTCAGTGGAAATGCTTTTAACTTATCCACATAATTAGTGCGTTAAAAGTGCAATACATTTCTAACGGCTGAAAATTGTCTAAACTTATGATCTGCAAATTTTTGTAAAATCGCCTTCTACTCAATTTTGATTTCAGAAACATTAGTTTTTCTTGTCAGTAAAATTACTTGGAAGTCAGTGGAAATGCTTTTAACTTATCTACATAATTAGTTCTTTAAAATTGCAATACATTTCGAACGGCTAAAAATTGTCTTAACTTATGAGCTGGAACTTTTTTTAAAATCGCCTTCTACTCAATTTTAATTTTAGAAACATTGGTTTTTTGATGTCAGTAAAATTACTTGAAAGTCAGTGGAAATGCTTTTAACTTATACACATAATTAGTGCGTTAAAATTGCAATACATTTCAAACGGCTGAAAATTGTCTAAACTTATGATCTGCCACTTTTTTTGAAATCGTGTTCAATTTTAATTTTAGAAACATTAGTTTTTCTTGTCAGTAAAATTACTTGAAACTCAGTGGAAATGCTTTTAACTTATCCACATAATTAGTGCGTTAAAAGTGCAATACATTTCTAACGGCTGAAAATTGTCTAAACTTATGATCTGCAAATTTTTGTAAAATCGCCTTCTACTCAATTTTGATTTCAGAAACATTAGTTTTTCTTGTCAGTAAAATTACTTAGAAGTCAGTGGAAATGCTTTTAACTTATCCACATAATTAGTGCGTTAAAATTGCAATACATTTCAAACGGATGAATATTGTCTAAACTTATGATCTGCTACTTTTTTTGAAATCGTGTTCAATTTTAATTTTAGAAACATTAGTTTTTCTTGTCAGTAAAATTACTTGAAAGTCAGTGGAAATGCTTTTAACTTATCCACATAATTAGTGCGTTAAAAGTGCAATACATTTCTAACGGCTGAAAATTGTCTAAACTTATGATCTGCAAATTTTTGTAAAATCGCCTTCTACTCAATTTTGATTTCAGAAACATTAGTTTTTCTTGTCAGTAAAATTACTTGGAAGTCAGTGGAAATGCTTTTAACTTATCTACATAATTAGTTCGTTAAAATTGCAATACAATTCAAAGTGCTGAAAATTGTCTAAACTTATGATCTGTAATATTTTTTCAAATCGCCTTCTAACTCAATTTTGATTTTAGAAACATAGTTTTTTCTGGTCAATAGAATTACTTGAAAGTCAGTGGAAATCCTTTTAACTTATCCACATAATTAGTGCGTTAAAACTGCAATACATTTCAAACGGATGAAAATTGTCTAAACTTATGATCTGCAACTTTTTTTGAAATCGTGTTCAATTTTAATTTTAGAAATATTAGTTTTTCTTGTCAGTAAAATTACTTGAAACTCAGTGGAAATGCTTTTAACTTATCCACATAATTAGTGCGTTAAAAGTGCAATACATTTCGAACGGCTGAAAATTGTCTTAACTTATGAGCTGGAACTTTTTTTCAAATCGCCTTCTACTCAATTTTAATTTTAGAAACATTGGTTTTTCTTGTCAGTAAAAATACTTGAAAGTCAGTGGAAATGCTTTTAACTTATACACATAATTAGAGCGTTAAAATTGCAATACAATTCAAAGTGCTGAAAATTGTCTATACTTATGATCTGTAATATTTTTTCAAATCGCCTTCTAACTCAATTTTGATTTTAGAAACATAGTTTTTTCTGGTCAATAAAATTACTTGGAAGTCAGTGGAAATCCTTTTAACTTATACACATAATTAGTGCGTTAAAATTGCAATACATTTCAAACGGCTGAAAATTGTCTAAACTTTTGATCTGCCACTTTTTTTGAAATCGTGTTCAATTTTAATTTTAGAAACATTAGTTTTTCTTGTCAGTAAAATTACTTGAAAGTCAGTGGAAATGCTTTTAACTTATCCACATAATTAGTGCGTTAAAATTGCAATACATTTCAAACGGCTGAAAATTGTCTAAACTTATGATCTGCCACTTTTTTTGAAATCGTGTTCAATTTTAATTTTAGAAACATTCGTTTTTCTTGTCAGTAAAATTACTTGAAACTCAGTGGAAATGCTTTTAACTTATCCACATAATTAGTGCGTTAAAAGTGCAATACATTTCGAACGGCTAAAAATTGTCTTAACTTATGAGCTGGAACTTTTTTTCAAATCGCCTTCTACTCAATTTTAATTTTAGAAACATTGGTTTTTCTTGTCAGTAAAATTACTTGAAAGTCAGTGGAAATGCTTTTAACTTATACACATAATTAGAGCGTTAAAATTGCAATACAATTCAAAGTGCTGAAAATTGTCTAAACTTATGATCTGTAATATTTTTTCAAATCGCCTTCTAACTCAATTTTGATTTTAGAAAAAAAGTTTTTTCTTGTCAATAAAATTACTTGAAAGTCAGTGGAAATCCTTTTAACTTATACACATAATTAGTGCGTTAAAAGTGCAATACATTTCTAACGGCTGAAAATTGTCTAAACTTATGATCTGCAAATTTTTGTAAAATCGCCTTCTACTCAATTTTGATTTCAGAAACATTAGTTTTTCTTGTCAGTAAAATTACTTGGAATTCAGTGGAAATGCTTTTAACTTATCCACATAATTAGTGCGTTAAAAGTGCAATACATTTCTAACGGATGAAAATTGTCTAAACTTATGATCTGCCACTTTTTTTGAAATCGTGTTCAATTTAATTTTAGAAATATTAGTTTTTCTTGTCAGTAAAATTACTTGAAACTCAGTGGAAATGCTTTTAACTTATCCACATAATTAGTGCGTTAAAATTGCAATACATTTCAAACGGATGAAAATTGTCTAAACTTATGATCTGCCACTTTTTTTGAAATCGTGTTCAATTTTAATTTTAGAAATATTAGTTTTTCTTGTCAGTAAAATTACTTGAAACTCAGTGGAAATGCTTTTAACTTATCCACATAATTAGTGCGTTAAAAGTGCAATACATTTCTAACGGCTGAAAATTGTCTAAACTTATGATCTGCAAATTTTTGTAAAATCGCCTTCTACTCAATTTTGATTTCAGAAACATTAGTTTTTCTTGTCAGTAAAATTACTTGGAAGTCAGTGGAAATGCTTTTAACTTATCTACATAATTAGTTCTTTAAAATTGCAATACATTTCGAACGGCTAAAAATTGTCTTAACTTATGAGCTGGAACTTTTTTTAAAATCGCCTTCTACTCAATTTTAATTTTAGAAACATTGGTTTTTTGATGTCAGTAAAATTACTTGAAAGTCAGTGGAAATGCTTTTAACTTATACACATAATTAGTGCGTTAAAATTGCAATACATTTCAAACGGCTGAAAATTGTCTAAACTTATGATCTGCCACTTTTTTTGAAATCGTGTTCAATTTTAATTTTAGAAACATTCGTTTTTCTTGTCAGTAAAATTACTTGAAACTCAGTGGAAATGCTTTTAACTTATCCACATAATTAGTGCGTTAAAAGTGCAATACATTTCTAACGGCTGAAAATTGTCTAAACTTATGATCTGCAAATTTTTGTAAAATCGCCTTCTACTCAATTTTGATTTCAGAAACATTAGTTTTTCTTGTCAGTAAAATTACTTAGAAGTCAGTGGAAATGCTTTTAACTTATCCACATAATTAGTGCGTTAAAATTGCAATACATTTCAAACGGATGAATATTGTCTAAACTTATGATCTGCCACTTTTTTTGAAATCGTGTTCAATTTTAATTTTAGAAACATTAGTTTTTCTTGTCAGTAAAATTACTTGAAAGTCAGTGGAAATGCTTTTAACTTATCCACATAATTAGTGCGTTAAAAGTGCAATACATTTCTAACGGCTGAAAATTGTCTAAACTTATGATCTGCAAATTTTTGTAAAATCGCCTTCTACTCAATTTTGATTTCAGAAACATTAGTTTTTCTTGTCAGTAAAATTACTTGGAAGTCAGTGGAAATGCTTTTAACTTATCTACATAATTAGTTCGTTAAAATTGCAATACAATTCAAAGTGCTGAAAATTGTCTAAACTTATGATCTGTAATATTTTTTCAAATCGCTTTCTAACTCAATTTTGATTTTAGAAACATAGTTTTTTCTGGTCAATAGAATTACTTGAAAGTCAGTGGAAATCCTTTTAACTTATCCACATAATTAGTGCGTTAAAACTGCAATACATTTCAAACGGATGAAAATTGTCTAAACTTATGATCTGCCACTTTTTTTGAAATCGTGTTCAATTTTAATTTTAGAAACATTAGTTTTTCTTGTCAGTAAAATTACTTGAAACTCAGTGGAAATGCTTTTAACTTATCCACATAATTAGTGCGTTAAAAGTGCAATACATTTCTAACGGCTGAAAATTGTCTAAACTTATGATCTGCAAATTTTTGTAAAATCGCCTTCTACTCAATTTTGATTTCAGAAACATTAGTTTTTCTTGTCAGTAAAATTACTTGGAAGTCAGTGGAAATGCTTTTAACTTATCCAGATAATTAGTGCGTTAAAATTGCAATACATTTCAAACGGATGAATATTGTCTAAACTTATGATCTGCCACTTTTTTTGAAATCGTGTTCAATTTTAATTTTAGAAACATTAGTTTTTCTTGTCAGTAAAATTACTTGAAAGTCAGTGGAAATGCTTTTAACTTATCCACATAATCAGTGCGTTAAAAGTGCAATACATTTCTAACGGCTGAAAATTGTCTAAACTTATGATCTGCAAATTTTTGTAAAATCGCCTTCTACTCAATTTTGATTTCAGAAACATTAGTTTTTCTTGTCAGTAAAATTACTTGGAAGTCAGTGGAAATGCTTTTAACTTATCTACATAATTAGTTCGTTAAAATTGCAATACAATTCAAAGTGCTGAAAATTGTCTAAACTTATGATCTGTAATATTTTTTCAAATCGCCTTCTAACTCAATTTTGATTTTAGAAACATAGTTTTTTCTGGTCAATAGAATTACTTGAAAGTCAGTGGAAATCCTTTTAACTTATCCACATAATTAGTGCGTTAAAACTGCAATACATTTCAAACGGATGAAAATTGTCTAAACTTATGATCTGCCACTTTTTTTGAAATCGTGTTCAATTTTAATTTTAGAAACATTAGTTTTTCTTGTCAGTAAAATTACTTGAAACTCAGTGGAAATGCTTTTAACTTATCCACATAATTAGTGCGTTAAAAGTGCAATACATTTCTAACGGCTGAAAATTGTCTAAACTTATGATCTGCCACTTTTTTTGAAATCGTGTTCAATTTTAATTTTAGAAATATTAGTTTTTCTTGTCAGTAAAATTACTTGAAACTCAGTGGAAATGCTTTTAACTTATCCACATAATTAGTGCGTTAAAATTGCAATACATTTCAAACGGATGAAAATTGTCTAAACTTATGATCTGCCACTTTTTTTGAAATCGTGTTCAATTTTAATTTTAGAAATATTAGTTTTTCTTGTCAGTAAAATTACTTGAAACTCAGTGGAAATGCTTTTAACTTATCCACATAATTAGTGCGTTAAAAGTGCAATACATTTCGAACGGCTGAAAATTGTCTTAACTTATGAGCTGGAACTTTTTTTCAAATCGCCTTCTACTCAATTTTAATTTTAGAAACATTGGTTTTTCTTGTCAGTAAAATTACTTGAAAGTCAGTGGAAATGCTTTTAACTTATACACATAATTAGAGCGTTAAAATTGCAATACAATTGAAAGTGCTGAAAATTGTCTAAACTTATGATTTGTAATATTTTTTTAAATCGCCTTCTAACTCAATTTTGATTTTAGAAACATAGTTTTTTCTGGTCAATAAAATTACTTGGAATTCAGTGGAAATGCTTTTAACTTATCCACATAATTAGTGCGTTAAAATTGCAATACATTTCAAACGGATGAAAATTGTCTAAACTTATGATCTGCCACTTTTTTTGAAATCGTGTTCAATTTTAATTTTAGAAATATTAGTTTTTCTTGTCAGTAAAATTACTTGAAACTCAGTGGAAATGCTTTTAACTTATCCACATAATTAGTGCGTTAAAATTGCAATACATTTCAAACGGATGAAAATTGTCTAAACTTATGATCTGCCACATTTTTTGAAATCGTGTTCAATTTTAATTTTAGAAATATTAGTTTTTCTTGTCAGTAAAATTACTTGAAACTCAGTGGAAATGCTTTTAACTTATCCACATAATTAGTGCGTTAAAAGTGCAATACATTTCTAACGGCTGAAAATTGTCTAAACTTATGATCTGCAAATTTTTGTAAAATCGCCTTCTACTCAATTTTGATTTCAGAAACATTAGTTTTTCTTGTCAGTAAAATAACTTGGAAGTCAGTGGAAATGCTTTTAACTTATCTACATAATTAGTTCTTTAAAATTGCAATACATTTCGAACGGCTAAAAATTGTCTTAACTTATGAGCTGGAACTTTTTTTAAAATCGCCTTCTACTCAATTTTAATTTTAGAAACATTGGTTTTTCTTGTCAGTAAAATTACTTGAAAGTCAGTGGAAATGCTTTTAACTTATACACATAATTAGTGCGTTAAAATTGCAATACATTTCAAACGGCTGAAAATTGTCTAAACTTATGATCTGCCACTTTTTTTGAAATCGTGTTCAATTTTAATTTTAGAAACATTAGTTTTTCTTGTCAGTAAAATTACTTGAAACTCAGTGGAAATGCTTTTAACTTATCCACATAATTAGTGCGTTAAAAGTGCAATACATTTCTAACGGCTGAAAATTGTCTAAACTTATGATCTGCAAATTTTTGTAAAATCGCCTTCTACTCAATTTTGATTTCAGAAACATTAGTTTTTCTTGTCAGTAAAATTACTTGGAAGTCAGTGGAAATGCTTTTAACTTATCCACATAATTAGTGCGTTAAAATTGCAATACATTTCAAACGGATGAATATTGTCTAAACTTATGATCTGCCACTTTTTTTGAAATCGTGTTCAATTTTAATTTTAGAAACATTAGTTTTTCTTGTCAGTAAAATTACTTGAAAGTCAGTGGAAATGCTTTTAACTTATCCACATAATTAGTGCGTTAAAAGTGCAATACATTTCTAACGGCTGAAAATTGTCTAAACTTATGATCTGCAAATTTTTGTAAAATCGCCTTCTACTCAATTTTGATTTCAGAAACATTAGTTTTTCTTGTCAGTAAAATTACTTGGAAGTCAGTGGAAATGCTTTTAACTTATCTAAATAATTAGTTCGTTAAAATTGCAATACAATTCAAAGTGCTGAACATTGTCTAAACTTATGATCTGTAATATTTTTTCAAATCGCCTTCTAACTCAATTTTGATTTTAGAAACATAGTTTTTTCTGGTCAATAGAATTACTTGAAAGTCAGTGGAAATCCTTTTAACTTATCCACATAATTAGTGCGTTAAAACTGCAATACATTTCAAACGGATGAAAATTGTCTAAACTTATGAACTGCCACTTTTTTTGAAATCGTGTTCAATTTTAATTTTAGAAACATTAGTTTTTCTTGTCAGTAAAATTACTTGAAACTCAGTGGAAATGCTTTTAACTTATCCACATAATTAGTGCGTTAAAAGTGCAATACATTTCTAACGGCTGAAAATTGTCTAAACTTATGATCTGCCACTTTTTTTGAAATCGTGTTCAATTTTAATTTTAGAAATATTAGTTTTTCTTGTCAGTAAAATTACTTGAAACTCAGTGGAAATGCTTTTAACTTATCCACATAATTAGTGCGTTAAAAGTGCAATACATTTCTAACGGCTGAAAATTGTCTAAACTTATGATCTGCAAATTTTTGTAAAATCGCCTTCTACTCAATTTTGATTTCAGAAACATTAGTTTTTCTTGTCAGTAAAATTACTTGGAAGTCAGTGGAAATGCTTTTAACTTATCCAGATAATTAGTGCGTTAAAATTGCAATACATTTCAAACGGATGAATATTGTCTAAACTTATGATCTGCCACTTTTTTTGAAATCGTGTTCAATTTTAATTTTAGAAACATTAGTTTTTCTTGTCAGTAAAATTACTTGAAAGTCAGTGGAAATGCTTTTAACTTATCCACATAATCAGTGCGTTAAAAGTGCAATACATTTCTAACGGCTGAAAATTGTCTAAACTTATGATCTGCAAATTTTTGTAAAATCGCCTTCTACTCAATTTTGATTTCAGAAACATTAGTTTTTCTTGTCAGTAAAATTACTTGGAAGTCAGTGGAAATGCTTTTAACTTATCTACATAATTAGTTCGTTAAAATTGCAATACAATTCAAAGTGCTGAAAATTGTCTAAACTTATGATCTGTAATATTTTTTCAAATCGCCTTCTAACTCAATTTTGATTTTAGAAACATAGTTTTTTCTGGTCAATAGAATTACTTGAAAGTCAGTGGAAATCCTTTTAACTTATCCACATAATTAGTGCGTTAAAACTGCAATACATTTCAAACGGATGAAAATTGTCTAAACTTATGATCTGCCACTTTTTTTGAAATCGTGTTCAATTTTAATTTTAGAAACATTAGTTTTTCTTGTCAGTAAAATTACTTGAAACTCAGTGGAAATGCTTTTAACTTATCCACATAATTAGTGCGTTAAAAGTGCAATACATTTCTAACGGCTGAAAATTGTCTAAACTTATGATCTGCCACTTTTTTTGAAATCGTGTTCAATTTTAATTTTAGAAATATTAGTTTTTCTTGTCAGTAAAATTACTTGAAACTCAGTGGAAATGCTTTTAACTTATCCACATAATTAGTGCGTTAAAATTGCAATACATTTCAAACGGATGAAAATTGTCTAAACTTATGATCTGCCACTTTTTTTGAAATCGTGTTCAATTTTAATTTTAGAAATATTAGTTTTTCTTGTCAGTAAAATTACTTGAAACTCAGTGGAAATGCTTTTAACTTATCCACATAATTAGTGCGTTAAAAGTGCAATACATTTCGAACGGCTGAAAATTGTCTTAACTTATGAGCTGGAACTTTTTTTCAAATCGCCTTCTACTCAATTTTAATTTTAGAAACATTGGTTTTTCTTGTCAGTAAAATTACTTGAAAGTCAGTGGAAATGCTTTTAACTTATACACATAATTAGAGCGTTAAAATTGCAATACAATTCAAAGTGCTGAAAATTGTCTAAACTTATGATCTGTAATATTTTTTTAAATCGCCTTCTAACTCAATTTTGATTTTAGAAACATAGTTTTTTCTGGTCAATAAAATTACTTGAAAGTCAGTGGAAATCCTTTTAACTTATCCACATAATTAGTGCGTTAAAATTGCAATACATTTCAAACGGCTGAAAATTGTCTAAACTTTTGATCTGCCACTTTTTTTGAAATCGTGTTCAATTTTAATTTTAGAAACATTAGTTTTTCTTGTCAGTAAAATTACTTGAAAGTCAGTGGAAATGCTTTTAACTTATCCACATAATTAGTGCGTTAAAATTGCAATACATTTCAAACGGCTGAAAATTGTCTAAACTTATGATCTGCCACTTTTTTTGAAATCGTGTTCAATTTTAATTTTAGAAACATTCGTTTTTCTTGTCAGTAAAATTACTTGAAACTCAGTGGAAATGCTTTTAACTTATCCACATAATTAGTGCGTTAAAAGTGCAATACATTTCGAACGGCTGAAAATTGTCTTAACTTATGAGCTGGAACTTTTTTTCAAATCGCCTTCTACTCAATTTTAATTTTAGAAACATTGGTTTTTCTTGTCAGTAAAATTACTTGAAAGTCAGTGGAAATGCTTTTAACTTATACACATAATTAGAGCGTTGAAATTGCAATACAATTCAAAGTGCTGAAAATTGTCTAAACTTATGATCTGTAATATTTTTTCAAATCGCCTTCTAACTCAATTTTGATTTTAGAAACATAGTTTTTTCTGGTCAATAAAATTACTTGGAATTCAGTGGAAATGCTTTTAACTTATCCACATAATTAGTGCGTTAAAATTGCAATACATTTCAAACGGATGAAAATTGTCTAAACTTATGATCTGCCACTTTTTTTGAAATCGTGTTCAATTTTAATTTTAGAAATATTAGTTTTTCTTGTCAGTAAAATTACTTGAAACTCAGTGGAAATGCTTTTAACTTATCCACATAATTAGTGCGTTAAAATTGCAATACATTTCAAACGGATGAAAATTGTCTAAACTTATGATCTGCCACATTTTTTGAAATCGTGTTCAATTTTAATTTTAGAAATATTAGTTTTTCTTGTCAGTAAAATTACTTGAAACTCAGTGGAAATGCTTTTAACTTATCCACATAATTAGTGCGTTAAAAGTGCAATACATTTCTAACGGCTGAAAATTGTCTAAACTTATGATCTGCAAATTTTTGTAAAATCGCCTTCTACTCAATTTTGATTTCAGAAACATTAGTTTTTCTTGTCAGTAAAATAACTTGGAAGTCAGTGGAAATGCTTTTAACTTATCTACATAATTAGTTCTTTAAAATTGCAATACATTTCGAACGGCTAAAAATTGTCTTAACTTATGAGCTGGAACTTTTTTTTAAATCGCCTTCTACTCAATTTTAATTTTAGAAACATTGGTTTTTCTTGTCAGTAAAATTACTTGAAAGTCAGTGGAAATGCTTTTAACTTATCCACATAATTAGTGCGTTAAAATTGCAATACATTTCAAACGGATGAATATTGTCTAAACTTATGATCTGCCACTTTTTTTGAAATCGTGTTCAATTTTAATTTTAGAAACATTAGTTTTTCTTGTCAGTAAAATTACTTGAAAGTCAGTGGAAATGCTTTTAACTTATCCACATAATTAGTGCGTTAAAAGTGCAATACATTTCTAACGGCTGAAAATTGTCTAAACTTATGATCTGCAAATTTTTGTAAAATCGCCTTCTACTCAATTTTGATTTCAGAAACATTAGTTTTTCTTGTCAGTAAAATTACTTGGAAGTCAGTGGAAATGCTTTTAACTTATCTAAATAATTAGTTCGTTAAAATTGCAATACAATTCAAAGTGCTGAACATTGTCTAAACTTATGATCTGTAATATTTTTTCAAATCGCCTTCTAACTCAATTTTGATTTTAGAAACATAGTTTTTTCTGGTCAATAGAATTACTTGAAAGTCAGTGGAAATCCTTTTAACTTATCCACATAATTAGTGCGTTAAAACTGCAATACATTTCAAACGGATGAAAATTGTCTAAACTTATGAACTGCCACTTTTTTTGAAATCGTGTTCAATTTTAATTTTAGAAACATTAGTTTTTCTTGTCAGTAAAATTACTTGAAACTCAGTGGAAATGCTTTTAACTTATCCACATAATTAGTGCGTTAAAAGTGCAATACATTTCTAACGGCTGAAAATTGTCTAAACTTATGATCTGCCACTTTTTTTGAAATCGTGTTCAATTTTAATTTTAGAAATATTAGTTTTTCTTGTCAGTAAAATTACTTGAAACTCAGTGGAAATGCTTTTAACTTATCCACATAATTAGTGCGTTAAAATTGCAATACATTTCAAACGGATGAAAATTGTCTAAACTTATGATCTGCCACATTTTTTGAAATCGTGTTCAATTTTAATTTTAGAAATATTAGTTTTTCTTGTCAGTAAAATTACTTGAAACTCAGTGGAAATGCTTTTAACTTATCCACATAATTAGTGCGTTAAAATTGCAATACATTTCAAACGGATGAAAATTGTCTAAACTTATGATCTGCCACATTTTTTGAAATCGTGTTCAATTTTAATTTTAGAAATATTAGTTTTTCTTGTCAGTAAAATTACTTGAAACTCAGTGGAAATGCTTTTAACTTATCCACATAATTAGTGCGTTAAAAGTGCAATACATTTCTAACGGCTGAAAATTGTCTAAACTTATGATCTGCAAATTTTTGTAAAATCGCCTTCTACTCAATTTTGATTTCAGAAACATTAGTTTTTCTTGTCAGTAAAATAACTTGGAAGTCAGTGGAAATGCTTTTAACTTATCTACATAATTAGTTCTTTAAAATTGCAATACATTTCGAACGGCTAAAAATTGTCTTAACTTATGAGCTGGAACTTTTTTTAAAATCGCCTTCTACTCAATTTTAATTTTAGAAACATTGGTTTTTCTTGTCAGTAAAATTACTTGAAAGTCAGTGGAAATGCTTTTAACTTATACACATAATTAGTGCGTTAAAATTGCAATACATTTCAAACGGCTGAAAATTGTCTAAACTTATGATCTGCCACTTTTTTTGAAATCGTGTTCAATTTTAATTTTAGAAACATTAGTTTTTCTTGTCAGTAAAATTACTTGAAACTCAGTGGAAATGCTTTTAACTTATCCACATAATTAGTGCGTTAAAAGTGCAATACATTTCTAACGGCTGAAAATTGTCTAAACTTATGATCTGCAAATTTTTGTAAAATCGCCTTCTACTCAATTTTGATTTCAGAAACATTAGTTTTTCTTGTCAGTAAAATTACTTGGAAGTCAGTGGAAATGCTTTTAACTTATCCACATAATTAGTGCGTTAAAATTGCAATACATTTCAAACGGATGAATATTGTCTAAACTTATGATCTGCCACTTTTTTTGAAATCGTGTTCAATTTTAATTTTAGAAACATTAGTTTTTCTTGTCAGTAAAATTACTTGAAAGTCAGTGGAAATGCTTTTAACTTATCCACATAATTAGTGCGTTAAAAGTGCAATACATTTCTAACGGCTGAAAATTGTCTAAACTTATGATCTGCAAATTTTTGTAAAATCGCCTTCTACTCAATTTTGATTTCAGAAACATTAGTTTTTCTTGTCAGTAAAATTACTTGGAAGTCAGTGGAAATGCTTTTAACTTATCTAAATAATTAGTTCGTTAAAATTGCAATACAATTCAAAGTGCTGAACATTGTCTAAACTTATGATCTGTAATATTTTTTCAAATCGCCTTCTAACTCAATTTTGATTTTAGAAACATAGTTTTTTCTGGTCAATAGAATTACTTGAAAGTCAGTGGAAATCCTTTTAACTTATCCACATAATTAGTGCGTTAAAACTGCAATACATTTCAAACGGATGAAAATTGTCTAAACTTATGAACTGCCACTTTTTTTGAAATCGTGTTCAATTTTAATTTTAGAAACATTAGTTTTTCTTGTCAGTAAAATTACTTGAAACTCAGTGGAAATGCTTTTAACTTATCCACATAATTAGTGCGTTAAAAGTGCAATACATTTCTAACGGCTGAAAATTGTCTAAACTTATGATCTGCCACTTTTTTTGAAATCGTGTTCAATTTTAATTTTAGAAATATTAGTTTTTCTTGTCAGTAAAATTACTTGAAACTCAGTGGAAATGCTTTTAACTTATCCACATAATTAGTGCGTTAAAATTGCAATACATTTCAAACGGATGAAAATTGTCTAAACTTATGATCTGCCACATTTTTTGAAATCGTGTTCAATTTTAATTTTAGAAATATTAGTTTTTCTTGTCAGTAAAATTACTTGAAACTCAGTGGAAATGCTTTTAACTTATCCACATAATTAGTGCGTTAAAAGTGCAATACATTTCTAACGGCTGAAAATTGTCTAAACTTATGATCTGCAAATTTTTGTAAAATCGCCTTCTACTCAATTTTGATTTCAGAAACATTAGTTTTTCTTGTCAGTAAAATTACTTGGAAGTCAGTGGAAATGCTTTTAACTTATCTACATAATTAGTTCTTTAAAATTGCAATACATTTCGAACGGCTAAAAATTGTCTTAACTTATGAGCTGGAACTTTTTTTAAAATCGCCTTCTACTCAATTTTAATTTTAGAAACATTGGTTTTTCTTGTCAGTAAAATTACTTGAAAGTCAGTGGAAATGCTTTTAACTTATACACATAATTAGTGCGTTAAAATTGCAATACATTTCAAACGGCTGAAAATTGTCTAAACTTATGATCTGCCACTTTTTTTGAAATCGTGTTCAATTTTAATTTTAGAAACATTAGTTTTTCTTGTCAGTAAAATTACTTGAAACTCAGTGGAAATGCTTTTAACTTATCCACATAATTAGTGCGTTAAAAGTGCAATACATTTCTAACGGCTGAAAATTGTCTAAACTTATGATCTGCAAATTTTTGTAAAATCGCCTTCTACTCAATTTTGATTTCAGAAACATTAGTTTTTCTTGTCAGTAAAATTACTTGGAAGTCAGTGGAAATGCTTTTAACTTATCTACATAATTAGTTCGTTAAAATTGCAATACAATTCAAAGTGCTGAACATTGTCTAAACTTATGATCTGTAATATTTTTTCAAATCGCCTTCTAACTCAATTTTGATTTTAGAAACATAGTTTTTTCTGGTCAATAGAATTACTTGAAAGTCAGTGGAAATCCTTTTAACTTATCCACATAATTAGTGCGTTAAAACTGCAATACATTTCAAACGGATGAAAATTGTCTAAACTTATGAACTGCCACTTTTTTTGAAATCGTGTTCAATTTTAATTTTAGAAACATTAGTTTTTCTTGTCAGTAAAATTACTTGAAACTCAGTGGAAATGCTTTTAACTTATCCACATAATTAGTGCGTTAAAAGTGCAATACATTTCTAACGGCTGAAAATTGTCTAAACTTATGATCTGCAAATTTTTGTAAAATCGCCTTCTACTCAATTTTGATTTCAGAAACATTAGTTTTTCTTGTCAGTAAAATTACTTGGAAGTCGGTGGAAATGCTTTTAACTTATCCAGATAATTAGTGCGTTAAAATTGCAATACATTTCAAACGGATGAATATTGTCTAAACTTATGATCTGCCACTTTTTTTGAAATCGTGTTCAATTTTAATTTTAGAAACATTAGTTTTTCTTGTCAGTAAAATTACTTGAAAGTCAGTGGAAATGCTTTTAACTTATCCACATAATTAGTGCGTTAAAAGTGCAATACATTTCTAACGGCTGAAAATTGTCTAAACTTATGATCTGCAAATTTTTGTAAAATCGCCTTCTACTCAATTTTGATTTCAGAAACATTAGTTTTTCTTGTCAGTAAAATTACTTGGAAGTCAGTGGAAATGCTTTTAACTTATCTACATAATTAGTTCGTTAAAATTGCAATACAATTCAAAGTGCTGAAAATTGTCTAAACTTATGATCTGTAATATTTTTTCAAATCGCCTTCTAACTCAATTTTGATTTTAGAAACATAGTTTTTTCTGCTCAATAGAATTACTTGAAAGTCAGTGGAAATCCTTTTAACTTATCCACATAATTAGTGCGTTAAAACTGCAATACATTTCAAACGGATGAAAATTGTCTAAACTTATGATCTGCCACTTTTTTTTAAATCGTGTTCAATTTTAATTTTAGAAACATTAGTTTTTCTTGTCAGTAAAATTACTTGAAACTCAGTGGAAATGCTTTTAACTTATCCACATAATTAGTGCGTTAAAAGTGCAATACATTTCTAACGGCTGAAAATTGTCTAAACTTATGATCTGCCACTTTTTTTGAAATCGTGTTCAATTTTAATTTTAGAAATATTAGTTTTTCTTGTCAGTAAAATTACTTGAAACTCAGTGGAAATGCTTTTAACTTATCCACATAATTAGTGCGTTAAAATTGCAATACATTTCAAACGGATGAAAATTGTCTAAACTTATGATCTGCCACATTTTTTGAAATCGTGTTCAATTTTAATTTTAGAAATATTAGTTTTTCTTGTCAGTAAAATTACTTGAAACTCAGTGGAAATGCTTTTAACTTATCCACATAATTAGTGCGTTAAAAGTGCAATACATTTCTAACGGCTGAAAATTGTCTAAACTTATGATCTGCAAATTTTTGTAAAATCGCCTTCTACTCAATTTTGATTTCAGAAACATTAGTTTTTCTTGTCAGTAAAATTACTTGGAAGTCAGTGGAAATGCTTTTAACTTATCTACATAATTAGTTCTTTAAAATTGCAATACATTTCGAACGGCTAAAAATTGTCTTAACTTATGAGCTGGAACTTTTTTTAAAATCGCCTTCTACTCAATTTTAATTTTAGAAACATTGGTTTTTCTTGTCAGTAAAATTACTTGAAAGTCAGTGGAAATGCTTTTAACTTATCTACATAATTAGTTCGTTAAAATTGCAATACAATTCAAAGTGCTGAAAATTGTCTAAACTTATGATCTGTAATATTTTTTCAAATCGCCTTCTAACTCAATTTTGATTTTAGAAACATAGTTTTTTCTGGTCAATAGAATTACTTGAAAGTCAGTGGAAATCCTTTTAACTTATCCACATAATTAGTGCGTTAAAACTGCAATACATTTCAAACGGATGAAAATTGTCTAAACTTATGAACTGCCACTTTTTTTGAAATCGTGTTCAATTTTAATTTTAGAAACATTAGTTTTTCTTGTCAGTAAAATTACTTGAAACTCAGTGGAAATGCTTTTAACTTATCCACATAATTAGTGCGTTAAAAGTGCAATACATTTCTAACGGCTGAAAATTGTCTAAACTTATGATCTGCCACTTTTTTTGAAATCGTGTTCAATTTTAATTTTAGAAATATTAGTTTTTCTTGTCAGTAAAATTACTTGAAACTCAGTGGAAATGCTTTTAACTTATCCACATAATTAGTGCGTTAAAATTGCAATACATTTCAAACGGATGAAAATTGTCTAAACTTATGATCTGCCACATTTTTTGAAATCGTGTTCAATTTTAATTTTAGAAATATTAGTTTTTCTTGTCAGTAAAATTACTTGAAACTCAGTGGAAATGCTTTTAACTTATCCACATAATTAGTGCGTTAAAAGTGCAATACATTTCTAACGGCTGAAAATTGTCTAAACTTATGATCTGCAAATTTTTGTAAAATCGCCTTCTACTCAATTTTGATTTCAGAAACATTAGTTTTTCTTGTCAGTAAAATTACTTGGAAGTCAGTGGAAATGCTTTTAACTTATCTACATAATTAGTTCTTTAAAATTGCAATACATTTCGAACGGCTAAAAATTGTCTTAACTTATGAGCTGGAACTTTTTTTAAAATCGCCTTCTACTCAATTTTAATTTTAGAAACATTGGTTTTTCTTGTCAGTAAAATTACTTGAAAGTCAGTGGAAATGCTTTTAACTTATACACATAATTAGTGCGTTAAAATTGCAATACATTTCAAACGGCTGAAAATTGTCTAAACTTATGATCTGCCACTTTTTTTGAAATCGTGTTCAATTTTAATTTTAGAAACATTAGTTTTTCTTGTCAGTAAAATTACTTGAAACTCAGTGGAAATGCTTTTAACTTATCCACATAATTAGTGCGTTAAAAGTGCAATACATTTCTAACGGCTGAAAATTGTCTAAACTTATGATCTGCAAATTTTTGTAAAATCGCCTTCTACTCAATTTTGATTTCAGAAACATTAGTTTTTCTTGTCAGTAAAATTACTTGGAAGTCAGTGGAAATGCTTTTAACTTATCTACATAATTAGTTCGTTAAAATTGCAATACAATTCAAAGTGCTGAACATTGTCTAAACTTATGATCTGTAATATTTTTTCAAATCGCCTTCTAACTCAATTTTGATTTTAGAAACATAGTTTTTTCTGGTCAATAGAATTACTTGAAAGTCAGTGGAAATCCTTTTAACTTATCCACATAATTAGTGCGTTAAAACTGCAATACATTTCAAACGGATGAAAATTGTCTAAACTTATGATCTGCCACTTTTTTTGAAATCGTGTTCAATTTTAATTTTAGAAACATTAGTTTTTCTTGTCAGTAAAATTACTTGAAACTCAGTGGAAATGCTTTTAACTTATCCACATAATTAGTGCGTTAAAAGTGCAATACATTTCTAACGGCTGAAAATTGTCTAAACTTATGATCTGCCACTTTTTTTGAAATCGTGTTCAATTTTAATTTTAGAAATATTAGTTTTTCTTGGCAGTAAAATTACTTGAAACTCAGTGGAAATGCTTTTAACTTATCCACATAATTAGTGCGTTAAAATTGCAATACATTTCAAACGGATGAAAATTGTCTAAACTTATGATCTGCCACATTTTTTGAAATCGTGTTCAATTTTAATTTTAGAAATATTAGTTTTTCTTGTCAGTAAAATTACTTGAAACTCAGTGGAAATGCTTTTAACTTATCCACATAATTAGTGCGTTAAAAGTGCAATACATTTCTAACGGCTGAAAATTGTCTAAACTTATGATCTGCAAATTTTTGTAAAATCGCCTTCTACTCAATTTTGATTTCAGAAACATTAGTTTTTCTTGTCAGTAAAATTACTTGGAAGTCAGTGGAAATGCTTTTAACTTATCTACATAATTAGTTCTTTAAAATTGCAATACATTTCGAACGGCTAAAAATTGTCTTAACTTATGAGCTGGAACTTTTTTTTAAATCGCCTTCTACTCAATTTTAATTTTAGAAACATTGGTTTTTCTTGTCAGTAAAATTACTTGAAAGTCAGTGGAAATGCTTTTAACTTATCTACATAATTAGTTCGTTAAAATTGCAATACAATTCAAACGGCTGAAAATTGTCTAAACTTATGATCTGCCACTTTTTTTGAAATCGTGTTCAATTTTAATTTTAGAAACATTAGTTTTTCTTGTCAGTAAAATTACTTGAAACTCAGTGGAAATGCTTTTAACTTATCCACATAATTAGTGCGTTAAAAGTGCAATACATTTCTAACGGCTGAAAATTGTCTAAACTTATGATCTGCAAATTTTTGTAAAATCGCCTTCTACTCAATTTTGATTTCAGAAACATTAGTTTTTCTTGTCAGTAAAATTACTTGGAAGTCAGTGGAAATGCTTTTAACTTATCTACATAATTAGTTCGTTAAAATTGCAATACAATTCAAAGTGCTGAACATTGTCTAAACTTATGATCTGTAATATTTTTTCAAATCGCCTTCTAACTCAATTTTGATTTTAGAAACATAGTTTTTTCTGGTCAATAGAATTACTTGAAAGTCAGTGGAAATCCTTTTAACTTATCCACATAATTAGTGCGTTAAAACTGCAATACATTTCAAACGGATGAAAATTGTCTAAACTTATGAACTGCCACTTTTTTTGAAATCGTGTTCAATTTTAATTTTAGAAACATTAGTTTTTCTTGTCAGTAAAATTACTTGAAACTCAGTGGAAATGCTTTTAACTTATCCACATAATTAGTGCGTTAAAAGTGCAATACATTTCTAACGGCTGAAAATTGTCTAAACTTATGATCTGCAAATTTTTGTAAAATCGCCTTCTACTCAATTTTGATTTCAGAAACATTAGTTTTTCTTGTCAGTAAAATTACTTGGAAGTCGGTGGAAATGCTTTTAACTTATCCAGATAATTAGTGCGTTAAAATTGCAATACATTTCAAACGGATGAATATTGTCTAAACTTATGATCTGCCACTTTTTTTGAAATCGTGTTCAATTTTAATTTTAGAAACATTAGTTTTTCTTGTCAGTAAAATTACTTGAAAGTCAGTGGAAATGCTTTTAACTTATCCACATAATTAGTGCGTTAAAAGTGCAATACATTTCTAACGGCTGAAAATTGTCTAAACTTATGATCTGCAAATTTTTGTAAAATCGCCTTCTACTCAATTTTGATTTCAGAAACATTAGTTTTTCTTGTCAGTAAAATTACTTGGAAGTCAGTGGAAATGCTTTTAACTTATCTACATAATTAGTTCGTTAAAATTGCAATACAATTCAAAGTGCTGAAAATTGTCTAAACTTATGATCTGTAATATTTTTTCAAATCGCCTTCTAACTCAATTTTGATTTTAGAAACATAGTTTTTTCTGGTCAATAGAATTACTTGAAAGTCAGTGGAAATCCTTTTAACTTATCCACATAATTAGTGCGTTAAAACTGCAATACATTTCAAACGGATGAAAATTGTCTAAACTTATGATCTGCCACTTTTTTTGAAATCGTGTTCAATTTTAATTTTAGAAACATTAGTTTTTCTTGTCAGTAAAATTACTTGAAACTCAGTGGAAATGCTTTTAACTTATCCACATAATTAGTGCGTTAAAAGTGCAATACATTTCTAACGGCTGAAAATTGTCTAAACTTATGATCTGCCACTTTTTTTGAAATCGTGTTCAATTTTAATTTTAGAAATATTAGTTTTTCTTGTCAGTAAAATTACTTGAAACTCAGTGGAAATGCTTTTAACTTATCCACATAATTAGTGCGTTAAAATTGCAATACATTTCAAACGGATGAAAATTGTCTAAACTTATGATCTGCCACATTTTTTGAAATCGTGTTCAATTTTAATTTTAGAAATATTAGTTTTTCTTGTCAGTAAAATTACTTGAAACTCAGTGGAAATGCTTTTAACTTATCCACATAATTAGTGCGTTAAAAGTGCAATACATTTCTAACGGCTGAAAATTGTCTAAACTTATGATCTGCAAATTTTTGTAAAATCGCCTTCTACTCAATTTTGATTTCAGAAACATTAGTTTTTCTTGTCAGTAAAATTACTTGGAAGTCAGTGGAAATGCTTTTAACTTATCTACATAATTAGTTCTTTAAAATTGCAATACATTTCGAACGGCTAAAAATTGTCTTAACTTATGAGCTGGAACTTTTTTTAAAATCGCCTTCTACTCAATTTTAATTTTAGAAACATTGGTTTTTCTTGTCAGTAAAATTACTTGAAAGTCAGTGGAAATGCTTTTAACTTATCTACATAATTAGTTCGTTAAAATTGCAATACAATTCAAAGTGCTGAACATTGTCTAAACTTATGATCTGTAATATTTTTTCAAATCGCCTTCTAACTCAATTTTGATTTTAGAAACATAGTTTTTTCTGGTCAATAGAATTACTTGAAAGTCAGTGGAAATCCTTTTAACTTATCCACATAATTAGTGCGTTAAAACTGCAATACATTTCAAACGGATGAAAATTGTCTAAACTTATGAACTGCCACTTTTTTTGAAATCGTGTTCAATTTTAATTTTAGAAACATTAGTTTTTCTTGTCAGTAAAATTACTTGAAACTCAGTGGAAATGCTTTTAACTTATCCACATAATTAGTGCGTTAAAAGTGCAATACATTTCTAACGGCTGAAAATTGTCTAAACTTATGATCTGCAAATTTTTGTAAAATCGCCTTCTACTCAATTTTGATTTCAGAAACATTAGTTTTTCTTGTCAGTAAAATTACTTGGAAGTCGGTGGAAATGCTTTTAACTTATCCAGATAATTAGTGCGTTAAAATTGCAATACATTTCAAACGGATGAATATTGTCTAAACTTATGATCTGCCACTTTTTTTGAAATCGTGTTCAATTTTAATTTTAGAAACATTAGTTTTTCTTGTCAGTAAAATTACTTGAAAGTCAGTGGAAATGCTTTTAACTTATCCACATAATTAGTGCGTTAAAAGTGCAATACATTTCTAACGGCTGAAAATTGTCTAAACTTATGATCTGCAAATTTTTGTAAAATCGCCTTCTACTCAATTTTGATTTCAGAAACATTAGTTTTTCTTGTCAGTAAAATTACTTGGAAGTCAGTGGAAATGCTTTTAACTTATCTACATAATTAGTTCTTTAAAATTGCAATACATTTCGAACGGCTAAAAATTGTCTTAACTTATGAGCTGGAACTTTTTTTAAAATCGCCTTCTACTCAATTTTAATTTTAGAAACATTGGTTTTTCTTGTCAGTAAAATTACTTGAAAGTCAGTGGAAATGCTTTTAACTTATACACATAATTAGTGCGTTAAAATTGCAATACATTTCAAACGGCTGAAAATTGTCTAAACTTATGATCTGCCACTTTTTTTGAAATCGTGTTCAATTTTAATTTTAGAAACATTAGTTTTTCTTGTCAGTAAAATTACTTGAAACTCAGTGGAAATGCTTTTAACTTATCCACATAATTAGTGCGTTAAAAGTGCAATACATTTCTAACGGCTGAAAATTGTCTAAACTTATGATCTGCCACTTTTTTTGAAATCGTGTTCAATTTTAATTTTAGAAATATTAGTTTTTCTTGTCAGTAAAATTACTTGAAACTCAGTGGAAATGCTTTTAACTTATCCACATAATTAGTGCGTTAAAATTGCAATACATTTCAAACGGATGAAAATTGTCTAAACTTATGATCTGCCACATTTTTTGAAATCGTGTTCAATTTTAATTTTAGAAATATTAGTTTTTCTTGTCAGTAAAATTACTTGAAACTCAGTGGAAATGCTTTTAACTTATCCACATAATTAGTGCGTTAAAAGTGCAATACATTTCTAACGGCTGAAAATTGTCTAAACTTATGATCTGCAAATTTTTGTAAAATCGCCTTCTACTCAATTTTGATTTCAGAAACATTAGTTTTTCTTGTCAGTAAAATTACTTGGAAGTCAGTGGAAATGCTTTTAACTTATCTACATAATTAGTTCTTTAAAATTGCAATACATTTCGAACGGCTAAAAATTGTCTTAACTTATGAGCTGGAACTTTTTTTTAAATCGCCTTCTACTCAATTTTAATTTTAGAAACATTGGTTTTTCTTGTCAGTAAAATTACTTGAAAGTCAGTGGAAATGCTTTTAACATACACATAATTAGTGCGTTAAAATTGCAATACATTTCAAACGGCTGAAAATTGTCTAAACTTATGATCTGCCACTTTTTTTGAAATCGTGTTCAATTTTAATTTTAGAAACATTAGTTTTTCTTGTCAGTAAAATTACTTGAAACTCAGTGGAAATGCTTTTAACTTATCCACATAATTAGTGCGTTAAAAGTGCAATACATTTCTAACGGCTGAAAATTGTCTAAACTTATGATCTGCAAATTTTTGTAAAATCGCCTTCTACTCAATTTTGATTTCAGAAACATTAGTTTTTCTTGTCAGTAAAATTACTTGGAAGTCAGTGGAAATGCTTTTAACTTATCTACATAATTAGTTCGTTAAAATTGCAATACAATTCAAAGTGCTGAACATTGTCTAAACTTATGATCTGTAATATTTTTTCAAATCGCCTTCTAACTCAATTTTGATTTTAGAAACATAGTTTTTTCTGGTCAATAGAATTACTTGAAAGTCAGTGGAAATCCTTTTAACTTATCCACATAATTAGTGCGTTAAAACTGCAATACATTTCAAACGGATGAAAATTGTCTAAACTTATGAACTGCCACTTTTTTTGAAATCGTGTACAATTTTAATTTTAGAAACATTAGTTTTTCTTGTCAGTAAAATTACTTGAAACTCAGTGGAAATGCTTTTAACTTATCCACATAATTAGTGCGTTAAAAGTGCAATACATTTCTAACGGCTGAAAATTGTCTAAACTTATGATCTGCAAATTTTTGTAAAATCGCCTTCTACTCAATTTTGATTTCAGAAACATTAGTTTTTCTTGTCAGTAAAATTACTTGGAAGTCGGTGGAAATGCTTTTAACTTATCCAGATAATTAGTGCGTTAAAATTGCAATACATTTCAAACGGATGAATATTGTCTAAACTTATGATCTGCCACTTTTTTTGAAATCGTGTTCAATTTTAATTTTAGAAACATTAGTTTTTCTTGTCAGTAAAATTACTTGAAAGTCAGTGGAAATGCTTTTAACTTATCCACATAATTAGTGCGTTAAAAGTGCAATACATTTCTAACGGCTGAAAATTGTCTAAACTTATGATCTGCAAATTTTTGTAAAATCGCCTTCTACTCAATTTTGATTTCAGAAACATTAGTTTTTCTTGTCAGTAAAATTACTTGGAAGTCAGTGGAAATGCTTTTAACTTATCTACATAATTAGTTCGTTAAAATTGCAATACAATTCAAAGTGCTGAAAATTGTCTAAACTTATGATCTGTAATATTTTTTCAAATCGCCTTCTAACTCAATTTTGATTTTAGAAACATAGTTTTTTCTGGTCAATAGAATTACTTGAAAGTCAGTGGAAATCCTTTTAACTTATCCACATAATTAGTGCGTTAAAACTGCAATACATTTCAAACGGATGAAAATTGTCTAAACTTATGATCTGCCACTTTTTTTGAAATCGTGTTCAATTTTAATTTTAGAAACATTAGTTTTTCTTGTCAGTAAAATTACTTGAAACTCAGTGGAAATGCTTTTAACTTATCCACATAATTAGTGCGTTAAAAGTGCAATACATTTCTAACGGCTGAAAATTGTCTAAACTTATGATCTGCCACTTTTTTTGAAATCGTGTTCAATTTTAATTTTAGAAATATTAGTTTTTCTTGTCAGTAAAATTACTTGAAACTCAGTGGAAATGCTTTTAACTTATCCACATAATTAGTGCGTTAAAATTGCAATACATTTCAAACGGATGAAAATTGTCTAAACTTATGATCTGCCACTTTTTTTGAAATCGTGTTCAATTTTAATTTTAGAAATATTAGTTTTTCTTGTCAGTAAAATTACTTGAAAGTCAGTGGAAATGCTTTTAACTTATACACATAATTAGAGCGTTAAAATTGCAATACAATTCAAAGTGCTGAAAATTGTCTAAACTTATGATCTGTAATATTTTTTCAAATCGCCTTCTAACTCAATTTTGATTTTAGAAACATAGTTTTTTCTGGTCAATAAAATTACTTGAAAGTCAGTGGAGATCCTTTTAACTTATCCACATAATTAGTGCGTTAAAAGTGCAATACATTTCAAACGGCTGAAAATTGTCTAAACTTATGATCTGCAAATTTTTGTAAAATCGCCTTCTACTCAATTTTGATTTCAGAAACATTAGTTTTTCTTGTCAGTAAAATTACTTGGAAGTCAGTGGAAATGCTTTTAACTTATCTACATAATTAGTTCTTTAAAATTGCAATACATTTCGAACGGCTAAAAATTGTCTTAACTTATGAGCTGGAACTTTTTTTAAAATCGCCTTCTACTCAATTTTAATTTTAGAAACATTGGTTTTTCTTGTCAGTAAAATTACTTGAAAGTCAGTGGAAATGCTTTTAACTTATACACATAATTAGTGCGTTAAAATTGCAATACATTTCAAACGGCTGAAAATTGTCTAAACTTATGATCTGCCACTTTTTTTGAAATCGTGTTCAATTTTAATTTTAAAAACATTAGTTTTTCTTGTCAAAAAAATTACTTGAAACTCAATGGAAATGCTTTTAACTTATCCACATAATTAGTGCGTTAAAAGTGCAATACATTTCTAACGGCTGAAAATTGTCTAAACTTATGATCTGCCACTTTTTTTGAAATCGTGTTCAATTTTAATTTTAGAAATATTAGTTTTTCTTGTCAGTAAAATTACTTGAAACTCAGTGGAAATGCTTTTAACTTATCCACATAATTAGTGCGTTAAAATTGCAATACATTTCAAACGGATGAAAATTGTCTAAACTTATGATCTGCCACTTTTTTTGAAATCGTGTTCAATTTTAATTTTAGAAATATTAGTTTTTCTTGTCAGTAAAATTACTTGAAACTCAGTGGAAATGCTTTTAACTTATCCACATAATTAGTGCGTTAAAAGTGCAATACATTTCGAACGGCTGAAAATTGTCTAAACTTATGATCTGTAATATTTTTTCAAATCGCCTTCTACTCAATTTTAATTTTAGAAACATTGGTTTTTCTTGTCAGTAAAATTACTTGAAAGTCAATGGAAATGCTTTTAACTTATACACATAATTAGAGCGTTAAAATTGCAATACAATTCAAAGTGCTGAAAATTGTCTAAACTTATGATCTGTAATATTTTTTCAAATCGCCTTCTAACTCAATTTTGATTTTAGAAACATAGTTTTTTCTGGTCAATAAAATTACTTGAAAGTCAGTGGAAATGCTTTTAACTTATCCACATAATTAGTGCGTTAAAAGTGCAATACATTTCTAACGGCTGAAAATTGTCTAAACTTATGATCTGCAAATTTTTGTAAAATCGCCTTCTACTCAATTTTGATTTCAGAAACATTAGTTTTTCTTGTCAGTAAAATTACTTGGAAGTCAGTGGAAATGCTTTTAACTTATCTACATAATTAGTTCGTTAAAATTGCAATACAATTCAAAGTGCTGAAAATTGTCTAAACTTATGATCTGTAATATTTTTTCAAATCGCCTTCTAACTCAATTTTGATTTTAGAAACATAGTTTTTTCTGGTCAATAGAATTACTTGAAAGTCAGTGGAAATCCTTTTAACTTATCCACATAATTAGTGCGTTAAAACTGCAATACATTTCAAACGGATGAAAATTGTCTAAACTTATGATCTGCCACTTTTTTTGAAATCGTGTTCAATTTTAATTTTAGAAACATTAGTTTTTCTTGTCAGTAAAATTACTTGAAACTCAGTGGAAATGCTTTTAACTTATCCACATAATTAGTGCGTTAAAAGTGCAATACATTTCTAACGGCTGAAAATTGTCTAAACTTATGATCTGCAAATTTTTGTAAAATCGCCTTCTACTCAATTTTGATTTCAGAAACATTAGTTTTTCTTGTCAGTAAAATTACTTGGAAGTCAGTGGAAATGCTTTTAACTTATCCACATAATTAGTGCGTTAAAATTGCAATACATTTCAAACGAATGAATATTGTCTAAACTTATGATCTGCCACTTTTTTTGAAATCGTGTTCAATTTTAATTTTAGAAACATTAGTTTTTCTTGTCAGTAAAATTACTTGAAAGTCAGTGGAAATGCTTTTAACTTATCCACATAATTAGTGCGTTAAAAGTGCAATACATTTCTAACGGCTGAAAATTGTCTAAACTTATGATCTGCAAATTTTTGTAAAATCGCCTTCTACTCAATTTTGATTTCAGAAACATTAGTTTTTCTTGTCAGTAAAATTACTTGGAAGTCAGTGGAAATGCTTTTAACTTATCTACATAATTAGTTCGTTAAAATTGCAATACAATTCAAAGTGCTGAAAATTGTCTAAACTTATGATCTGTAATATTTTTTCAAATCGCCTTCTAACTCAATTTTGATTTTAGAAACATAGTTTTTTCTGGTCAATAGAATTACTTGAAAGTCAGTGGAAATCCTTTTAACTTATCCACATAATTAGTGCGTTAAAACTGCAATACATTTCAAACGGATGAAAATTGTCTAAACTTATGATCTGCCACTTTTTTTGAAATCGTGTTCAATTTTAATTTTAGAAACATTAGTTTTTCTTGTCAGTAAAATTACTTGAAACTCAGTGGAAATGCTTTTAACTTATCCACATAATTAGTGCGTTAAAAGTGCAATACATTTCTAACGGCTGAAAATTGTCTAAACTTATGATCTGCAAATTTTTGTAAAATCGCCTTCTACTCAATTTTGATTTCAGAAACATTAGTTTTTCTTGTCAGTAAAATTACTTGGAAGTCAGTGGAAATGCTTTTAACTTATCCAGATAATTAGTGCGTTAAAATTGCAATACATTTCAAACGGATGAATATTGTCTAAACTTATGATCTGCCACTTTTTTTGAAATCGTGTTCAATTTTAATTTTAGAAACATTAGTTTTTCTTGTCAGTAAAATTACTTGAAAGTCAGTGGAAATGCTTTTAACTTATCCACATAATTAGTGCGTTAAAAGTGCAATACATTTCTAACAGCTGAAAATTGTCTAAACTTATGATCTGCCACTTTTTTTGAAATCGTGTTCAATTTTAATTTTAGAAACATTAGTTTTTCTTGTCAGTAAAATTACTTGAAAGTCAGTGGAAATGCTTTTAACTTATCCACATAATTAGTGCGTTAAAAGTGCAATACATTTCTAACGGCTGAAAATTGTCTTAACTTATGAGCTGGAACTTTTTTTCAAATCGCCTTCTACTCAATTTTATTTTTAGAAACATTGGTTTTTCTTGTCAGTAAAAATACTTGAAAGTCAGTGGAAATGCTTTTAACTTATACACATAATTAGAGCGTTAAAATTGCAATACAATTCAAAGTGCTGTAAATTGTCTAAACTTATGATCTGTAATATTTTTTCAAATCGCCTTCTAACTCAATTTTGATTTTAGAAACATAGTTTTTTCTGGTCAATAAAATTACTTGGAAGTCAGTGGAAATCCTTTTAACTTATCCACATAATTAGTGCGTTAAAATTGCAATACATTTCAAACGGCTGAAAATTGTCTAAACTTTTGATCTGCCACTTTTTTTGAAATCGTGTTCAATTTTAATTTTAGAAACATTAGTTTTTCTTGTCAGTAAAATTACTTGAAAGTCAGTGGAAATGCTTTTAACTTATCCACATAATTAGTGCGTTAAAATTGCAATACATTTCAAACGGCTGAAAATTGTCTAAACTTATGATCTGCCACTTTTTTTGAAATCGTGTTCAATTTTAATTTTAGAAACATTCGTTTTTCTTGTCAGTAAAATTACTTGAAACTCAGTGGAAATGCTTTTAACTTATCCACATAATTAGTGCGTTAAAAGTGCAATACATTTCGAACGGCTGAAAATTGTCTTAACTTATGAGCTGGAACTTTTTTTCAAATCGCCTTCTACTCAATTTTAATTTTAGAAACATTGGTTTTTCTTGTCAGTAAAATTACTTGAAAGTCAGTGGAAATGCTTTTAACTTATACACATAATTAGAGCGTTAAAATTGCAATACAATTCAAAGTGCTGAAAATTGTCTAAACTTATGATCTGTAATATTTTTTCAAATCGCCTTCTAACTCAATTTTGATTTTAGAAAAAAAGTTTTTTCTGGTCAATAAAATTACTTGAAAGTCAGTGGAAATCCTTTTAACTTATACACATAATTAGTGCGTTAAAAGTGCAATACATTTCTAACGGCTGAAAATTGTCTAAACTTATGATCTGCAAATTTTTTGTAAAATCGCCTTCTACTCAATTTTGATTTCAGAAACATTAGTTTTTCTTGTCAGTAAAATTACTTGGAATTCAGTGGAAATGCTTTTAACTTATCCACATAATTAGTGCGTTAAAATTGCAATACATTTCAAACGGATGAAAATTGTCTAAACTTATGATCTGCCACTTTTTTTGAAATCGTGTTCAATTTAATTTTAGAAATATTAGTTTTTCTTGTCAGTAAAATTACTTGAAACTCAGTGGAAATGCTTTTAACTTATCCACATAATTAGTGCGTTAAAAGTGCAATACATTTCTAACGGCTGAAAATTGTCTAAACTTATGATCTGCAAATTTTTGTAAAATCGCCTTCTACTCAATTTTGATTTCAGAAACATTAGTTTTTCTTGTCAGTAAAATTACTTGGAAGTCAGTGGAAATGCTTTTAACTTATCTACATAATTAGTTCTTTAAAATTGCAATACATTTCGAACGGCTAAAAATTGTCTTAACTTATGAGCTGGAACTTTTTTTAAAATCGCCTTCTACTCAATTTTAATTTTAGAAACATTGGTTTTTTGATGTCAGTAAAATTACTTGAAAGTCAGTGGAAATGCTTTTAACTTATACACATAATTAGTGCGTTAAAATTGCAATACATTTCAAACGGCTGAAAATTGTCTAAACTTATGATCTGCCACTTTTTTTGAAATCGTGTTCAATTTTAATTTTAGAAACATTAGTTTTTCTTGTCAGTAAAATTACTTGAAACTCAGTGGAAATGCTTTTAACTTATCCACATAATTAGTGCGTTAAAAGTGCAATACATTTCTAACGGCTGAAAATTGTCTAAACTTATGATCTGCAAATTTTTGTAAAATCGCCTTCTACTCAATTTTGATTTCAGAAACATTAGTTTTTCTTGTCAGTAAAATTACTTGGAAGTCAGTGGAAATGCTTTTAACTTATCCACATAATTAGTGCGTTAAAATTGCAATACATTTCAAACGGATGAATATTGTCTAAACTTATGATCTGCCACTTTTTTTGAAATCGTGTTCAATTTTAATTTTAGAAACATTAGTTTTTCTTGTCAGTAAAATTACTTGAAAGTCAGTGGAAATGCTTTTAACTTATCCACATAATTAGTGCGTTAAAAGTGCAATACATTTCTAACGGCTGAAAATTGTCTAAACTTATGATCTGCAAATTTTTGTAAAATCGCCTTCTACTCAATTTTGATTTCAGAAACATTAGTTTTTCTTGTCAGTAAAATTACTTGGAAGTCAGTGGAAATGCTTTTAACTTATCTACATAATTAGTTCGTTAAAATTGCAATACAATTCAAAGTGCTAAAAATTGTCTAAACTTATGATCTGTAATATTTTTTCAAATCGCCTTCTAACTCAATTTTGATTTTAGAAACATAGTTTTTTCTGGTCAATAGAATTACTTGAAAGTCAGTGGAAATCCTTTTAACTTATCCACATAATTAGTGCGTTAAAACTGCAATACATTTCAAACGGATGAAAATTGTCTAAACTTATGATCTGCCACTTTTTTTGAAATCGTGTTCAATTTTAATTTTAGAAACATTAGTTTTTCTTGTCAGTAAAATTACTTGAAACTCAGTGGAAATGCTTTTAACTTATCCACATAATTAGTTCTTTAAAATTGCAATACATTTCGAACGGCTAAAAATTGTCTTAACTTATGAGCTGGAACTTTTTTTAAAATCGCCTTCTACTCAATTTTAATTTTAGAAACATTGGTTTTTTGATGTCAGTAAAATTACTTGAAAGTCAGTGGAAATGCTTTTAACTTATACACATAATTAGTGCGTTAAAATTGCAATACATTTCAAACGGCTGAAAATTGTCTAAACTTATGATCTGCCACTTTTTTTGAAATCGTGTTCAATTTTAATTTTAGAAACATTAGTTTTTCTTGTCAGTAAAATTACTTGAAACTCAGTGGAAATGCTTTTAACTTATCCACATAATTAGTGCGTTAAAAGTGCAATACATTTCTAACGGCTGAAAATTGTCTAAACTTATGATCTGCAAATTTTTGTAAAATCGCCTTCTACTCAATTTTGATTTCAGAAACATTAGTTTTTCTTGTCAGTAAAATTACTTGGAAGTCAGTGGAAATGCTTTTAACTTATCTACATAATTAGTTCGTTAAAATTGCAATACAATTCAAAGTGCTGAAAATTGTCTAAACTTATGATCTGTAATATTTTTTCAAATCGCCTTCTAACTCAATTTTGATTTTAGAAACATAGTTTTTTCTGGTCAATAGAATTACTTGAAAGTCAGTGGAAATCCTTTTAACTTATCCACATAATTAGTGCGTTAAAACTGCAATACATTTCAAACGGATGAAAATTGTCTAAACTTATGATCTGCCACTTTTTTTGAAATCGTGTTCAATTTTAATTTTAGAAACATTAGTTTTTCTTGTCAGTAAAATTACTTGAAACTCAGTGGAAATGCTTTTAACTTATCCACATAATTAGTGCGTTAAAAGTGCAATACATTTCTAACGGCTGAAAATTGTCTAAACTTATGATCTGCAAATTTTTGTAAAATCGCCTTCTACTCAATTTTGATTTCAGAAACATTAGTTTTTCTTGTCAGTAAAATTACTTGGAAGTCAGTGGAAATGCTTTTAACTTATCCAGATAATTAGTGCGTTAAAATTGCAATACATTTCAAACGGATGAATATTGTCTAAACTTATGATCTGCCACTTTTTTTGAAATCGTGTTCAATTTTAATTTTAGAAACATTAGTTTTTCTTGTCAGTAAAATTACTTGAAAGTCAGTGGAAATGCTTTTAACTTATCCACATAATCAGTGCGTTAAAAGTGCAATACATTTCTAACGGCTGAAAATTGTCTAAACTTATGATCTGCAAATTTTTGTAAAATCGCCTTCTACTCAATTTTGATTTCAGAAACATTAGTTTTTCTTGTCAGTAAAATTACTTGGAAGTCAGTGGAAATGCTTTTAACTTATCTACATAATTAGTTCGTTAAAATTGCAATACAATTCAAAGTGCTGAAAATTGTCTAAACTTATGATCTGTAATATTTTTTCAAATCGCCTTCTAACTCAATTTTGATTTTAGAAACATAGTTTTTTCTGGTCAATAGAATTACTTGAAAGTCAGTGGAAATCCTTTTAACTTATCCACATAATTAGTGCGTTTAAACTGCAATACATTTCAAACGGATGAAAATTGTCTAAACTTATGATCTGCCACTTTTTTTGAAATCGTGTTCAATTTTAATTTTAGAAACATTAGTTTTTCTTACCAGTAAAATTACTTGAAACTCAGTGGAAATGCTTTTAACTTATCCACATAATTAGTGCGTTAAAAGTGCAATACATTTCTAACGGCTGAAAATTGTCTAAACTTATGATCTGCCTTTTTTTTTGAAATCGTGTTCAATTTAATTTTAGAAATATTAGTTTTTCTTGTCAGTAAAATTACTTGAAACTCAGTGGAAATGCTTTTAACTTATCCACATAATTAGTGCGTTAAAATTGCAATACATTTCAAACGGATGAAAATTGTCTAAACTTATGATCTGCCACTTTTTTTGAAATCGTGTTCAATTTTAATTTTAGAAATATTAGTTTTTCTTGTCAGTAAAATTACTTGAAACTCAGTGGAAATGCTTTTAACTTATCCACATAATTAGTGCGTTAAAAGTGCAATACATTTCGAACGGCTGAAAATTGTCTTAACTTATGAGCTGGAACTTTTTTTCAAATCGCCTTCTACTCAATTTTAATTTTAGAAACATTGGTTTTTCTTGTCAGTAAAATTACTTGAAAGTCAGTGGAAATGCTTTTAACTTATACACATAATTAGAGCGTTAAAATTGCAATACAATTCAAAGTGCTGAAAATTGTCTAAACTTATGATCTGTAATATTTTTTCAAATCGCCTTCTAACTCAATTTTGATTTTAGAAACATAGTTTTTTCTGGTCAATAAAATTACTTGAAAGTCAGTGGAAATCCTTTTAACTTATCCACATAATTAGTGCGTTAAAATTGCAATACATTTCAAACGGCTGAAAATTGTCTAAACTTTTGATCTGCCACTTTTTTTGAAATCGTGTTCAATTTTAATTTTAGAAACATTAGTTTTTCTTGTCAGTAAAATTACTTGAAAGTCAGTGGAAATGCTTTTAACTTATCCACATAATTAGTGCGTTAAAATTGCAATACATTTCAAACGGCTGAAAATTGTCTAAACTTATGATCTGCCACTTTTTTTGAAATCGTGTTCAATTTTAATTTTAGAAACATTCGTTTTTCTTGTCAGTAAAATTACTTGAAACTCAGTGGAAATGCTTTTAACTTATCCACATAATTAGTGCGTTAAAAGTGCAATACATTTCGAACGGCTGAAAATTGTCTTAACTTATGAGCTGGAACTTTTTTTCAAATCGCCTTCTACTCAATTTTAATTTTAGAAACATTGGTTTTTCTTGTCAGTAAAATTACTTGAAAGTCAGTGGAAATGCTTTTAACTTATACACATAATTAGAGCGTTGAAATTGCAATACAATTCAAAGTGCTGAAAATTGTCTAAACTTATGATCTGTAATATTTTTTCAAATCGCCTTCTAACTCAATTTTGATTTTAGAAACATAGTTTTTTCTGGTCAATAAAATTACTTGAAAGTCAGTGGAAATCCTTTTAACTTATACACATAATTAGTGCGTTAAAAGTGCAATACATTTCTAACGGCTGAAAATTGTCTAAACTTATGATCTGCAAATTTTTGTAAAATCGCCTTCTACTCAATTTTGATTTCAGAAACATTAGTTTTTCTTGTCAGTAAAATTACTTGGAATTCAGTGGAAATGCTTTTAACTTATCCACATAATTAGTGCGTTAAAATTGCAATACATTTCAAACGGATGAAAATTGTCTAAACTTATGATCTGCCACTTTTTTTGAAATCGTGTTCAATTTTAATTTTAGAAATATTAGTTTTTCTTGTCAGTAAAATTACTTGAAACTCAGTGGAAATGCTTTTAACTTATCCACATAATTAGTGCGTTAAAATTGCAATACATTTCAAACGGATGAAAATTGTCTAAACTTATGATCTGCCACATTTTTTGAAATCGTGTTCAATTTTAATTTTAGAAATATTAGTTTTTCTTGTCAGTAAAATTACTTGAAACTCAGTGGAAATGCTTTTAACTTATCCACATAATTAGTGCGTTAAAAGTGCAATACATTTCTAACGGCTGAAAATTGTCTAAACTTATGATCTGCAAATTTTTTTAAAATCGCTTTCTACTCAATTTTGATTTCAGAAACATTAGTTTTTCTTGTCAGTAAAATTACTTGGAAGTCAGTGGAAATGCTTTTAACTTATCTACATAATTAGTTCTTTAAAATTGCAATACATTTCGAACGGATGAATATTGTCTAAACTTATGATCTGCCACTTTTTTTGAAATCGTGTTCAATTTTAATTTTAGAAACATTAGTTTTTCTTGTCAGTAAAATTACTTGAAACTCAGTGGAAATGCTTTTAACTTATCCACATAATTAGTGCGTTAAAAGTGCAATACATTTCTAACGGCTGAAAATTGTCTAAACTTATGATCTGCAAATTTTTGTAAAATCGCCTTCTACTCAATTTTGATTTCAGAAACATTAGTTTTTCTTGTCAGTAAAATTACTTGGAAGTCAGTGGAAATGCTTTTAACTTATCCACATAATTAGTGCGTTAAAATTGCAATACATTTCAAACGGATGAATATTGTCTAAACTTATGATCTGCCACTTTTTTTGAAATCGTGTTCAATTTTAATTTTAGAAACATTAGTTTTTCTTGTCAGTAAAATTACTTGAAAGTCAGTGGAAATGCTTTTAACTTATCCACATAATTAGTGCGTTAAAAGTGCAATACATTTTTAACGGCTGAAAATTGTCTAAACTTATGATCTGCAAATTTTTGTAAAATCGCCTTCTACTCAATTTTGATTTCAGAAACATTAGTTTTTCTTGTCAGTAAAATTACTTGGAAGTCAGTGGAAATGCTTTTAACTTATCTACATAATTAGTTCGTTAAAATTGCAATACAATTCAAAGTGCTGAACATTGTCTAAACTTATGATCTGTAATATTTTTTCAAATCGCCTTCTAACTCAATTTTGATTTTAGAAACATAGTTTTTTCTGGTCAATAGAATTACTTGAAAGTCAGTGGAAATCCTTTTAACTTATCCACATAATTAGTGCGTTAAAACTGCAATACATTTCAAACGGATGAAAATTGTCTAAACTTATGAACTGCCACTTTTTTTGAAATCGTGTTCAATTTTAATTTTAGAAACATTAGTTTTTCTTGTCAGTAAAATTACTTGAAACTCAGTGGAAATGCTTTTAACTTATCCACATAATTAGTGCGTTAAAAGTGCAATACATTTCTAACGGCTGAAAATTGTCTAAACTTATGATCTGCAAATTTTTGTAAAATTGCCTTCTACTCAATTTTGATTTTAGAAACATTAGTTTTTCTTGTCAGTAAAATTACTTGGAAGTCGGTGGAAATGCTTTTAACTTATCCAGATAATTAGTGCGTTAAAATTGCAATACATTTCAAACGGATGAATATTGTCTAAACTTATGATCTGCCACTTTTTTTGAAATCGTGTTCAATTTTAATTTTAGAAACATTAGTTTTTCTTGTCAGTAAAATTACTTGAAAGTCAGTGGAAATGCTTTTAACTTATCCACATAATTAGTGCGTTAAAAGTGCAATACATTTCTAACGGCTGAAAATTGTCTAAACTTATGATCTGCAAATTTTTGTAAAATCGCCTTCTACTCAATTTTGATTTCAGAAACATTAGTTTTTCTTGTCAGTAAAATTACTTGGAATTCAGTGGAAATGCTTTTAACTTATCCACATAATTAGTGCGTTAAAATTGCAATACATTTCAAACGGATGAAAATTGTCTAAACTTATGATCTGCCACTTTTTTTGAAATCGTGTTCAATTTTAATTTTAGAAATATTAGTTTTTCTTGTCAGTAAAATTACTTGAAACTCAGTGGAAATGCTTTTAACTTATCCACATAATTAGTGCGTTAAAATTGCAATACATTTCAAACGGATGAAAATTGTCTAAACTTATGATCTGCCACATTTTTTGAAATCGTGTTCAATTTTAATTTTAGAAATATTAGTTTTTCTTGTCAGTAAAATTACTTGAAACTCAGTGGAAATGCTTTTAACTTATCCACATAATTAGTGCGTTAAAAGTGCAATACATTTCTAACGGCTGAAAATTGTCTAAACTTATGATCTGCAAATTTTTTTAAAATCGCTTTCTACTCAATTTTGATTTCAGAAACATTAGTTTTTCTTGTCAGTAAAATTACTTGGAAGTCAGTGGAAATGCTTTTAACTTATCTACATAATTAGTTCTTTAAAATTGCAATACATTTCGAACGGATGAATATTGTCTAAACTTATGATCTGCCACTTTTTTTGAAATCGTGTTCAATTTTAATTTTAGAAACATTAGTTTTTCTTGTCAGTAAAATTACTTGAAACTCAGTGGAAATGCTTTTAACTTATCCACATAATTAGTGCGTTAAAAGTGCAATACATTTCTAACGGCTGAAAATTGTCTAAACTTATGATCTGCAAATTTTTGTAAAATCGCCTTCTACTCAATTTTGATTTCAGAAACATTAGTTTTTCTTGTCAGTAAAATTACTTGGAAGTCAGTGGAAATGCTTTTAACTTATCCACATAATTAGTGCGTTAAAATTGCAATACATTTCAAACGGATGAATATTGTCTAAACTTATGATCTGCCACTTTTTTTGAAATCGTGTTCAATTTTAATTTTAGAAACATTAGTTTTTCTTGTCAGTAAAATTACTTGAAAGTCAGTGGAAATGCTTTTAACTTATCCACATAATTAGTGCGTTAAAAGTGCAATACATTTTTAACGGCTGAAAATTGTCTAAACTTATGATCTGCAAATTTTTGTAAAATCGCCTTCTACTCAATTTTGATTTCAGAAACATTAGTTTTTCTTGTCAGTAAAATTACTTGGAAGTCAGTGGAAATGCTTTTAACTTATCTACATAATTAGTTCGTTAAAATTGCAATACAATTCAAAGTGCTGAACATTGTCTAAACTTATGATCTGTAATATTTTTTCAAATCGCCTTCTAACTCAATTTTGATTTTAGAAACATAGTTTTTTCTGGTCAATAGAATTACTTGAAAGTCAGTGGAAATCCTTTTAACTTATCCACATAATTAGTGCGTTAAAACTGCAATACATTTCAAACGGATGAAAATTGTCTAAACTTATGAACTGCCACTTTTTTTGAAATCGTGTTCAATTTTAATTTTAGAAACATTAGTTTTTCTTGTCAGTAAAATTACTTGAAACTCAGTGGAAATGCTTTTAACTTATCCACATAATTAGTGCGTTAAAAGTGCAATACATTTCTAACGGCTGAAAATTGTCTAAACTTATGATCTGCAAATTTTTGTAAAATTGCCTTCTACTCAATTTTGATTTTAGAAACATTAGTTTTTCTTGTCAGTAAAATTACTTGGAAGTCGGTGGAAATGCTTTTAACTTATCCAGATAATTAGTGCGTTAAAATTGCAATACATTTCAAACGGATGAATATTGTCTAAACTTATGATCTGCCACTTTTTTTGAAATCGTGTTCAATTTTAATTTTAGAAACATTAGTTTTTCTTGTCAGTAAAATTACTTGAAAGTCAGTAGAAATGCTTTTAACTTATCCACATAATTAGTGCGTTAAAAGTGCAATACATTTCTAACGGCTGAAAATTGTCTAAACTTATGATCTGCAAATTTTTGTAAAATCGCCTTCTACTCAATTTTGATTTCAGAAACATTAGTTTTTCTTGTCAGTAAAATTACTTGGAAGTCAGTGGAAATGCTTTTAACTTATCTACATAATTAGTTCGTTAAAATTGCAATACAATTCAAAGTGCTGAAAATTGTCTAAACTTATGATCTGTAATATTTTTTCAAATCGCCTTCTAACTCAATTTTGATTTTAGAAACATAGTTTTTTCTGGTCAATAAAATTACTTGAAAGTCAGTGGAAATCCTTTTAACTTATCCACATAATTAGTGCGTTAAAACTGCAATACATTTCAAACGGATGAAAATTGTCTAAACTTATGATCTGCCACTTTTTTTGAAATCGTGTTCAATTTTAATTTTAGAAACATTAGTTTTTCTTGTCAGTAAAATTACTTGAAACTCAGTGGAAATGCTTTTAACTTATCCACATAATTAGTGCGTTAAAAGTGCAATACATTTCTAACGGCTGAAAATTGTCTAAACTTATGATCTGCCACTTTTTTTGAAATCGTGTTCAATTTTAATTTTAGAAATATTAGTTTTTCTTGTCAGTAAAATTACTTGAAACTCAGTGGAAATGCTTTTAACTTATCCACATAATTAGTGCGTTAAAATTGCAATACATTTCAAACGGATGAAAATTGTCTAAACTTATGATCTGCCACATTTTTTGAAATCGTGTTCAATTTTAATTTTAGAAATATTAGTTTTTCTTGTCAGTAAAATTACTTGAAACAGTGGAAATGCTTTTAACTTATCCACATAATTAGTGCGTTAAAAGTGCAATACATTTCTAACGGCTGAAAATTGTCTAAACTTATGATCTGCAAATTTTTGTAAAATCGCCTTCTACTCAATTTTGATTTCAGAAACATTAGTTTTTCTTGTCAGTAAAATTACTTGGAAGTCAGTGGAAATGCTTTTAACTTATCTACATAATTAGTTCTTTAAAATTGCAATACATTTCGAACGGCTAAAAATTGTCTTAACTTATGAGCTGGAACTTTTTTTAAAATCGCCTTCTACTCAATTTTAATTTTAGAAACATTGGTTTTTCTTGTCAGTAAAATTACTTGAAAGTCAGTGGAAATGCTTTTAACTTATACACATAATTAGTGCGTTAAAATTGCAATACATTTCAAACGGCTGAAAATTGTCTAAACTTATGATCTGCCACTTTTTTTGAAATCGTGTTCAATTTTAATTTTAGAAACATTAGTTTTTCTTGTCAGTAAAATTACTTGAAACTCAGTGGAAATGCTTTTAACTTATCCACATAATTAGTGCGTTAAAAGTGCAATACATTTCTAACGGCTGAAAATTGTCTAAACTTATGATCTGCAAATTTTTGTAAAATCGCCTTCTACTCAATTTTGATTTCAGAAACATTAGTTTTTCTTGTCAGTAAAATTACTTGGAAGTCAGTGGAAATGCTTTTAACTTATCCACATAATTAGTGCGTTAAAATTGCAATACATTTCAAACGGATGAATATTGTCTAAACTTATGATCTGCCACTTTTTTTGAAATCGTGTTCAATTTTAATTTTAGAAATATTAGTTTTTCTTGTCAGTAAAATTACTTGAAACTCAGTGGAAATGCTTTTAACTTATCCACATAATTAGTGCGTTAAAAGTGCAATACATTTCGAACGGCTGAAAATTGTCTTAACTTATGAGCTGGAACTTTTTTTCAAATCGCCTTCTACTCAATTTTAATTTTAGAAACATTGGTTTTTCTTGTCAGTAAAATTACTTGAAAGTCAGTGGAAATGCTTTTAACTTATACACATAATTAGAGCGTTAAAATTGCAATACAATTCAAAGTGCTGAAAATTGTCTAAACTTATGATCTGTAATATTTTTTCAAATCGCCTTCTAACTCAATTTTGATTTTAGAAACATAGTTTTTTCTGGTCAATAGAATTACTTGAAAGTCAGTGGAAATCCTTTTAACTTATCCACATAATTAGTGCGTTAAAACTGCAATACATTTCAAACGGATGAAAATTGTCTAAACTTATGATCTGCCACTTTTTTTGAAATCGTGTTCAATTTTAATTTTAGAAACATTAGTTTTTCTTGTCAGTAAAATTACTTGAAACTCAGTGGAAATGCTTTTAACTTATCCACATAATTAGTGCGTTAAAAGTGCAATACATTTCTAACGGCTGAAAATTGTCTAAACTTATGATCTGCCACTTTTTTTGAAATCGTGTTCAATTTTAATTTTAGAAATATTAGTTTTTCTTGTCAGTAAAATTACTTGAAACTCAGTGGAAATGCTTTTAACTTATCCACATAATTAGTGCGTTAAAATTGCAATACATTTCAAACGGATGAAAATTGTCTAAACTTATGATCTGCCACATTTTTTGAAATCGTGTTCAATTTTAATTTTAGAAATATTAGTTTTTCTTGTCAGTAAAATTACTTGAAACAGTGGAAATGCTTTTAACTTATCCACATAATTAGTGCGTTAAAAGTGCAATACATTTCTAACGGCTGAAAATTGTCTAAACTTATGATCTGCAAATTTTTGTAAAATCGCCTTCTACTCAATTTTGATTTCAGAAACATTAGTTTTTCTTGTCAGTAAAATTACTTGGAAGTCAGTGGAAATGCTTTTAACTTATCTACATAATTAGTTCTTTAAAATTGCAATACATTTCGAACGGCTAAAAATTGTCTTAACTTATGAGCTGGAACTTTTTTTAAAATCGCCTTCTACTCAATTTTAATTTTAGAAACATTGGTTTTTCTTGTCAGTAAAATTACTTGAAAGTCAGTGGAAATGCTTTTAACTTATACACATAATTAGTGCGTTAAAATTGCAATACATTTCAAACGGCTGAAAATTGTCTAAACTTATGATCTGCCACTTTTTTTGAAATCGTGTTCAATTTTAATTTTAGAAACATTAGTTTTTCTTGTCAGTAAAATTACTTGAAACTCAGTGGAAATGCTTTTAACTTATCCACATAATTAGTGCGTTAAAAGTGCAATACATTTCTAACGGCTGAAAATTGTCTAAACTTATGATCTGCAAATTTTTGTAAAATCGCCTTCTACTCAATTTTGATTTCAGAAACATTAGTTTTTCTTGTCAGTAAAATTACTTGGAAGTCAGTGGAAATGCTTTTAACTTATCCACATAATTAGTGCGTTAAAATTGCAATACATTTCAAACGGATGAATATTGTCTAAACTTATGATCTGCCACTTTTTTTGAAATCGTGTTCAATTTTAATTTTAGAAATATTAGTTTTTCTTGTCAGTAAAATTACTTGAAACTCAGTGGAAATGCTTTTAACTTATCCACATAATTAGTGCGTTAAAAGTGCAATACATTTCGAACGGCTGAAAATTGTCTTAACTTATGAGCTGGAACTTTTTTTCAAATCGCCTTCTACTCAATTTTAATTTTAGAAACATTGGTTTTTCTTGTCAGTAAAATTACTTGAAAGTCAGTGGAAATGCTTTTAACTTATACACATAATTAGAGCGTTAAAATTGCAATACAATTCAAAGTGCTGAAAATTGTCTAAACTTATGATCTGTAATATTTTTTCAAATCGCCTTCTAACTCAATTTTGATTTTAGAAACATAGTTTTTTCTGGTCAATAAAATTACTTGAAAGTCAGTGGAAATCCTTTTAACTTATCCACATAATTAGTGCGATAAAATTGCAATACATTTCAAACGGCTGAAAATTGTCTAAACTTTTGATCTGCCACTTTTTTTTGAAATCGTGTTCAAATTTATTTTAGAAACATTAGTTTTTCTTGTCAGTAAAATTACTTTAAAGTCAGTGGAAATGCTTTTAATTTATCCACATAATTAGTGCGTTAAAATTGCAATACATTTCAAACGGCTGAAAATTGTCTAAACTTATGATCTGCCACTTTTTTTGAAATCGTGTTCAATTTTAATTTTAGAAACATTCGTTTTTCTTGTCAGTAAAATTACTTGAAACTCAGTGGAAATGCTTTTAACTTATCCACATAATTAGTGCGTTAAAAGTGCAATACATTTCTAACGGCTGAAAATTGTCTAAACTTATGATCTGCAAATTTTTTTTAAATCGCCTTCTACTCAATTTTGATTTCAGAAACATTAGTTTTTCTTGTCAGTAAAATTACTTGGAAGTCAGTGGAAATGCTTTTAACTTATCTACATAATTAGTTCTTTAAAATTGCAATACATTTCGAACGGATGAATATTGTCTAAACTTATGATCTGCCACTTTTTTTGAAATCGTGTTCAATTTTAATTTTAGAAACATTAGTTTTTCTTGTCAGTAAAATTACTTGAAACTCAGTGGAAATGCTTTTAACTTATCCACATAATTAGTGCGTTAAAAGTGCAATACATTTCTAACGGCTGAAAATTGTCTAAACTTATGATCTGCAAATTTTTGTAAAATCGCCTTCTACTCAATTTTGATTTCAGAAACATTAGTTTTTCTTGTCAGTAAAATTACTTGGAAGTCAGTGGAAATGCTTTTAACTTATCCACATAATTAGTGCGTTAAAATTGCAATACATTTCAAACGGATGAATATTGTCTAAACTTATGATCTGCCACTTTTTTTGAAATCGTGTTCAATTTTAATTTTAGAAACATTAGTTTTTCTTGTCAGTAAAATTACTTGAAAGTCAGTGGAAATGCTTTTAACTTATCCACATAATTAGTGCGTTAAAAGTGCAATACATTTCTAACGGCTGAAAATTGTCTAAACTTATGATCTGCAAATTTTTGTAAAATCGCCTTCTACTCAATTTTGATTTCAGAAACATTAGTTTTTCTTGTCAGTAAAATTACTTGGAAGTCAGTGGAAATGCTTTTAACTTATCTACATAATTAGTTCGTTAAAATTGCAATACAATTCAAAGTGCTGAACATTGTCTAAACTTATGATCTGTAATATTTTTTCAAATCGCCTTCTAACTCAATTTTGATTTTAGAAACATAGTTTTTTCTGGTCAATAGAATTACTTGAAAGTCAGTGGAAATCCTTTTAACTTATCCACATAATTAGTGCGTTAAAACTGCAATACATTTCAAACGGATGAAAATTGTCTAAACTTATGAACTGCCACTTTTTTTGAAATCGTGTTCAATTTTAATTTTAGAAACATTAGTTTTTCTTGTCAGTAAAATTACTTGAAACTCAGTGGAAATGCTTTTAACTTATCCACATAATTAGTGCGTTAAAAGTGCAATACATTTCTAACGGCTGAAAATTGTCTAAACTTATGATCTGCAAATTTTTGTAAAATCGCCTTCTACTCAATTTTGATTTCAGAAACATTAGTTTTTCTTGTCAGTAAAATTACTTGGAAGTCGGTGGAAATGCTTTTAACTTATCCAGATAATTAGTGCGTTAAAATTGCAATACATTTCAAACGGATGAATATTGTCTAAACTTATGATCTGCCACTTTTTTTGAAATCGTGTTCAATTTTAATTTTAGAAACATTAGTTTTTCTTGTCAGTAAAATTACTTGAAAGTCAGTGGAAATGCTTTTAACTTATCCACATAATTAGTGCGTTAAAAGTGCAATACATTTCTAACGGCTGAAAATTGTCTAAACTTATGATCTGCAAATTTTTGTAAAATCGCCTTCTACTCAATTTTGATTTCAGAAACATTAGTTTTTCTTGTCAGTAAAATTACTTGGAAGTCAGTGGAAATGCTTTTAACTTATCTACATAATTAGTTCGTTAAAATTGCAATACAATTCAAAGTGCTGAAAATTGTCTAAACTTATGATCTGTAATATTTTTTCAAATCGCCTTCTAACTCAATTTTGATTTTAGAAACATAGTTTTTTCTGGTCAATAGAATTACTTGAAAGTCAGTGGAAATCCTTTTAACTTATCCACATAATTAGTGCGTTAAAACTGCAATACATTTCAAACGGATGAAAATTGTCTAAACTTATGATCTGCCACTTTTTTTGAAATCGTGTTCAATTTTAATTTTAGAAACATTAGTTTTTCTTGTCAGTAAAATTACTTGAAACTCAGTGGAAATGCTTTTAACATCCACATAATTAGTGCGTTAAAAGTGCAATACATTTCTAACGGCTGAAAATTGTCTAAACTTATGATCTGCCACTTTTTTTGAAATCGTGTTCAATTTTAATTTTAGAAATATTAGTTTTTCTTGTCAGTAAAATTACTTGAAACTCAGTGGAAATGCTTTTAACTTATCCACATAATTAGTGCGTTAAAATTGCAATACATTTCAAACGGATGAAAATTGTCTAAACTTATGATCTGCCACATTTTTTGAAATCGTGTTCAATTTTAATTTTAGAAATATTAGTTTTTCTTGTCAGTAAAATTACTTGAAACTCAGTGGAAATGCTTTTAACTTATCCACATAATTAGTGCGTTAAAAGTGCAATACATTTCTAACGGCTGAAAATTGTCTAAACTTATGATCTGCAAATTTTTGTAAAATCGCCTTCTACTCAATTTTGATTTCAGAAACATTAGTTTTTCTTGTCAGTAAAATTACTTGGAAGTCAGTGGAAATGCTTTTAACTTATCTACATAATTAGTTCTTTAAAATTGCAATACATTTCGAACGGCTAAAAATTGTCTTAACTTATGAGCTGGAACTTTTTTTAAAATCGCCTTCTACTCAATTTTAATTTTAGAAACATTGGTTTTTCTTGTCAGTAAAATTACTTGAAAGTCAGTGGAAATGCTTTTAACTTATACACATAATTAGTGCGTTAAAATTGCAATACATTTCAAACGGCTGAAAATTGTCTAAACTTATGATCTGCCACTTTTTTTGAAATCGTGTTCAATTTTAATTTTAGAAACATTAGTTTTTCTTGTCAGTAAAATTACTTGAAACTCAGTGGAAATGCTTTTAACTTATCCACATAATTAGTGCGTTAAAAGTGCAATACATTTCTAACGGCTGAAAATTGTCTAAACTTATGATCTGCAAATTTTTGTAAAATCGCCTTCTACTCAATTTTGATTTCAGAAACATTAGTTTTTCTTGTCAGTAAAATTACTTGGAAGTCAGTGGAAATGCTTTTAACTTATCCACATAATTAGTGCGTTAAAATTGCAATACATTTCAAACGGATGAATATTGTCTAAACTTATGATCTGCCACTTTTTTTGAAATCGTGTTCAATTTTAATTTTAGAAACATTAGTTTTTCTTGTCAGTAAAATTACTTGAAAGTCAGTGGAAATGCTTTTAACTTATCCACATAATTAGTGCGTTAAAAGTGCAATACATTTCTAACGGCTGAAAATTGTCTAAACTTATGATCTGCAAATTTTTGTAAAATCGCCTTCTACTCAATTTTGATTTCAGAAACATTAGTTTTTCTTGTCAGTAAAATTACTTGGAAGTCAGTGGAAATGCTTTTAACTTATCTACATAATTAGTTCGTTAAAATTGCAATACAATTCAAAGTGCTGAACATTGTCTAAACTTATGATCTGTAATATTTTTTCAAATCGCCTTCTAACTCAATTTTGATTTTAGAAACATAGTTTTTTCTGGTCAATAGAATTACTTGAAAGTCAGTGGAAATCCTTTTAACTTATCCACATAATTAGTGCGTTAAAACTGCAATACATTTCAAACGGATGAAAATTGTCTAAACTTATGAACTGCCACTTTTTTTGAAATCGTGTTCAATTTTAATTTTAGAAACATTAGTTTTTCTTGTCAGTAAAATTACTTGAAACTCAGTGGAAATGCTTTTAACTTATCCACATAATTAGTGCGTTAAAAGTGCAATACATTTCTAACGGCTGAAAATTGTCTAAACTTATGATCTGCAAATTTTTGTAAAATCGCCTTCTACTCAATTTTGATTTCAGAAACATTAGTTTTTCTTGTCAGTAAAATTACTTGGAAGTCGGTGGAAATGCTTTTAACTTATCCAGATAATTAGTGCGTTAAAATTGCAATACATTTCAAACGGATGAATATTGTCTAAACTTATGATCTGCCACTTTTTTTGAAATCGTGTTCAATTTTAATTTTAGAAACATTAGTTTTTCTTGTCAGTAAAATTACTTGAAAGTCAGTGGAAATGCTTTTAACTTATCCACATAATTAGTGCGTTAAAAGTGCAATACATTTCTAACGGCTGAAAATTGTCTAAACTTATGATCTGCAAATTTTTGTAAAATCGCCTTCTACTCAATTTTGATTTCAGAAACATTAGTTTTTCTTGTCAGTAAAATTACTTGGAAGTCAGTGGAAATGCTTTTAACTTATCTACATAATTAGTTCTTTAAAATTGCAATACATTTCGAACGGCTAAAAATTGTCTTAACTTATGAGCTGGAACTTTTTTTAAAATCGCCTTCTACTCAATTTTAATTTTAGAAACATTGGTTTTTCTTGTCAGTAAAATTACTTGAAAGTCAGTGGAAATGCTTTTAACTTATACACATAATTAGTGCGTTAAAATTGCAATACATTTCAAACGGCTGAAAATTGTCTAAACTTATGATCTGCCACTTTTTTTGAAATCGTGTTCAATTTTAATTTTAGAAACATTAGTTTTTCTTGTCAGTAAAATTACTTGAAACTCAGTGGAAATGCTTTTAACTTATCCACATAATTAGTGCGTTAAAAGTGCAATACATTTCTAACGGCTGAAAATTGTCTAAACTTATGATCTGCAAATTTTTGTAAAATCGCCTTCTACTCAATTTTGATTTCAGAAACATTAGTTTTTCTTGTCAGTAAAATTACTTGGAAGTCAGTGGAAATGCTTTTAACTTATCCACATAATTAGTGCGTTAAAATTGCAATACATTTCAAACGGATGAATATTGTCTAAACTTATGATCTGCCACTTTTTTTGAAATCGTGTTCAATTTTAATTTTAGAAACATTAGTTTTTCTTGTCAGTAAAATTACTTGAAAGTCAGTGGAAATGCTTTTAACTTATCCACATAATTAGTGCGTTAAAAGTGCAATACATTTCTAACGGCTGAAAATTGTCTAAACTTATGATCTGCAAATTTTTGTAAAATCGCCTTCTACTCAATTTTGATTTCAGAAACATTAGTTTTTCTTGTCAGTAAAATTACTTGGAAGTCGGTGGAAATGCTTTTAACTTATCCAGATAATTAGTGCGTTAAAATTGCAATACATTTCAAACGGATGAATATTGTCTAAACTTATGATCTGCCACTTTTTTTGAAATCGTGTTCAATTTTAATTTTAGAAACATTAGTTTTTCTTGTCAGTAAAATTACTTGAAAGTCAGTGGAAATGCTTTTAACTTATCCACATAATTAGTGCGTTAAAAGTGCAATACATTTCTAACGGCTGAAAATTGTCTAAACTTATGATCTGCAAATTTTTGTAAAATCGCCTTCTACTCAATTTTGATTTCAGAAACATTAGTTTTTCTTGTCAGTAAAATTACTTGGAAGTCAGTGGAAATGCTTTTAACTTATCTACATAATTAGTTCGTTAAAATTGCAATACAATTCAAAGTGCTGAAAATTGTCTAAACTTATGATCTGTAATATTTTTTCAAATCGCCTTCTAACTCAATTTTGATTTTAGAAACATAGTTTTTTCTGGTCAATAGAATTACTTGAAAGTCAGTGGAAATCCTTTTAACTTATCCACATAATTAGTGCGTTAAAACTGCAATACATTTCAAACGGATGAAAATTGTCTAAACTTATGATCTGCCACTTTTTTTGAAATCGTGTTCAATTTTAATTTTAGAAACATTAGTTTTTCTTGTCAGTAAAATTACTTGAAACTCAGTGGAAATGCTTTTAACTTATCCACATAATTAGTGCGTTAAAAGTGCAATACATTTCTAACGGCTGAAAATTGTCTAAACTTATGATCTGCCACTTTTTTGAAATCGTGTTCAATTTTAATTTTAGAAATATTAGTTTTTCTTGTCAGTAAAATTACTTGAAACTCAGTGGAAATGCTTTTAACTTATCCACATAATTAGTGCGTTAAAATTGCAATACATTTCAAACGGATGAAAATTGTCTAAACTTATGATCTGCCACTTTTTTTGAAATCGTGTTCAATTTTAATTTTAGAAATATTAGTTTTTCTTGTCAGTAAAATTACTTGAAACTCAGTGGAAATGCTTTTAACTTATCCACATAATTAGTGCGTTAAAAGTGCAATACATTTCGAACGGCTGAAAATTGTCTTAACTTATGAGCTGGAACTTTTTTTCAAATCGCCTTCTACTCAATTTTAATTTTAGAAACATTGGTTTTTCTTGTCAGTAAAATTACTTGAAAGTCAGTGGAAATGCTTTTAACTTATACACATAATTAGAGCGTTAAAATTGCAATACAATTCAAAGTGCTGAAAATTGTCTAAACTTATGATCTGTAATATTTTTTCAAATCGCCTTCTAACTCAATTTTGATTTTAGAAACATAGTTTTTTCTGGTCAATAAAATTACTTGAAAGTCAGTGGAGATCCTTTTAACTTATCCACATAATTAGTGCGTTAAAAGTGCAATACATTTCAAACGGCTGAAAATTGTCTAAACTTATGATCTGCAAATTTTTGTAAAATCGCCTTCTACTCAATTTTGATTTCAGAAACATTAGTTTTTCTTGTCAGTAAAATTACTTGGAAGTCAGTGGAAATGCTTTTAACTTATCTACATAATTAGTTCTTTAAAATTGCAATACATTTCGAACGGCTAAAAATTGTCTTAACTTATGAGCTGGAACTTTTTTTTAAATCGCCTTCTACTCAATTTTAATTTTAGAAACATTGGTTTTTCTTGTCAGTAAAATTACTTGAAAGTCAGTGGAAATGCTTTTAACTTATACACATAATTAGTGCGTTAAAATTGCAATACATTTCAAACGGCTGAAAATTGTCTAAACTTATGATCTGCCACTTTTTTTGAAATCGTGTTCAATTTTAATTTTAGAAACATTAGTTTTTCTTGTCAGTAAAATTACTTGAAAGTCAGTGGAAATGCTTTTAACTTATCCACATAATTAGTGCGTTAAAATTGCAATACATTTCAAACGGCTGAAAATTGTCTAAACTTATGATCTGCCACTTTTTTTGAAATCGTGTTCAATTTTAATTTTAAAAACATTAGTTTTTCTTGTCAAAAAAATTACTTGAAACTCAATGGAAATGCTTTTAACTTATCCACATAATTAGTGCGTTAAAATTGCAATACATTTCAAAGTGCTGAAAATAGTCTAAATTTATGATCTGCAATTTTTTTTAAATCGCCTTCTACTCAATTTTGATTTTAGAAACATTGGTTTTTCTTGTCAGTAAAATTACTTGAAAGTCAGTGGAAATGCTTTTAACTTATCCACATAATTAGTGCGTTAAAAGTGCAATACATTTCTAACGGCTGAAAATTGTCTAAACTTATGATCTGCCACTTTTTTTGAAATCGTGTTCAATTTTAATTTTAGAAATATTAGTTTTTCTTGTCAGTAAAATTACTTGAAACTCAGTGGAAATGCTTTTAACTTATCCACATAATTAGTGCGTTAAAATTGCAATACATTTCAAACGGATGAAAATTGTCAAAACTTATGATCTGCCACTTTTTTTGAAATCGTGTTCAATTTTAATTTTAGAAATATTAGTTTTTCTTGTCAGTAAAATTACTTGAAACTCAGTGGAAATGCTTTTAACTTATCCACATAATTAGTGCGTTAAAAGTGCAATACATTTCGAACGGCTGAAAATTGTCTTAACTTATGAGCTGGAACTTTTTTTCAAATCGCCTTCTACTCAATTTTAATTTTAGAAACATTGGTTTTTCTTGTCAGTAAAATTACTTGAAAGTCAGTGGAAATGCTTTTAACTTATACACATAATTAGAGCGTTAAAATTGCAATACAATTCAAAGTGCTGAAAATTGTCTAAACTTATGATCTGTAATATTTTTTCAAATCGCCTTCTAACTCAATTTTGATTTTAGAAACATAGTTTTTTCTGGTCAATAAAATTACTTGAAAGTCAGTGGAAATCCTTTTAACTTATCCACATAATTAGTGCGATAAAATTGCAATACATTTCAAACGGCTGAAAATTGTCTAAACTTTTGATCTGCCACTTTTTTTGAAATCGTGTTCAAATTTAATTTTAGAAACATTAGTTTTTCTTGTCAGTAAAATTACTTTAAAGTCAGTGGAAATGCTTTTAACTTATCCACATAATTAGTGCGTTAAAATTGCAATACATTTCAAACGGCTGAAAATTGTCTAAACTTATGATCTGCCACTTTTTTTGAAATCGTGTTCAATTTTAATTTTAGAAACATTCGTTTTTCTTGTCAGTAAAATTACTTGAAACTCAGTGGAAATGCTTTTAACTTATCCACATAATTAGTGCGTTAAAAGTGCAATACATTTCGAACGGCTGAAAATTGTCTTAACTTATGAGCTGGAACTTTTTTTCAAATCGCCTTCTACTCAATTTTAATTTTAGAAACATTGGTTTTTCTTGTCAGTAAAATTACTTGAAAGTCAGTGGAAATGCTTTTAACTTATACACATAATTAGAGCGTTAAAATTGCAATACAATTCAAAGTGCTGAAAATTGTCTAAACTTATGATCTGTAATATTTTTTCAAATCGCCTTCTAACTCAATTTTGATTTTAGAAACATAGTTTTTTCTGGTCAATAAAATTACTTGAAAGTCAGTGGAAATCCTTTTAACTTATACACATAATTAGTGCGTTAAAAGTGCAATACATTTCTAACGGCTGAAAATTGTCTAAACTTATGATCTGCAAATTTTTGTAAAATCGCCTTCTACTCAATTTTGATTTCAGAAACATTAGTTTTTCTTGTCAGTAAAATTACTTGGAAGTCAGTGGAAATGCTTTTAACTTATCCACATAATTAGTGCGTTAAAATTGCAATACATTTCAAAGTGCTGAAAATTGTCTAAACTTATGATCTGCCACTTTTTTTGAAATCGTGTTCAATTTTAATTTTAGAAATATTAGTTTTTCTTGTCAGTAAAATTACTTGAAACTCAGTGGAAATGCTTTTAACTTATCCACATAATTAGTGCGTTAAAAGTGCAATACATTTCTAACGGCTGAAAATTGTCTAAACTTATGATCTGCAAATTTTTGTAAAATCGCCTTCTACTCAATTTTGATTTCAGAAACATTAGTTTTTCTTGTCAGTAAAATTACTTGGAAGTCAGTGGAAATGCTTTTAACTTATCTACATAATTAGTTCTTTAAAATTGCAATACATTTCGAACGGCTAAAAATTGTCTTAACTTATGAGCTGGAACTTTTTTTTTTAAATCGCCTTCTACTCAATTTTAATTTTAGAAACATTGGTTTTTCTTGTCAGTAAAATTACTTGAAAGTCAGTGGAAATGCTTTTAACTTATACACATAATTAGTGCGTTAAAATTGCAATACATTTCAAACGGCTGAAAATTGTCTAAACTTATGATCTGCCACTTTTTTTGAAATCGTGTTCAATTTTAATTTTAGAAACATTAGTTTTTCTTGTCAGTAAAATTACTTGAAAGTCAGTGGAAATGCTTTTAACTTATCCACATAATTAGTGCGTTAAAATTGCAATACATTTCAAACGGCTGAAAATTGTCTAAACTTATGATCTGCCACTTTTTTTGAAATCGTGTTCAATTTTAATTTTAAAAACATTAGTTTTTCTTGTCAAAAAAATTACTTGAAACTCAATGGAAATGCTTTTAACTTATCCACATAATTAGTGCGTTAAAATTGCAATACATTTCAAAGTGCTGAAAATAGTCTAAATTTATGATCTGCAATTTTTTTTCAAATCGCCTTCTACTCAATTTTGATTTTAGAAACATTTGTTTTTCTTGTCAGTAAAATTACTTGAAAGTCAGTGGAAATGCTTTTAACTTATCCACATAATTAGTGCGTTAAAAGTGCAATACATTTCTAACGGCTGAAAATTGTCTAAACTTATGATCTGCAAATTTTTGTAAAATCGCCTTCTACTCAATTTTGATTTCAGAAACATTAGTTTTTCTTGTCAGTAAAATTACTTGGAAGTCAGTGGAAATGCTTTTAACTTATCCACATAATTAGTGCGTTAAAACTGCAATACATTTCAAACGGATGAAAATTGTCTAAACTTATGATCTGCCACTTTTTTTGAAATCGTGTTCAATTTTAATTTTAGAAACATTAGTTTTTCTTGTCAGTAAAATTACTTGACACTCAGTGGAAATGCTTTTAACTTATCCACATAATTAGTGCGTTAAAAGTGCAATACATTTCTAACGGCTGAAAATTGTCTAAACTTATGATCTGCAAATTTTTGTAAAATCGCCTTCTACTCAATTTTGATTTAGAAAACATTAATTTTTCTTGTCAGTAAAATTACTTGGAATTCAGTGGAAATGCTTTTAACTTATCCACATAATTAGTGCGTTAAAATTGCAATACATTTCAAACGGATGAAAATTGTCTAAACTTATGATCTGCCACTTTTTTTGAAATCGTGTTCAATTTTAATTTTAGAAATATTAGTTTTTCTTGTCAGTAAAATTACTTGAAACTCAGTGGAAATCCTTTTAACTTATCCACATAATTAGTGCGTTAAAATTGCAATACATTTCAAACGGATGAAAATTGTCTAAACTTATGATCTGCCACTTTTTTTGAAATCGTGTTCAATTTTAATTTTAGAAATATTAGTTTTTCTTGTCAGTAAAATTACTTGAAACTCAGTGGAAATGCTTTTAACTTATCCACATAATTAGTGCGTTAAAAGTGCAATACATTTCTAACGGCTGAAAATTGTCTAAACTTATGATCTGCAAACTTTTGTAAAATCGCCTTCTACTCAATTTTGATTTCAGAAACATTAGTTTTTCTTGTCAGTAAAATTACTTGGAAGTCAGTGGAAATGCTTTTAACTTATCTACATAATTAGTTCTTTAAAATTGCAATACATTTCGAACGGCTAAAAATTGTCTTAACTTATGAGCTGGAACTTTTTTTAAAATCGCCTTCTACTCAATTTTAATTTTAGAAACATTGGTTTTTCTTGTCAGTAAAATTACTTGAAAGTCAGTGGAAATGCTTTTAACTTATCCACATAATTAGTGCGTTAAAATTGCAATACATTTCAAAGTGCTGAAAATAGTCTAAATTTATGATCTGCAATTTTTTTTCAAATCGGTTTCTACTCAATTTTGATTTTAGAAACATTGGTTTTTCTTGTCAGTAAAATTACTTGAAAGTCAGTGGAAATGCTTTTAACTTATCCACATAATTAGTGCGTTAAAAGTGCAATACATTTCTAACGGCTGAAAATTGTCTAAACTTATGATCTGCAAATTTTTGTAAAATCGCCTTCTACTCAATTTTGATTTCAGAAACATTAGTTTTTCTTGTCAGTAAAATTACTTGGAAGTCAGTGGAAATGCTTTTAACTTATCCACATAATTAGTGCGTTAAAACTGCAATACATTTCAAACGGATGAAAATTGTCTAAACTTATGATCTGCCACTTTTTTTGAAATCGTGTTTAATTTTAATTTTAGAAACATTAGTTTTTCTTGTCAGTAAAATTACTTGACACTCAGTGGAAATGCTTTTAACTTATCCACATAATTAGTGCGTTAAAAGTGCAATACATTTCTAACGGCTGAAAATTGTCTAAACTTATGATCTGCAAATTTTTGTAAAATCGCCTTCTACTCAATTTTGATTTCAGAAACATTAGTTTTTCTTGTCAGTAAAATTACTTGGAATTCAGTGGAAATGCTTTTAACTTATCCACATAATTAGTGCGTTAAAATTGCAATACATTTCAAACGGATGAAAATTGTCTAAACTTATGATCTGCCACTTTTTTTGAAATCGTGTTCAATTTTAATTTTAGAAATATTAGTTTTTCTTGTCAGTAAAATTACTTGAAACTCAGTGGAAATACTTTTAACTTATCCACATAATTAGTGCGTTAAAATTGCAATACATTTCAAACGGATGAAAATTGTCTAAACTTATGATCTGCCACTTTTTTTGAAATCGTGATCAATTTTAATTTTAGAAATATTAGTTTTTCTTGTCAGTAAAATTACTTGAAACTCAGTGGAAATGCTTTTAACTTATCCACATAATTAGTGCGTTAAAAGTGCAATACATTTCTAACGGATGAAAATTGTCTAAACTTATGATCTGCAAATTTTTGTAAAATCGCCTTCTACTCAATTTTGATTTCAGAAACATTAGTTTTTCTTGTCAGTAAAATTACTTGGAAGTCAGTGGAAATGCTTTTAACTTTTCTACATAATTAGTTCTTTAAAATTGCAATACATTTCGAACGGCTAAAAATTGTCTTAACTTATGAGCTGGAACTTTTTTTTAAATCGCCTTCTACTCAATTTTAATTTTAGAAACATTGGTTTTTCTTGTCAGTAAAATTACTTGAAAGTCAGTGGAAATGCTTTTAACTTATCCACATAATTAGTGCGTTAAAATTGCAATACATTTCAAACGGATGAATATTGTCTAAACTTATGATCTGCCACTTTTTTTGAAATCGTGTTCAATTTTAATTTTAGAAACATTAGTTTTTCTTGTCAGTAAAATTACTTGAAAGTCAGTGGAAATGCTTTTAACTTATCCACATAATTAGTGCGTTAAAATTGCAATAGATTTCAAACGGCTGAAAATTGTCTAAACTTATGATCTGCCACTTTTTTTGAAATCGTGTTCAATTTTAATTTTAAAAACATTAGTTTTTCTTGTCAGTAAAATTACTTGAAACTCAATGGAGATGCTTTTAACTTATCCACATAATTAGTGCGTTAAAATTGCAATACATTTTAAAGTGCTGAAAATAGTCTAAACTTATGATCTGCAATTTTTTTTCAAATCGCCTTCTACTCAATTTTGATTTTAGAAACATTGGTTTTTCTTGTCAGTAAAATTACTTGAAAGTCAGTGGAAATGCTTTTAACTTATCCACATAATTAGTGCGTTAAAAGTGCAATACATTTCTAACGGCTGAAAATTGTCTAAACTTATGATATGCAAATTTTTGTAAAATCGCCTTCTACTCAATTTTGATTTCAGAAACATTAGTTTTTCTTGTCAGTAAAATTACTTGGAAGTCAGTGGAAATGCTTTTAACTTATCCACATAATTAGTGCGTTAAAACTGCAATACATTTCAAACGGATGAAAATTGTCTAAACTTATGATCTGCCACTTTTTTTGAAATCGTGTTCAATTTTAATTTTAGAAACATTAGTTTTTCTTGTCAGTAAAATTACTTGACACTCAGTGGAAATGCTTTTAACTTATCCACATAATTAGTGCGTTAAAAGTGCAATACATTTCTAACGGCTGAAAATTGTCTAAACTTATGATCTGCAAATTTTTGTAAAATCGCCTTCTACTCAATTTTGATTTCAGAAACATTAGTTTTTCTTGTCAGTAAAATTACTTGGAATTCAGTGGAAATGCTTTTAACTTATCCACATAATTAGTGCGTTAAAATTGCAATACATTTCAAAGTGCTGAAAATTGTCTAAACTTATGATCTGCCACTTTTTTTGAAATCGTGTTCAATTTTAATTTTAGAAATATTAGTTTTTCTTGTCAGTAAAATTACTTGAAACTCAGTGGAAATGCTTTTAACTTATCCACATAATTAGTGCGTTAAAATTGCAATACATTTCAAACGGATGAAAATTGTCTAAACTTATGATCTGCCACTTTTTTTGAAATCGTGTTCAATTTTAATTTTAGAAATATTAGTTTTTCTTGTCAGTAAAATTACTTGAAACTCAGTGGAAATGCTTTTAACTTATCCACATAATTAGTGCGTTAAAAGTGCAATACATTTCTAACGGCTGAAAATTGTCTAAACTTATGATCTGCAAATTTTTGTAAAATCGCCTTCTACTCAATTTTGATTTCAGAAACATTAGTTTTTCTTGTCAGTAAAATTACTTGGAAGTCAGTGGAAATGCTTTTAACTTATCTACATAATTAGTTCTTTAAAATTGCAATACATTTCGAACGGCTAAAAATTGTCTTAACTTATGAGCTGGAACTTTTTTTTTAAAATCGCCTTCTACTCAATTTTAATTTTAGAAACATTGGTTTTTCTTGTCAGTAAAATTACTTGAAAGTCAGTGGAAATGCTTTTAACTTATACACATAATTAGTGCGTTAAAATTGCAATACATTTCAAACGGCTGAAAATTGTCTAAACTTATGATCTGCCACTTTTTTTGAAATCGTGTTCAATTTTAATTTTAGAAACATTAGTTTTTCTTGTCAGTAAAATTACTTGAAAGTCAGTGGAAATGCTTTTAACTTATCCACATAATTAGTGCGTTAAAATTGCAATACATTTCAAACGGCTGAAAATTGTCCAAACTTATGATCTGCCACTTTTTTTGAAATCGTGTTCAATTTTAATTTTAAAAACATTAGTTTTTCTTGTCAAAAAAATTACTTGAAACTCAATGGAAATGCTTTTAACTTATCCACATAATTAGTGCGTTAAAATTGCAATACATTTCAAAGTGCTGAAAATAGTCTAAATTTATGATCTGCAATTTTTTTTCAAATCGCCTTCTACTCAATTTTGATTTTAGAAACATTGGTTTTTCTTGTCAGTAAAATTACTTGAAAGTCAGTGGAAAAGCTTTTAACTTATCCACATAATTAGTGCGTTAAAACTGCAATACATTTCAAACGGATGAAAATTGTCTAAACTTATGATCTGCCACTTTTTTTGAAATCGTGTTCAATTTTAATTTTAGAAACATTAGTTTTTCTTGTCAGTAAAATTACTTGACACTCAGTGGAAATGCTTTTAACTTATCCACATAATTAGTGCGTTAAAAGTGCAATACATTTCTAACGGCTGAAAATTGTCTAAACTTATGATCTGCAAATTTTTGTAAAATCGCCTTCTACTCAATTTTGATTTAGGAAACATTAATTTTTCTTGTCAGTAAAATTACTTGGAATTCAGTGGAAATGCTTTTAACTTATCCACATAATTAGTGCGTTAAAATTGCAATACATTTCAAACGGATGAAAATTGTCTAAACTTATGATCTGCCACTTTTTTTGAAATCGTGTTCAATTTTAATTTTAGAAATATTAGTTTTTCTTGTCAGTAAAATTACTTGAAACTCAGTGGAAATCCTTTTAACTTATCCACATAATTAGTGCGTTAAAATTGCAATACATTTCAAACGGATGAAAATTGTCTAAACTTATGATCTGCCACTTTTTTTGAAATCGTGTTCAATTTTAATTTTAGAAATATTAGTTTTTCTTGTCAGTAAAATTACTTGAAACTCAGTGGAAATGCTTTTAACTTATCCACATAATTAGTGCGTTAAAAGTGCAATACATTTCTAACGGCTGAAAATTGTCTAAACTTATGATCTGCAAATTTTTGTAAAATCGCCTTCTACTCAATTTTGATTTCAGAAACATTAGTTTTTCTTGTCAGTAAAATTACTTGGAAGTCAGTGGAAATGCTTTTAACTTATCTACATAATTAGTTCTTTAAAATTGCAATACATTTCGAACGGCTAAAAATTGTCTTAACTTATGAGCTGGAACTTTTTTTAAAATCGCCTTCTACTCAATTTTAATTTTAGAAACATTGGTTTTTCTTGTCAGTAAAATTACTTGAAAGTCAGTGGAAATGCTTTTAACTTATCCACATAATTAGTGCGTTAAAATTGCAATACATTTCAAAGTGCTGAAAATAGTCTAAATTTATGATCTGCAATTTTTTTTCAAATCGGTTTCTACTCAATTTTGATTTTAGAAACATTGATTTTTCTTGTCAGTAAAATTACTTGAAAGTCAGTGGAAATGCTTTTAACTTATCCACATAATTAGTGCGTTAAAAGTGCAATACATTTCTAACGGCTGAAAATTGTCTAAACTTATGATCTGCAAATTTTTGTAAAATCGCCTTCTACTCAATTTTGATTTCAGAAACATTAGTTTTTCTTGTCAGTAAAATTACTTGGAAGTCAGTGGAAATGCTTTTAACTTATCCACATAATTAGTGCGTTAAAACTGCAATACATTTCAAACGGATGAAAATTGTCTAAACTTATGATCTGCCACTTTTTTTGAAATCGTGTTCAATTTTAATTTTAGAAACATTAGTTTTTCTTGTCAGTAAAATTACTTGACACTCAGTGGAAATGCTTTTAACTTATCCACATAATTAGTGCGTTAAAAGTGCAATACATTTCTAACGGCTGAAAATTGTCTAAACTTATGATCTGCAAATTTTTGTAAAATCGCCTTCTACTCAATTTTGATTTCAGAAACATTAGTTTTTCTTGTCAGTAAAATTATTTGGAATTCAGTGGAAATGCTTTTAACTTATCCACATAATTAGTGCGTTAAAATTGCAATACATTTCAAACGGATGAAAATTGTCTAAACTTTATGATCTGCCACTTTTTTTGAAATCGTGTTCAATTTTAATTTTAGAAATATTAGTTTTTCTTGTCAGTAAAATTACTTGAAACTCAGTGGAAATACTTTTAACTTATCCACATAATTAGTGCGTTAAAATTGCAATACATTTCAAACGGATGAAAATTGTCTAAACTTATGATCTGCCACTTTTTTTGAAATCGTGTTCAATTTTAATTTTAGAAATATTAGTTTTTCTTGTCAGTAAAATTACTTGAAACTCAGTGGAAATGCTTTTAACTTATCCACATAATTAGTGCGTTAAAAGTGCAATACATTTCTAACGGATGAAAATTGTCTAAACTTATGATCTGCAAATTTTTGTAAAATCGCTTTCTACTCAATTTTGATTTCAGAAACATTAGTTTTTCTTGTCAGTAAAATTACTTGGAAGTCAGTGGAAATGCTTTTAACTTTTCTACATAATTAGTTCTTTAAAATTGCAATACATTTCGAACGGCTAAAAATTGTCTTAACTTATGAGCTGGAACTTTTTTTAAAATCGCCTTCTACTCAATTTTAATTTTAGAAACATTGGTTTTTCTTGTCAGTAAAATTACTTGAAAGTCAGTGGAAATGCTTTTAACTTATCCACATAATTAGTGCGTTAAAATTGCAATACATTTCAAACGGATGAATATTGTCTAAACTTATGATCTGCCACTTTTTTTGAAATCGTGTTCAATTTTAATTTTAGAAACATTAGTTTTTCTTGTCAGTAAAATTACTTGAAAGTCAGTGGAAATGCTTTTAACTTATCCACATAATTAGTGCGTTAAAATTGCAATAGATTTCAAACGGCTGAAAATTGTCTAAACTTATGATCTGCCACTTTTTTTGAAATCGTGTTCAATTTTAATTTTAAAAACATTAGTTTTTCTTGTCAGTAAAATTACTTGAAACTCAATGGAGATGCTTTTAACTTATCCACATAATTAGTGCGTTAAAATTGCAATACATTTTAAAGTGCTGAAAATAGTCTAAACTTATGATCTGCAATTTTTTTTCAAATCGCCTTCTACTCAATTTTGATTTTAGAAACATTGGTTTTTCTTGTCAGTAAAATTACTTGAAAGTCAGTGGAAATGCTTTTAACTTATCCACATAATTAGTGCGTTAAAAGTGCAATACATTTCTAACGGCTGAAAATTGTCTAAACTTATGATCTGCAAATTTTTGTAAAATCGCCTTCTACTCAATTTTGATTTCAGAAACATTAGTTTTTCTTGTCAGTAAAATTACTTGGAAGTCAGTGGAAATGCTTTTAACTTATCCACATAATTAGTGCGTTAAAACTGCAATACATTTCAAACGGATGAAAATTGTCTAAACTTATGATCTGCCACTTTTTTTGAAATCGTGTTCAATTTTAATTTTAGAAACATTAGTTTTTCTTGTCAGTAAAATTACTTGACACTCAGTGGAAATGCTTTTAACTTATCCACATAATTAGTGCGTTAAAAGTGCAATACATTTCTAACGGCTGAAAATTGTCTAAACTTATGATCTGCAAATTTTTGTAAAATCGCCTTCTACTCAATTTTGATTTCAGAAACATTAGTTTTTCTTGTCAGTAAAATTACTTGGAATTCAGTGGAAATGCTTTTAACTTATCCACATAATTAGTGCGTTAAAATTGCAATACATTTCAAACGGATGAAAATTGTCTAAACTTATGATCTGCCACTTTTTTTGAAATCGTGTTCAATTTTAATTTTAGAAATATTAGTTTTTCTTGTCAGTAAAATTACTTGAAACTCAGTGGAAATACTTTTAACTTATCCACATAATTAGTGCGTTAAAATTGCAATACATTTCAAACGGATGAAAATTGTCTAAACTTATGATCTGCCACTTTTTTTGAAATCGTGTTCAATTTTAATTTTAGAAATATTAGTTTTTCTTGTCAGTAAAATTACTTGAAACTCAGTGGAAATGCTTTTAACTTATCCACATAATTAGTGCGTTAAAAGTGCAATACATTTCTAACGGATGAAAATTGTCTAAACTTATGATCTGCAAATTTTTGTAAAATCGCCTTCTACTCAATTTTGATTTCAGAAACATTAGTTTTTCTTGTCAGTAAAATTACTTGGAAGTCAGTGGAAATGCTTTTAACTTTTCTACATAATTAGTTCTTTAAAATTGCAATACATTTCGAACGGCTAAAAATTGTCTTAACTTATGAGCTGGAACTTTTTTTTAAATCGCCTTCTACTCAATTTTAATTTTAGAAACATTGGTTTTTCTTGTCAGTAAAATTACTTGAAAGTCAGTGGAAATGCTTTTAACTTATCCACATAATTAGTGCGTTAAAATTGCAATACATTTCAAACGGAAGAATATTGTCTAAACTTATGATCTGCCACTTTTTTTGAAATCGTGTTCAATTTTAATTTTAGAAACATTAGTTTTTCTTGTCAGTAAAATTACTTGAAAGTCAGTGGAAATGCTTTTAACTTATCCACATAATTAGTGCGTTAAAATTGCAATAGATTTCAAACGGCTGAAAATTGTCTAAACTTATGATCTGCCACTTTTTTTGAAATCGTGTTCAATTTTAATTTTAAAAACATTAGTTTTTCTTGTCAGTAAAATTACTTGAAACTCAATGGAGATGCTTTTAACTTATCCACATAATTAGTGCGTTAAAATTGCAATACATTTTAAAGTGCTGAAAATAGTCTAAACTTATGATCTGCAATTTTTTTTCAAATCGCCTTCTACTCAATTTTGATTTTAGAAACATTGGTTTTTCTTGTCAGTAAAATTACTTGAAAGTCAGTGGAAATGCTTTTAACTTATACACATAATTAGTGCGTTAAAAGTGCAATACATTTCTAACGGCTGAAAATTGTCTAAACTTATGATCTGCAAATTTTTGTAAAATCGCCTTCTACTCAATTTTGATTTCAGAAACATTAGTTTTTCTTGTCAGTAAAATTACTTGGAAGTTAGTGGAAATGCTTTTAACTTATCCACATAATTAGTGCGTTAAAAGTGCAATACATTTCTAACGGCTGAAAATTGTCTAAACTTATGATCTGCAAATTTTTGTAAAATCGCCTTCTACTCAATTTTGATTTTAGAAACATTAGTTTTTCTTGTCAGTAAAATTACTTGGAAGTCAGTGGAAATGCTTTTAACTTATCTACATAATTAGTTCGTTAAAATTGCAATACAATTCAAAGTGCTGAAAATTGTCTAAACTTATGATCTGTAATATTTTTTCAAATCGCCTTCTAACTCAATTTTGATTTTAGAAACATAGTTTTTTCTGGTCAATAGAATTACTTGAAAGTCAGTGGAAATCCTTTTAACTTATCCACATAATTAGTGCGTTAAAACTGCAATACATTTCAAACGGATGAAAATTGTCTAAACTTATGATCTGCCACTTTTTTTGAAATCGTGTTCAATTTTAATTTTAGAAACACTCGTTTTTCTTGTCAGTAAAATTACTTGAAACTCAGTGGAAATGCTTTTAACTTATCCACATAATTAGTGCGTTAAAAGTGCAATACATTTCGAACGGCTGAAAATTGTCTTAACTTATGAGCTGGAACTTTTTTTCAAATCGCCTTCTACTCAATTTTAATTTTAGAAACATTGGTTTTTCTTGTCAGTAAAATTACTTGAAAGTCAGTGGAAATGCTTTTAACTTATACACATAATTAGAGCGTTAAAATTGCAATACAATTCAAAGTGCTGAAAATTGTCTAAACTTATGATCTGTAATATTTTTTCAAATCGCCTTCTAACTCAATTTTGATTTTAGAAACATAGTTTTTTCTGGTCAATAAAATTACTTGAAAGTCAGTGGAAATCCTTTTAACTTATCCACATAATTAGTGCGTTAAAATTGCAATACATTTCAAACGGCTGAAAATTGTCTAAACTTTTGATCTGCCACTTTTTTTGAAATCGTGTTCAATTTTAATTTTAGAAACATTAGTTTTTCTTGTCAGTAAAATTACTTGGAAGTCAGTGGAAATGCTTTTAACTTATCCACATAATTAGTGCGTTAAAATTGCAATACATTTCAAACGGATGAATATTGTCTAAACTTATGATCTGCCACTTTTTTTGAAATCGTGTTCAATTTTAATTTTAGAAACATTAGTTTTTCTTGTCAGTAAAATTACTTGAAAGTCAGTGGAAATGCTTTTAACTTATCCACATAATTAGTGCGTTAAAAGTGCAATACATTTCTAACGGCTGAAAATTGTCTAAACTTATGATCTGCAAATTTTTGTAAAATCGCCTTCTACTCAATTTTGATTTCAGAAACATTAGTTTTTCTTGTCAGTAAAATTACTTGGAAGTCAGTGGAAATGCTTTTAACTTATCTACATAATTAGTTCGTTAAAATTGCAATACAATTCAAAGTGCTGAAAATTGTCTAAACTTATGATCTGTAATATTTTTTCAAATCGCCTTCTAACTCAATTTTGATTTTAGAAACATAGTTTTTTCTGGTCAATAGAATTACTTGAAAGTCAGTCGAAATCCTTTTAACTTATCCACATAATTAGTGCGTTAAAACTGCAATACATTTCAAACGGATGAAAATTGTCTAAACTTACGATCTGCCACTTTTTTTGAAATCGTGTTCAATTTTAATTTTAGAAACATTGGTTTTTCTTGTCAGTAAAATTACTTGAAAGTCAGTGGAAATGCTTTTAACTTATCCACATAATTAGAGCGTTAAAATTGCAATACAATTGAAAGTGCTGAAAATTGTCTAAACTTATGATCTGTAATATTTTTTCAAATCGCCTTCTAACTCAATTTTGATTTTAGAAACATAGTTTTTTCTGGTCAATAAAATTACTTGAAAGTCAGTGGAAATCCTTTTAACTTATACACATAATTAGTGCGTTAAAAGTGCAATACATTTCTAACGGCTGAAAATTGTCTAAACTTATGATCTGCAAATTTTTGTAAAATCGCCTTCTACTCAATTTTGATGTCAGAAACATTAGTTTTTCTTGTCAGTAAAATTACTTGGAATTCAGTGGAAATGCTTTTAACTTATCCACATAATTAGTGCGTTAAAATTGCAATACATTTCAAACGGATGAAAATTGTCTAAACTTATGATCTGCCACTTTTTTTGAAATCGTGTTCAATTTTAATTTTAGAAATATTAGTTTTTCTTGTCAGTAAAATTACTTGAAACTCAGTGGAAATGCTTTTAACTTATCCACATAATTAGTGCGTTAAAATTGCAATACATTTCAAACGGATGAAAATTGTCTAAACTTATGATCTGCCACTTTTTTTGAAATCGTGTTCAATTTTAATTTTAGAAATATTAGTTTTTCTTGTCAGTAAAATTACTTGAAACTCAGTGGAAATGCTTTTAACTTATCCACATAATTAGTGCGTTAAAAGTGCAATACATTTCTAACGGCTGAAAATTGTCTAAACTTATGATCTGCAAATTTTTGTAAAATCGCCTTCTACTCAATTTTGATTTCAGAAACATTAGTTTTTCTTGTCAGTAAAATTACTTGGAAGTCAGTGGAAATGCTTTTAACTTATCTACATAATTAGTTCTTTAAAATTACAATACATTTCGAACGGCTAAAAATTGTCTTAACTTATGAGCTGGAACTTTTTTTTAAATCGCCTTCTACTCAATTTTAATTTTAGAAACATTGGTTTTTCTTGTCAGTAAAATTACTTGAAAGTCAGTGGAAATGCTTTTAACTTATCCACATAATTAGTGCGTTAAAATTGCAATACATTTCAAACGGATGAATATTGTCTAAACTTATGATCTGCCACTTTTTTTGAAATCGTGTTGAATTTTAATTTTAGAAACATTAGTTTTTCTTGTCAGTAAAATTACTTGAAAGTCAGTGGAAATGCTTTTAACTTATCCACATAATTAGTGCGTTAAAATTGCAATAGATTTCAAACGGCTGAAAATTGTCTAAACTTATGATCTGCCACTTTTTTTGAAATCGTGTTCAATTTTAATTTTAAAAACATTATTTTTCTTGTCAGTAAAATTACTTGAAACTCAATGGAGATGCTTTTAACTTATCCACATAATTAGTGCGTTAAAATTGCAATACATTTCAAAGTGCTGAAAATAGTCTAAACTTATGATCTGCAATTTTTTTTCAAATCGCCTTCTACTCAATTTTGATTTTAGAAACATTGGTTTTTCTTGTCAGTAAAATTACTTGAAAGTCAGTGGAAATGCTTTTAACTTATCCACATAATTAGTGCGTTAAAAGTGCAATACATTTCTAACGGCTGAAAATTGTCTAAACTTATGATCTGCAAATTTTTGTAAAATCGCCTTCTACTCAATTTTAATTTTAGAAACATTGGTTTTTCTTGTCAGTAAAATTACTTGAAAATCAGTGGAAATGCTTTTAACTTATACACATAATTAGAGCGTTAAAATTGCAATACAATTCAAAGTGCTGAAAATTGTCCAAACTTATGATCTGTAATATTTTTTTCAAATCGCCTTCTAACTCAATTTTGATTTTAGAAACATAGTTTTTTCTGGTCAATAAAATTACTTGAAAGTCAGTGGAAATCCTTTTAACTTATACACATAATTAGTGCGTTAAAAGTGCAATACATTTCTAACGGCTGAAAATTGTCTAAACTTATGATCTGCCACTTTTTTTGAAATCGTGTTCAATTTTAATTTTAGAAATATTAGTTTTTCTTGTCAGTAAAATTACTTGAAACTCAGTGGAAATGCTTTTAACTTATCCACATAATTAGTGCGTTAAAAGTGCAATACATTTCTAACGGCTGAAAATTGTCTAAACTTATGATCTGCAAATTTTTGTAAAATCGCCTTCTACTCGATTTTGATTTCAGAAACATTAGTTTTTCTTGTCAGTAAAATTACTTGGAAGTCAGTGGAAATGCTTTTAACTTATACACATAATTAGTGCGTTAAAATTGCAATACATTTCAAATGGCTGAAAATTGTCTAAACTTATGATCTGCCACTTTTTTTGAAATCGTGTTCAATTTTAATTTTAGAAACATTAGTTTTTCTTGTCAGTAAAATTACTTGAAAGTCAGTGGAAATGCTTTTAACTTATCCACATAATTAGTGCGTTAAAATTGCAATACATTTCAAACGGCTGAAAATTGTCTAAACTTATGATCTGCCACTTTTTTTGAAATCGTGTTCAATTTTAATTTTAAAAACATTAGTTTTTCTTGTCAAAAAAATTACTTGAAACTCAATGGAAATGCTTTTAACTTATCCACATAATTAGTGCGTTAAAATTGCAATACATTTCAAAGTGCTGAAAATAGTCTAAATTTATGATCTGCAATTTTTTTTCAAATCGCCTTCTACTCAATTTTGATTTTAGAAACATTAGTTTTTCTTGTCAGTAAAATTACTTGAAAGTCAGTGGAAATGCTTTTAACTTATCCACATAATTAGTGCGTTAAAAGTGCAATACATTTCTAACGGCTGAAAATTGTCTAAACTTATGATCTGCAAATTTTTGTAAAATCGCCTTCTACTCAATTTTGATTTCAGAAACATTAGTTTTTCTTGTCAGTAAAATTACTTGGAAGTCAGTGGAAATGCTTTTATCTTATCTACATAATTAGTTCGTTAAAATTGCAATACAATTCAAAGTGCTGAAAATTGTCTAAACTTATGATCTGTAATATTTTTTCAAATCGCCTTCTAACTCAATTTTGATTTTAGAAACATAGTTTTTTCTGGTCAATAGAATTACTTGAAAGTCAGTGGAAATCCTTTTAACTTATCCACATAATTAGTGCGTTAAAACTGCAATACATTTCAAACGGATGAAAATTGTCTAAACTTATGATCTGCCACTTTTTTTGAAATCGTGTTCAATTTTAATTTTAGAAACATTAGTTTTTCTTGTCAGTAAAATTACTTGAAACTCAGTGGAAATGCTTTTAACTTATCCACATAATTAGTGCGTTAAAAGTGCAATACATTTCTAACGGCTGAAAATTGTCTAAACTTATGATCTGCAAATTTTTGTAAAATCGCCTTCTACTCAATTTTGATTTCAGAAACATTAGTTTTTCTTGTCAGTAAAATTACTTGGAAGTCAGTGGAAATGCTTTTAACTTATCCACATAATTAGTGCGTTAAAATTGCAATACATTTCAAACGGATGAATATTGTCTAAACTTATGATCTGCCACTTTTTTTGAAATCGTGTTCAATTTTAATTTTAGAAACATTAGTTTTTCTTGTCAGTAAAATTACTTGAAAGTCAGTGGAAATGCTTTTAACTTATCCACATAATTAGTGCGTTAAAAGTGCAATACATTTCTAACGGCTGAAAATTGTCTAAACTTATGATCTGCAAATTTTTGTAAAATCGCCTTCTACTCAATTTTGATTTCAGAAACATTGGTTTTTCTTGTCAGTAAAATTACTTGGAAGTCAGTGGAAATGCTTTTAACTTATCTACATAATTAGTTCGTTAAAATTGCAATACAATTCAAAGTGCTGAAAATTGTCTAAACTTATGATCTGTAATATTTTTTCAAATCGCCTTCTAACTCAATTTTGATTTTAGAAACATAGTTTTTTCTGGTCAATAGAATTACTTGAAAGTCAGTGGAAATCCTTTTAACTTATCCACATAATTAGTGCGTTAAAACTGCAATACATTTCAAACGGATGAAAATTGTCTAAACTTATGATCTGCCACTTTTTTTGAAATCGTGTTCAATTTTAATTTTAGAAACATTAGTTTTTCTTGTCAGTAAAATTACTTGAAACTCAGTGGAAATGCTTTTAACTTATCCACATAATTAGTGCGTTAAAATTGCAATACATTTCAAACGGATGAAAATTGTCTAAACTTATGATCTGCCACTTTTTTTGAAATCGTGTTCAATTTTAATTTTAGAAATATTAGTTTTTCTTGTCAGTAAAATTACTTGAAACTCAGTGGAAATGCTTTTAACTTATCCACATAATTAGTGCGTTAAAATTGCAATACATTTCAAACGGATGAAAATTGTCTAAACTTATGATCTGCCACTTTTTTTGAAATCGTGTTCAATTTTAATTTTAGAAATATTAGTTTTTCTTGTCAGTAAAATTACTTGAAACTCAGTGGAAATGCTTTTAACTTATCCACATAATTAGTGCGTTAAAAGTGCAATACATTTCTAACGGCTGAAAATTGTCTAAACTTATGATCTGCAAATTTTTGTAAAATCGCCTTCTACTCAATTTTGATTTCAGAAACATTAGTTTTTCTTGTCAGTAAAATTACTTGGAAGTCAGTGGAAATGCTTTTAACTTATCTACATAATTAGTTCTTTAAAATTACAATACATTTCGAACGGCTAAAAATTGTCTTAACTTATGAGCTGGAACTTTTTTTTTAATCGCCTTCTACTCAATTTTAATTTTAGAAACATTGGTTTTTCTTGTCAGTAAAATTACTTGAAAGTCAGTGGAAATGCTTTTAACTTATCCACATAATTAGTGCGTTAAAATTGCAATACATTTCAAACGGATGAATATTGTCTAAACTTATGATCTGCCACTTTTTTTGAAATCGTGTTCAATTTTAATTTTAAAAACATTATTTTTCTTGTCAGTAAAATTACTTGAAACTCAATGGAGATGCTTTTAACTTATCCACATAATTAGTGCGTTAAAATTGCAATACATTTCAAAGTGCTGAAAATAGTCTAAACTTATGATCTGCAATTTTTTTTCAAATCGCCTTCTACTCAATTTTGATTTTAGAAACATTGGTTTTTCTTGTCAGTAAAATTACTTGAAAGTCAGTGGAAATGCTTTTAACTTATCCACATAATTAGTGCGTTAAAAGTGCAATACATTTCTAACGGCTGAAAATTGTCTAAACTTATGATCTGCAAATTTTTGTAAAATCGCCTTCTACTCAATTTTAATTTTAGAAACATTGGTTTTTCTTGTCAGTAAAATTACTTGAAAATCAGTGGAAATGCTTTTAACTTATACACATAATTAGAGCGTTAAAATTGCAATACAATTCAAAGTGCTGAAAATTGTCTAAACTTATGATCTGTAATATTTTTTTCAAATCGCCTTCTAACTCAATTTTGATTTTAGAAACATAGTTTTTTCTGGTCAATAAAATTACTTGAAAGTCAGTGGAAATCCTTTTAACTTATACACATAATTAGTGCGTTAAAAGTGCAATACATTTCTAACGGCTGAAAATTGTCTAAACTTATGATCTGCAAATTTTTGTAAAATCGCCTTCTACTCAATTTTGATGTCAGAAACATTAGTTTTTCTTGTCAGTAAAATTACTTGGAATTCAGTGGAAATGCTTTTAACTTATCCACATAATTAGTGCGTTAAAATTGCAATACATTTCAAACGGCTGAAAATTGTCTAAACTTATGATCTGCCACTTTTTTTGAAATCGTGTTCAATTTTAATTTTAGAAACATTAGTTTTTCTTGTCAGTAAAATTACTTGAAAGTCAGTGGAAATGCTTTTAACTTATCCACATAATTAGTGCGTTAAAATTGCAATACATTTCAAACGGATGAAAATTGTCTAAACTTATGATCTGCCACTTTTTTTGAAATCGTGTTCAATTTTAATTTTAGAAATATTAGTTTTTCTTGTCAGTAAAATTACTTGAAACTCAGTGGAAATGCTTTTAACTTATCCACATAATTAGTGCGTTAAAAGTGCAATACATTTCTAACGGCTGAAAATTGTCTAAACTTATGATCTGCAAATTTTTGTAAAATCGCCTTCTACTCAATTTTGATTTCAGAAACATTAGTTTTTCTTGTCAGTAAAATTACTTGGAAGTCAGTGGAAATGCTTTTAACTTATCTACATAATTAGTTCTTTAAAATTACAATACATTTCGAACGGCTAAAAATTGTCTTAACTTATGAGCTGGAACTTTTTTTTAAATCGCCTTCTACTCAATTTTAATTTTAGAAACATTGGTTTTTCTTGTCAGTAAAATTACTTGAAAGTCAGTGGAAATGCTTTTAACTTATCCACATAATTAGTGCGTTAAAATTGCAATACATTTCAAACGGATGAATATTGTCTAAACTTATGATCTGCCACTTTTTTTGAAATCGTGTTGAATTTTAATTTTAGAAACATTAGTTTTTCTTGTCAGTAAAATTACTTGAAAGTCAGTGGAAATGCTTTTAACTTATCCACATAATTAGTGCGTTAAAATTGCAATAGATTTCAAACGGCTGAAAATTGTCTAAACTTATGATCTGCCACTTTTTTTGAAATCGTGTTCAATTTTAATTTTAAAAACATTATTTTTCTTGTCAGTAAAATTACTTGAAACTCAATGGAGATGCTTTTAACTTATCCACATAATTAGTGCGTTAAAATTGCAATACATTTCAAAGTGCTGAAAATAGTCTAAACTTATGATCTGCAATTTTTTTTCAAATCGCCTTCTACTCAATTTTGATTTTAGAAACATTGGTTTTTCTTGTCAGTAAAATTACTTGAAAATCAGTGGAAATGCTTTTAACTTATACACATAATTAGAGCGTTAAAATTGCAATACAATTCAAAGTGCTGAAAATTGTCTAAACTTATGATCTGTAATATTTTTTTCAAATCGCCTTCTAACTCAATTTTGATTTTAGAAACATAGTTTTTTCTGGTCAATAAAATTACTTGAAAGTCAGTGGAAATCCTTTTAACTTATACACATAATTAGTGCGTTAAAAGTGCAATACATTTCTAACGGCTGAAAATTGTCTAAACTTATGATCTGCAAATTTTTGTAAAATCGCCTTCTACTCAATTTTGATGTCAGAAACATTAGTTTTTCTTGTCAGTAAAATTACTTGGAATTCAGTGGAAATGCTTTTAACTTATCCACATAATTAGTGCGTTAAAATTGCAATACATTTCAAACGGATGAAAATTGTCTAAACTTATGATCTGCCACTTTTTTTGAAATCGTGTTCAATTTTAATTTTAGAAATATTAGTTTTTCTTGTCAGTAAAATTACTTGAAACTCAGTGGAAATGCTTTTAACTTATCCACATAATTAGTGCGTTAAAATTGCAATACATTTCAAACGGATGAAAATTGTCTAAACTTATGATCTGCCACTTTTTTTGAAATCGTGTTCAATTTTAATTTTAGAAATATTAGTTTTTCTTGTCAGTAAAATTACTTGAAACTCAGTGGAAATGCTTTTAACTTATCCACATAATTAGTGCGTTAAAAGTGCAATACATTTCTAACGGCTGAAAATTGTCTAAACTTATGATCTGCAAATTTTTGTAAAATCGCCTTCTACTCAATTTTGATTTCAGAAACATTAGTTTTTCTTGTCAGTAAAATTACTTGGAAGTCAGTGGAAATGCTTTTAACTTATCTACATAATTAGTTCTTTAAAATTACAATACATTTCGAACGGCTAAAAATTGTCTTAACTTATGAGCTGGAATTTTTTTTAAATCGCCTTCTACTCAATTTTAATTTTAGAAACATTGGTTTTTCTTGTCAGTAAAATTACTTGAAAGTCAGTGGAAATGCTTTTAACTTATCCACATAATTAGTGCGTTAAAAGTGCAATACATTTCTAACGGCTGAAAATTGTCTAAACTTATGATCTGCCACTTTTTTTGAAATCGTGTTCAATTTTAATTTTAGAAATATTAGTTTTTCTTGTCAGTAAAATTACTTGAAACTCAGTGGAAATGCTTTTAACTTATCCACATAATTAGTGCGTTAAAATTGCAATACATTTCAAACGGCTGAAAATTGTCTAAACTTATGATCTGCCACTTTTTTTGAAATCGTGTTCAATTTTAATTTTAGAAACATTGGTTTTTCTTGTCAGTAAAATTACTTGAAAGTCAGTGGAAATGCTTTTAACTTATACACATAATTAGTGCGTTAAAATTGCAATACATTTCAAACGGCTGAAAATTGTCTAAACTTATGATCTGCCACTTTTTTTGAAATCGTGTTCAATTTTAATTTTAAAAACATTAGTTTTTCTTGTCAGTAAAATTACTTGAAACTCAATGGAAATGCTTTTAACTTATCCACATAATTAGTGCGTTAAAATTGCAATACATTTCAAAGTGCTGAAAATTGTCTAAACTTATGATCTGCCACTTTTTTTGAAATCGTGTTCAATTTTAATTTTAAAAACATTAGTTTTTCTTGTCAAAAAAATTACTTGAAACTCAATGGAAATGCTTTTAACTTATCCACATAATTAGTGCGTTAAAATTGCAATACATTTCAAAGTGCTGAAAATAGTCTAAATTTATGATCTGCAATTTTTTTTCAAATCGCCTTCTACTCAATTTTGATTTTAGAAACATTAGTTTTTCTTGTCAGTAAAATTACTTGAAAGTCAGTGGAAATGCTTTTAACTTATCCACATAATTAGTGCGTTAAAAGTGCAATACATTTCTAACGGCTGAAAATTGTCTAAACTTATGATCTGCAAATTTTTGTAAAATCGCCTTCTACTCAATTTTGATGTCAGAAACATTAGTTTTTCTTGTCAGTAAAATTACTTGGAATTCAGTGGAAATGCTTTTAACTTATCCACATAATTAGTGCGTTAAAATTGCAATACATTTCAAACGGATGAAAATTGTCTAAACTTATGATCTGCCACTTTTTTTGAAATCGTGTTCAATTTTAATTTTAGAAATATTAGTTTTTCTTGTCAGTAAAATTACTTGAAACTCAGTGGAAATGCTTTTAACTTATCCACATAATTAGTGCGTTAAAATTGCAATACATTTCAAACGGATGAAAATTGTCTAAACTTATGATCTGCCACTTTTTTTGAAATCGTGTTCAATTTTAATTTTAGAAATATTAGTTTTTCTTGTCAGTAAAATTACTTGAAACTCAGTGGAAATGCTTTTAACTTATCCACATAATTAGTGCGTTAAAAGTGCAATACATTTCTAACGGCTGAAAATTGTCTAAACTTATGATCTGCAAATTTTTGTAAAATCGCCTTCTACTCAATTTTGATTTCAGAAACATTAGTTTTTCTTGTCAGTAAAATTACTTGGAAGTCAGTGGAAATGCTTTTAACTTATCTACATAATTAGTTCTTTAAAATTACAATACATTTCGAACGGCTAAAAATTGTCTAAACTTATGATCTGTAATATTTTTTTCAAATCGCCTTCTAACTCAATTTTGATTTTAGAAACATAGTTTTTTCTGGTCAATAAAATTACTTGAAAGTTAGTGGAAATCCTTTTAACTTATACACATAATTAGTGCGTTAAAAGTGCAATACATTTCTAACGGCTGAAAATTGTCTAAACTTATGATCTGCCACTTTTTTTGAAATCGTGTTCAATTTTAATTTTAGAAACATTAGTTTTTCTTGTCAGTAAAATTACTTGAAAGTCAGTGGAAATGCTTTTAACTTATACACATAATTAGTGCGTTAAAATTGCAATACATTTCAAACGGCTGAAAATTGTCTAAACTTATGATCTGCCACTTTTTTTGAAATCGTGTTCAATTTTAATTTTAAAAACATTAGTTTTTCTTGTCAGTAAAATTACTTGAAACTCAATGGAAATGCTTTTAACTTATCCACATAATTAGTGCGTTAAAATTGCAATACATTTCAAAGTGCTGAAAATTGTCTAAACTTATGATCTGCCACTTTTTTTGAAATCGTGTTCAATTTTAATTTTAAAAACATTAGTTTTTCTTGTCAAAAAAATTACTTGAAACTCAATGGAAATGCTTTTAACTTATCCACATAATTAGTGCGTTAAAATTGCAATACATTTCAAAGTGCTGAAAATAGTCTAAATTTATGATCTGCAATTTTTTTTCAAATCGCCTTCTACTCAATTTTGATTTTAGAAACATTAGTTTTTCTTGTCAGTAAAATTACTTGAAAGTCAGTGGAAATGCTTTTAACTTATCCACATAATTAGTGCGTTAAAAGTGCAATACATTTCTAACGGCTGAAAATTGTCTAAACGTATGATCTGCAAATTTTTGTAAAATCGCCTTCTACTCAATTTTGATTTCAGAAACATTAGTTTTTCTTGTCAGTAAAATTACTTGGAAGTCAGTGGAAATGCTTTTATCTTATCTACATAATTAGTTCGTTAAAATTGCAATACAATTCAAAGTGCTGAAAATTCTCTAAACTTATGATCTGTAATATTTTTTCAAATCGCCTTCTAACTCAATTTTGATTTTAGAAACATAGTTTTTTCTGGTCAATAGAATTACTTGAAAGTCAGTGGAAATCCTTTTAACTTATCCACATAACTAGTGCGTTAAAATTGCAATACATTTCAAACGGATGAATATTGTCTAAACTTATGATCTGCCACTTTTTTTGAAATCGTGTTGAATTTTAATTTTAGAAACATTAGTTTTTCTTGTCAGTAAAATTACTTGAAAGTCAGTGGAAATGCTTTTAACTTATCCACATAATTAGTGCGTTAAAATTGCAATAGATTTCAAACGGCTGAAAATTGTCTAAACTTATGATCTGCCACTTTTTTTGAAATCGTGTTCAATTTTAATTTTAAAAACATTATTTTTCTTGTCAGTAAAATTACTTGAAACTCAATGGAGATGCTTTTAACTTATCCACATAATTAGTGCGTTAAAATTGCAATACATTTCAAAGTGCTGAAAATAGTCTAAACTTATGATCTGCAATTTTTTTTCAAATCGCCTTCTACTCAATTTTGATTTTAGAAACATTGGTTTTTCTTGTCAGTAAAATTACTTGAAAGTCAGTGGAAATGCTTTTAACTTATCCACATAATTAGTGCGTTAAAAGTGCAATACATTTCTAACGGCTGAAAATTGTCTAAACTTATGATCTGCAAATTTTTGTAAAATCGCCTTCTACTCAATTTTAATTTTAGAAACATTGGTTTTTCTTGTCAGTAAAATTACTTGAAAATCAGTGGAAATGCTTTTAACTTATACACATAATTAGAGCGTTAAAATTGCAATACAATTCAAAGTGCTGAAAATTGTCTAAACTTATGATCTGTAATATTTTTTTCAAATCGCCTTCTAACTCAATTTTGATTTTAGAAACATAGTTTTTTCTGGTCAATAAAATTACTTGAAAGTCAGTGGAAATCCTTTTAACTTATACACATAATTAGTGCGTTAAAAGTGCAATACATTTCTAACGGCTGAAAATTGTCTAAACTTATGATCTGCAAATTTTTGTAAAATCGCCTTCTACTCAATTTTGATGTCAGAAACATTAGTTTTTCTTGTCAGTAAAATTACTTGGAATTCAGTGGAAATGCTTTTAACTTATCCACATAATTAGTGCGTTAAAATTGCAATACATTTCAAACGGATGAAAATTGTCTAAACTTATGATCTGCCACTTTTTTTGAAATCGTGTTCAATTTTAATTTTAGAAATATTAGTTTTTCTTGTCAGTAAAATTACTTGAAACTCAGTGGAAATGCTTTTAACTTATCCACATAATTAGTGCGTTAAAATTGCAATACATTTCAAACGGATGAAAATTGTCTAAACTTATGATCTGCCACTTTTTTTGAAATCGTGTTCAATTTTAATTTTAGAAATATTAGTTTTTCTTGTCAGTAAAATTACTTGAAACTCAGTGGAAATGCTTTTAACTTATCCACATAATTAGTGCGTTAAAAGTGCAATACATTTCTAACGGCTGAAAATTGTCTAAACTTATGATCTGCAAATTTTTGTAAAATCGCCTTCTACTCAATTTTGATTTCAGAAACATTAGTTTTTCTTGTCAGTAAAATTACTTGGAAGTCAGTGGAAATGCTTTTAACTTATCTACATAATTAGTTCTTTAAAATTACAATACATTTCGAACGGCTAAAAATTGTCTTAACTTATGAGCTGGAACTTTTTTTTAAATCGCCTTCTACTCAATTTTAATTTTAGAAACATTGGTTTTTCTTGTCAGTAAAATTACTTGAAAGTCAGTGGAAATGCTTTTAACTTATCCACATAATTAGTGCGTTAAAATTGCAATACATTTCAAACGGATGAATATTGTCTAAACTTATGATCTGCCACTTTTTTTGAAATCGTGTTGAATTTTAATTTTAGAAACATTAGTTTTTCTTGTCAGTAAAATTACTTGAAAGTCAGTGGAAATGCTTTTAACTTATCCACATAATTAGTGCGTTAAAATTGCAATAGATTTCAAACGGCTGAAAATTGTCTAAACTTATGATCTGCCACTTTTTTTGAAATCGTGTTCAATTTTAATTTTAAAAACATTATTTTTCTTGTCAGTAAAATTACTTGAAACTCAGTGGAAATGCTTTTAACTTATCCACATAATTAGTGCGTTAAAAGTGCAATACATTTCTAACGGCTGAAAATTGTCTAAACTTATGATCTGCAAATTTTTGTAAAATCGCCTTCTACTCAATTTTGATTTCAGAAACATTAGTTTTTCTTGTCAGTAAAATTACTTGGAAGTCAGTGGAAATGCTTTTAACTTATCTACATAATTAGTTCTTTAAAATTACAATACATTTCGAACGGCTAAAAATTGTCTTAACTTATGAGCTGGAACTTTTTTTTAAATCGCCTTCTACTCAATTTTAATTTTAGAAACATTGGTTTTTCTTGTCAGTAAAATTACTTGAAAGTCAGTGGAAATGCTTTTAACTTATCCACATAATTAGTGCGTTAAAATTGCAATACATTTCAAACGGATGAATATTGTCTAAACTTATGATCTGCCACTTTTTTTGAAATCGTGTTGAATTTTAATTTTAGAAACATTAGTTTTTCTTGTCAGTAAAATTACTTGAAAGTCAGTGGAAATGCTTTTAACTTATCCACATAATTAGTGCGTTAAAATTGCAATAGATTTCAAACGGCTGAAAATTGTCTAAACTTATGATCTGCCACTTTTTTTGAAATCGTGTTCAATTTTAATTTTAAAAACATTATTTTTCTTGTCAGTAAAATTACTTGAAACTCAATGGAGATGCTTTTAACTTATCCACATAATTAGTGCGTTAAAATTGCAATACATTTCAAAGTGCTGAAAATAGTCTAAACTTATGATCTGCAATTTTTTTTCAAATCGCCTTCTACTCAATTTTGATTTTAGAAACATTGGTTTTTCTTGTCAGTAAAATTACTTGAAAGTCAGTGGAAATGCTTTTAACTTATCCACATAATTAGTGCGTTAAAAGTGCAATACATTTCTAACGGCTGAAAATTGTCTAAACTTATGATCTGCAAATTTTTGTAAAATCGCCTTCTACTCAATTTTAATTTTAGAAACATTGGTTTTTCTTGTCAGTAAAATTACTTGAAAATCAGTGGAAATGCTTTTAACTTATACACATAATTAGAGCGTTAAAATTGCAATACAATTCAAAGTGCTGAAAATTGTCTAAACTTATGATCTGTAATATTTTTTTCAAATCGCCTTCTAACTCAATTTTGATTTTAGAAACATAGTTTTTTCTGGTCAATAAAATTACTTGAAAGTCAGTGGAAATCCTTTTAACTTATACACATAATTAGTGCGTTAAAAGTGCAATACATTTCTAACGGCTGAAAATTGTCTAAACTTATGATCTGCCACTTTTTTTGAAATCGTGTTCAATTTTAATTTTAGAAACATTAGTTTTTCTTGTCAGTAAAATTACTTGAAAGTCAGTGGAAATGCTTTTAACTTATACACATAATTAGTGCGTTAAAATTGCAATACATTTCAAACGGCTGAAAATTGTCTAAACTTATGATCTGCCACTTTTTTTGAAATCGTGTTCAATTTTAATTTTAAAAACATTAGTTTTTCTTGTCAGTAAAATTACTTGAAACTCAATGGAAATGCTTTTAACTTATCCACATAATTAGTGCGTTAAAATTGCAATACATTTCAAAGTGCTGAAAATTGTCTAAACTTATGATCTGCCACTTTTTTTGAAATCGTGTTCAATTTTAATTTTAAAAACATTAGTTTTTCTTGTCAAAAAAATTACTTGAAACTCAATGGAAATGCTTTTAACTTATCCACATAATTAGTGCGTTAAAATTGCAATACATTTCAAAGTGCTGAAAATAGTCTAAATTTATGATCTGCAATTTTTTTTCAAATCGCCTTCTACTCAATTTTGATTTTAGAAACATTAGTTTTTCTTGTCAGTAAAATTACTTGAAAGTCAGTGGAAATGCTTTTAACTTATCCACATAATTAGTGCGTTAAAAGTGCAATACATTTCTAACGGCTGAAAATTGTCTAAACGTATGATCTGCAAATTTTTGTAAAATCGCCTTCTACTCAATTTTGATTTCAGAAACATTAGTTTTTCTTGTCAGTAAAATTACTTGGAAGTCAGTGGAAATGCTTTTATCTTATCTACATAATTAGTTCGTTAAAATTGCAATACAATTCAAAGTGCTGAAAATTCTCTAAACTTATGATCTGTAATATTTTTTCAAATCGCCTTCTAACTCAATTTTGATTTTAGAAACATAGTTTTTTCTGGTCAATAGAATTACTTGAAAGTCAGTGGAAATCCTTTTAACTTATCCACATAATTAGTGCGTTAAAATTGCAATACATTTCAAACGGATGAATATTGTCTAAACTTATGATCTGCCACTTTTTTTGAAATCGTGTTGAATTTTAATTTTAGAAACATTAGTTTTTCTTGTCAGTAAAATTACTTGAAAGTCAGTGGAAATGCTTTTAACTTATCCACATAATTAGTGCGTTAAAATTGCAATAGATTTCAAACGGCTGAAAATTGTCTAAACTTATGATCTGCCACTTTTTTTGAAATCGTGTTCAATTTTAATTTTAAAAACATTATTTTTCTTGTCAGTAAAATTACTTGAAACTCAATGGAGATGCTTTTAACTTATCCACATAATTAGTGCGTTAAAATTGCAATACATTTCAAAGTGCTGAAAATAGTCTAAACTTATGATCTGCAATTTTTTTTCAAATCGCCTTCTACTCAATTTTGATTTTAGAAACATTGGTTTTTCTTGTCAGTAAAATTACTTGAAAGTCAGTGGAAATGCTTTTAACTTATCCACATAATTAGTGCGTTAAAAGTGCAATACATTTCTAACGGCTGAAAATTGTCTAAACTTATGATCTGCAAATTTTTGTAAAATCGCCTTCTACTCAATTTTAATTTTAGAAACATTGGTTTTTCTTGTCAGTAAAATTACTTGAAAATCAGTGGAAATGCTTTTAACTTATACACATAATTAGAGCGTTAAAATTGCAATACAATTCAAAGTGCTGAAAATTGTCTAAACTTATGATCTGTAATATTTTTTTCAAATCGCCTTCTAACTCAATTTTGATTTTAGAAACATAGTTTTTTCTGGTCAATAAAATTACTTGAAAGTCAGTGGAAATCCTTTTAACTTATACACATAATTAGTGCGTTAAAAGTGCAATACATTTCTAACGGCTGAAAATTGTCTAAACTTATGATCTGCAAATTTTTGTAAAATCGCCTTCTACTCAATTTTGATGTCAGAAACATTAGTTTTTCTTGTCAGTAAAATTACTTGGAATTCAGTGGAAATGCTTTTAACTTATCCACATAATTAGTGCGTTAAAATTGCAATACATTTCAAACGGATGAAAATTGTCTAAACTTATGATCTGCCACTTTTTTTGAAATCGTGTTCAATTTTAATTTTAGAAATATTAGTTTTTCTTGTCAGTAAAATTACTTGAAACTCAGTGGAAATGCTTTTAACTTATCCACATAATTAGTGCGTTAAAATTGCAATACATTTCAAACGGATGAAAATTGTCTAAACTTATGATCTGCCACTTTTTTTGAAATCGTGTTCAATTTTAATTTTAGAAATATTAGTTTTTCTTGTCAGTAAAATTACTTGAAACTCAGTGGAAATGCTTTTAACTTATCCACATAATTAGTGCGTTAAAAGTGCAATACATTTCTAACGGCTGAAAATTGTCTAAACTTATGATCTGCAAATTTTTGTAAAATCGCCTTCTACTCAATTTTGATTTCAGAAACATTAGTTTTTCTTGTCAGTAAAATTACTTGGAAGTCAGTGGAAATGCTTTTAACTTATCTACATAATTAGTTCTTTAAAATTACAATACATTTCGAACGGCTAAAAATTGTCTTAACTTATGAGCTGGAACTTTTTTTTAAATCGCCTTCTACTCAATTTTAATTTTAGAAACATTGGTTTTTCTTGTCAGTAAAATTACTTGAAAGTCAGTGGAAATGCTTTTAACTTATCCACATAATTAGTGCGTTAAAATTGCAATAGATTTCAAACGGCTGAAAATTGTCTAAACTTATGATCTGCCACTTTTTTTGAAATCGTGTTCAATTTTAATTTTAAAAACATTATTTTTCTTGTCAGTAAAATTACTTGAAACTCAGTGGAAATGCTTTTAACTTATCCACATAATTAGTGCGTTAAAAGTGCAATACATTTCTAACGGCTGAAAATTGTCTAAACTTATGATCTGCAAATTTTTGTAAAATCGCCTTCTACTCAATTTTGATTTCAGAAACATTAGTTTTTCTTGTCAGTAAAATTACTTGGAAGTCAGTGGAAATGCTTTTAACTTATCTACATAATTAGTTCTTTAAAATTACAATACATTTCGAACGGCTAAAAATTGTCTAAACTTATGATCTGTAATATTTTTTTCAAATCGCCTTCTAACTCAATTTTGATTTTAGAAACATAGTTTTTTCTGGTCAATAAAATTACTTGAAAGTCAGTGGAAATCCTTTTAACTTATACACATAATTAGTGCGTTAAAAGTGCAATACATTTCTAACGGCTGAAAATTGTCTAAACTTATGATCTGCCACTTTTTTTGAAATCGTGTTCAATTTTAATTTTAGAAACATTAGTTTTTCTTGTCAGTAAAATTACTTGAAAGTCAGTGGAAATGCTTTTAACTTATACACATAATTAGTGCGTTAAAATTGCAATACATTTCAAACGGCTGAAAATTGTCTAAACTTATGATCTGCCACTTTTTTTGAAATCGTGTTCAATTTTAATTTTAAAAACATTAGTTTTTCTTGTCAGTAAAATTACTTGAAACTCAATGGAAATGCTTTTAACTTATCCACATAATTAGTGCGTTAAAATTGCAATACATTTCAAAGTGCTGAAAATTGTCTAAACTTATGATCTGCCACTTTTTTTGAAATCGTGTTCAATTTTAATTTTAAAAACATTAGTTTTTCTTGTCAAAAAAATTACTTGAAACTCAATGGAAATGCTTTTAACTTATCCACATAATTAGTGCGTTAAAATTGCAATACATTTCAAAGTGCTGAAAATAGTCTAAATTTATGATCTGCAATTTTTTTTCAAATCGCCTTCTACTCAATTTTGATTTTAGAAACATTAGTTTTTCTTGTCAGTAAAATTACTTGAAAGTCAGTGGAAATGCTTTTAACTTATCCACATAATTAGTGCGTTAAAAGTGCAATACATTTCTAACGGCTGAAAATTGTCTAAACGTATGATCTGCAAATTTTTGTAAAATCGCCTTCTACTCAATTTTGATTTCAGAAACATTAGTTTTTCTTGTCAGTAAAATTACTTGGAAGTCAGTGGAAATGCTTTTATCTTATCTACATAATTAGTTCGTTAAAATTGCAATACAATTCAAAGTGCTGAAAATTCTCTAAACTTATGATCTGTAATATTTTTTCAAATCGCCTTCTAACTCAATTTTGATTTTAGAAACATAGTTTTTTCTGGTCAATAGAATTACTTGAAAGTCAGTGGAAATCCTTTTAACTTATCCACATAACTAGTGCGTTAAAATTGCAATACATTTCAAACGGATGAATATTGTCTAAACTTATGATCTGCCACTTTTTTTGAAATCGTGTTGAATTTTAATTTTAGAAACATTAGTTTTTCTTGTCAGTAAAATTACTTGAAAGTCAGTGGAAATGCTTTTAACTTATCCACATAATTAGTGCGTTAAAATTGCAATAGATTTCAAACGGCTGAAAATTGTCTAAACTTATGATCTGCCACTTTTTTTGAAATCGTGTTCAATTTTAATTTTAAAAACATTATTTTTCTTGTCAGTAAAATTACTTGAAACTCAATGGAGATGCTTTTAACTTATCCACATAATTAGTGCGTTAAAATTGCAATACATTTCAAAGTGCTGAAAATAGTCTAAACTTATGATCTGCAATTTTTTTTCAAATCGCCTTCTACTCAATTTTGATTTTAGAAACATTGGTTTTTCTTGTCAGTAAAATTACTTGAAAGTCAGTGGAAATGCTTTTAACTTATCCACATAATTAGTGCGTTAAAAGTGCAATACATTTCTAACGGCTGAAAATTGTCTAAACGTATGATCTGCAAATTTTTGTAAAATCGCCTTCTACTCAATTTTGATTTCAGAAACATTAGTTTTTCTTGTCAGTAAAATTACTTGGAAGTCAGTGGAAATGCTTTTATCTTATCTACATAATTAGTTCGTTAAAATTGCAATACAATTCAAAGTGCTGAAAATTCTCTAAACTTATGATCTGTAATATTTTTTCAAATCGCCTTCTAACTCAATTTTGATTTTAGAAACATAGTTTTTTCTGGTCAATAGAATTACTTGAAAGTCAGTGGAAATCCTTTTAACTTATCCACATAATTAGTGCGTTAAAATTGCAATACATTTCAAACGGATGAATATTGTCTAAACTTATGATCTGCCACTTTTTTTGAAATCGTGTTGAATTTTAATTTTAGAAACATTAGTTTTTCTTGTCAGTAAAATTACTTGAAAGTCAGTGGAAATGCTTTTAACTTATCCACATAATTAGTGCGTTAAAATTGCAATAGATTTCAAACGGCTGAAAATTGTCTAAACTTATGATCTGCCACTTTTTTTGAAATCGTGTTCAATTTTAATTTTAAAAACATTATTTTTCTTGTCAGTAAAATTACTTGAAACTCAATGGAGATGCTTTTAACTTATCCACATAATTAGTGCGTTAAAATTGCAATACATTTCAAAGTGCTGAAAATAGTCTAAACTTATGATCTGCAATTTTTTTTCAAATCGCCTTCTACTCAATTTTGATTTTAGAAACATTGGTTTTTCTTGTCAGTAAAATTACTTGAAAGTCAGTGGAAATGCTTTTAACTTATCCACATAATTAGTGCGTTAAAAGTGCAATACATTTCTAACGGCTGAAAATTGTCTAAACTTATGATCTGCAAATTTTTGTAAAATCGCCTTCTACTCAATTTTAATTTTAGAAACATTGGTTTTTCTTGTCAGTAAAATTACTTGAAAATCAGTGGAAATGCTTTTAACTTATACACATAATTAGAGCGTTAAAATTGCAATACAATTCAAAGTGCTGAAAATTGTCTAAACTTATGATCTGTAATATTTTTTTCAAATCGCCTTCTAACTCAATTTTGATTTTAGAAACATAGTTTTTTCTGGTCAATAAAATTACTTGAAAGTCAGTGGAAATCCTTTTAACTTATACACATAATTAGTGCGTTAAAAGTGCAATACATTTCTAACGGCTGAAAATTGTCTAAACTTATGATCTGCAAATTTTTGTAAAATCGCCTTCTACTCAATTTTGATGTCAGAAACATTAGTTTTTCTTGTCAGTAAAATTACTTGGAATTCAGTGGAAATGCTTTTAACTTATCCACATAATTAGTGCGTTAAAATTGCAATACATTTCAAACGGATGAAAATTGTCTAAACTTATGATCTGCCACTTTTTTTGAAATCGTGTTCAATTTTAATTTTAGAAATATTAGTTTTTCTTGTCAGTAAAATTACTTGAAACTCAGTGGAAATGCTTTTAACTTATCCACATAATTAGTGCGTTAAAATTGCAATACATTTCAAACGGATGAAAATTGTCTAAACTTATGATCTGCCACTTTTTTTGAAATCGTGTTCAATTTTAATTTTAGAAATATTAGTTTTTCTTGTCAGTAAAATTACTTGAAACTCAGTGGAAATGCTTTTAACTTATCCACATAATTAGTGCGTTAAAAGTGCAATACATTTCTAACGGCTGAAAATTGTCTAAACTTATGATCTGCAAATTTTTGTAAAATCGCCTTCTACTCAATTTTGATTTCAGAAACATTAGTTTTTCTTGTCAGTAAAATTACTTGGAAGTCAGTGGAAATGCTTTTAACTTATCTACATAATTAGTTCTTTAAAATTACAATACATTTCGAACGGCTAAAAATTGTCTTAACTTATGAGCTGGAACTTTTTTTTAAATCGCCTTCTACTCAATTTTAATTTTAGAAACATTGGTTTTTCTTGTCAGTAAAATTACTTGAAAGTCAGTGGAAATGCTTTTAACTTATCCACATAATTAGTGCGTTAAAATTGCAATAGATTTCAAACGGCTGAAAATTGTCTAAACTTATGATCTGCCACTTTTTTTGAAATCGTGTTCAATTTTAATTTTAAAAACATTATTTTTCTTGTCAGTAAAATTACTTGAAACTCAATGGAGATGCTTTTAACTTATCCACATAATTAGTGCGTTAAAATTGCAATACATTTCAAAGTGCTGAAAATAGTCTACTTATGATCTGCAATTTTTTTTCAAATCGCCTTCTACTCAATTTTGATTTTAGAAACATTGGTTTTTCTTGTCAGTAAAATTACTTGAAAGTCAGTGGAAATGCTTTTAACTTATCCACATAATTAGTGCGTTAAAAGTGCAATACATTTCTAACGGCTGAAAATTGTCTAAACTTATGATCTGCAAATTTTTGTAAAATCGCCTTCTACTCAATTTTGATGTCAGAAACATTAGTTTTTCTTGTCAGTAAAATTACTTGGAATTCAGTGGAAATGCTTTTAACTTATCCACATAATTAGTGCGTTAAAATTGCAATACATTTCAAACGGATGAAAATTGTCTAAACTTATGATCTGCCACTTTTTTTGAAATCGTGTTCAATTTTAATTTTAGAAATATTAGTTTTTCTTGTCAGTAAAATTACTTGAAACTCAGTGGAAATGCTTTTAACTTATCCACATAATTAGTGCGTTAAAATTGCAATACATTTCAAACGGATGAAAATTGTCTAAACTTATGATCTGCCACTTTTTTTGAAATCGTGTTCAATTTTAATTTTAGAAATATTAGTTTTTCTTGTCAGTAAAATTACTTGAAACTCAGTGGAAATGCTTTTAACTTATCCACATAATTAGTGCGTTAAAAGTGCAATACATTTCTAACGGCTGAAAATTGTCTAAACTTATGATCTGCAAATTTTTGTAAAATCGCCTTCTACTCAATTTTGATTTCAGAAACATTAGTTTTTCTTGTCAGTAAAATTACTTGGAAGTCAGTGGAAATGCTTTTAACTTATCTACATAATTAGTTCTTTAAAATTACAATACATTTCGAACGGCTAAAAATTGTCTTAACTTATGAGCTGGAACTTTTTTTTAAATCGCCTTCTACTCAATTTTAATTTTAGAAACATTGGTTTTTCTTGTCAGTAAAATTACTTGAAAGTCAGTGGAAATGCTTTTAACTTATCCACATAATTAGTGCGTTAAAATTGCAATACATTTCAAACGGATGAATATTGTCTAAACTTATGATCTGCCACTTTTTTTGAAATCGTGTTGAATTTTAATTTTAGAAACATTAGTTTTTCTTGTCAGTAAAATTACTTGAAAGTCAGTGGAAATGCTTTTAACTTATCCACATAATTAGTGCGTTAAAATTGCAATAGATTTCAAACGGCTGAAAATTGTCTAAACTTATGATCTGCCACTTTTTTTGAAATCGTGTTCAATTTTAATTTTAAAAACATTATTTTTCTTGTCAGTAAAATTACTTGAAACTCAATGGAGATGCTTTTAACTTATCCACATAATTAGTGCGTTAAAATTGCAATACATTTCAAAGTGCTGAAAATAGTCTAAACTTATGATCTGCAATTTTTTTTCAAATCGCCTTCTACTCAATTTTGATTTTAGAAACATTGGTTTTTCTTGTCAGTAAAATTACTTGGAATTCAGTGGAAATGCTTTTAACTTATCCACATAATTAGTGCGTTAAAATTGCAATACATTTCAAACGGATGAATATTGTCTAAACTTATGATCTGCCACTTTTTTTGAAATCGTGTTCAATTTTAATTTTAGAAATATTAGTTTTTCTTGTCAGTAAAATTACTTGAAACTCAGTGGAAATGCTTTTAACTTATCCACATAATTAGTGCGTTAAAAGTGCAATACATTTCTAACGGCTGAAAATTGTCTAAACTTATGATCTGCAAATTTTTGTAAAATCGCCTTCTACTCAATTTTGATTTCAGAAACATTAGTTTTTCTTGTCAGTAAAATTACTTGGAAGTCAGTGGAAATGCTTTTAACTTATCTACATAATTAGTTCTTTAAAATTACAATACATTTCGAACGGCTAAAAATTGTCTTAACTTATGAGCTGGAACTTTTTTTTAAATCGCCTTCTACTCAATTTTAATTTTAGAAACATTGGTTTTTCTTGTCAGTAAAATTACTTGAAAATCAGTGGAAATGCTTTTAACTTATACACATAATTAGAGCGTTAAAATTGCAATACAATTCAAAGTGCTGAAAATTGTCCAAACTTATGATCTGTAATATTTTTTTCAAATCGCCTTCTAACTCAATTTTGATTTTAGAAACATAGTTTTTTCTGGTCAATAAAATTACTTGAAAGTCAGTGGAAATCCTTTTAACTTATACACATAATTAGTGCGTTAAAAGTGCAATACATTTCTAACGGCTGAAAATTGTCTAAACTTATGATCTGCCACTTTTTTTGAAATCGTGTTCAATTTTAATTTTAGAAATATTAGTTTTTCTTGACAGTAAAATTACTTGAAACTCAGTGGAAATGCTTTTAACTTATCCACATAATTAGTGCGTTAAAAGTGCAATACATTTCTAACGGCTGAAAATTGTCTAAACTTATGATCTGCAAATTTTTGTAAAATCGCCTTCTACTCGATTTTGATTTCAGAAACATTAGTTTTTCTTGTCAGTAAAATTACTTGGAAGTCAGTGGAAATGCTTTTAACTTATACACATAATTAGTGCGTTAAAATTGCAATACATTTCAAATGGCTGAAAATTGTCTAAACTTATGATCTGCCACTTTTTTTGAAATCGTGTTCAATTTTAATTTTAGAAACATTAGTTTTTCTTGTCAGTAAAATTACTTGAAAGTCAGTGGAAATGCTTTTAACTTATCCACATAATTAGTGCGTTAAAATTGCAATACATTTCAAACGGCTGAAAATTGTCTAAACTTATGATCTGCCACTTTTTTTGAAATCGTGTTCAATTTTAATTTTAAAAACATTAGTTTTTCTTGTCAAAAAAATTACTTGAAACTCAATGGAAATGCTTTTAACTTATCCACATAATTAGTGCGTTAAAATTGCAATACATTTCAAAGTGCTGAAAATAGTCTAAATTTATGATCTGCAATTTTTTTTCAAATCGCCTTCTACTCAATTTTGATTTTAGAAACATTAGTTTTTCTTGTCAGTAAAATTACTTGAAAGTCAGTGGAAATGCTTTTAACTTATCCACATAATTAGTGCGTTAAAAGTGCAATACATTTCTAACGGCTGAAAATTGTCTAAACTTATGATCTGCAAATTTTTGTAAAATCGCCTTCTACTCAATTTTGATTTCAGAAACATTAGTTTTTCTTGTCAGTAAAATTACTTGGAAGTCAGTGGAAATGCTTTTATCTTATCTACATAATTAGTTCGTTAAAATTGCAATACAATTCAAAGTGCTGAAAATTGTCTAAACTTATGATCTGTAATATTTTTTCAAATCGCCTTCTAACTCAATTTTGATTTTAGAAACATAGTTTTTTCTGGTCAATAGAATTACTTGAAAGTCAGTGGAAATCCTTTTAACTTATCCACATAATTAGTGCGTTAAAACTGCAATACATTTCAAACGGATGAAAATTGTCTAAACTTATGATCTGCCACTTTTTTTGAAATCGTGTTCAATTTTAATTTTAGAAACATTAGTTTTTCTTGTCAGTAAAATTACTTGAAACTCAGTGGAAATGCTTTTAACTTATCCACATAATTAGTGCGTTAAAAGTGCAATACATTTCTAACGGCTGAAAATTGTCTAAACTTATGATCTGCAAATTTTTGTAAAATCGCCTTCTACTCAATTTTGATTTCAGAAACATTAGTTTTTCTTGTCAGTAAAATTACTTGGAAGTCAGTGGAAATGCTTTTAACTTATCCACATAATTAGTGCGTTAAAATTGCAATACATTTCAAACGGATGAATATTGTCTAAACTTATGATCTGCCACTTTTTTTGAAATCGTGTTCAATTTTAATTTTAGAAACATTAGTTTTTCTTGTCAGTAAAATTACTTGAAAGTCAGTGGAAATGCTTTTAACTTATCCACATAATTAGTGCGTTAAAAGTGCAATACATTTCTAACGGCTGAAAATTGTCTAAACTTATGATCTGCAAATTTTTGTAAAATCGCCTTCTACTCAATTTTGATTTCAGAAACATTAGTTTTTCTTGTCAGTAAAATTACTTGGAAGTCAGTGGAAATGCTTTTAACTTATCTACATAATTAGTTCGTTAAAATTGCAATACAATTCAAAGTGCTGAAAATTGTCTAAACTTATGATCTGTAATATTTTTTCAAATCGCCTTCTAACTCAATTTTGATTTTAGAAACATAGTTTTTTCTGGTCAATAGAATTACTTGAAAGTCAGTGGAAATCCTTTTAACTTATCCACATAATTAGTGCGTTAAAACTGCAATACATTTCAAACGGATGAAAATTGTCTAAACTTATGATCTGCCACTTTTTTTGAAATCGTGTTCAATTTTAATTTTAGAAACATTAGTTTTTCTTGTCAGTAAAATTACTTGAAACTCAGTGGAAATGCTTTTAACTTATCCACATAATTAGTGCGTTAAAATTGCAATACATTTCAAACGGATGAAAATTGTCTAAACTTATGATCTGCCACTTTTTTTGAAATCGTGTTCAATTTTAATTTTAGAAATATTAGTTTTTCTTGTCAGTAAAATTACTTGAAACTCAGTGGAAATGCTTTTAACTTATCCACATAATTAGTGCGTTAAAATTGCAATACATTTCAAACGGATGAAAATTGTCTAAACTTATGATCTGCCACTTTTTTTGAAATCGTGTTCAATTTTAATTTTAGAAATATTAGTTTTTCTTGTCAGTAAAATTACTTGAAACTCAGTGGAAATGCTTTTAACTTATCCACATAATTAGTGCGTTAAAAGTGCAATACATTTCTAACGGCTGAAAATTGTCTAAACTTATGATCTGCAAATTTTTGTAAAATCGCCTTCTACTCAATTTTGATTTCAGAAACATTAGTTTTTCTTGTCAGTAAAATTACTTGGAAGTCAGTGGAAATGCTTTTAACTTATCTACATAATTAGTTCTTTAAAATTACAATACATTTCGAACGGCTAAAAATTGTCTTAACTTATGAGCTGGAACTTTTTTTTTAATCGCCTTCTACTCAATTTTAATTTTAGAAACATTGGTTTTTCTTGTCAGTAAAATTACTTGAAAGTCAGTGGAAATGCTTTTAACTTATCCACATAATTAGTGCGTTAAAATTGCAATACATTTCAAACGGATGAATATTGTCTAAACTTATGATCTGCCACTTTTTTTGAAATCGTGTTCAATTTTAATTTTAAAAACATTATTTTTCTTGTCAGTAAAATTACTTGAAACTCAATGGAGATGCTTTTAACTTATCCACATAATTAGTGCGTTAAAATTGCAATACATTTCAAAGTGCTGAAAATAGTCTAAACTTATGATCTGCAATTTTTTTTCAAATCGCCTTCTACTCAATTTTGATTTTAGAAACATTGGTTTTTCTTGTCAGTAAAATTACTTGAAAGTCAGTGGAAATGCTTTTAACTTATCCACATAATTAGTGCGTTAAAAGTGCAATACATTTCTAACGGCTGAAAATTGTCTAAACTTATGATCTGCAAATTTTTGTAAAATCGCCTTCTACTCAATTTTAATTTTAGAAACATTGGTTTTTCTTGTCAGTAAAATTACTTGAAAATCAGTGGAAATGCTTTTAACTTATACACATAATTAGAGCGTTAAAATTGCAATACAATTCAAAGTGCTGAAAATTGTCTAAACTTATGATCTGTAATATTTTTTTCAAATCGCCTTCTAACTCAATTTTGATTTTAGAAACATAGTTTTTTCTGGTCAATAAAATTACTTGAAAGTCAGTGGAAATCCTTTTAACTTATACACATAATTAGTGCGTTAAAAGTGCAATACATTTCTAACGGCTGAAAATTGTCTAAACTTATGATCTGCAAATTTTTGTAAAATCGCCTTCTACTCAATTTTGATGTCAGAAACATTAGTTTTTCTTGTCAGTAAAATTACTTGGAATTCAGTGGAAATGCTTTTAACTTATCCACATAATTAGTGCGTTAAAATTGCAATACATTTCAAACGGCTGAAAATTGTCTAAACTTATGATCTGCCACTTTTTTTGAAATCGTGTTCAATTTTAATTTTAGAAACATTAGTTTTTCTTGTCAGTAAAATTACTTGAAAGTCAGTGGAAATGCTTTTAACTTATCCACATAATTAGTGCGTTAAAATTGCAATACATTTCAAACGGATGAAAATTGTCTAAACTTATGATCTGCCACTTTTTTTGAAATCGTGTTCAATTTTAATTTTAGAAATATTAGTTTTTCTTGTCAGTAAAATTACTTGAAACTCAGTGGAAATGCTTTTAACTTATCCACATAATTAGTGCGTTAAAAGTGCAATACATTTCTAACGGCTGAAAATTGTCTAAACTTATGATCTGCAAATTTTTGTAAAATCGCCTTCTACTCAATTTTGATTTCAGAAACATTAGTTTTTCTTGTCAGTAAAATTACTTGGAAGTCAGTGGAAATGCTTTTAACTTATCTACATAATTAGTTCTTTAAAATTACAATACATTTCGAACGGCTAAAAATTGTCTTAACTTATGAGCTGGAACTTTTTTTTAAATCGCCTTCTACTCAATTTTAATTTTAGAAACATTGGTTTTTCTTGTCAGTAAAATTACTTGAAAGTCAGTGGAAATGCTTTTAACTTATCCACATAATTAGTGCGTTAAAATTGCAATACATTTCAAACGGATGAATATTGTCTAAACTTATGATCTGCCACTTTTTTTGAAATCGTGTTGAATTTTAATTTTAGAAACATTAGTTTTTCTTGTCAGTAAAATTACTTGAAAGTCAGTGGAAATGCTTTTAACTTATCCACATAATTAGTGCGTTAAAATTGCAATAGATTTCAAACGGCTGAAAATTGTCTAAACTTATGATCTGCCACTTTTTTTGAAATCGTGTTCAATTTTAATTTTAAAAACATTATTTTTCTTGTCAGTAAAATTACTTGAAACTCAATGGAGATGCTTTTAACTTATCCACATAATTAGTGCGTTAAAATTGCAATACATTTCAAAGTCCTGAAAATAGTCTAAACTTATGATCTGCAATTTTTTTTCAAATCGCCTTCTACTCAATTTTGATTTTAGAAACATTGGTTTTTCTTGTCAGTAAAATTACTTGAAAATCAGTGGAAATGCTTTTAACTTATACACATAATTAGAGCGTTAAAATTGCAATACAATTCAAAGTGCTGAAAATTGTCTAAACTTATGATCTGTAATATTTTTTTCAAATCGCCTTCTAACTCAATTTTGATTTTAGAAACATAGTTTTTTCTGGTCAATAAAATTACTTGAAAGTCAGTGGAAATCCTTTTAACTTATACACATAATTAGTGCGTTAAAAGTGCAATACATTTCTAACGGCTGAAAATTGTCTAAACTTATGATCTGCAAATTTTTGTAAAATCGCCTTCTACTCAATTTTGATGTCAGAAACATTAGTTTTTCTTGTCAGTAAAATTACTTGGAATTCAGTGGAAATGCTTTTAACTTATCCACATAATTAGTGCGTTAAAATTGCAATACATTTCAAACGGATGAAAATTGTCTAAACTTATGATCTGCCACTTTTTTTGAAATCGTGTTCAATTTTAATTTTAGAAATATTAGTTTTTCTTGTCAGTAAAATTACTTGAAACTCAGTGGAAATGCTTTTAACTTATCCACATAATTAGTGCGTTAAAATTGCAATACATTTCAAACGGATGAAAATTGTCTAAACTTATGATCTGCCACTTTTTTTGAAATCGTGTTCAATTTTAATTTTAGAAATATTAGTTTTTCTTGTCAGTAAAATTACTTGAAACTCAGTGGAAATGCTTTTAACTTATCCACATAATTAGTGCGTTAAAAGTGCAATACATTTCTAACGGCTGAAAATTGTCTAAACTTATGATCTGCAAATTTTTGTAAAATCGCCTTCTACTCAATTTTGATTTCAGAAACATTAGTTTTTCTTGTCAGTAAAATTACTTGGAAGTCAGTGGAAATGCTTTTAACTTATCTACATAATTAGTTCTTTAAAATTACAATACATTTCGAACGGCTAAAAATTGTCTTAACTTATGAGCTGGAATTTTTTTTAAATCGCCTTCTACTCAATTTTAATTTTAGAAACATTGGTTTTTCTTGTCAGTAAAATTACTTGAAAGTCAGTGGAAATGCTTTTAACTTATCCACATAATTAGTGCGTTAAAAGTGCAATACATTTCTAACGGCTGAAAATTGTCTAAACTTATGATCTGCCACTTTTTTTGAAATCGTGTTCAATTTTAATTTTAGAAATATTAGTTTTTCTTGTCAGTAAAATTACTTGAAACTCAGTGGAAATGCTTTTAACTTATCCACATAATTAGTGCGTTAAAATTGCAATACATTTCAAACGGCTGAAAATTGTCTAAACTTATGATCTGCCACTTTTTTTGAAATCGTGTTCAATTTTAATTTTAGAAACATTGGTTTTTCTTGTCAGTAAAATTACTTGAAAGTCAGTGGAAATGCTTTTAACTTATACACATAATTAGTGCGTTAAAATTGCAATACATTTCAAACGGCTGAAAATTGTCTAAACTTATGATCTGCCACTTTTTTTGAAATCGTGTTCAATTTTAATTTTAAAAACATTAGTTTTTCTTGTCAGTAAAATTACTTGAAACTCAATGGAAATGCTTTTAACTTATCCACATAATTAGTGCGTTAAAATTGCAATACATTTCAAAGTGCTGAAAATTGTCTAAACTTATGATCTGCCACTTTTTTTGAAATCGTGTTCAATTTTAATTTTAAAAACATTAGTTTTTCTTGTCAAAAAAATTACTTGAAACTCAATGGAAATGCTTTTAACTTATCCACATAATTAGTGCGTTAAAATTGCAATACATTTCAAAGTGCTGAAAATAGTCTAAATTTATGATCTGCAATTTTTTTTCAAATCGCCTTCTACTCAATTTTGATTTTAGAAACATTAGTTTTTCTTGTCAGTAAAATTACTTGAAAGTCAGTGGAAATGCTTTTAACTTATCCACATAATTAGTGCGTTAAAAGTGCAATACATTTCTAACGGCTGAAAATTGTCTAAACTTATGATCTGCAAATTTTTGTAAAATCGCCTTCTACTCAATTTTGATGTCAGAAACATTAGTTTTTCTTGTCAGTAAAATTACTTGGAATTCAGTGGAAATGCTTTTAACTTATCCACATAATTAGTGCGTTAAAATTGCAATACATTTCAAACGGATGAAAATTGTCTAAACTTATGATCTGCCACTTTTTTTGAAATCGTGTTCAATTTTAATTTTAGAAATATTAGTTTTTCTTGTCAGTAAAATTACTTGAAACTCAGTGGAAATGCTTTTAACTTATCCACATAATTAGTGCGTTAAAATTGCAATACATTTCAAACGGATGAAAATTGTCTAAACTTATGATCTGCCACTTTTTTTGAAATCGTGTTCAATTTTAATTTTAAAAACATTATTTTTCTTGTCAGTAAAATTACTTGAAACTCAATGGAGATGCTTTTAACTTATCCACATAATTAGTGCGTTAAAATTGCAATACATTTCAAAGTGCTGAAAATAGTCTAAACTTATGATCTGCAATTTTTTTTCAAATCGCCTTCTACTCAATTTTGATTTTAGAAACATTGGTTTTTCTTGTCAGTAAAATTACTTGAAAATCAGTGGAAATGCTTTTAACTTATACACATAATTAGAGCGTTAAAATTGCAATACAATTCAAAGTGCTGAAAATTGTCTAAACTTATGATCTGTAATATTTTTTTCAAATCGCCTTCTAACTCAATTTTGATTTTAGAAACATAGTTTTTTCTGGTCAATAAAATTACTTGAAAGTCAGTGGAAATCCTTTTAACTTATACACATAATTAGTGCGTTAAAAGTGCAATACATTTCTAACGGCTGAAAATTGTCTAAACTTATGATCTGCAAATTTTTGTAAAATCGCCTTCTACTCAATTTTGATGTCAGAAACATTAGTTTTTCTTGTCAGTAAAATTACTTGGAATTCAGTGGAAATGCTTTTAACTTATCCACATAATTAGTGCGTTAAAATTGCAATACATTTCAAACGGATGAAAATTGTCTAAACTTATGATCTGCCACTTTTTTTGAAATCGTGTTCAATTTTAATTTTAGAAATATTAGTTTTTCTTGTCAGTAAAATTACTTGAAACTCAGTGGAAATGCTTTTAACTTATCCACATAATTAGTGCGTTAAAATTGCAATACATTTCAAACGGATGAAAATTGTCTAAACTTATGATCTGCCACTTTTTTTGAAATCGTGTTCAATTTTAATTTTAGAAATATTAGTTTTTCTTGTCAGTAAAATTACTTGAAACTCAGTGGAAATGCTTTTAACTTATCCACATAATTAGTGCGTTAAAAGTGCAATACATTTCTAACGGCTGAAAATTGTCTAAACTTATGATCTGCAAATTTTTGTAAAATCGCCTTCTACTCAATTTTGATTTCAGAAACATTAGTTTTTCTTGTCAGTAAAATTACTTGGAAGTCAGTGGAAATGCTTTTAACTTATCTACATAATTAGTTCTTTAAAATTACAATACATTTCGAACGGCTAAAAATTGTCTTAACTTATGAGCTGGAATTTTTTTTAAATCGCCTTCTACTCAATTTTAATTTTAGAAACATTGGTTTTTCTTGTCAGTAAAATTACTTGAAAGTCAGTGGAAATGCTTTTAACTTATCCACATAATTAGTGCGTTAAAAGTGCAATACATTTCTAACGGCTGAAAATTGTCTAAACTTATGATCTGCCACTTTTTTTGAAATCGTGTTCAATTTTAATTTTAGAAATATTAGTTTTTCTTGTCAGTAAAATTACTTGAAACTCAGTGGAAATGCTTTTAACTTATCCACATAATTAGTGCGTTAAAATTGCAATACATTTCAAACGGCTGAAAATTGTCTAAACTTATGATCTGCCACTTTTTTTGAAATCGTGTTCAATTTTAATTTTAGAAACATTGGTTTTTCTTGTCAGTAAAATTACTTGAAAGTCAGTGGAAATGCTTTTAACTTATACACATAATTAGTGCGTTAAAATTGCAATACATTTCAAACGGCTGAAAATTGTCTAAACTTATGATCTGCCACTTTTTTTGAAATCGTGTTCAATTTTAATTTTAAAAACATTAGTTTTTCTTGTCAGTAAAATTACTTGAAACTCAATGGAAATGCTTTTAACTTATCCACATAATTAGTGCGTTAAAATTGCAATACATTTCAAAGTGCTGAAAATTGTCTAAACTTATGATCTGCCACTTTTTTTGAAATCGTGTTCAATTTTAATTTTAAAAACATTAGTTTTTCTTGTCAAAAAAATTACTTGAAACTCAATGGAAATGCTTTTAACTTATCCACATAATTAGTGCGTTAAAATTGCAATACATTTCAAAGTGCTGAAAATAGTCTAAATTTATGATCTGCAATTTTTTTTCAAATCGCCTTCTACTCAATTTTGATTTTAGAAACATTAGTTTTTCTTGTCAGTAAAATTACTTGAAAGTCAGTGGAAATGCTTTTAACTTATCCACATAATTAGTGCGTTAAAAGTGCAATACATTTCTAACGGCTGAAAATTGTCTAAACTTATGATCTGCAAATTTTTGTAAAATCGCCTTCTACTCAATTTTGATGTCAGAAACATTAGTTTTTCTTGTCAGTAAAATTACTTGGAATTCAGTGGAAATGCTTTTAACTTATCCACATAATTAGTGCGTTAAAATTGCAATACATTTCAAACGGATGAAAATTGTCTAAACTTATGATCTGCCACTTTTTTTGAAATCGTGTTCAATTTTAATTTTAGAAATATTAGTTTTTCTTGTCAGTAAAATTACTTGAAACTCAGTGGAAATGCTTTTAACTTATCCACATAATTAGTGCGTTAAAATTGCAATACATTTCAAACGGATGAAAATTGTCTAAACTTATGATCTGCCACTTTTTTTGAAATCGTGTTCAATTTTAATTTTAGAAATATTAGTTTTTCTTGTCAGTAAAATTACTTGAAACTCAGTGGAAATGCTTTTAACTTATCCACATAATTAGTGCGTTAAAAGTGCAATACATTTCTAACGGCTGAAAATTGTCTAAACTTATGATCTGCAAATTTTTGTAAAATCGCCTTCTACTCAATTTTGATTTCAGAAACATTAGTTTTTCTTGTCAGTAAAATTACTTGGAAGTCAGTGGAAATGCTTTTAACTTATCTACATAATTAGTTCTTTAAAATTACAATACATTTCGAACGGCTAAAAATTGTCTAAACTTATGATCTGTAATATTTTTTTCAAATCGCCTTCTAACTCAATTTTGATTTTAGAAACATAGTTTTTTCTGGTCAATAAAATTACTTGAAAGTCAGTGGAAATCCTTTTAACTTATACACATAATTAGTGCGTTAAAAGTGCAATACATTTCTAACGGCTGAAAATTGTCTAAACTTATGATCTGCCACTTTTTTTGAAATCGTGTTCAATTTTAATTTTAGAAACATTAGTTTTTCTTGTCAGTAAAATTACTTGAAAGTCAGTGGAAATGCTTTTAACTTATACACATAATTAGTGCGTTAAAATTGCAATACATTTCAAACGGCTGAAAATTGTCTAAACTTATGATCTGCCACTTTTTTTGAAATCGTGTTCAATTTTAATTTTAAAAACATTAGTTTTTCTTGTCAGTAAAATTACTTGAAACTCAATGGAAATGCTTTTAACTTATCCACATAATTAGTGCGTTAAAATTGCAATACATTTCAAAGTGCTGAAAATTGTCTAAACTTATGATCTGCCACTTTTTTTGAAATCGTGTTCAATTTTAATTTTAAAAACATTAGTTTTTCTTGTCAAAAAAATTACTTGAAACTCAATGGAAATGCTTTTAACTTATCCACATAATTAGTGCGTTAAAATTGCAATACATTTCAAAGTGCTGAAAATAGTCTAAATTTATGATCTGCAATTTTTTTTCAAATCGCCTTCTACTCTATTTTGATTTTAGAAACATTAGTTTTTCTTGTCAGTAAAATTACTTGAAAGTCAGTGGAAATGCTTTTAACTTATCCACATAATTAGTGCGTTAAAAGTGCAATACATTTCTAACGGCTGAAAATTGTCTAAACGTATGATCTGCAAATTTTTGTAAAATCGCCTTCTACTCAATTTTGATTTCAGAAACATTAGTTTTTCTTGTCAGTAAAATTACTTGGAAGTCAGTGGAAATGCTTTTATCTTATCTACATAATTAGTTCGTTAAAATTGCAATACAATTCAAAGTGCTGAAAATTCTCTAAACTTATGATCTGTAATATTTTTTCAAATCGCCTTCTAACTCAATTTTGATTTTAGAAACATAGTTTTTTCTGGTCAATAGAATTACTTGAAAGTCAGTGGAAATCCTTTTAACTTATCCACATAATTAGTGCGTTAAAATTGCAATACATTTCAAACGGATGAATATTGTCTAAACTTATGATCTGCCACTTTTTTTGAAATCGTGTTGAATTTTAATTTTAGAAACATTAGTTTTTCTTGTCAGTAAAATTACTTGAAAGTCAGTGGAAATGCTTTTAACTTATCCACATAATTAGTGCGTTAAAATTGCAATAGATTTCAAACGGCTGAAAATTGTCTAAACTTATGATCTGCCACTTTTTTTGAAATCGTGTTCAATTTTAATTTTAAAAACATTATTTTTCTTGTCAGTAAAATTACTTGAAACTCAATGGAGATGCTTTTAACTTATCCACATAATTAGTGCGTTAAAATTGCAATACATTTCAAAGTGCTGAAAATAGTCTAAACTTATGATCTGCAATTTTTTTTCAAATCGCCTTCTACTCAATTTTGATTTTAGAAACATTGGTTTTTCTTGTCAGTAAAATTACTTGGAATTCAGTGGAAATGCTTTTAACTTATCCACATAATTAGTGCGTTAAAATTGCAATACATTTCAAACGGATGAATATTGTCTAAACTTATGATCTGCCACTTTTTTTGAAATCGTGTTCAATTTTAATTTTAGAAATATTAGTTTTTCTTGTCAGTAAAATTACTTGAAACTCAGTGGAAATGCTTTTAACTTATCCACATAATTAGTGCGTTAAAAGTGCAATACATTTCTAACGGCTGAAAATTGTCTAAACTTATGATCTGCAAATTTTTGTAAAATCGCCTTCTACTCAATTTTGATTTCAGAAACATTAGTTTTTCTTGTCAGTAAAATTACTTGGAAGTCAGTGGAAATGCTTTTAACTTATCTACATAATTAGTTCTTTAAAATTACAATACATTTCGAACGGCTAAAAATTGTCTTAACTTATGAGCTGGAACTTTTTTTTAAATCGCCTTCTACTCAATTTTAATTTTAGAAACATTGGTTTTTCTTGTCAGTAAAATTACTTGAAAATCAGTGGAAATGCTTTTAACTTATACACATAATTAGAGCGTTAAAATTGCAATACAATTCAAAGTGCTGAAAATTGTCCAAACTTATGATCTGTAATATTTTTTTCAAATCGCCTTCTAACTCAATTTTGATTTTAGAAACATAGTTTTTTCTGGTCAATAAAATTACTTGAAAGTCAGTGGAAATCCTTTTAACTTATACACATAATTAGTGCGTTAAAAGTGCAATACATTTCTAACGGCTGAAAATTGTCTAAACTTATGATCTGCCACTTTTTTTGAAATCGTGTTCAATTTTAATTTTAGAAATATTAGTTTTTCTTGACAGTAAAATTACTTGAAACTCAGTGGAAATGCTTTTAACTTATCCACATAATTAGTGCGTTAAAAGTGCAATACATTTCTAACGGCTGAAAATTGTCTAAACTTATGATCTGCAAATTTTTGTAAAATCGCCTTCTACTCGATTTTGATTTCAGAAACATTAGTTTTTCTTGTCAGTAAAATTACTTGGAAGTCAGTGGAAATGCTTTTAACTTATACACATAATTAGTGCGTTAAAATTGCAATACATTTCAAATGGCTGAAAATTGTCTAAACTTATGATCTGCCACTTTTTTTGAAATCGTGTTCAATTTTAATTTTAGAAACATTAGTTTTTCTTGTCAGTAAAATTACTTGAAAGTCAGTGGAAATGCTTTTAACTTATCCACATAATTAGTGCGTTAAAATTGCAATACATTTCAAACGGCTGAAAATTGTCTAAACTTATGATCTGCCACTTTTTTTGAAATCGTGTTCAATTTTAATTTTAAAAACATTAGTTTTTCTTGTCAAAAAAATTACTTGAAACTCAATGGAAATGCTTTTAACTTATCCACATAATTAGTGCGTTAAAATTGCAATACATTTCAAAGTGCTGAAAATAGTCTAAATTTATGATCTGCAATTTTTTTTCAAATCGCCTTCTACTCAATTTTGATTTTAGAAACATTAGTTTTTCTTGTCAGTAAAATTACTTGAAAGTCAGTGGAAATGCTTTTAACTTATCCACATAATTAGTGCGTTAAAAGTGCAATACATTTCTAACGGCTGAAAATTGTCTAAACTTATGATCTGCAAATTTTTGTAAAATCGCCTTCTACTCAATTTTGATTTCAGAAACATTAGTTTTTCTTGTCAGTAAAATTACTTGGAAGTCAGTGGAAATGCTTTTATCTTATCTACATAATTAGTTCGTTAAAATTGCAATACAATTCAAAGTGCTGAAAATTGTCTAAACTTATGATCTGTAATATTTTTTCAAATCGCCTTCTAACTCAATTTTGATTTTAGAAACATAGTTTTTTCTGGTCAATAGAATTACTTGAAAGTCAGTGGAAATCCTTTTAACTTATCCACATAATTAGTGCGTTAAAACTGCAATACATTTCAAACGGATGAAAATTGTCTAAACTTATGATCTGCCACTTTTTTTGAAATCGTGTTCAATTTTAATTTTAGAAACATTAGTTTTTCTTGTCAGTAAAATTACTTGAAACTCAGTGGAAATGCTTTTAACTTATCCACATAATTAGTGCGTTAAAAGTGCAATACATTTCTAACGGCTGAAAATTGTCTAAACTTATGATCTGCAAATTTTTGTAAAATCGCCTTCTACTCAATTTTGATTTCAGAAACATTAGTTTTTCTTGTCAGTAAAATTACTTGGAAGTCAGTGGAAATGCTTTTAACTTATCCACATAATTAGTGCGTTAAAATTGCAATACATTTCAAACGGATGAATATTGTCTAAACTTATGATCTGCCACTTTTTTTGAAATCGTGTTCAATTTTAATTTTAGAAACATTAGTTTTTCTTGTCAGTAAAATTACTTGAAAGTCAGTGGAAATGCTTTTAACTTATCCACATAATTAGTGCGTTAAAAGTGCAATACATTTCTAACGGCTGAAAATTGTCTAAACTTATGATCTGCAAATTTTTGTAAAATCGCCTTCTACTCAATTTTGATTTCAGAAACATTAGTTTTTCTTGTCAGTAAAATTACTTGGAAGTCAGTGGAAATGCTTTTAACTTATCTACATAATTAGTTCGTTAAAATTGCAATACAATTCAAAGTGCTGAAAATTGTCTAAACTTATGATCTGTAATATTTTTTCAAATCGCCTTCTAACTCAATTTTGATTTTAGAAACATAGTTTTTTCTGGTCAATAGAATTACTTGAAAGTCAGTGGAAATCCTTTTAACTTATCCACATAATTAGTGCGTTAAAACTGCAATACATTTCAAACGGATGAAAATTGTCTAAACTTATGATCTGCCACTTTTTTTGAAATCGTGTTCAATTTTAATTTTAGAAACATTAGTTTTTCTTGTCAGTAAAATTACTTGAAACTCAGTGGAAATGCTTTTAACTTATCCACATAATTAGTGCGTTAAAATTGCAATACATTTCAAACGGATGAAAATTGTCTAAACTTATGATCTGCCACTTTTTTTGAAATCGTGTTCAATTTTAATTTTAGAAATATTAGTTTTTCTTGTCAGTAAAATTACTTGAAACTCAGTGGAAATGCTTTTAACTTATCCACATAATTAGTGCGTTAAAATTGCAATACATTTCAAACGGATGAAAATTGTCTAAACTTATGATCTGCCACTTTTTTTGAAATCGTGTTCAATTTTAATTTTAGAAATATTAGTTTTTCTTGTCAGTAAAATTACTTGAAACTCAGTGGAAATGCTTTTAACTTATCCACATAATTAGTGCGTTAAAAGTGCAATACATTTCTAACGGCTGAAAATTGTCTAAACTTATGATCTGCAAATTTTTGTAAAATCGCCTTCTACTCAATTTTGATTTCAGAAACATTAGTTTTTCTTGTCAGTAAAATTACTTGGAAGTCAGTGGAAATGCTTTTAACTTATCTACATAATTAGTTCTTTAAAATTACAATACATTTCGAACGGCTAAAAATTGTCTTAACTTATGAGCTGGAACTTTTTTTTTAATCGCCTTCTACTCAATTTTAATTTTAGAAACATTGGTTTTTCTTGTCAGTAAAATTACTTGAAAGTCAGTGGAAATGCTTTTAACTTATCCACATAATTAGTGCGTTAAAATTGCAATACATTTCAAACGGATGAATATTGTCTAAACTTATGATCTGCCACTTTTTTTGAAATCGTGTTCAATTTTAATTTTAAAAACATTATTTTTCTTGTCAGTAAAATTACTTGAAACTCAATGGAGATGCTTTTAACTTATCCACATAATTAGTGCGTTAAAATTGCAATACATTTCAAAGTGCTGAAAATAGTCTAAACTTATGATCTGCAATTTTTTTTCAAATCGCCTTCTACTCAATTTTGATTTTAGAAACATTGGTTTTTCTTGTCAGTAAAATTACTTGAAAGTCAGTGGAAATGCTTTTAACTTATCCACATAATTAGTGCGTTAAAAGTGCAATACATTTCTAACGGCTGAAAATTGTCTAAACTTATGATCTGCAAATTTTTGTAAAATCGCCTTCTACTCAATTTTAATTTTAGAAACATTGGTTTTTCTTGTCAGTAAAATTACTTGAAAATCAGTGGAAATGCTTTTAACTTATACACATAATTAGAGCGTTAAAATTGCAATACAATTCAAAGTGCTGAAAATTGTCTAAACTTATGATCTGTAATATTTTTTTCAAATCGCCTTCTAACTCAATTTTGATTTTAGAAACATAGTTTTTTCTGGTCAATAAAATTACTTGAAAGTCAGTGGAAATCCTTTTAACTTATACACATAATTAGTGCGTTAAAAGTGCAATACATTTCTAACGGCTGAAAATTGTCTAAACTTATGATCTGCAAATTTTTGTAAAATCGCCTTCTACTCAATTTTGATGTCAGAAACATTAGTTTTTCTTGTCAGTAAAATTACTTGGAATTCAGTGGAAATGCTTTTAACTTATCCACATAATTAGTGCGTTAAAATTGCAATACATTTCAAACGGCTGAAAATTGTCTAAACTTATGATCTGCCACTTTTTTTGAAATCGTGTTCAATTTTAATTTTAGAAACATTAGTTTTTCTTGTCAGTAAAATTACTTGAAAGTCAGTGGAAATGCTTTTAACTTATCCACATAATTAGTGCGTTAAAATTGCAATACATTTCAAACGGATGAAAATTGTCTAAACTTATGATCTGCCACTTTTTTTGAAATCGTGTTCAATTTTAATTTTAGAAATATTAGTTTTTCTTGTCAGTAAAATTACTTGAAACTCAGTGGAAATGCTTTTAACTTATCCACATAATTAGTGCGTTAAAAGTGCAATACATTTCTAACGGCTGAAAATTGTCTAAACTTATGATCTGCAAATTTTTGTAAAATCGCCTTCTACTCAATTTTGATTTCAGAAACATTAGTTTTTCTTGTCAGTAAAATTACTTGGAAGTCAGTGGAAATGCTTTTAACTTATCTACATAATTAGTTCTTTAAAATTACAATACATTTCGAACGGCTAAAAATTGTCTTAACTTATGAGCTGGAACTTTTTTTTAAATCGCCTTCTACTCAATTTTAATTTTAGAAACATTGGTTTTTCTTGTCAGTAAAATTACTTGAAAGTCAGTGGAAATGCTTTTAACTTATCCACATAATTAGTGCGTTAAAATTGCAATACATTTCAAACGGATGAATATTGTCTAAACTTATGATCTGCCACTTTTTTTGAAATCGTGTTGAATTTTAATTTTAGAAACATTAGTTTTTCTTGTCAGTAAAATTACTTGAAAGTCAGTGGAAATGCTTTTAACTTATCCACATAATTAGTGCGTTAAAATTGCAATAGATTTCAAACGGCTGAAAATTGTCTAAACTTATGATCTGCCACTTTTTTTGAAATCGTGTTCAATTTTAATTTTAAAAACATTATTTTTCTTGTCAGTAAAATTACTTGAAACTCAATGGAGATGCTTTTAACTTATCCACATAATTAGTGCGTTAAAATTGCAATACATTTCAAAGTCCTGAAAATAGTCTAAACTTATGATCTGCAATTTTTTTTCAAATCGCCTTCTACTCAATTTTGATTTTAGAAACATTGGTTTTTCTTGTCAGTAAAATTACTTGAAAATCAGTGGAAATGCTTTTAACTTATACACATAATTAGAGCGTTAAAATTGCAATACAATTCAAAGTGCTGAAAATTGTCTAAACTTATGATCTGTAATATTTTTTTCAAATCGCCTTCTAACTCAATTTTGATTTTAGAAACATAGTTTTTTCTGGTCAATAAAATTACTTGAAAGTCAGTGGAAATCCTTTTAACTTATACACATAATTAGTGCGTTAAAAGTGCAATACATTTCTAACGGCTGAAAATTGTCTAAACTTATGATCTGCAAATTTTTGTAAAATCGCCTTCTACTCAATTTTGATGTCAGAAACATTAGTTTTTCTTGTCAGTAAAATTACTTGGAATTCAGTGGAAATGCTTTTAACTTATCCACATAATTAGTGCGTTAAAATTGCAATACATTTCAAACGGATGAAAATTGTCTAAACTTATGATCTGCCACTTTTTTTGAAATCGTGTTCAATTTTAATTTTAGAAATATTAGTTTTTCTTGTCAGTAAAATTACTTGAAACTCAGTGGAAATGCTTTTAACTTATCCACATAATTAGTGCGTTAAAATTGCAATACATTTCAAACGGATGAAAATTGTCTAAACTTATGATCTGCCACTTTTTTTGAAATCGTGTTCAATTTTAATTTTAGAAATATTAGTTTTTCTTGTCAGTAAAATTACTTGAAACTCAGTGGAAATGCTTTTAACTTATCCACATAATTAGTGCGTTAAAAGTGCAATACATTTCTAACGGCTGAAAATTGTCTAAACTTATGATCTGCAAATTTTTGTAAAATCGCCTTCTACTCAATTTTGATTTCAGAAACATTAGTTTTTCTTGTCAGTAAAATTACTTGGAAGTCAGTGGAAATGCTTTTAACTTATCTACATAATTAGTTCTTTAAAATTACAATACATTTCGAACGGCTAAAAATTGTCTTAACTTATGAGCTGGAATTTTTTTTAAATCGCCTTCTACTCAATTTTAATTTTAGAAACATTGGTTTTTCTTGTCAGTAAAATTACTTGAAAGTCAGTGGAAATGCTTTTAACTTATCCACATAATTAGTGCGTTAAAAGTGCAATACATTTCTAACGGCTGAAAATTGTCTAAACTTATGATCTGCCACTTTTTTTGAAATCGTGTTCAATTTTAATTTTAGAAATATTAGTTTTTCTTGTCAGTAAAATTACTTGAAACTCAGTGGAAATGCTTTTAACTTATCCACATAATTAGTGCGTTAAAATTGCAATACATTTCAAACGGCTGAAAATTGTCTAAACTTATGATCTGCCACTTTTTTTGAAATCGTGTTCAATTTTAATTTTAGAAACATTGGTTTTTCTTGTCAGTAAAATTACTTGAAAGTCAGTGGAAATGCTTTTAACTTATACACATAATTAGTGCGTTAAAATTGCAATACATTTCAAACGGCTGAAAATTGTCTAAACTTATGATCTGCCACTTTTTTTGAAATCGTGTTCAATTTTAATTTTAAAAACATTAGTTTTTCTTGTCAGTAAAATTACTTGAAACTCAATGGAAATGCTTTTAACTTATCCACATAATTAGTGCGTTAAAATTGCAATACATTTCAAAGTGCTGAAAATTGTCTAAACTTATGATCTGCCACTTTTTTTGAAATCGTGTTCAATTTTAATTTTAAAAACATTAGTTTTTCTTGTCAAAAAAATTACTTGAAACTCAATGGAAATGCTTTTAACTTATCCACATAATTAGTGCGTTAAAATTGCAATACATTTCAAAGTGCTGAAAATAGTCTAAATTTATGATCTGCAATTTTTTTTCAAATCGCCTTCTACTCAATTTTGATTTTAGAAACATTAGTTTTTCTTGTCAGTAAAATTACTTGAAAGTCAGTGGAAATGCTTTTAACTTATCCACATAATTAGTGCGTTAAAAGTGCAATACATTTCTAACGGCTGAAAATTGTCTAAACTTATGATCTGCAAATTTTTGTAAAATCGCCTTCTACTCAATTTTGATGTCAGAAACATTAGTTTTTCTTGTCAGTAAAATTACTTGGAATTCAGTGGAAATGCTTTTAACTTATCCACATAATTAGTGCGTTAAAATTGCAATACATTTCAAACGGATGAAAATTGTCTAAACTTATGATCTGCCACTTTTTTTGAAATCGTGTTCAATTTTAATTTTAGAAATATTAGTTTTTCTTGTCAGTAAAATTACTTGAAACTCAGTGGAAATGCTTTTAACTTATCCACATAATTAGTGCGTTAAAATTGCAATACATTTCAAACGGATGAAAATTGTCTAAACTTATGATCTGCCACTTTTTTTGAAATCGTGTTCAATTTTAATTTTAAAAACATTATTTTTCTTGTCAGTAAAATTACTTGAAACTCAATGGAGATGCTTTTAACTTATCCACATAATTAGTGCGTTAAAATTGCAATACATTTCAAAGTGCTGAAAATAGTCTAAACTTATGATCTGCAATTTTTTTTCAAATCGCCTTCTACTCAATTTTGATTTTAGAAACATTGGTTTTTCTTGTCAGTAAAATTACTTGAAAATCAGTGGAAATGCTTTTAACTTATACACATAATTAGAGCGTTAAAATTGCAATACAATTCAAAGTGCTGAAAATTGTCTAAACTTATGATCTGTAATATTTTTTTCAAATCGCCTTCTAACTCAATTTTGATTTTAGAAACATAGTTTTTTCTGGTCAATAAAATTACTTGAAAGTCAGTGGAAATCCTTTTAACTTATACACATAATTAGTGCGTTAAAAGTGCAATACATTTCTAACGGCTGAAAATTGTCTAAACTTATGATCTGCAAATTTTTGTAAAATCGCCTTCTACTCAATTTTGATGTCAGAAACATTAGTTTTTCTTGTCAGTAAAATTACTTGGAATTCAGTGGAAATGCTTTTAACTTATCCACATAATTAGTGCGTTAAAATTGCAATACATTTCAAACGGATGAAAATTGTCTAAACTTATGATCTGCCACTTTTTTTGAAATCGTGTTCAATTTTAATTTTAGAAATATTAGTTTTTCTTGTCAGTAAAATTACTTGAAACTCAGTGGAAATGCTTTTAACTTATCCACATAATTAGTGCGTTAAAATTGCAATACATTTCAAACGGATGAAAATTGTCTAAACTTATGATCTGCCACTTTTTTTGAAATCGTGTTCAATTTTAATTTTAGAAATATTAGTTTTTCTTGTCAGTAAAATTACTTGAAACTCAGTGGAAATGCTTTTAACTTATCCACATAATTAGTGCGTTAAAAGTGCAATACATTTCTAACGGCTGAAAATTGTCTAAACTTATGATCTGCAAATTTTTGTAAAATCGCCTTCTACTCAATTTTGATTTCAGAAACATTAGTTTTTCTTGTCAGTAAAATTACTTGGAAGTCAGTGGAAATGCTTTTAACTTATCTACATAATTAGTTCTTTAAAATTACAATACATTTCGAACGGCTAAAAATTGTCTTAACTTATGAGCTGGAATTTTTTTTAAATCGCCTTCTACTCAATTTTAATTTTAGAAACATTGGTTTTTCTTGTCAGTAAAATTACTTGAAAGTCAGTGGAAATGCTTTTAACTTATCCACATAATTAGTGCGTTAAAAGTGCAATACATTTCTAACGGCTGAAAATTGTCTAAACTTATGATCTGCCACTTTTTTTGAAATCGTGTTCAATTTTAATTTTAGAAATATTAGTTTTTCTTGTCAGTAAAATTACTTGAAACTCAGTGGAAATGCTTTTAACTTATCCACATAATTAGTGCGTTAAAATTGCAATACATTTCAAACGGCTGAAAATTGTCTAAACTTATGATCTGCCACTTTTTTTGAAATCGTGTTCAATTTTAATTTTAGAAACATTGGTTTTTCTTGTCAGTAAAATTACTTGAAAGTCAGTGGAAATGCTTTTAACTTATACACATAATTAGTGCGTTAAAATTGCAATACATTTCAAACGGCTGAAAATTGTCTAAACTTATGATCTGCCACTTTTTTTGAAATCGTGTTCAATTTTAATTTTAAAAACATTAGTTTTTCTTGTCAGTAAAATTACTTGAAACTCAATGGAAATGCTTTTAACTTATCCACATAATTAGTGCGTTAAAATTGCAATACATTTCAAAGTGCTGAAAATTGTCTAAACTTATGATCTGCCACTTTTTTTGAAATCGTGTTCAATTTTAATTTTAAAAACATTAGTTTTTCTTGTCAAAAAAATTACTTGAAACTCAATGGAAATGCTTTTAACTTATCCACATAATTAGTGCGTTAAAATTGCAATACATTTCAAAGTGCTGAAAATAGTCTAAATTTATGATCTGCAATTTTTTTTCAAATCGCCTTCTACTCAATTTTGATTTTAGAAACATTAGTTTTTCTTGTCAGTAAAATTACTTGAAAGTCAGTGGAAATGCTTTTAACTTATCCACATAATTAGTGCGTTAAAAGTGCAATACATTTCTAACGGCTGAAAATTGTCTAAACTTATGATCTGCAAATTTTTGTAAAATCGCCTTCTACTCAATTTTGATGTCAGAAACATTAGTTTTTCTTGTCAGTAAAATTACTTGGAATTCAGTGGAAATGCTTTTAACTTATCCACATAATTAGTGCGTTAAAATTGCAATACATTTCAAACGGATGAAAATTGTCTAAACTTATGATCTGCCACTTTTTTTGAAATCGTGTTCAATTTTAATTTTAGAAATATTAGTTTTTCTTGTCAGTAAAATTACTTGAAACTCAGTGGAAATGCTTTTAACTTATCCACATAATTAGTGCGTTAAAATTGCAATACATTTCAAACGGATGAAAATTGTCTAAACTTATGATCTGCCACTTTTTTTGAAATCGTGTTCAATTTTAATTTTAGAAATATTAGTTTTTCTTGTCAGTAAAATTACTTGAAACTCAGTGGAAATGCTTTTAACTTATCCACATAATTAGTGCGTTAAAAGTGCAATACATTTCTAACGGCTGAAAATTGTCTAAACTTATGATCTGCAAATTTTTGTAAAATCGCCTTCTACTCAATTTTGATTTCAGAAACATTAGTTTTTCTTGTCAGTAAAATTACTTGGAAGTCAGTGGAAATGCTTTTAACTTATCTACATAATTAGTTCTTTAAAATTACAATACATTTCGAACGGCTAAAAATTGTCTAAACTTATGATCTGTAATATTTTTTTCAAATCGCCTTCTAACTCAATTTTGATTTTAGAAACATAGTTTTTTCTGGTCAATAAAATTACTTGAAAGTCAGTGGAAATCCTTTTAACTTATACACATAATTAGTGCGTTAAAAGTGCAATACATTTCTAACGGCTGAAAATTGTCTAAACTTATGATCTGCCACTTTTTTTGAAATCGTGTTCAATTTTAATTTTAGAAACATTAGTTTTTCTTGTCAGTAAAATTACTTGAAAGTCAGTGGAAATGCTTTTAACTTATACACATAATTAGTGCGTTAAAATTGCAATACATTTCAAACGGCTGAAAATTGTCTAAACTTATGATCTGCCACTTTTTTTGAAATCGTGTTCAATTTTAATTTTAAAAACATTAGTTTTTCTTGTCAGTAAAATTACTTGAAACTCAATGGAAATGCTTTTAACTTATCCACATAATTAGTGCGTTAAAATTGCAATACATTTCAAAGTGCTGAAAATTGTCTAAACTTATGATCTGCCACTTTTTTTGAAATCGTGTTCAATTTTAATTTTAAAAACATTAGTTTTTCTTGTCAAAAAAATTACTTGAAACTCAATGGAAATGCTTTTAACTTATCCACATAATTAGTGCGTTAAAATTGCAATACATTTCAAAGTGCTGAAAATAGTCTAAATTTATGATCTGCAATTTTTTTTCAAATCGCCTTCTACTCTATTTTGATTTTAGAAACATTAGTTTTTCTTGTCAGTAAAATTACTTGAAAGTCAGTGGAAATGCTTTTAACTTATCCACATAATTAGTGCGTTAAAAGTGCAATACATTTCTAACGGCTGAAAATTGTCTAAACGTATGATCTGCAAATTTTTGTAAAATCGCCTTCTACTCAATTTTGATTTCAGAAACATTAGTTTTTCTTGTCAGTAAAATTACTTGGAAGTCAGTGGAAATGCTTTTATCTTATCTACATAATTAGTTCGTTAAAATTGCAATACAATTCAAAGTGCTGAAAATTCTCTAAACTTATGATCTGTAATATTTTTTCAAATCGCCTTCTAACTCAATTTTGATTTTAGAAACATAGTTTTTTCTGGTCAATAGAATTACTTGAAAGTCAGTGGAAATCCTTTTAACTTATCCACATAATTAGTGCGTTAAAATTGCAATACATTTCAAACGGATGAATATTGTCTAAACTTATGATCTGCCACTTTTTTTGAAATCGTGTTGAATTTTAATTTTAGAAACATTAGTTTTTCTTGTCAGTAAAATTACTTGAAAGTCAGTGGAAATGCTTTTAACTTATCCACATAATTAGTGCGTTAAAATTGCAATAGATTTCAAACGGCTGAAAATTGTCTAAACTTATGATCTGCCACTTTTTTTGAAATCGTGTTCAATTTTAATTTTAAAAACATTATTTTTCTTGTCAGTAAAATTACTTGAAACTCAATGGAGATGCTTTTAACTTATCCACATAATTAGTGCGTTAAAATTGCAATACATTTCAAAGTGCTGAAAATAGTCTAAACTTATGATCTGCAATTTTTTTTCAAATCGCCTTCTACTCAATTTTGATTTTAGAAACATTGGTTTTTCTTGTCAGTAAAATTACTTGAAAGTCAGTGGAAATGCTTTTAACTTATCCACATAATTAGTGCGTTAAAAGTGCAATACATTTCTAACGGCTGAAAATTGTCTAAACTTATGATCTGCAAATTTTTGTAAAATCGCCTTCTACTCAATTTTAATTTTAGAAACATTGGTTTTTCTTGTCAGTAAAATTACTTGAAAATCAGTGGAAATGCTTTTAACTTATACACATAATTAGAGCGTTAAAATTGCAATACAATTCAAAGTGCTGAAAATTGTCTAAACTTATGATCTGTAATATTTTTTTCAAATCGCCTTCTAACTCAATTTTGATTTTAGAAACATAGTTTTTTCTGGTCAATAAAATTACTTGAAAGTCAGTGGAAATCCTTTTAACTTATACACATAATTAGTGCGTTAAAAGTGCAATACATTTCTAACGGCTGAAAATTGTCTAAACTTATGATCTGCAAATTTTTGTAAAATCGCCTTCTACTCAATTTTGATGTCAGAAACATTAGTTTTTCTTGTCAGTAAAATTACTTGGAATTCAGTGGAAATGCTTTTAACTTATCCACATAATTAGTGCGTTAAAATTGCAATACATTTCAAACGGATGAAAATTGTCTAAACTTATGATCTGCCACTTTTTTTGAAATCGTGTTCAATTTTAATTTTAGAAATATTAGTTTTTCTTGTCAGTAAAATTACTTGAAACTCAGTGGAAATGCTTTTAACTTATCCACATAATTAGTGCGTTAAAATTGCAATACATTTCAAACGGATGAAAATTGTCTAAACTTATGATCTGCCACTTTTTTTGAAATCGTGTTCAATTTTAATTTTAGAAATATTAGTTTTTCTTGTCAGTAAAATTACTTGAAACTCAGTGGAAATGCTTTTAACTTATCCACATAATTAGTGCGTTAAAAGTGCAATACATTTCTAACGGCTGAAAATTGTCTAAACTTATGATCTGCAAATTTTTGTAAAATCGCCTTCTACTCAATTTTGATTTCAGAAACATTAGTTTTTCTTGTCAGTAAAATTACTTGGAAGTCAGTGGAAATGCTTTTAACTTATCTACATAATTAGTTCTTTAAAATTACAATACATTTCGAACGGCTAAAAATTGTCTTAACTTATGAGCTGGAACTTTTTTTTAAATCGCCTTCTACTCAATTTTAATTTTAGAAACATTGGTTTTTCTTGTCAGTAAAATTACTTGAAAGTCAGTGGAAATGCTTTTAACTTATCCACATAATTAGTGCGTTAAAATTGCAATACATTTCAAACGGATGAATATTGTCTAAACTTATGATCTGCCACTTTTTTTGAAATCGTGTTGAATTTTAATTTTAGAAACATTAGTTTTTCTTGTCAGTAAAATTACTTGAAAGTCAGTGGAAATGCTTTTAACTTATCCACATAATTAGTGCGTTAAAATTGCAATAGATTTCAAACGGCTGAAAATTGTCTAAACTTATGATCTGCCACTTTTTTTGAAATCGTGTTCAATTTTAATTTTAAAAACATTATTTTTCTTGTCAGTAAAATTACTTGAAACTCAGTGGAAATGCTTTTAACTTATCCACATAATTAGTGCGTTAAAAGTGCAATACATTTCTAACGGCTGAAAATTGTCTAAACTTATGATCTGCAAATTTTTGTAAAATCGCCTTCTACTCAATTTTGATTTCAGAAACATTAGTTTTTCTTGTCAGTAAAATTACTTGGAAGTCAGTGGAAATGCTTTTAACTTATCTACATAATTAGTTCTTTAAAATTACAATACATTTCGAACGGCTAAAAATTGTCTTAACTTATGAGCTGGAACTTTTTTTAAAATCGCCTTCTACTCAATTTTAATTTTAGAAACATTGGTTTTTCTTGTCAGTAAAATTACTTGAAAGTCAGTGGAAATGCTTTTAACTTATCCACATAATTAGTGCGTTAAAATTGCAATACATTTCAAACGGATGAATATTGTCTAAACTTATGATCTGCCACTTTTTTTGAAATCGTGTTGAATTTTAATTTTAGAAACATTAGTTTTTCTTGTCAGTAAAATTACTTGAAAGTCAGTGGAAATGCTTTTAACTTATCCACATAATTAGTGCGTTAAAATTGCAATAGATTTCAAACGGCTGAAAATTGTCTAAACTTATGATCTGCCACTTTTTTTGAAATCGTGTTCAATTTTAATTTTAAAAACATTATTTTTCTTGTCAGTAAAATTACTTGAAACTCAATGGAGATGCTTTTAACTTATCCACATAATTAGTGCGTTAAAATTGCAATACATTTCAAAGTGCTGAAAATAGTCTAAACTTATGATCTGCAATTTTTTTTCAAATCGCCTTCTACTCAATTTTGATTTTAGAAACATTGGTTTTTCTTGTCAGTAAAATTACTTGAAAGTCAGTGGAAATGCTTTTAACTTATCCACATAATTAGTGCGTTAAAAGTGCAATACATTTCTAACGGCTGAAAATTGTCTAAACTTATGATCTGCAAATTTTTGTAAAATCGCCTTCTACTCAATTTTAATTTTAGAAACATTGGTTTTTCTTGTCAGTAAAATTACTTGAAAATCAGTGGAAATGCTTTTAACTTATACACATAATTAGAGCGTTAAAATTGCAATACAATTCAAAGTGCTGAAAATTGTCTAAACTTATGATCTGTAATATTTTTTTCAAATCGCCTTCTAACTCAATTTTGATTTTAGAAACATAGTTTTTTCTGGTCAATAAAATTACTTGAAAGTCAGTGGAAATCCTTTTAACTTATACACATAATTAGTGCGTTAAAAGTGCAATACATTTCTAACGGCTGAAAATTGTCTAAACTTATGATCTGCCACTTTTTTTGAAATCGTGTTCAATTTTAATTTTAGAAACATTAGTTTTTCTTGTCAGTAAAATTACTTGAAAGTCAGTGGAAATGCTTTTAACTTATACACATAATTAGTGCGTTAAAATTGCAATACATTTCAAACGGCTGAAAATTGTCTAAACTTATGATCTGCCACTTTTTTTGAAATCGTGTTCAATTTTAATTTTAAAAACATTAGTTTTTCTTGTCAGTAAAATTACTTGAAACTCAATGGAAATGCTTTTAACTTATCCACATAATTAGTGCGTTAAAATTGCAATACATTTCAAAGTGCTGAAAATTGTCTAAACTTATGATCTGCCACTTTTTTTGAAATCGTGTTCAATTTTAATTTTAAAAACATTAGTTTTTCTTGTCAAAAAAATTACTTGAAACTCAATGGAAATGCTTTTAACTTATCCACATAATTAGTGCGTTAAAATTGCAATACATTTCAAAGTGCTGAAAATAGTCTAAATTTATGATCTGCAATTTTTTTTCAAATCGCCTTCTACTCAATTTTGATTTTAGAAACATTAGTTTTTCTTGTCAGTAAAATTACTTGAAAGTCAGTGGAAATGCTTTTAACTTATCCACATAATTAGTGCGTTAAAAGTGCAATACATTTCTAACGGCTGAAAATTGTCTAAACGTATGATCTGCAAATTTTTGTAAAATCGCCTTCTACTCAATTTTGATTTCAGAAACATTAGTTTTTCTTGTCAGTAAAATTACTTGGAAGTCAGTGGAAATGCTTTTATCTTATCTACATAATTAGTTCGTTAAAATTGCAATACAATTCAAAGTGCTGAAAATTCTCTAAACTTATGATCTGTAATATTTTTTCAAATCGCCTTCTAACTCAATTTTGATTTTAGAAACATAGTTTTTTCTGGTCAATAGAATTACTTGAAAGTCAGTGGAAATCCTTTTAACTTATCCACATAATTAGTGCGTTAAAATTGCAATACATTTCAAACGGATGAATATTGTCTAAACTTATGATCTGCCACTTTTTTTGAAATCGTGTTGAATTTTAATTTTAGAAACATTAGTTTTTCTTGTCAGTAAAATTACTTGAAAGTCAGTGGAAATGCTTTTAACTTATCCACATAATTAGTGCGTTAAAATTGCAATAGATTTCAAACGGCTGAAAATTGTCTAAACTTATGATCTGCCACTTTTTTTGAAATCGTGTTCAATTTTAATTTTAAAAACATTATTTTTCTTGTCAGTAAAATTACTTGAAACTCAATGGAGATGCTTTTAACTTATCCACATAATTAGTGCGTTAAAATTGCAATACATTTCAAAGTGCTGAAAATAGTCTAAACTTATGATCTGCAATTTTTTTTCAAATCGCCTTCTACTCAATTTTGATTTTAGAAACATTGGTTTTTCTTGTCAGTAAAATTACTTGAAAGTCAGTGGAAATGCTTTTAACTTATCCACATAATTAGTGCGTTAAAAGTGCAATACATTTCTAACGGCTGAAAATTGTCTAAACTTATGATCTGCAAATTTTTGTAAAATCGCCTTCTACTCAATTTTAATTTTAGAAACATTGGTTTTTCTTGTCAGTAAAATTACTTGAAAATCAGTGGAAATGCTTTTAACTTATACACATAATTAGAGCGTTAAAATTGCAATACAATTCAAAGTGCTGAAAATTGTCTAAACTTATGATCTGTAATATTTTTTTCAAATCGCCTTCTAACTCAATTTTGATTTTAGAAACATAGTTTTTTCTGGTCAATAAAATTACTTGAAAGTCAGTGGAAATCCTTTTAACTTATACACATAATTAGTGCGTTAAAAGTGCAATACATTTCTAACGGCTGAAAATTGTCTAAACTTATGATCTGCAAATTTTTGTAAAATCGCCTTCTACTCAATTTTGATGTCAGAAACATTAGTTTTTCTTGTCAGTAAAATTACTTGGAATTCAGTGGAAATGCTTTTAACTTATCCACATAATTAGTGCGTTAAAATTGCAATACATTTCAAACGGATGAAAATTGTCTAAACTTATGATCTGCCACTTTTTTTGAAATCGTGTTCAATTTTAATTTTAGAAATATTAGTTTTTCTTGTCAGTAAAATTACTTGAAACTCAGTGGAAATGCTTTTAACTTATCCACATAATTAGTGCGTTAAAATTGCAATACATTTCAAACGGATGAAAATTGTCTAAACTTATGATCTGCCACTTTTTTTGAAATCGTGTTCAATTTTAATTTTAGAAATATTAGTTTTTCTTGTCAGTAAAATTACTTGAAACTCAGTGGAAATGCTTTTAACTTATCCACATAATTAGTGCGTTAAAAGTGCAATACATTTCTAACGGCTGAAAATTGTCTAAACTTATGATCTGCAAATTTTTGTAAAATCGCCTTCTACTCAATTTTGATTTCAGAAACATTAGTTTTTCTTGTCAGTAAAATTACTTGGAAGTCAGTGGAAATGCTTTTAACTTTATCTACATAATTAGTTCTTTAAAATTACAATACATTTCGAACGGCTAAAAATTGTCTTAACTTATGAGCTGGAACTTTTTTTTAAATCGCCTTCTACTCAATTTTAATTTTAGAAACATTGGTTTTTCTTGTCAGTAAAATTACTTGAAAGTCAGTGGAAATGCTTTTAACTTATCCACATAATTAGTGCGTTAAAATTGCAATAGATTTCAAACGGCTGAAAATTGTCTAAACTTATGATCTGCCACTTTTTTTGAAATCGTGTTCAATTTTAATTTTAAAAACATTATTTTTCTTGTCAGTAAAATTACTTGAAACTCAATGGAGATGCTTTTAACTTATCCACATAATTAGTGCGTTAAAATTGCAATACATTTCAAAGTGCTGAAAATAGTCTACTTATGATCTGCAATTTTTTTTCAAATCGCCTTCTACTCAATTTTGATTTTAGAAACATTGGTTTTTCTTGTCAGTAAAATTACTTGAAAGTCAGTGGAAATGCTTTTAACTTATCCACATAATTAGTGCGTTAAAAGTGCAATACATTTCTAACGGCTGAAAATTGTCTAAACTTATGATCTGCAAATTTTTGTAAAATCGCCTTCTACTCAATTTTAATTTTAGAAACATTGGTTTTTCTTGTCAGTAAAATTACTTGAAAATCAGTGGAAATGCTTTTAACTTATACACATAATTAGAGCGTTAAAATTGCAATACAATTCAAAGTGCTGAAAATTGTCTAAACTTATGATCTGTAATATTTTTTTCAAATCGCCTTCTAACTCAATTTTGATTTTAGAAACATAGTTTTTTCTGGTCAATAAAATTACTTGAAAGTCAGTGGAAATCCTTTTAACTTATACACATAATTAGTGCGTTAAAAGTGCAATACATTTCTAACGGCTGAAAATTGTCTAAACTTATGATCTGCAAATTTTTGTAAAATCGCCTTCTACTCAATTTTGATGTCAGAAACATTAGTTTTTCTTGTCAGTAAAATTACTTGGAATTCAGTGGAAATGCTTTTAACTTATCCACATAATTAGTGCGTTAAAATTGCAATACATTTCAAACGGATGAAAATTGTCTAAACTTATGATCTGCCACTTTTTTTGAAATCGTGTTCAATTTTAATTTTAGAAATATTAGTTTTTCTTGTCAGTAAAATTACTTGAAACTCAGTGGAAATGCTTTTAACTTATCCACATAATTAGTGCGTTAAAATTGCAATACATTTCAAACGGATGAAAATTGTCTAAACTTATGATCTGCCACTTTTTTTGAAATCGTGTTCAATTTTAATTTTAGAAATATTAGTTTTTCTTGTCAGTAAAATTACTTGAAACTCAGTGGAAATGCTTTTAACTTATCCACATAATTAGTGCGTTAAAAGTGCAATACATTTCTAACGGCTGAAAATTGTCTAAACTTATGATCTGCAAATTTTTGTAAAATCGCCTTCTACTCAATTTTGATTTCAGAAACATTAGTTTTTCTTGTCAGTAAAATTACTTGGAAGTCAGTGGAAATGCTTTTAACTTATCTACATAATTAGTTCTTTAAAATTACAATACATTTCGAACGGCTAAAAATTGTCTTAACTTATGAGCTGGAACTTTTTTTTAAATCGCCTTCTACTCAATTTTAATTTTAGAAACATTGGTTTTTCTTGTCAGTAAAATTACTTGAAAGTCAGTGGAAATGCTTTTAACTTATCCACATAATTAGTGCGTTAAAATTGCAATACATTTCAAACGGATGAATATTGTCTAAACTTATGATCTGCCACTTTTTTTGAAATCGTGTTGAATTTTAATTTTAGAAACATTAGTTTTTCTTGTCAGTAAAATTACTTGAAAGTCAGTGGAAATGCTTTTAACTTATCCACATAATTAGTGCGTTAAAATTGCAATAGATTTCAAACGGCTGAAAATTGTCTAAACTTATGATCTGCCACTTTTTTTGAAATCGTGTTCAATTTTAATTTTAAAAACATTATTTTTCTTGTCAGTAAAATTACTTGAAACTCAATGGAGATGCTTTTAACTTATCCACATAATTAGTGCGTTAAAATTGCAATACATTTCAAAGTGCTGAAAATAGTCTAAACTTATGATCTGCAATTTTTTTTCAAATCGCCTTCTACTCAATTTTGATTTTAGAAACATTGGTTTTTCTTGTCAGTAAAATTACTTGGAATTCAGTGGAAATGCTTTTAACTTATCCACATAATTAGTGCGTTAAAATTGCAATACATTTCAAACGGATGAAAATTGTCTAAACTTATGATCTGCCACTTTTTTTGAAATCGTGTTCAATTTTAATTTTAGAAATATTAGTTTTTCTTGTCAGTAAAATTACTTGAAACTCAGTGGAAATGCTTTTAACTTATCCACATAATTAGTGCGTTAAAATTGCAATACATTTCAAACGGATGAAAATTGTCTAAACTTATGATCTGCCACTTTTTTTGAAATCGTGTTCAATTTTAATTTTAGAAATATTAGTTTTTCTTGTCAGTAAAATTACTTGAAACTCAGTGGAAATGCTTTTAACTTATCCACATAATTAGTGCGTTAAAAGTGCAATACATTTCTAACGGCTGAAAATTGTCTAAACTTATGATCTGCAAATTTTTGTAAAATCGCCTTCTACTCAATTTTGATTTCAGAAACATTAGTTTTTCTTGTCAGTAAAATTACTTGGAAGTCAGTGGAAATGCTTTTAACTTATCTACATAATTAGTTCTTTAAAATTACAATACATTTCGAACGGCTAAAAATTGTCTTAACTTATGAGCTGGAACTTTTTTTTAAATCGCCTTCTACTCAATTTTAATTTTAGAAACATTGGTTTTTCTTGTCAGTAAAATTACTTGAAAGTCAGTGGAAATGCTTTTAACTTATCCACATAATTAGTGCGTTAAAATTGCAATACATTTCAAACGGATGAATATTGTCTAAACTTATGATCTGCCACTTTTTTTGAAATCGTGTTGAATTTTAATTTTAGAAACATTAGTTTTTCTTGTCAGTAAAATTACTTGAAAGTCAGTGGAAATGCTTTTAACTTATCCACATAATTAGTGCGTTAAAATTGCAATAGATTTCAAACGGCTGAAAATTGTCTAAACTTATGATCTGCCACTTTTTTTGAAATCGTGTTCAATTTTAATTTTAAAAACATTATTTTTCTTGTCAGTAAAATTACTTGAAACTCAGTGGAAATGCTTTTAACTTATCCACATAATTAGTGCGTTAAAAGTGCAATACATTTCTAACGGCTGAAAATTGTCTAAACTTATGATCTGCAAATTTTTGTAAAATCGCCTTCTACTCAATTTTGATTTCAGAAACATTAGTTTTTCTTGTCAGTAAAATTACTTGGAAGTCAGTGGAAATGCTTTTAACTTATCTACATAATTAGTTCTTTAAAATTACAATACATTTCGAACGGCTAAAAATTGTCTTAACTTATGAGCTGGAACTTTTTTTTAAATCGCCTTCTACTCAATTTTAATTTTAGAAACATTGGTTTTTCTTGTCAGTAAAATTACTTGAAAGTCAGTGGAAATGCTTTTAACTTATCCACATAATTAGTGCGTTAAAATTGCAATACATTTCAAACGGATGAATATTGTCTAAACTTATGATCTGCCACTTTTTTTGAAATCGTGTTGAATTTTAATTTTAGAAACATTAGTTTTTCTTGTCAGTAAAATTACTTGAAAGTCAGTGGAAATGCTTTTAACTTATCCACATAATTAGTGCGTTAAAATTGCAATAGATTTCAAACGGCTGAAAATTGTCTAAACTTATGATCTGCCACTTTTTTTGAAATCGTGTTCAATTTTAATTTTAAAAACATTATTTTTCTTGTCAGTAAAATTACTTGAAACTCAATGGAGATGCTTTTAACTTATCCACATAATTAGTGCGTTAAAATTGCAATACATTTCAAAGTGCTGAAAATAGTCTAAACTTATGATCTGCAATTTTTTTTCAAATCGCCTTCTACTCAATTTTGATTTTAGAAACATTGGTTTTTCTTGTCAGTAAAATTACTTGAAAGTCAGTGGAAATGCTTTTAACTTATCCACATAATTAGTGCGTTAAAAGTGCAATACATTTCTAACGGCTGAAAATTGTCTAAACTTATGATCTGCAAATTTTTGTAAAATCGCCTTCTACTCAATTTTAATTTTAGAAACATTGGTTTTTCTTGTCAGTAAAATTACTTGAAAATCAGTGGAAATGCTTTTAACTTATACACATAATTAGAGCGTTAAAATTGCAATACAATTCAAAGTGCTGAAAATTGTCTAAACTTATGATCTGTAATATTTTTTTCAAATCGCCTTCTAACTCAATTTTGATTTTAGAAACATAGTTTTTTCTGGTCAATAAAATTACTTGAAAGTCAGTGGAAATCCTTTTAACTTATACACATAATTAGTGCGTTAAAAGTGCAATACATTTCTAACGGCTGAAAATTGTCTAAACTTATGATCTGCCACTTTTTTTGAAATCGTGTTCAATTTTAATTTTAGAAACATTAGTTTTTCTTGTCAGTAAAATTACTTGAAAGTCAGTGGAAATGCTTTTGACTTATACACATAATTAGTGCGTTAAAATTGCAATACATTTCAAACGGCTGAAAATTGTCTAAACTTATGATCTGCCACTTTTTTTGAAATCGTGTTCAATTTTAATTTTAAAAACATTAGTTTTTCTTGTCAGTAAAATTACTTGAAACTCAATGGAAATGCTTTTAACTTATCCACATAATTAGTGCGTTAAAATTGCAATACATTTCAAAGTGCTGAAAATTGTCTAAACTTATGATCTGCCACTTTTTTTGAAATCGTGTTCAATTTTAATTTTAAAAACATTAGTTTTTCTTGTCAAAAAAATTACTTGAAACTCAATGGAAATGCTTTTAACTTATCCACATAATTAGTGCGTTAAAATTGCAATACATTTCAAAGTGCTGAAAATAGTCTAAATTTATGATCTGCAATTTTTTTTCAAATCGCCTTCTACTCAATTTTGATTTTAGAAACATTAGTTTTTCTTGTCAGTAAAATTACTTGAAAGTCAGTGGAAATGCTTTTAACTTATCCACATAATTAGTGCGTTAAAAGTGCAATACATTTCTAACGGCTGAAAATTGTCTAAACGTATGATCTGCAAATTTTTGTAAAATCGCCTTCTACTCAATTTTGATTTCAGAAACATTAGTTTTTCTTGTCAGTAAAATTACTTGGAAGTCAGTGGAAATGCTTTTATCTTATCTACATAATTAGTTCGTTAAAATTGCAATACAATTCAAAGTGCTGAAAATTCTCTAAACTTATGATCTGTAATATTTTTTCAAATCGCCTTCTAACTCAATTTTGATTTTAGAAACATAGTTTTTTCTGGTCAATAGAATTACTTGAAAGTCAGTGGAAATCCTTTTAACTTATCCACATAATTAGTGCGTTAAAATTGCAATACATTTCAAACGGATGAATATTGTCTAAACTTATGATCTGCCACTTTTTTTGAAATCGTGTTGAATTTTAATTTTAGAAACATTAGTTTTTCTTGTCAGTAAAATTACTTGAAAGTCAGTGGAAATGCTTTTAACTTATCCACATAATTAGTGCGTTAAAATTGCAATAGATTTCAAACGGCTGAAAATTGTCTAAACTTATGATCTGCCACTTTTTTTGAAATCGTGTTCAATTTTAATTTTAAAAACATTATTTTTCTTGTCAGTAAAATTACTTGAAACTCAATGGAGATGCTTTTAACTTATCCACATAATTAGTGCGTTAAAATTGCAATACATTTCAAAGTGCTGAAAATAGTCTAAACTTATGATCTGCAATTTTTTTTCAAATCGCCTTCTACTCAATTTTGATTTTAGAAACATTGGTTTTTCTTGTCAGTAAAATTACTTGAAAGTCAGTGGAAATGCTTTTAACTTATCCACATAATTAGTGCGTTAAAAGTGCAATACATTTCTAACGGCTGAAAATTGTCTAAACTTATGATCTGCAAATTTTTGTAAAATCGCCTTCTACTCAATTTTAATTTTAGAAACATTGGTTTTTCTTGTCAGTAAAATTACTTGAAAATCAGTGGAAATGCTTTTAACTTATACACATAATTAGAGCGTTAAAATTGCAATACAATTCAAAGTGCTGAAAATTGTCTAAACTTATGATCTGTAATATTTTTTTCAAATCGCCTTCTAACTCAATTTTGATTTTAGAAACATAGTTTTTTCTGGTCAATAAAATTACTTGAAAGTCAGTGGAAATCCTTTTAACTTATACACATAATTAGTGCGTTAAAAGTGCAATACATTTCTAACGGCTGAAAATTGTCTAAACTTATGATCTGCAAATTTTTGTAAAATCGCCTTCTACTCAATTTTGATGTCAGAAACATTAGTTTTTCTTGTCAGTAAAATTACTTGGAATTCAGTGGAAATGCTTTTAACTTATCCACATAATTAGTGCGTTAAAATTGCAATACATTTCAAACGGATGAAAATTGTCTAAACTTATGATCTGCCACTTTTTTTGAAATCGTGTTCAATTTTAATTTTAGAAATATTAGTTTTTCTTGTCAGTAAAATTACTTGAAACTCAGTGGAAATGCTTTTAACTTATCCACATAATTAGTGCGTTAAAATTGCAATACATTTCAAACGGATGAAAATTGTCTAAACTTATGATCTGCCACTTTTTTTGAAATCGTGTTCAATTTTAATTTTAGAAATATTAGTTTTTCTTGTCAGTAAAATTACTTGAAACTCAGTGGAAATGCTTTTAACTTATCCACATAATTAGTGCGTTAAAAGTGCAATACATTTCTAACGGCTGAAAATTGTCTAAACTTATGATCTGCAAATTTTTGTAAAATCGCCTTCTACTCAATTTTGATTTCAGAAACATTAGTTTTTCTTGTCAGTAAAATTACTTGGAAGTCAGTGGAAATGCTTTTAACTTATCTACATAATTAGTTCTTTAAAATTACAATACATTTCGAACGGCTAAAAATTGTCTTAACTTATGAGCTGGAACTTTTTTTTAAATCGCCTTCTACTCAATTTTAATTTTAGAAACATTGGTTTTTCTTGTCAGTAAAATTACTTGAAAGTCAGTGGAAATGCTTTTAACTTATCCACATAATTAGTGCGTTAAAATTGCAATAGATTTCAAACGGCTGAAAATTGTCTAAACTTATGATCTGCCACTTTTTTTGAAATCGTGTTCAATTTTAATTTTAAAAACATTATTTTTCTTGTCAGTAAAATTACTTGAAACTCAATGGAGATGCTTTTAACTTATCCACATAATTAGTGCGTTAAAATTGCAATACATTTCAAAGTGCTGAAAATAGTCTACTTATGATCTGCAATTTTTTTTCAAATCGCCTTCTACTCAATTTTGATTTTAGAAACATTGGTTTTTCTTGTCAGTAAAATTACTTGAAAGTCAGTGGAAATGCTTTTAACTTATCCACATAATTAGTGCGTTAAAAGTGCAATACATTTCTAACGGCTGAAAATTGTCTAAACTTATGATCTGCAAATTTTTGTAAAATCGCCTTCTACTCAATTTTAATTTTAGAAACATTGGTTTTTCTTGTCAGTAAAATTACTTGAAAATCAGTGGAAATGCTTTTAACTTATACACATAATTAGAGCGTTAAAATTGCAATACAATTCAAAGTGCTGAAAATTGTCTAAACTTATGATCTGTAATATTTTTTTCAAATCGCCTTCTAACTCAATTTTGATTTTAGAAACATAGTTTTTTCTGGTCAATAAAATTACTTGAAAGTCAGTGGAAATCCTTTTAACTTATACACATAATTAGTGCGTTAAAAGTGCAATACATTTCTAACGGCTGAAAATTGTCTAAACTTATGATCTGCAAATTTTTGTAAAATCGCCTTCTACTCAATTTTGATGTCAGAAACATTAGTTTTTCTTGTCAGTAAAATTACTTGGAATTCAGTGGAAATGCTTTTAACTTATCCACATAATTAGTGCGTTAAAATTGCAATACATTTCAAACGGATGAAAATTGTCTAAACTTATGATCTGCCACTTTTTTTGAAATCGTGTTCAATTTTAATTTTAGAAATATTAGTTTTTCTTGTCAGTAAAATTACTTGAAACTCAGTGGAAATGCTTTTAACTTATCCACATAATTAGTGCGTTAAAATTGCAATACATTTCAAACGGATGAAAATTGTCTAAACTTATGATCTGCCACTTTTTTTGAAATCGTGTTCAATTTTAATTTTAGAAATATTAGTTTTTCTTGTCAGTAAAATTACTTGAAACTCAGTGGAAATGCTTTTAACTTATCCACATAATTAGTGCGTTAAAAGTGCAATACATTTCTAACGGCTGAAAATTGTCTAAACTTATGATCTGCAAATTTTTGTAAAATCGCCTTCTACTCAATTTTGATTTCAGAAACATTAGTTTTTCTTGTCAGTAAAATTACTTGGAAGTCAGTGGAAATGCTTTTAACTTATCTACATAATTAGTTCTTTAAAATTACAATACATTTCGAACGGCTAAAAATTGTCTTAACTTATGAGCTGGAACTTTTTTTTAAATCGCCTTCTACTCAATTTTAATTTTAGAAACATTGGTTTTTCTTGTCAGTAAAATTACTTGAAAGTCAGTGGAAATGCTTTTAACTTATCCACATAATTAGTGCGTTAAAATTGCAATACATTTCAAACGGATGAATATTGTCTAAACTTATGATCTGCCACTTTTTTTGAAATCGTGTTGAATTTTAATTTTAGAAACATTAGTTTTTCTTGTCAGTAAAATTACTTGAAAGTCAGTGGAAATGCTTTTAACTTATCCACATAATTAGTGCGTTAAAATTGCAATAGATTTCAAACGGCTGAAAATTGTCTAAACTTATGATCTGCCACTTTTTTTGAAATCGTGTTCAATTTTAATTTTAAAAACATTATTTTTCTTGTCAGTAAAATTACTTGAAACTCAATGGAGATGCTTTTAACTTATCCACATAATTAGTGCGTTAAAATTGCAATACATTTCAAAGTGCTGAAAATAGTCTAAACTTATGATCTGCAATTTTTTTTCAAATCGCCTTCTACTCAATTTTGATTTTAGAAACATTGGTTTTTCTTGTCAGTAAAATTACTTGGAATTCAGTGGAAATGCTTTTAACTTATCCACATAATTAGTGCGTTAAAATTGCAATACATTTCAAACGGATGAAAATTGTCTAAACTTATGATCTGCCACTTTTTTTGAAATCGTGTTCAATTTTAATTTTAGAAATATTAGTTTTTCTTGTCAGTAAAATTACTTGAAACTCAGTGGAAATGCTTTTAAATTATCCACATAATTAGTGCGTTAAAATTGCAATACATTTCAAACGGATGAAAATTGTCTAAACTTATGATCTGCCACTTTTTTTGAAATCGTGTTCAATTTTAATTTTAGAAATATTAGTTTTTCTTGTCAGTAAAATTACTTGAAACTCAGTGGAAATGCTTTTAACTTATCCACATAATTAGTGCGTTAAAAGTGCAATACATTTCTAACGGCTGAAAATTGTCTAAACTTATGATCTGCAAATTTTTGTAAAATCGCCTTCTACTCAATTTTGATTTCAGAAACATTAGTTTTTCTTGTCAGTAAAATTACTTGGAAGTCAGTGGAAATGCTTTTAACTTATCTACATAATTAGTTCTTTAAAATTACAATACATTTCGAACGGCTAAAAATTGTCTTAACTTATGAGCTGGAACTTTTTTTTAAATCGCCTTCTACTCAATTTTAATTTTAGAAACATTGGTTTTTCTTGTCAGTAAAATTACTTGAAAGTCAGTGGAAATGCTTTTAACTTATCCACATAATTAGTGCGTTAAAATTGCAATACATTTCAAACGGATGAATATTGTCTAAACTTATGATCTGCCACTTTTTTTGAAATCGTGTTGAATTTTAATTTTAGAAACATTAGTTTTTCTTGTCAGTAAAATTACTTGAAAGTCAGTGGAAATGCTTTTAACTTATCCACATAATTAGTGCGTTAAAATTGCAATAGATTTCAAACGGCTGAAAATTGTCTAAACTTATGATCTGCCACTTTTTTTGAAATCGTGTTCAATTTTAATTTTAAAAACATTATTTTTCTTGTCAGTAAAATTACTTGAAACTCAGTGGAAATGCTTTTAACTTATCCACATAATTAGTGCGTTAAAAGTGCAATACATTTCTAACGGCTGAAAATTGTCTAAACTTATGATCTGCAAATTTTTGTAAAATCGCCTTCTACTCAATTTTGATTTCAGAAACATTAGTTTTTCTTGTCAGTAAAATTACTTGGAAGTCAGTGGAAATGCTTTTAACTTATCTACATAATTAGTTCTTTAAAATTACAATACATTTCGAACGGCTAAAAATTGTCTTAACTTATGAGCTGGAACTTTTTTTTAAATCGCCTTCTACTCAATTTTAATTTTAGAAACATTGGTTTTTCTTGTCAGTAAAATTACTTGAAAGTCAGTGGAAATGCTTTTAACTTATCCACATAATTAGTGCGTTAAAATTGCAATACATTTCAAACGGATGAATATTGTCTAAACTTATGATCTGCCACTTTTTTTTAAATCGTGTTGAATTTTAATTTTAGAAACATTAGTTTTTCTTGTCAGTAAAATTACTTGAAAGTCAGTGGAAATGCTTTTAACTTATCCACATAATTAGTGCGTTAAAATTGCAATAGATTTCAAACGGCTGAAAATTGTCTAAACTTATGATCTGCCACTTTTTTTGAAATCGTGTTCAATTTTAATTTTAAAAACATTATTTTTCTTGTCAGTAAAATTACTTGAAACTCAATGGAGATGCTTTTAACTTATCCACATAATTAGTGCGTTAAAATTGCAATACATTTCAAAGTGCTGAAAATAGTCTAAACTTATGATCTGCAATTTTTTTTCAAATCGCCTTCTACTCAATTTTGATTTTAGAAACATTGGTTTTTCTTGTCAGTAAAATTACTTGAAAGTCAGTGGAAATGCTTTTAACTTATCCACATAATTAGTGCGTTAAAAGTGCAATACATTTCTAACGGCTGAAAATTGTCTAAACTTATGATCTGCAAATTTTTGTAAAATCGCCTTCTACTCAATTTTAATTTTAGAAACATTGGTTTTTCTTGTCAGTAAAATTACTTGAAAATCAGTGGAAATGCTTTTAACTTATACACATAATTAGAGCGTTAAAATTGCAATACAATTCAAAGTGCTGAAAATTGTCTAAACTTATGATCTGTAATATTTTTTTCAAATCGCCTTCTAACTCAATTTTGATTTTAGAAACATAGTTTTTTCTGGTCAATAAAATTACTTGAAAGTCAGTGGAAATCCTTTTAACTTATACACATAATTAGTGCGTTAAAAGTGCAATACATTTCTAACGGCTGAAAATTGTCTAAACTTATGATCTGCCACTTTTTTTGAAATCGTGTTCAATTTTAATTTTAGAAATATTAGTTTTTCTTGTCAGTAAAATTACTTGAAACTCAGTGGAAATGCTTTTAACTTATCCACATAATTAGTGCGTTAAAATTGCAATACATTTCAAACGGCTGAAAATTGTCTAAACTTATGATCTGCCACTTTTTTTGAAATCGTGTTCAATTTTAATTTTAGAAACATTAGTTTTTCTTGTCAGTAAAATTACTTGAAAGTCAGTGGAAATGCTTTTAACTTATACACATAATTAGTGCGTTAAAATTGCAATACATTTCAAACGGCTGAAAATTGTCTAAACTTATGATCTGCCACTTTTTTTGAAATCGTGTTCAATTTTAATTTTAAAAACATTAGTTTTTCTTGTCAGTAAAATTACTTGAAACTCAATGGAAATGCTTTTAACTTATCCACATAATTAGTGCGTTAAAATTGCAATACATTTCAAAGTGCTGAAAATTGTCTAAACTTATGATCTGCCACTTTTTTTGAAATCGTGTTCAATTTTAATTTTAAAAACATTAGTTTTTCTTGTCAAAAAAATTACTTGAAACTCAATGGAAATGCTTTTAACTTATCCACATAATTAGTGCGTTAAAATTGCAATACATTTCAAAGTGCTGAAAATAGTCTAAATTTATGATCTGCAATTTTTTTTCAAATCGCCTTCTACTCAATTTTGATTTTAGAAACATTAGTTTTTCTTGTCAGTAAAATTACTTGAAAGTCAGTGGAAATGCTTTTAACTTATCCACATAATTAGTGCGTTAAAAGTGCAATACATTTCTAACGGCTGAAAATTGTCTAAACTTATGATCTGCAAATTTTTGTAAAATCGCCTTCTACTCAATTTTGATTTCAGAAACATTAGTTTTTCTTGTCAGTAAAATTACTTGGAAGTCAGTGGAAATGCTTTTATCTTATCTACATAATTAGTTCGTTAAAATTGCAATACAATTCAAAGTGCTGAAAATTCTCTAAACTTATTATCTGTAATATTTTTTAAAATCGCCTTCTAACTCAATTTTGATTTTAGAAACATAGTTTTTTCTGGTCAATAGAATTACTTGAAAGTCAGTGGAAATCCTTTTAACTTATCCACATAATTAGTGCGTTAAAACTGCAATACATTTCAAACGGATGAAAATTGTCTAAACTTATGATCTGCCACTTTTTTTGAAATCGTGTTCAATTTTAATTTTAGAAATATTAGTTTTTCTTGTCAGTAAAATTACTTGAAACTCAGTGGAAATGCTTTTAACTTATCCACATAATTAGTGCGTTAAAATTGCAATACATTTCAAACGGCTGAAAATTGTCTAAACTTATGATCTGCCACTTTTTTTGAAATCGTGTTCAATTTTAATTTTAGAAACATTAGTTTTTCTTGTCAGTAAAATTACTTGAAAGTCAGTGGAAATGCTTTTAACTTATACACATAATTAGTGCGTTAAAATTGCAATACATTTCAAACGGCTGAAAATTGTCTAAACTTATGATCTGCCACTTTTTTTGAAATCGTGTTCAATTTTAATTTTAAAAACATTAGTTTTTCTTGTCAGTAAAATTACTTGAAACTCAATGGAAATGCTTTTAACTTATCCACATAATTAGTGCGTTAAAATTGCAATACATTTCAAACGGATGAAAATTGTCTAAACTTATGATCTGCCACTTTTTTTGAAATCGTGTTCAATTTTAATTTTAAAAACATTAGTTTTTCTTGTCAAAAAAATTACTTGAAACTCAATGGAAATGCTTTTAACTTATCCACATAATTAGTGCGTTAAAATTGCAATACATTTCAAAGTGCTGAAAATAGTCTAAATTTATGATCTGCAATTTTTTTTCAAATCGCCTTCTACTCAATTTTGATTTTAGAAACATTAGTTTTTCTTGTCAGTAAAATTACTTGAAAGTCAGTGGAAATGCTTTTAACTTATCCACATAATTAGTGCGTTAAAAGTGCAATACATTTCTAACGGCTGAAAATTGTCTAAACTTATGATCTGCAAATTTTTGTAAAATCGCCTTCTACTCAATTTTGATTTCAGAAACATTAGTTTTTCTTGTCAGTAAAATTACTTGGAAGTCAGTGGAAATGCTTTTATCTTATCTACATAATTAGTTCGTTAAAATTGCAATACAATTCAAAGTGCTGAAAATTCTCTAAACTTATGATCTGTAATATTTTTTCAAATCGCCTTCTAACTCAATTTTGATTTTAGAAACATAGTTTTTTCTGGTCAATAGAATTACTTGAAAGTCAGTGGAAATCCTTTTAACTTATCCACATAATTAGTGCGTTAAAACTGCAATACATTTCAAACGGATGAAAATTGTCTAAACTTATGATCTGCCACTTTTTTTGAAATCGTGTTCAATTTTAATTTTAAAAACATTAGTTTTTCTTGTCAAAAAAATTACTTGAAACTCAATGGAAATGCTTTTAACTTATCCACATAATTAGTGCGTTAAAATTGCAATACATTTCAAAGTGCTGAAAATAGTCTAAATTTATGATCTGCAATTTTTTTTCAAATCGCCTTCTACTCAATTTTGATTTTAGAAACATTAGTTTTTCTTGTCAGTAAAATTACTTGAAAGTCAGTGGAAATGCTTTTAACTTATCCACATAATTAGTGCGTTAAAAGTGCAATACATTTCTAACGGCTGAAAATTGTCTAAACTTATGATCTGCAAATTTTTGTAAAATCGCCTTCTACTCAATTTTGATTTCAGAAACATTAGTTTTTCTTGTCAGTAAAATTACTTGGAAGTCAGTGGAAATGCTTTTATCTTATCTACATAATTAGTTCGTTAAAATTGCAATACAATTCAAAGTGCTGAAAATTCTCTAAACTTATTATCTGTAATATTTTTTAAAATCGCCTTCTAACTCAATTTTGATTTTAGAAACATAGTTTTTTCTGGTCAATAGAATTACTTGAAAGTCAGTGGAAATCCTTTTAACTTATCCACATAATTAGTGCGTTAAAACTGCAATACATTTCAAACGGATGAAAATTGTCTAAACTTATGATCTGCCACTTTTTTTGAAATCGTGTTCAATTTTAATTTTAGAAATATTAGTTTTTCTTGTCAGTAAAATTACTTGAAACTCAGTGGAAATGCTTTTAACTTATCCACATAATTAGTGCGTTAAAATTGCAATACATTTCAAACGGATGAAAATTGTCTAAACTTATGATCTGCCACTTTTTTTGAAATCGTGTTCAATTTTAATTTTAGAAACATTAGTTTTTCTTGTCAGTAAAATTACTTGAAAGTCAGTGGAAATGCTTTTAACTTATACACATAATTAGTGCGTTAAAATTGCAATACATTTCAAACGGCTGAAAATTGTCTAAACTTATGATCTGCCACTTTTTTTGAAATCGTGTTCAATTTTAATTTTAAAAACATTAGTTTTTCTTGTCAGTAAAATTACTTGAAACTCAATGGAAATGCTTTTAACTTATCCACATAATTAGTGCGTTAAAATTGCAATACATTTCAAAGTGCTGAAAATTGTCTAAACTTATGATCTGCCACTTTTTTTGAAATCGTGTTCAATTTTAATTTTAAAAACATTAGTTTTTCTTGTCAAAAAAATTACTTGAAACTCAATGGAAATGCTTTTAACTTATCCACATAATTAGTGCGTTAAAATTGCAATACATTTCAAAGTGCTGAAAATAGTCTAAATTTATGATCTGCAATTTTTTTTCAAATCGCCTTCTACTCAATTTTGATTTTAGAAACATTAGTTTTTCTTGTCAGTAAAATTACTTGAAAGTCAGTGGAAATGCTTTTAACTTATCCACATAATTAGTGCGTTAAAAGTGCAATACATTTCTAACGGCTGAAAATTGTCTAAACTTATGATCTGCAAATTTTTGTAAAATCGCCTTCTACTCAATTTTGATTTCAGAAACATTAGTTTTTCTTGTCAGTAAAATTACTTGGAAGTCAGTGGAAATGCTTTTATCTTATCTACATAATTAGTTCGTTAAAATTGCAATACAATTCAAAGTGCTGAAAATTCTCTAAACTTATGATCTGTAATATTTTTTCAAATCGCCTTCTAACTCAATTTTGATTTTAGAAACATAGTTTTTTCTGGTCAATAGAATTACTTGAAAGTCAGTGGAAATCCTTTTAACTTATCCACATAATTAGTGCGTTAAAACTGCAATACATTTCAAACGGATGAAAATTGTCTAAACTTATGATCTGCCACTTTTTTTGAAATCGTGTTCAATTTTAATTTTAAAAACATTAGTTTTTCTTGTCAAAAAAATTACTTGAAACTCAATGGAAATGCTTTTAACTTATCCACATAATTAGTGCGTTAAAATTGCAATACATTTCAAAGTGCTGAAAATAGTCTAAATTTATGATCTGCAATTTTTTTTCAAATCGCCTTCTACTCAATTTTGATTTTAGAAACATTAGTTTTTCTTGTCAGTAAAATTACTTGAAAGTCAGTGGAAATGCTTTTAACTTATCCACATAATTAGTGCGTTAAAAGTGCAATACATTTCTAACGGCTGAAAATTGTCTAAACTTATGATCTGCAAATTTTTGTAAAATCGCCTTCTACTCAATTTTGATTTCAGAAACATTAGTTTTTCTTGTCAGTAAAATTACTTGGAAGTCAGTGGAAATGCTTTTATCTTATCTACATAATTAGTTCGTTAAAATTGCAATACAATTCAAAGTGCTGAAAATTCTCTAAACTTATGATCTGTAATATTTTTTCAAATCGCCTTCTAACTCAATTTTGATTTTAGAAACATAGTTTTTTCTGGTCAATAGAATTACTTGAAAGTCAGTGGAAATCCTTTTAACTTATCCACATAATTAGTGCGTTAAAACTGCAATACATTTCAAACGGATGAAAATTGTCTAAACTTATGATCTGCCACTTTTTTTGAAATCGTGTTCAATTTTAATTTTAGAAACATTAGTTTTTCTTGTCAGTAAAATTACTTGAAACTCAGTGGAAATGCTTTTAACTTATCCACATAATTAGTGCGTTAAAAGTGCAATACATTTCTAACGGCTGAAAATTGTCTAAACTTATGATCTGCAAATTTTTGTAAAATCGCCTTCTACTCAATTTTGATTTCAGAAACATTAGTTTTTCTTGTCAGTAAAATTACTTGGAAGTCAGTGGAAATGCTTTTAACTTATCCACATAATTAGTGCGTTAAAATTGCAATACATTTCAAACGGATGAATATTGTCTAAACTTATGATCTGTAATATTTTTTCAAATCGCCTTCTAACTCAATTTTGATTTTAGAAACATAGTTTTTTCTGGTCAATAGAATTACTTGAAAGTCAGTGGAAATCCTTTTAACTTATCCACATAATTAGTGCGTTAAAACTGCAATACATTTCAAACGGATGAAAATTGTCTAAACTTATGATCTGCCACTTTTTTTGAAATCGTGTTCAATTTTAATTTTAGAAACATTAGTTTTTCTTGTCAGTAAAATTACTTGAAACTCAGTGGAAATGCTTTTAACTTATCCACATAATTAGTGCGTTAAAAGTGCAATACATTTCTAACGGCTGAAAATTGTCTAAACTTATGATCTGCCACTTTTTTTGAAATCGTGTTCAATTTTAATTTTAGAAATATTAGTTTTTCTTGTCAGTAAAATTACTTGAAACTCAGTGGAAATGCTTTTAACTTATACACATAATTAGAGCGTTAAAATTGCAATACAATTCAAAGTGCTGAAATTTGTCTAAACTTATGATCTGTTATATTTTTTCAAATCGCCTTCTAACTCAATTTTGATTTTAAAAACATAGTTTTTTCTGGTCAATAAAATTACTTGAAAGTCAGTGGAAATCCTTTTAACTTATCCACATAATTAGTGCGTTAAAATTGCAATACATTTCAAACGGCTGAAAATTGTCTAAACTTTTGATCTGCCACTTTTTTTGAAATCGTGTTCAATTTTAATTTTAGAAACATTAGTTTTTCTTTTCAGTAAAATTACTTGAAAGTCAGTGGAAATGCTTTTAACTTATCCACATAATTAGTGCGTTAAAATTGCAATACATTTCAAACGGCTGAAAATTGTCTAAACTTATGATCTGCCACTTTTTTTGAAATCGTGTTCAATTTTAATTTTAGAAACATTCGTTTTTCTTGTCAGTAAAATTACTTGAAACTCAGTGGAAATGCTTTTAACTTATCCACATAATTAGTGCGTTAAAAGTGCAATACATTTCGAACGGCTGAAAATTGTCTTAACTTATGAGCTGGAACTTTTTTTCAAATCGCCTTCTACTCAATTTTAATTTTAGAAACATTGGTTTTTCTTGTCAGTAAAATTACTTGAAAGTCAGTGGAAATGCTTTTAACTTATACACATAATTAGAGCGTTAAAATTGCAATACAATTCAAAGTGCTGAAAATTGTCTAAACTTATGATCTGTAATATTTTTTCAAATCGCCTTCTAACTCAATTTTGATTTTAGAAACATATTTTTTTCTGGTCAATAAAATTACTTGAAAGTCAGTGGAAATCCTTTTAACTTATACACATAATTAGTGCGTTAAAAGTGCAATACATTTCTAACGGCTGAAAATTGTCTAAACTTATGATCTGCAAATTTTTGTAAAATCGCCTTCTACTCAATTTTGATTTCAGAAACATTAGTTTTTCTTGTCAGTAAAATTACTTGGAATTCAGTGGAAATGCTTTTAACTGATCCACATAATTAGTGCGTTAAAATTGCAATACATTTCAAACGGATGAAAATTGTCTAAACTTATGATCTGCCACTTTTTTTGAAATCGTGTTCAATTTTAATTTTAGAAATATTAGTTTTTCTTGTCAGTAAAATTACTTGAAACTCAGTGGAAATGCTTTTAACTTATCCACATAATTAGTGCGTTAAAATTGCAATACATTTCAAAGTGCTGAAAATAGTCTAAATTTATGATCTGCAATTTTTTTTCAAATCGCCTTCTACTCAATTTTGATTTTAGAAACATTAGTTTTTCTTGTCAGTAAAATTACTTGAAAGTCAGTGGAAATGCTTTTAACTTATCCACATAATTAGTGCGTTAAAAGTGCAATACATTTCTAACGGCTGAAAATTGTCTAAACTTATGATCTGCAAATTTTTGTAAAATCGCCTTCTACTCAATTTTGATTTCAGAAACATTAGTTTTTCTTGTCAGTAAAATTACTTGGAAGTCAGTGGAAATGCTTTTATCTTATCTACATAATTAGTTCGTTAAAATTGCAATACAATTCAAAGTGCTGAAAATTCTCTAAACTTATGATCTGTAATATTTTTTCAAATCGCCTTCTAACTCAATTTTGATTTTAGAAACATAGTTTTTTCTGGTCAATAGAATTACTTGAAAGTCAGTGGAAATCCTTTTAACTTATCCACATAATTAGTGCGTTAAAACTGCAATACATTTCAAACGGATGAAAATTGTCTAAACTTATGATCTGCCACTTTTTTTGAAATCGTGTTCAATTTTAATTTTAAAAACATTAGTTTTTCTTGTCAAAAAAATTACTTGAAACTCAATGGAAATGCTTTTAACTTATCCACATAATTAGTGCGTTAAAATTGCAATACATTTCAAAGTGCTGAAAATAGTCTAAATTTATGATCTGCAATTTTTTTTCAAATCGCCTTCTACTCAATTTTGATTTTAGAAACATTAGTTTTTCTTGTCAGTAAAATTACTTGAAAGTCAGTGGAAATCCTTTTAACTTATCCACATAATTAGTGCGTTAAAATTGCAATACATTTCAAACGGATGAAAATTGTCTAAACTTATGATCTGCCACTTTTTTTGAAATCGTGTTCAATTTTAATTTTAGAAACATTAGTTTTTCTTGTCAGTAAAATTACTTGAAACTCAGTGGAAATGCTTTTAACTTATCCACATAATTAGTGCGTTAAAAGTGCAATACATTTCTAACGGCTGAAAATTGTCTAAACTTATGATCTGCAAATTTTTGTAAAATCGCCTTCTACTCAATTTTGATTTCAGAAACATTAGTTTTTCTTGTCAGTAAAATTACTTGGAAGTCAGTGGAAATGCTTTTAACTTATCCACATAATTAGTGCGTTAAAATTGCAATACATTTCAAACGGATGAATATTGTCTAAACTTATGATCTGTAATATTTTTTCAAATCGCCTTCTAACTCAATTTTGATTTTAGAAACATAGTTTTTTCTGGTCAATAGAATTACTTGAAAGTCAGTGGAAATCCTTTTAACTTATCCACATAATTAGTGCGTTAAAACTGCAATACATTTCAAACGGATGAAAATTGTCTAAACTTATGATCTGCCACTTTTTTTGAAATCGTGTTCAATTTTAATTTTAGAAACATTAGTTTTTCTTGTCAGTAAAATTACTTGAAACTCAGTGGAAATGCTTTTAACTTATCCACATAATTAGTGCGTTAAAAGTGCAATACATTTCTAACGGCTGAAAATTGTCTAAACTTATGATCTGCCACTTTTTTTGAAATCGTGTTCAATTTTAATTTTAGAAACATTCGTTTTTCTTGTCAGTAAAATTACTTGAAACTCAGTGGAAATGCTTTTAACTTATACACATAATTAGAGCGTTAAAATTGCAATACAATTCAAAGTGCTGAAATTTGTCTAAACTTATGATCTGTTATATTTTTTCAAATCGCCTTCTAACTCAATTTTGATTTTAGAAACATAGTTTTTTCTGGTCAATAAAATTACTTGAAAGTCAGTGGAAATCCTTTTAACTTATCCACATAATTAGTGCGTTAAAATTGCAATACATTTCAAACGGCTGAAAATTGTCTAAACTTTTGATCTGCCACTTTTTTTGAAATCGTGTTCAATTTTAATTTTAGAAACATTAGTTTTTCTTGTCAGTAAAATTACTTGAAAGTCAGTGGAAATGCTTTTAACTTATCCACATAATTAGTGCGTTAAAATTGCAATACATTTCAAACGGCTGAAAATTGTCTAAACTTATGATCTGCCACTTTTTTTGAAATCGTGTTCAATTTTAATTTTAGAAACATTCGTTTTTCTTGTCAGTAAAATTACTTGAAACTCAGTGGAAATGCTTTTAACTTATCCACATAATTAGTGCGTTAAAAGTGCAATACATTTCGAACGGCTGAAAATTGTCTTAACTTATGAGCTGGAACTTTTTTTCAAATCGCCTTCTACTCAATTTTAATTTTAGAAACATTGGTTTTTCTTGTCAGTAAAATTACTTGAAAGTCAGTGGAAATGCTTTTAACTTATACACATAATTAGAGCGTTAAAATTGCAATACAATTCAAAGTGCTGAAAATTGTCTAAACTTATGATCTGTAATATTTTTTCAAATCGCCTTCTAACTCAATTTTGATTTTAGAAACATATTTTTTTCTGGTCAATAAAATTACTTGAAAGTCAGTGGAAATCCTTTTAACTTATACACATAATTAGTGCGTTAAAAGTGCAATACATTTCTAACGGCTGAAAATTGTCTAAACTTATGATCTGCAAATTTTTGTAAAATCGCCTTCTACTCAATTTTGATTTCAGAAACATTAGTTTTTCTTGTCAGTAAAATTACTTGGAATTCAGTGGAAATGCTTTTAACTGATCCACATAATTAGTGCGTTAAAATTGCAATACATTTCAAACGGATGAAAATTGTCTAAACTTATGATCTGCCACTTTTTTTGAAATCGTGTTCAATTTTAATTTTAGAAATATTAGTTTTTCTTGTCAGTAAAATTACTTGAAACTCAGTGGAAATGCTTTTAACTTATCCACATAATTAGTGCGTTAAAATTGCAATACATTTCAAACGGATGAAAATTGTCTAAACTTATGATCTGCCACTTTTTTTGAAATCGTGTTCAATTTTAATTTTAGAAACATTACTTTTTCTTGTCAGTAAAATTACTTGAAACTCAGTGGAAATGCTTTTAACTTATCCACATAATTAGTGCGTTAAAAGTGCAATACATTTCTAACGGCTGAAAATTGTCTAAACTTATGATCTGCCACTTTTTTTGAAATCGTGTTCAATTTTAATTTTAGAAATATTAGTTTTTCTTGTCAGTAAAATTACTTGAAACTCAGTGGAAATGCTTTTAACTTATCCCCATAATTAGTGCGTTAAAATTGCAATACATTTCAAACGGATGAAAATTGTCTAAACTTATGATCTGCCACTTTTTTTGAAATCGTGTTCAATTTTAATTTTAGAAATATTAGTTTTTCTTGTCAGTAAAATTACTTGAAACTCAGTGGAAATGCTTTTAACTTATCCACATAATTAGTGCGTTAAAAGTGCAATACATTTCGAACGGCTGAAAATTGTCTTAACTTATGAGCTGGAACTTTTTTTCAAATCGCCTTCTACTCAATTTTAATTTTAGAAACATTGGTTTTTCTTGTCAGTAAAATTACTTGAAAGTCAGTGGAAATGCTTTTAACTTATACACATAATTAGAGCGTTAAAATTGCAATACAATTCAAACTGCTGAAAATTGTCTAAACTTATGATCTGTAATATTTTTTCAAATCGCCTTCTAACTCAATTTTGATTTTAGAAACATAGTTTTTTCTGGTCAATAAAATTACTTGAAAGTCAGTGGAAATCCTTTTAACTTATCCACATAATTAGTGCGTTAAAATTGCAATACATTTCAAACGGCTGAAAATTGTCTAAACTTTTGATCTGCCACTTTTTTTGAAATCGTGTTCAATTTTAATTTTAGAAACATTAGTTTTTCTTGTCAGTAAAATTACTTGAAAGTCAGTGGAAATGCTTTTAACTTATCCACATAATTAGTGCGTTAAAATTGCAATACATTTCAAACGGCTGAAAATTGTCTAAACTTATAATCTGCCACTTTTTTTGAAATCGTGTTCAATTTTAATTTTAGAAACATTCGTTTTTCTTGTCAGTAAAATTACTTGAAACTCAGTGGAAATGCTTTTAACTTATCCAAATAATTAGTGCGTTAAAAGTGCAATACATTTCGAACGGCTGAAAATTGTCTTAACTTATGAGCTGGAACTTTTTTTCAAATCGCCTTCTACTCAATTTTAATTTTAGAAACATTCGTTTTTCTTGTCAGTAAAATTACTTGAAAGTCAGTGGAAATGCTTTTAACTTATACACATAATTAGTGCGTTAAAATTGCAATACATTTCAAACGGCTGAAAATTGTCTAAACTTATGATCTGCCACTTTTTTTGAAATCGTGTTCAATTTTAATTTTAGAAACATTAGTTTTTCTTGTCAATAAAATTACTTGAAACTCAGTGGAAATGCTTTTAACTTATCCACATAATTAGTGCGTTAAAATTGCAATACATTTCTAACGGCTGAAAATTGTCTAAACTTATGATCTGCAATTTTTTTTCAAATCGCCTTCTACTCAATTTTGAATTCAGAAACCTTAGTTTTTCTTGTCAGTAAAATTACTTGGAAGTCAGTGGAAATGCTTTTAACTTATCTACATAATTAGTTCGTTAAAATTGCAATACATTTCAAACGGCTGAAAATTTTCTAAACTTATGATCTTCCACATTTTTTGAAATCGTGTTCAATTTTAATTTTAGAAACATTCGTTTTTCTTGTCAGTAAAATTACTTGAAACTCAGTGGAAATGCTTTTAACTTATCCACATAATTAGTGCGTTAAAAGTGCAATACATTTCGAACGGCTGAAAATTGTCTTAACTTATGAGCTGGAACTTTTTTTCAAATCGCCTTCTACTCAATTTTAATTTTAGAAACATTGGTTTTTCTTGTCAGTAAAATTACTTGAAAGTCAGTGGAAATGCTTTTAACTTATACACATAATTAGAGCGTTAAAATTGCAATACAATTTAAAGTGCTGAAAATTGTCTAAACGTAATATTTTTTCAAATCGCCTTCTAACTCAATTTTGATTTTAGAAACATAGTTTTTTCTGGTCAATAAAATTACTTGAAAGTCAGTGGAAATCCTTTTAACTTATCCACATAATTAGTGCGTTAAAATTGCAATACATTTCAAACGGCTGAAAATTGTCTAAACTTTTGATCTGCCACTTTTTTTGAAATCGTGTTCAATTTTAATTTTAGAAACATTAGTTTTTCTTGTCAGTAAAATTACTTGAAAGTCAGTGGAAATGCTTTTAACTTATCCACATAATTAGTGCGTTAAAATTGCAATACATTTCAAACGGCTGAAAATTGTCTAAACTTATAATCTGCCACTTTTTTTGAAATCGTGTTCAATTTTAATTTTAGAAACATTCGTTTTTCTTGTCAGTAAAATTACTTGAAACTCAGTGGAAATGCTTTTAACTTATCCACATAATTAGTGCGTTAAAAGTGCAATACATTTCGAACGGCTGAAAATTGTCTTAACTTATGAGCTGGAACTTTTTTTCAAATCGCCTTCTACTCAATTTTAATTTTAGAAACATTCGTTTTTCTTGTCAGTAAAATTACTTGAAAGTCAGTGGAAATGCTTTTAACTTATACACATAATTAGTGCGTTAAAATTGCAATACATTTCAAACGGCTGAAAATTGTCTAAACTTATGATCTGCCACTTTTTTTGAAATCGTGTTCAATTTTAATTTTAGAAACATTAGTTTTTCTTGTCAGTAAAATTACTTGAAACTCAGTGGAAATGCTTTTAACTTATCCACATAATTAGTGCGTTAAAATTGCAATACATTTCTAACGGCTGAAAATTGTCTAAACTTATGATCTGCAATTTTTTTTCAAATCGCCTTCTACTCAATTTTGAATTCAGAAACCTTAGTTTTTCTTGTCAGTAAAATTACTTGGAAGTCAGTGGAAATGCTTTTAACTTATCTACATAATTAGTTCGTTAAAATTGCAATACATTTCAAACGGCTGAAAATTTTCTAAACTTATGATCTTCCACATTTTTTGAAATCGTGTTCAATTTTAATTTTAGAAACATTCTTTTTTCTTGTCAGTAAAATTACTTGAAACTCAGTGGAAATGCTTTTAACTTATCCACATAATTAGTGCGTTAAAAGTGCAATACATTTCGAACGGCTGAAAATTGTCTTAACTTATGAGCTGGAACTTTTTTTCAAATCGCCTTCTACTCAATTTTAATTTTAGAAACATTGGTTTTTCTTGTCAGTAAAATTACTTGAAAGTCAGTGGAAATGCTTTTAACTTATACACATAATTAGAGCGTTAAAATTGCAATACAATTTAAAGTGCTGAAAATTGTCTAAACGTAATATTTTTTCAAATCGCCTTCTAACTCAATTTTGATTTTAGAAACATAGTTTTTTCTGGTCAATAAAATTACTTGAAAGTCAGTGGAAATCCTTTTAACTTATCCACATAATTAGTGCGTTAAAATTGCAATACATTTCAAACGGCTGAAAATTGTCTAAACTTATGATCTGCCACATTTTTTGAAATCGTGTTCAATTTTAATTTTAAAAACATTAGTTTTTCTTGTCAAAAAAATTACTTGAAACTCAATGGAAATGCTTTTAACTTATCCACATAATTAGTGCGTTAAAATTGCAATACATTTCAAAGTGCTGAAAATAGTCTAAATTTATGATCTGCAATTTTTTTTCAAATCGCCTTCTACTCAATTTTGATTTTAGAAACATTAGTTTTTCTTGTCAGTAAAATTACTTGAAAGTCAGTGGAAATGCTTTTAACTTATCCACATAATTAGTGCGTTAAAAGTGCAATACATTTCTAACGGCTGAAAATTGTCTAAACTTATGATCTGCAAATTTTTGTAAAATCGCCTTCTACTCAATTTTGATTTCAGAAACATTAGTTTTTCTTGTCAGTAAAATTACTTGGAAGTCAGTGGAAATGCTTTTATCTTATCTACATAATTAGTTCGTTAAAATTGCAATACAATTCAAAGTGCTGAAAATTGTCTAAACTTATGATCTGTAATATTTTTTCAAATCGCCTTCTAACTCAATTTTGATTTTAGAAACATAGTTTTTTCTGGTCAATAGAATTACTTGAAAGTCAGTGGAAATCCTTTTAACTTATCCACATAATTAGTGCGTTAAAACTGCAATACATTTCAAACGGATGAAAATTGTCTAAACTTATGATCTGCCACTTTTTTTGAAATCGTGTTCAATTTTAATTTTAGAAACATTAGTTTTTCTTGTCAGTAAAATTACTTGAAACTCAGTGGAAATGCTTTTAACTTATCCACATAATTAGTGCGTTAAAAGTGCAATACATTTCTAACGGCTGAAAATTGTCTAAACTTATGATCTGCAAATTTTTGTAAAATCGCCTTCTACTCAATTTTGATTTCAGAAACATTAGTTTTTCTTGTCAGTAAAATTACTTGGAAGTCAGTGGAAATGCTTTTAACTTATCCACATAATTAGTGCGTTAAAATTGCATTACATTTCAAACGGATGAATATTGTCTAAACTTATGATCTGCCACTTTTTTTGAAATCGTGTTCAATTTTAATTTTAGAAACATTAGTTTTTCTTGTCAGTAAAATTACTTGAAAGTCAGTGGAAATGCTTTTAACTTATCCACATAATTAGTGCGTTAAAAGTGCAATACATTTCTAACGGCTGAAAATTGTCTAAACTTATGATCTGCCACTTTTTTTGAAATCGTGTTCAATTTTAATTTTAGAAATATTAGTTTTTCTTGTCAGTAAAATTACTTGAAACTCAGTGGAAATGCTTTTAACTTATCCACATAATTAGTGCGTTAAAATTGCAATACAATTCAAAGTGCTGAAAATTGTCTAAACTTATGATCTGTAATATTTTTTCAAATCGCCTTCTAACTCAATTTTGATTTTAGAAACATAGTTTTTTCTGGTCAATAGAATTACTTGAAAGTCAGTGGAAATCCTTTTAACTTATCCACATAATTAGTGCGTTAAAACTGCAATACATTTCAAACGGATGAAAATTGTCTAAACTTATGATCTGCCACTTTTTTTGAAATCGTGTTCAATTTTAATTTTAGAAACATTAGTTTTTCTTGTCAGTAAAATTACTTGAAACAGTGGAAATGCTTTTAACTTATCCACATAATTAGTGCGTTAAAAGTGCAATACATTTCTAACGGCTGAAAATTGTCTAAACTTATGATCTGCCACTTTTTTTGAAATCGTGTTCAATTTTAATTTTAGAAATATTAGTTTTTCTTGTCAGTAAAATTACTTGAAACTCAGTGGAAATGCTTTTAACTTATCCACATAATTAGTGCGTTAAAATTGCAATACATTTCAAACGGATGAAAATTGTCTAAACTTATGATCTGCCACTTTTTTTGAAATCGTGTTCAATTTTAATTTTAGAAACATTAGTTTTTCTTGTCAGTAAAATTACTTGAAACTCAGTGGAAATGCTTTTAACTTATCCACATAATTAGTGCGTTAAAAGTGCAATACATTTCGAACGGCTGAAAATTGTCTAAACTTATGATCTGCAATTTTTTTTCAAATCGCCTTCTACTCAATTTTAATTTTAGAAACATTGGTTTTTCTTGTCAGTAAAATTACTTGGAAGTCAGTGGAAATGCTTTTAACTTATCTACATAATTAGTTCGTTAAAATTGCAATACATTTCAAACGGCTGAAAATTTTCTAAACTTATGATCTGTAATATTTTTTCAAATCGCCTTCTAACTCAATTTTGATTTTAGAAACATAGTTTTTTCTGGTCAATAGAATTACTTGAAAGTCAGTGGAAATCCTTTTAACTTATCCACTAATTATAGTGCGTTAAAACTGCAATACATTTCAAACGGATGAATATTGTCTAAACTTATGATCTGCCACTTTTTTTGAAATCGTGTTCAATTTTAATTTTAGAAATATTAGTTTTTCTTGTCAGTAAAATTACTTGAAACTCAGTGGAAATGCTTTTAACTTATCCACATAATTAGTGCGTTAAAATTGCAATACATTTCAAACGGATGAAAATTGTCTAAACTTATGATCTGCCACTTTTTTTGAAATCATGTTCAATTTTAATTTTAGAAACATTAGTTTTTCTTGTCAGTAAAATTACTTGAAACTCAGTGGAAATGCTTTTAACTTATCCACATAATTTGTGCGTTAAAAGTGCAATACTTTTCTAACGGCTGAAAATTGTCTAAACTTATGATCTGCCACTTTTTTTGAAATCGTGTTCAATTTTAATTTTAGAAATATTAGTTTTTCTTGTCAGTAAAATTACTTGAAAGTCAGTGGAAATCCTTTTAACTTATCCACATAATTAGTGCGTTAAAATTGCAATACATTTCAAACGGATGAAAATTGTCTAAACTTTTGATCTGCTACTTTTTTTGAAATCGTGTTCAATTTTAATTTTAGAAACATTAGTTTTTCTTGTCAGTAAAATTACTTGAAAGTCAGTGGAAATGCTTTTAACTTATCCACATAATTAGTGCGTTAAAATTGCAATACATTTCAAACAGCTGAAAATTGTCTAAACTTATAATCTGCCACTTTTTTTGAAATCGTGTTCAATTTTAATTTTAGAAACATTCGTTTTTCTTGTCAGTAAAATTACTTGAAACTCAGTGGAAATGCTTTTAACTTATCCACATAATTAGTGCGTTAAAAGTGCAATACATTTCGAACGGCTGAAAATTTTCTTAACTTATGAGCTGGAACTTTTTTTCAAATCGCCTTCTACTCAATTTTAATTTTAGAAACATTGGTTTTTCTTGTCAGTAAAATTACTTGAAAGTCAGTGGAAATGCTTTTAACTTATACACATAATTAGTGCGTTAAAATTGCAATACATTTCAAACGGCTGAAAATTGTCTAAACTTATGATCTGCCACTTTTTTTGAAATCGTGTTCAATTTTAATTTTAGAAACATTAGTTTTTCTTGTCAGTAAAATTACTTGAAACTCAGTGGAAATGCTTTTAACTTATCCACATAATTAGTGCGTTAAAATTGCAATACATTTCTAACGGCTGAAAATTGTCTAAACTTATGATCTGCAATTTTTTGTAAAATCGCCTTCTACTCAATTTTGAATTCAGAAACCTTAGTTTTTCTTGTCAGTAAAATTACTTGGAAGTCAGTGGAAATGCTTTTAACTTATCTACATAATTAGTTCGTTAAAATTGCAATACATTTCAAACGGCTGAAAATTTTCTAAACTTATGATCTTCCACATTTTTTGAAATCGTGTTCAATTTTAATTTTAGAAACATTCGTTTTTCTTGTCAGTAAAATTACTTGAAACTCAGTGGAAATGCTTTTAACTTATCCACATAATTAGTGCGTTAAAAGTGCAATACATTTCGAACGGCTGAAAATTGTCTTAACTTATGAGCTGGAACTTTTTTTCAAATCGCCTTCTACTCAATTTTAATTTTAGAAACATTGGTTTTTCTTGTCAGTAAAATTACTTCAAAGTCAGTGGAAATGCTTTTAACTTATACACATAATTAGAGCGTTAAAATTGCAATACAATTTAAAGTGCTGAAAATTGTCTAAACGTAATATTTTTTCAAATCGCCTTCTAACTCAATTTTGATTTTAGAAACATAGTTTTTTCTGGTCAATAAAATTACTTGAAAGTCAGTGGAAATCCTTTTAACTTATCCACATAATTAGTGCGTTAAAATTGCAATACATTTCAAACGGCTGAAAATTGTCTAAACTTATGATCTGCCACTTTTTTTGAAATCGTGTTCAATTTTAATTTTAAAAACATTAGTTTTTCTTGTCAAAAAAATTACTTGAAACTCAATGGAAATGCTTTTAACTTATCCACATAATTAGTGCGTTAAAATTGCAATACATTTCAAAGTGCTGAAAATAGTCTAAATTTATGATCTGCAATTTTTTTTCAAATCGCCTTCTACTCAATTTTGATTTTAGAAACATTAGTTTTTCTTGTCAGTAAAATTACTTGAAAGTCAGTGGAAATGCTTTTAACTTATCCACATAATTAGTGCGTTAAAAGTGCAATACATTTCTAACGGCTGAAAATTGTCTAAACTTATGATCTGCAAATTTTTGTAAAATCGCCTTCTACTCAATTTTGATTTCAGAAACATTAGTTTTTCTTGTCAGTAAAATTACTTGGAAGTCAGTGGAAATGCTTTTAACTTATCTACATAATTAGTTCGTTAAAATTGCAATACAATTCAAAGTGCTGAAAATTGTCTAAACTTATGATCTGTAATATTTTTTCAAATCGCCTTCTAACTCAATTTTGATTTTAGAAACATAGTTTTTTCTGGTCAATAGAATTACTTGAAAGTCAGTGGAAATCCTTTTAACTTATCCACATAATTAGTGCGTTAAAACTGCAATACATTTCAAACGGATGAAAATTGTCTAAACTTATGATCTGCCACTTTTTTTGAAATCGTGTTCAATTTTAATTTTAGAAACATTAGTTTTTCTTGTCAGTAAAATTACTTGAAACTCAGTGGAAATGCTTTTAACTTATCCACATAATTAGTGCGTTAAAAGTGCAATACATTTCTAACGGCTGAAAATTGTCTAAACTTATGATCTGCCACTTTTTTTGAAATCGTGTTCAATTTTAATTTTAGAAATATTAGTTTTTCTTGTCAGTAAAATTACTTGAAACTCAGTGGAAATGCTTTTAACTTATCCACATAATTAGTGCGTTAAAATTGCAATACATTTCAAACGGATGAAAATTGTCTAAACTTATGATCTGCCACTTTTTTTGAAATCGTGTTCAATTTTAATTTTAGAAATATTAGTTTTTCTTGTCAGTAAAATTACTTGAAACTCAGTGGAAATGCTTTTAACTTATCCACATAATTAGTGCGTTAAAAGTGCAATACATTTCGAACGGCTGAAAATTGTCTTAACTTATGAGCTGGAACTTTTTTTCAAATCGCCTTCTACTCAATTTTAATTTTAGAAACATTGGTTTTTCTTGTCAGTAAAATTACTTGAAAGTCAGTGGAAATGCTTTTAACTTATCCACATAATTAGTGCGTTAAAATTGCAATACATTTCAAACGGCTGAAAATTGTCTAAACTTATGATCTGCCACTTTTTTTGAAATCGTGTTCAATTTTAATTTTAAAAACATTAGTTTTTCTTGTCAAAAAAATTACTTGAAACTCAATGGAAATGCTTTTAACTTATCCACATAATTAGTGCGTTAAAATTGCAATACATTTCAAAGTGCTGAAAATAGTCTAAATTTATGATCTGCAATTTTTTTTCAAATCGCCTTCTACTCAATTTTGATTTTAGAAACATTGGTTTTTCTTGTCAGTAAAATTACTTGAAAGTCAGTGGAAATGCTTTTAACTTATCCACATAATTAGTGCGTTAAAAGTGCAATACATTTCTAACGGCTGAAAATTGTCTAAACTTATGATCTGCAAATTTTTGTAAAATCGCCTTCTACTCAATTTTGATTTCAGAAACATTAGTTTTTCTTGTCAGTAAAATTACTTGGAAGTCAGTGGAAATGCTTTTATCTTATCTACATAATTAGTTCGTTAAAATTGCAATACAATTCAAAGTGCTGAAAATTGTCTAAACTTATGATCTGTAATATTTTTTCAAATCGCCTTCTAACTCAATTTTGATTTTAGAAACATAGTTTTTTCTGGTCAATAGAATTACTTGAAAGTCAGTGGAAATCCTTTTAACTTATCCACTAATTATAGTGCGTTAAAACTGCAATACATTTCAAACGGATGAATATTGTCTAAACTTATGATCTGCCACTTTTTTTGAAATCGTGTTCAATTTTAATTTTAGAAACATTAGTTTTTCTTGTCAGTAAAATTACTTGAAAGTCAGTGGAAATGCTTTTAACTTATCCACATAATTAGTGCGTTAAAAGTGCAATACATTTCTAACGGCTGAAAATTGTCTAAACTTATGATCTGCAAATTTTTGTAAAATCGCCTTCTACTCAATTTTGATTTCAGAAACATTAGTTTTTCTTGTCAGTAAAATTACTTGGAAGTCAGTGGAAATGCTTTTAACTTATCTACATAATTAGTTCGTTAAAATTGCAATACAATTCAAAGTGCTGAAAATTGTCTAAACTTATGATCTGTAATATTTTTTCAAATCGCCTTCTAACTCAATTTTGATTTTAGAAACATAGTTTTTTCTGGTCAATAGAATTACTTGAAAGTCAGTGGAAATCCTTTTAACTTATCCACATAATTAGTGCGTTAAAACTGCAATACATTTCAAACGGATGAAAATTGTCTAAACTTATGATCTGCCACTTTTTTTGAAATCGTGTTCAATTTTAATTTTAGAAACATTAGTTTTTCTTGTCAGTAAAATTACTTGAAACTCAGTGGAAATGCTTTTAACTTATCCACATAATTAGTGCGTTAAAAGTGCAATACATTTCTAACGGCTGAAAATTGTCTAAACTTATGATCTGCCACTTTTTTTGAAATCGTGTTCAATTTTAATTTTAGAAATATTAGTTTTTCTTGTCAGTAAAATTACTTGAAACTCAGTGGAAATGCTTTTAACTTATCCACATAATTAGTGCGTTAAAATTGCAATACATTTCAAACGGATGAAAATTGTCTAAACTTATGATCTGCCACTTTTTTTGAAATCGTGTTCAATTTTAATTTTAGAAATATTAGTTTTTCTTGTCAGTAAAATTACTTGAAACTCAGTGGAAATGCTTTTAACTTATCCACATAATTAGTGCGTTAAAAGTGCAATACATTTCGAACGGCTGAAAATTGTCTTAACTTATGAGCTGGAACTTTTTTTCAAATCGCCTTCTACTCAATTTTAATTTTAGAAACATTGGTTTTTCTTGTCAGTAAAATTACTTGAAAGTCAGTGGAAATGCTTTTAACTTATCCACATAATTAGTGCGTTAAAAGTGCAATACATTTCTAACGGCTGAAAATTGTCTAAACTTATGATCTGCAAATTTTTGTAAAATCGCCTTCTACTCAATTTTGATTTCAGAAACATTAGTTTTTCTTGTCAGTAAAATTACTTGGAAGTCAGTGGAAATGCTTTTAACTTATCCACATAATTAGTGCGTTAAAATTGCATTACATTTCAAACGGATGAATATTGTCTAAACTTATGATCTGCCACTTTTTTTGAAATCGTGTTCAATTTTAATTTTAGAAACATTAGTTTTTCTTGTCAGTAAAATTACTTGAAAGTCAGTGGAAATGCTTTTAACTTATCCACATAATTAGTGCGTTAAAAGTGCAATACATTTCTAACGGCTGAAAATTGTCTAAACTTATGATCTGCAAATTTTTGTAAAATCGCCTTCTACTCAATTTTGATTTCAGAAACATTAGTTTTTCTTGTCAGTAAAATTACTTGGAAGTCAGTGGAAATGCTTTTATCTTATCTACATAATTAGTTCGTTAAAATTGCAATACAATTCAAAGTGCTGAAAATTCTCTAAACTTATGATCTGTAATATTTTTTCAAATCGCCTTCTAACTCAATTTTGATTTTAGAAACATAGTTTTTTCTGGTCAATAGAATTACTTGAAAGTCAGTGGAAATCCTTTTAACTTATCCACATAATTAGTGCGATAAAACTGCAATACATTTCAAACGGATGAAAATTGTCTAAACTTATGATCTGCCACTTTTTTTGAAATCGTGTTCAATTTTAATTTTAGAAACATTAGTTTTTCTTGTCAGTAAAATTACTTGAAAGTCAGTGGAAATGCTTTTAACTTATCCACATAATTAGTGCGTTAAAAGTGCAATACATTTCTAACGGCTGAAAATTGTCTAAACTTATGATCTGCAAATTTTTGTAAAATCGCCTTCTACTCAATTTTGATTTCAGAAACATTAGTTTTTCTTGTCAGTAAAATTACTTGGAAGTCAGTGGAAATGCTTTTATCTTATCTACATAATTAGTTCGTTAAAATTGCAATACAATTCAAAGTGCTGAAAATTCTCTAAACTTATGATCTGTAATATTTTTTCAAATCGCCTTCTAACTCAATTTTGATTTTAGAAACATAGTTTTTTCTGGTCAATAGAATTACTTGAAAGTCAGTGGAAATCCTTTTAACTTATCCACATAATTAGTGCGTTAAAACTGCAATACATTTCAAACGGATGAAAATTGTCTAAACTTATGATCTGCCACTTTTTTTGAAATCGTGTTCAATTTTAATTTTAGAAACATTAGTTTTTCTTGTCAGTAAAATTACTTGAAAGTCAGTGGAAATGCTTTTAACTTATCCACATAATTAGTGCGTTAAAAGTGCAATACATTTCTAACGGCTGAAAATTGTCTAAACTTATGATCTGCAAATTTTTGTAAAATCGCCTTCTACTCAATTTTGATTTCAGAAACATTAGTTTTTCTTGTCAGTAAAATTACTTGGAAGTCAGTGGAAATGCTTTTATCTTATCTACATAATTAGTTCGTTAAAATTGCAATACAATTCAAAGTGCTGAAAATTCTCTAAACTTATGATCTGTAATATTTTTTCAAATCGCCTTCTAACTCAATTTTGATTTTAGAAACATAGTTTTTTCTGGTCAATAGAATTACTTGAAAGTCAGTGGAAATCCTTTTAACTTATCCACATAATTAGTGCGTTAAAATTGCAATACATTTCAAACGGATGAATATTGTCTAAACTTATGATCTGCCACTTTTTTTGAAATCGTGTTCAATTTTAATTTTAGAAACATTAGTTTTTCTTGTCAGTAAAATTACTTGAAAGTCAGTGGAAATGCTTTTAACTTATCCACATAATTAGTGCGTTAAAAGTGCAATACATTTCTAACGGCTGAAAATTGTCTAAACTTATGATCTGCAAATTTTTGTAAAATCGCCTTCTACTCAATTTTGATTTCAGAAACATTAGTTTTTCTTGTCAGTAAAATTACTTGGAAGTCAGTGGAAATGCTTTTAACTTATCTACATAATTAGTTCGTTAAAATTGCAATACAATTCAAAGTGCTGAAAATTGTCTAAACTTATGATCTGTAATATTTTTTCAAATCGCCTTCTAACTCAATTTTGATTTTAGAAACATAGTTTTTTCTGGTCAATAGAATTACTTGAAAGTCAGTGGAAATCCTTTTAACTTATCCACATAATTAGTGCGTTAAAACTGCAATACATTTCAAACGGATGAAAATTGTCTAAACTTATGATCTGCCACTTTTTTTGAAATCGTGTTCAATTTTAATTTTAGAAACATTAGTTTTTCTTGTCAGTAAAATTACTTGAAACTCAGTGGAAATGCTTTTAACTTATCCACATAATTAGTGCGTTAAAAGTGCAATACATTTCTAACGGCTGAAAATTGTCTAAACTTATGATCTGCCACTTTTTTTGAAATCGTGTTCAATTTTAATTTTAGAAATATTAGTTTTTCTTGTCAGTAAAATTACTTGAAACTCAGTGGAAATGCTTTTAACTTATCCACATAATTAGTGCGTTAAAATTGCAATACATTTCAAACGGATGAAAATTGTCTAAACTTATGATCTGCCACTTTTTTTGAAATCGTGTTCAATTTTAATTTTAGAAATATTAGTTTTTCTTGTCAGTAAAATTACTTGAAACTCAGTGGAAATGCTTTTAACTTATCCACATAATTAGTGCGTTAAAAGTGCAATACATTTCGAACGGCTGAAAATTGTCTTAACTTATGAGCTGGAACTTTTTTTCAAATCGCCTTCTACTCAATTTTAATTTTAGAAACATTGGTTTTTCTTGTCAGTAAAATTACTTGAAAGTCAGTGGAAATGCTTTTAACTTATCCACATAATTAGTGCGTTAAAATTGCAATACATTTCAAACGGCTGAAAATTGTCTAAACTTATGATCTGCCACTTTTTTTGAAATCGTGTTCAATTTTAATTTTAAAAACATTAGTTTTTCTTGTCAAAAAAATTACTTGAAACTCAATGGAAATGCTTTTAACTTATCCACATAATTAGTGCGTTAAAATTGCAATACATTTCAAAGTGCTGAAAATAGTCTAAATTTATGATCTGCAATTTTTTTTCAAATCGCCTTCTACTCAATTTTGATTTTAGAAACATTGGTTTTTCTTGTCAGTAAAATTACTTGAAAGTCAGTGGAAATGCTTTTAACTTATCCACATAATTAGTGCGTTAAAAGTGCAATACATTTCTAACGGCTGAAAATTGTCTAAACTTATGATCTGCAAATTTTTGTAAAATCGCCTTCTACTCACAATTTTGATTTCAGAAACATTAGTTTTTCTTGTCAGTAAAATTACTTGGAAGTCAGTGGAAATGCTTTTATCTTATCTACATAATTAGTTCGTTAAAATTGCAATACAATTCAAAGTGCTGAAAATTGTCTAAACTTATGATCTGTAATATTTTTTCAAATCGCCTTCTAACTCAATTTTGATTTTAGAAACATAGTTTTTTCTGGTCAATAGAATTACTTGAAAGTCAGTGGAAATCCTTTTAACTTATCCACTAATTATATTGCGTTAAAACTGCAATACATTTCAAACGGATGAATATTGTCTAAACTTATGATCTGCCACTTTTTTTGAAATCGTGTTCAATTTTAATTTTAGAAACATTAGTTTTTCTTGTCAGTAAAATTACTTGAAAGTCAGTGGAAATGCTTTTAACTTATCCACATAATTAGTGCGTTAAAAGTGCAATACATTTCTAACGGCTGAAAATTGTCTAAACTTATGATCTGCAAATTTTTGTAAAATCGCCTTCTACTCAATTTTGATTTCAGAAACATTAGTTTTTCTTGTCAGTAAAATTACTTGGAAGTCAGTGGAAATGCTTTTAACTTATCTACATAATTAGTTCGTTAAAATTGCAATACAATTCAAAGTGCTGAAAATTGTCTAAACTTATGATCTGTAATATTTTTTCAAATCGCCTTCTAACTCAATTTTGATTTTAGAAACATAGTTTTTTCTGGTCAATAGAATTACTTGAAAGTCAGTGGAAATCCTTTTAACTTATCCACATAATTAGTGCGTTAAAACTGCAATACATTTCAAACGGATGAAAATTGTCTAAACTTATGATCTGCCACTTTTTTTGAAATCGTGTTCAATTTTAATTTTAGAAACATTAGTTTTTCTTGTCAGTAAAATTACTTGAAACTCAGTGGAAATGCTTTTAACTTATCCACATAATTAGTGCGTTAAAAGTGCAATACATTTCTAACGGCTGAAAATTGTCTAAACTTATGATCTGCCACTTTTTTTGAAATCGTGTTCAATTTTAATTTTAGAAATATTAGTTTTTCTTGTCAGTAAAATTACTTGAAACTCAGTGGAAATGCTTTTAACTTATACACATAATTAGAGCGTTAAAATTGCAATACAATTCAAAGTGCTGAAATTTGTCTAAACTTATGATCTGTTATATTTTTTCAAATCGCCTTCTAACTCAATTTTGATTTTAGAAACATAGTTTTTTCTGGTCAATAAAATTACTTGAAAGTCAGTGGAAATCCTTTTAACTTATCCACATAATTAGTGCGTTAAAATTGCAATACATTTCAAACGGCTGAAAATTGTCTAAACTTTTGATCTGCCACTTTTTTTGAAATCGTGTTCAATTTTAATTTTAGAAACATTAGTTTTTCTTGTCAGTAAAATTACTTGAAAGTCAGTGGAAATGCTTTTAACTTATCCACATAATTAGTGCGTTAAAATTGCAATACATTTCAAACGGCTGAAAATTGTCTAAACTTATGATCTGCCACTTTTTTTGAAATCGTGTTCAATTTTAATTTTAGAAACATTCGTTTTTCTTGTCAGTAAAATTACTTGAAACTCAGTGGAAATGCTTTTAACTTATCCACATAATTAGTGCGTTAAAAGTGCAATACATTTCGAACGGCTGAAAATTGTCTTAACTTATGAGCTGGAACTTTTTTTCAAATCGCCTTCTACTCAATTTTAATTTTAGAAACATTGGTTTTTCTTGTCAGTAAAATTACTTGAAAGTCAGTGGAAATGCTTTTAACTTATACACATAATTAGAGCGTTAAAATTGCAATACAATTCAAAGTGCTGAAAATTGTCTAAACTTATGATCTGTAATATTTTTTCAAATCGCCTTCTAACTCAATTTTGATTTTAGAAACATAGTTTTTTCTGGTCAATAAAATTACTTGAAAGTCAGTGGAAATCCTTTTAACTTATACACATAATTAGTGCGTTAAAAGTGCAATACATTTCTAACGGCTGAAAATTGTCTAAACTTATGATCTGCAAATTTTTGTAAAATCGCCTTCTACTCAATTTTGATTTCAGAAACATTAGTTTTTCTTGTCAGTAAAATTACTTGGAATTCAGTGGAAATGCTTTTAACTGATCCACATAATTAGTGCGTTAAAATTGCAATACATTTCAAACGGATGAAAATTGTCTAAACTTATGATCTGCCACTTTTTTTGAAATCGTGTTCAATTTTAATTTTAGAAATATTAGTTTTTCTTGTCAGTAAAATTACTTGAAACTCAGTGGAAATGCTTTTAACTTATCCACATAATTAGTGCGTTAAAAGTGCAATACATTTCTAACGGCTGAAAATTGTCTAAACTTATGATCTGCCACTTTTTTTGAAATCGTGTTCAATTTTAATTTTAGAAATATTAGTTTTTCTTGTCAGTAAAATTACTTGAAACTCAGTGGAAATGCTTTTAACTTATCCCCATAATTAGTGCGTTTAAAATTGCAATACATTTCAAACGGATGAAAATTGTCTAAACTTATGATCTGCCACTTTTTTTGAAATCGTGTTCAATTTTAATTTTAGAAATATTAGTTTTTCTTGTCAGTAAAATTACTTGAAACTCAGTGGAAATGCTTTTAACTTATCCACATAATTAGTGCGTTAAAAGTGCAATACATTTCGAACGGCTGAAAATTGTCTTAACTTATGAGCTGGAACTTTTTTTCAAATCGCCTTCTACTCAATTTTAATTTTAGAAACATTGGTTTTTCTTGTCAGTAAAATTACTTGAAAGTCAGTGGAAATGCTTTTAACTTATACACATAATTAGAGCGTTAAAATTGCAATACAATTCAAAGTGCTGAAAATTGTCTAAACTTATGATCTGTAATATTTTTTCAAATCGCCTTCTAACTCAATTTTGATTTTAGAAACATAGTTTTTTCTGGTCAATAAAATTACTTGAAAGTCAGTGGAAATCCTTTTAACTTATCCACATAATTAGTGCGTTAAAATTGCAATACATTTCAAACGGCTGAAAATTGTCTAAACTTTTGATCTGCCACTTTTTTTGAAATCGTGTTCAATTTTAATTTTAGAAACATTAGTTTTTCTTGTCAGTAAAATTACTTGAAAGTCAGTGGAAATGCTTTTAACTTATCCACATAATTAGTGCGTTAAAATTGCAATACATTTCAAACGGCTGAAAATTGTCTAAACTTATAATCTGCCACTTTTTTTGAAATCGTGTTCAATTTTAATTTTAGAAACATTCGTTTTTCTTGTCAGTAAAATTACTTGAAACTCAGTGGAAATGCTTTTAACTTATCCACATAATTAGTGCGTTAAAAGTGCAATACATTTCGAACGGCTGAAAATTGTCTTAACTTATGAGCTGGAACTTTTTTTCAAATCGCCTTCTACTCAATTTTAATTTTAGAAACATTCGTTTTTCTTGTCAGTAAAATTACTTGAAAGTCAGTGGAAATGCTTTTAACTTATACACATAATTAGTGCGTTAAAATTGCAATACATTTCAAACGGCTGAAAATTGTCTAAACTTATGATCTGCCACTTTTTTTGAAATCGTGTTCAATTTTAATTTTAGAAACATTAGTTTTTCTTGTCAGTAAAATTACTTGAAACTCAGTGGAAATGCTTTTAACTTATCCACATAATTAGTGCGTTAAAATTGCAATACATTTCTAACGGCTGAAAATTGTCTAAACTTATGATCTGCAATTTTTTTTCAAATCGCCTTCTACTCAATTTTGAATTCAGAAACCTTAGTTTTTCTTGTCAGTAAAATTACTTGGAAGTCAGTGGAAATGCTTTTAACTTATCTACATAATTAGTTCGTTAAAATTGCAATACATTTCAAACGGCTGAAAATTTTCTAAACTTATGATCTTCCACATTTTTTGAAATCGTGTTCAATTTTAATTTTAGAAACATTCGTTTTTCTTGTCAGTAAAATTACTTGAAACTCAGTGGAAATGCTTTTAACTTATCCACATAATTAGTGCGTTAAAAGTGCAATACATTTCGAACGGCTGAAAATTGTCTTAACTTATGAGCTGGAACTTTTTTTCAAATCGCCTTCTACTCAATTTTAATTTTAGAAACATTGGTTTTTCTTGTCAGTAAAATTACTTGAAAGTCAGTGGAAATGCTTTTAACTTATACACATAATTAGAGCGTTAAAATTGCAATACAATTTAAAGTGCTGAAAATTGTCTAAACGTAATATTTTTTCAAATCGCCTTCTAACTCAATTTTGATTTTAGAAACATAGTTTTTTCTGGTCAATAAAATTACTTGAAAGTCAGTGGAAATCCTTTTAACTTATCCACATAATTAGTGCGTTAAAATTGCAATACATTTCAAACGGCTGAAAATTGTCTAAACTTATTATCTGCCACTTTTTTTGAAATCGTGTTCAATTTTAATTTTAAAAACATTAGTTTTTCTTGTCAAAAAAATTACTTGAAACTCAATGGAAATGCTTTTAACTTATCCACATAATTAGTGCGTTAAAATTGCAATACATTTCAAAGTGCTGAAAATAGTCTAAATTTATGATCTGCAATTTTTTTTCAAATCGCCTTCTACTCAATTTTGATTTTAGAAACATTAGTTTTTCTTGTCAGTAAAATTACTTGAAAGTCAGTGGAAATGCTTTTAACTTATCCACATAATTAGTGCGTTAAAAGTGCAATACATTTCTAACGGCTGAAAATTGTCTAAACTTATGATCTGCAAATTTTTGTAAAATCGCCTTCTTCTCAATTTTGATTTCAGAAACATTAGTTTTTCTTGTCAGTAAAATTACTTGGAAGTCAGTGGAAATGCTTTTATCTTATCTACATAATTAGTTCGTTAAAATTGCAATACAATTCAAAGTGCTGAAAATTGTCTAAACTTATGATCTGTAATATTTTTTCAAATCGCCTTCTAACTCAATTTTGATTTTAGAAACATAGTTTTTTCTGGTCAATAGAATTACTTGAAAGTCAGTGGAAATCCTTTTAACTTATCCACATAATTAGTGCGTTAAAACTGCAATACATTTCAAACGGATGAAAATTGTCTAAACTTATGATCTGCCACTTTTTTTGAAATCGTGTTCAATTTTAATTTTAGAAACATTAGTTTTTCTTGTCAGTAAAATTACTTGAAACTCAGTGGAAATGCTTTTAACTTATCCACATAATTAGTGCGTTAAAAGTGCAATACATTTCTAACGGCTGAAAATTGTCTAAACTTATGATCTGCAAATTTTTGTAAAATCGCCTTCTACTCAATTTTGATTTCAGAAACATTAGTTTTTCTTGTCAGTAAAATTACTTGGAAGTCAGTGGAAATGCTTTTAACTTATCCACATAATTAGTGCGTTAAAACTGCAATACATTTCAAACGGATGAAAATTGTCTAAACTTATGATCTGCCACTTTTTTTGAAATCGTGTTCAATTTTAATTTTAGAAACATTAGTTTTTCTTGTCAGTAAAATTACTTGAAACTCAGTGGAAATGCTTTTAACTTATCCACATAATTAGTGCGTTAAAAGTGCAATACATTTCTAACGGCTGAAAATTGTCTAAACTTATGATCTGCCACTTTTTTTGAAATCGTGTTCAATTTTAATTTTAGAAATATTAGTTTTTCTTGTCAGTAAAATTACTTGAAACTCAGTGGAAATGCTTTTAACTTATCCACATAATTAGTGCGTTAAAATTGCAATACATTTCAAACGGATGAAAATTGTCTAAACTTATGATCTGCCACTTTTTTTGAAATCGTGTTCAATTTTAATTTTAGAAACATTAGTTTTTCTTGTCAGTAAAATTACTTGAAACTCAGTGGAAATGCTTTTAACTTATCCACATAATTAGTGCGTTAAAAGTGCAATACATTTCGAACGGCTGAAAATTGTCTAAACTTATGATCTGCAATTTTTTTTCAAATCGCCTTCTACTCAATTTTAATTTTAGAAACATTGGTTTTTCTTGTCAGTAAAATTACTTGGAATTCAGTGGAAATGCTTTTAACTTATCTACATAATTAGTTCGTTAAAATTGCAATACATTTCAAACGGCTGAAAATTTTCTAAACTTATGATCTGTAATATTTTTTCAAATCGCCTTCTAACTCAATTTTGATTTTAGAAACATAGTTTTTTCTGGTCAATAGAATTACTTGAAAGTCAGTGGAAATCCTTTTAACTTATCCACTAATTATAGTGCGTTAAAACTGCAATACATTTCAAACGGATGAATATTGTCTAAACTTATGATCTGCCACTTTTTTTGAAATCGTGTTCAATTTTAATTTTAGAAATATTAGTTTTTCTTGTCAGTAAAATTACTTGAAACTCAGTGGAAATGCTTTTAACTTATCCACATAATTAGTGCGTTAAAATTGCAATACATTTCAAACGGATGAAAATTGTCTAAACTTATGATCTGCCACTTTTTTTGAAATCGTGTTCAATTTTAATTTTAGAAACATTAGTTTTTCTTGTCAGTAAAATTACTTGAAAGTCAGTGGAAATCCTTTTAACTTATCCACATAATTAGTGCGTTAAAATTGCAATACATTTCAAACGGATGAAAATTGTCTAAACTTTTGATCTGCTACTTTTTTTGAAATCGTGTTCAATTTTAATTTTAGAAACATTAGTTTTTCTTGTCAGTAAAATTACTTGAAAGTCAGTGGAAATGCTTTTAACTTATCCACATAATTAGTGCGTTAAAATTGCAATACATTTCAAACGGCTGAAAATTGTCTAAACTTATAATCTGCCACTTTTTTTGAAATCGTGTTCAATTTTAATTTTAGAAACATTCGTTTTTCTTGTCAGTAAAATTACTTGAAACTCAGTGGAAATGCTTTTAACTTATCCACATAATTAGTGCGTTAAAAGTGCAATACATTTCGAACGGCTGAAAATTGTCTTAACTTATGAGCTGGAACTTTTTTTCAAATCGCCTTCTACTCAATTTTAATTTTAGAAACATTCGTTTTTCTTGTCAGTAAAATTACTTGAAAGTCAGTGGAAATGCTTTTAACTTATACACATAATTAGTGCGTTAAAATTGCAATACATTTCAAACGGCTGAAAATTGTCTAAACTTATGATCTGCCACTTTTTTTGAAATCGTGTTCAATTTTAATTTTAGAAACATTAGTTTTTCTTGTCAGTAAAATTACTTGAAACTCAGTGGAAATGCTTTTAACTTATCCACATAATTAGTGCGTTAAAATTGCAATACATTTCTAACGGCTGAAAATTGTCTAAACTTATGATCTGCAATTTTTTTTCAAATCGCCTTCTACTCAATTTTGAATTCAGAAACCTTAGTTTTTCTTGTCAGTAAAATTACTTGGAAGTCAGTGGAAATGCTTTTAACTTATCTACATAATTAGTTCGTTAAAATTGCAATACATTTCAAACGGCTGAAAATTTTCTAAACTTATGATCTTCCACATTTTTTGAAATCGTGTTCAATTTTAATTTTAGAAACATTCGTTTTTCTTGTCAGTAAAATTACTTGAAACTCAGTGGAAATGCTTTTAACTTATACACATAATTAGAGCGTTAAAATTGCAATACAATTTAAAGTGCTGAAAATTGTCTAAACGTAATATTTTTTCAAATCGCCTTCTAACTTAATTTTGATTTTAGAAACATAGTTTTTTCTGGTCAATAAAATTACTTGAAAGTCAGTGGAAATCCTTTTAACTTATCCACATAATTAGTGCGTTAAAATTGCAATACATTTCAAACGGCTGAAAATTGTCTAAACTTATGATCTGCCACTTTTTTTGAAATCGTGTTCAATTTTAATTTTAAAAACATTAGTTTTTCTTGTCAAAAAAATTACTTGAAACTCAATGGAAATGCTTTTAACTTATCCACATAATTAGTGCGTTAAAATTGCAATACATTTCAAAGTGCTGAAAATAGTCTAAATTTATGATCTGCAATTTTTTTTCAAATCGCCTTCTAACTCAATTTTGATTTTAGAAACATTAGTTTTTCTTGTCAGTAAAATTACTTGAAAGTCAGTGGAAATGCTTTTAACTTATCCACATAATTAGTGCGTTAAAAGTGCAATACATTTCTAACGGCTGAAAATTGTCTAAACTTATGATCTGCAAATTTTTGTAAAATCGCCTTCTACTCAATTTTGATTTCAGAAACATTAGTTTTTCTTGTCAGTAAAATTACTTGGAAGTAAGTGGAAATGCTTTTAACTTATCTACATAATTTGTTCGTTAAAATTGCAATACAATTCAAAGTGCTGAAAATTGTCTAAACTTATGATCTGTAATATTTTTTCAAATCGCCTTCTAACTCAATTTTGATTTTAGAAACATAGTTTTTTCTGGTCAATAGAATTACTTGAAAGTCAGTGGAAATCCTTTTAACTTATCCACATAATTAGTGCGTTAAAACTGCAATACATTTCAAACGGATGAAAATTGTCTAAACTTATGATCTGCCACTTTTTTTGAAATCGTGTTCAATTTTAATTTTAGAAACATTAGTTTTTCTTGTCAGTAAAATTACTTGAAACTCAGTGGAAATGCTTTTAACTTATCCACATAATTAGTGCGTTAAAAGTGCAATACATTTCGAACGGCTGAAAATTGTCTTAACTTATGAGCTGGAACTTTTTTTCAAATCGCCTTCTACTCAATTTTATTTTTAGAAACATTGGTTTTTCTTGTCAGTAAAATTACTTGAAAGTCAGTGGAAATGCTTTTAACTTATACACATAATTAGAGCGTTAAAATTGCAATACAATTGAAAGTGCTGAAAATTGTCTAAACTTATGATCTGTAATATTTTTTCAAATCGCCTTCTAACTCAATTTTGATTTTAGAAACATAGTTTTTTCTGGTCAATAAAATTACTTGAAAGTCAGTGGAAATCCTTTTAACTTATACACATAATTAGTGCGTTAAAAGTGCAATACATTTCTAACGGCTGAAAATTGTCTAAACTTATGATCTGCAAATTTTTGTAAAATCGCCTTCTACTCAATTTTGATGTCAGAAACATTAGTTTTTCTTGTCAGTAAAATTACTTGGAATTCAGTGGAAATGCTTTTAACTTATCCACATAATTAGTGCGTTAAAATTGCAATACATTTCAAACGGATGAAAATTGTCTAAACTTATGATCTGCCACTTTTTTTGAAATCGTGTTCAATTTTAATTTTAGAAATATTAGTTTTTCTTGTCAGTAAAATTACTTGGAAGTCAGTGGAAATGCTTTTAACTTATCCACATAATTAGTGCGTTAAAACTGCAATACATTTCAAACGGATGAAAATTGTCTAAACTTATGATCTGCCACTTTTTTTGAAATCGTGTTCAATTTTAATTTTAGAAACATTAGTTTTTCTTGTCAGTAAAATTACTTGAAACTCAGTGGAAATGCTTTTAACTTATCCACATAATTAGTGCGTTAAAAGTGCAATACATTTCTAACGGCTGAAAATTGTCTAAACTTATGATCTGCCACTTTTTTTGAAATCGTGTTCAATTTTAATTTTAGAAATATTAGTTTTTCTTGTCAGTAAAATTACTTGAAACTCAGTGGAAATGCTTTTAACTTATCCACATAATTAGTGCGTTAAAATTGCAATACATTTCAAACGGATGAAAATTGTCTAAACTTATGATCTGCCACTTTTTTTGAAATCGTGTTCAATTTTAATTTTAGAAACATTAGTTTTTCTTGTCAGTAAAATTACTTGAAACTCAGTGGAAATGCTTTTAACTTATCCACATAATTAGTGCGTTAAAAGTGCAATACATTTCGAACGGCTGAAAATTGTCTAAACTTATGATCTGCAATTTTTTTTCAAATCGCCTTCTACTCAATTTTAATTTTAGAAACATTGGTTTTTCTTGTCAGTAAAATTACTTGGAATTCAGTGGAAATGCTTTTAACTTATCTACATAATTAGTTCGTTAAAATTGCAATACATTTCAAACGGCTGAAAATTTTCTAAACTTATGATCTGTAATATTTTTTCAAATCGCCTTCTAACTCAATTTTGATTTTAGAAACATAGTTTTTTCTGGTCAATAGAATTACTTGAAAGTCAGTGGAAATCCTTTTAACTTATCCACTAATTATAGTGCGTTAAAACTGCAATACATTTCAAACGGATGAATATTGTCTAAACTTATGATCTGCCACTTTTTTTGAAATCGTGTTCAATTTTAATTTTAGAAATATTAGTTTTTCTTGTCAGTAAAATTACTTGAAACTCAGTGGAAATGCTTTTAACTTATCCACATAATTAGTGCGTTAAAATTGCAATACATTTCAAACGGATGAAAATTGTCTAAACTTATGATCTGCCACTTTTTTTGAAATCGTGTTCAATTTTAATTTTAGAAACATTAGTTTTTCTTGTCAGTAAAATTACTTGAAAGTCAGTGGAAATCCTTTTAACTTATCCACATAATTAGTGCGTTAAAATTGCAATACATTTCAAACGGATGAAAATTGTCTAAACTTTTGATCTGCTACTTTTTTTGAAATCGTGTTCAATTTTAATTTTAGAAACATTAGTTTTTCTTGTCAGTAAAATTACTTGAAAGTCAGTGGAAATGCTTTTAACTTATCCACATAATTAGTGCGTTAAAATTGCAATACATTTCAAACGGCTGAAAATTGTCTAAACTTATAATCTGCCACTTTTTTTGAAATCGTGTTCAATTTTAATTTTAGAAACATTCGTTTTTCTTGTCAGTAAAATTACTTGAAACTCAGTGGAAATGCTTTTAACTTATCCACATAATTAGTGCGTTAAAAGTGCAATACATTTCGAACGGCTGAAAATTGTCTTAACTTATGAGCTGGAACTTTTTTTCAAATCGCCTTCTACTCAATTTTAATTTTAGAAACATTCGTTTTTCTTGTCAGTAAAATTACTTGAAAGTCAGTGGAAATGCTTTTAACTTATACACATAATTAGTGCGTTAAAATTGCAATACATTTCAAACGGCTGAAAATTGTCTAAACTTATGATCTGCCACTTTTTTTGAAATCGTGTTCAATTTTAATTTTAGAAACATTAGTTTTTCTTGTCAGTAAAATTACTTGAAACTCAGTGGAAATGCTTTTAACTTATCCACATAATTAGTGCGTTAAAATTGCAATACATTTCTAACGGCTGAAAATTGTCTAAACTTATGATCTGCAATTTTTTGTAAAATCGCCTTCTACTCAATTTTGAATTCAGAAACCTTAGTTTTTCTTGTCAGTAAAATTACTTGGAAGTCAGTGGAAATGCTTTTAACTTATCTACATAATTAGTTCGTTAAAATTGCAATACATTTCAAACGGCTGAAAATTTTCTAAACTTATGATCTTCCACATTTTTTGAAATCGTGTTCAATTTTAATTTTAGAAACATTCGTTTTTCTTGTCAGTAAAATTACTTGAAACTCAGTGGAAATGCTTTTAACTTATACACATAATTAGAGCGTTAAAATTGCAATACAATTTAAAGTGCTGAAAATTGTCTAAACGTAATATTTTTTCAAATCGCCTTCTAACTTAATTTTGATTTTAGAAACATAGTTTTTTCTGGTCAATAAAATTACTTGAAAGTCAGTGGAAATCCTTTTAACTTATCCACATAATTAGTGCGTTAAAATTGCAATACATTTCAAACGGCTGAAAATTGTCTAAACTTATGATCTGCCACTTTTTTTGAAATCGTGTTCAATTTTAATTTTAAAAACATTAGTTTTTCTTGTCAAAAAAATTACTTGAAACTCAATGGAAATGCTTTTAACTTATCCACATAATTAGTGCGTTAAAATTGCAATACATTTCAAAGTGCTGAAAATAGTCTAAATTTATGATCTGCAATTTTTTTTCAAATCGCCTTCTACTCAATTTTGATTTTAGAAACATTAGTTTTTCTTGTCAGTAAAATTACTTGAAAGTCAGTGGAAATGCTTTTAACTTATCCACATAATTAGTGCGTTAAAAGTGCAATACATTTCTAACGGCTGAAAATTGTCTAAACTTATGATCTGCAAATTTTTGTAAAATCGCCTTCTACTCAATTTTGATTTCAGAAACATTAGTTTTTCTTGTCAGTAAAATTACTTGGAAGTCAGTGGAAATGCTTTTAACTTATCTACATAATTAGTTCGTTAAAATTGCAATACAATTCAAAGTGCTGAAAATTGTCTAAACTTATGATCTGTAATATTTTTTCAAATCGCCTTCTAACTCAATTTTGATTTTAGAAACATAGTTTTTTCTGGTCAATAGAATTACTTGAAAGTCAGTGGAAATCCTTTTAACTTATCCACATAATTAGTGCGTTAAAACTGCAATACATTTCAAACGGATGAAAATTGTCTAAACTTATGATCTGCCACTTTTTTTGAAATCGTGTTCAATTTTAATTTTAGAAACATTCGTTTTTCTTGTCAGTAAAATTACTTGAAACTCAGTGGAAATGCTTTTAACTTATCCACATAATTAGTGCGTTAAAAGTGCAATACATTTCTAACGGCTGAAAATTGTCTAAACTTATGATCTGCCACTTTTTTTGAAATCGTGTTCAATTTTAATTTTAGAAATATTAGTTTTTCTTGTCAGTAAAATTACTTGAAACTCAGTGGAAATGCTTTTAACTTATCCACATAATTAGTGCGTTAAAATTGCAATACATTTCAAACGGATGAAAATTGTCTAAACTTATGATCTGCCACTTTTTTTGAAATCGTGTTCAATTTTAATTTTAGAAATATTAGTTTTTCTTGTCAGTAAAATTACTTGAAACTCAGTGGAAATGCTTTTAACTTATCCACATAATTAGTGCGTTAAAAGTGCAATACATTTCGAACGGCTGAAAATTGTCTTAACTTATGAGCTGGAACTTTTTTTCAAATCGCCTTCTACTCAATTTTAATTTTAGAAACATTGGTTTTTCTTGTCAGTAAAATTACTTGAAAGTCAGTGGAAATGCTTTTAACTTATCCACATAATTAGTGCGTTAAAATTGCAATACATTTCAAACGGCTGAAAATTGTCTAAACTTATGATCTGCCACTTTTTTTGAAATCGTGTTCAATTTTAATTTTAAAAACATTAGTTTTTCTTGTCAAAAAAATTACTTGAAACTCAATGGAAATGCTTTTAACTTATCCACATAATTAGTTCGTTAAAATTGCAATACAATTCAAAGTGCTGAAAATTGTCTAAACTTATGATCTGTAATATTTTTTCAAATCGCCTTCTAACTCAATTTTGATTTTAGAAACATAGTTTTTTCTGGTCAATAGAATTACTTGAAAGTCAGTGGAAATCCTTTTAACTTATCCACTAATTATAGTGCGTTAAAACTGCAATACATTTCAAACGGATGAATATTGTCTAAACTTATGATCTGCCACTTTTTTTGAAATCGTGTTCAATTTTAATTTTAGAAACATTAGTTTTTCTTGTCAGTAAAATTACTTGAAAGTCAGTGGAAATGCTTTTAACTTATCCACATAATTAGTGCGTTAAAAGTGCAATACATTTCTAACGGCTGAAAATTGTCTAAACTTATGATCTGCAAATTTTTGTAAAATCGCCTTCTACTCAATTTTGATTTCAGAAACATTAGTTTTTCTTGTCAGTAAAATTACTTGGAAGTCAGTGGAAATGCTTTTAACTTATCTACATAATTAGTTCGTTAAAATTGCAATACAATTCAAAGTGCTGAAAATTGTCTAAACTTATGATCTGCCACTTTTTTTGAAATCGTGTTTAATTTTAATTTTAGAAATATTAGTTTTTCTTGTCAGTAAAATTACTTGAAACTCAGTGGAAATGCTTTTAACTTATCCACATAATTAGTGCGTTAAAATTGCAATACATTTCAAACGGATGAAAATTGTCTAAACTTATGATCTGCCACTTTTTTTGAAATCGTGTTCAATTTTAATTTTAGAAATATTAGTTTTTCTTGTCAGTAAAATTACTTGAAACTCAGTGGAAATGCTTTTAACTTATCCACATAATTAGTGCGTTAAAAGTGCAATACATTTCGAACGGCTGAAAATTGTCTTAACTTATGAGCTGGAACTTTTTTTCAAATCGCCTTCTACTCAATTTTAATTTTAGAAACATTGGTTTTTCTTGTCAGTAAAATTACTTGAAAGTCAGTGGAAATGCTTTTAACTTATACACATAATTAGAGCGTTAAAATTGCAATACAATTCAAAGTGCTGAAATATGTCTAAACTTATGATCTGTAATATTTTTTCAAATCGCCTTCTAACTCAATTTTGATTTTAGAAACATAGTTTTTTCTGGTCAATAAAATTACTTGAAAGTCAGTGGAAATCCTTTTAACTTATCCACATAATTAGTGCGTTAAAATTGCAATACATTTCAAACGGCTGAAAATTGTCTAAACTTTTGATCTGCCACTTTTTTTGAAATCGTGTTCAATTTTAATTTTAGAAACATTAGTTTTTCTTGTCAGTAAAATTACTTGGAAGTCAGTGGAAATGCTTTTATCTTATCTACATAATTAGTTCGTTAAAATTGCAATACAATTCAAAGTGCTGAAAATTGTCTAAACTTATGATCTGTAATATTTTTTCAAATCGCCTTCTAACTCAATTTTGATTTTAGAAACATAGTTTTTTCTGGTCAATAGAATTACTTGAAAGTCAGTGGAAATCCTTTTAACTTATCCACATAATTAGTGCGTTAAAACTGCAATACATTTCAAACGGATGAAAATTGTCTAAACTTATGATCTGCCACTTTTTTTTAAATCGTGTTCAATTTTAATTTTAGAAACATTAGTTTTTCTTGTCAGTAAAATTACTTGAAACTCAGTGGAAATGCTTTTAACTTATCCACATAATTAGTGCGTTAAAAGTGCAATACATTTCTAACGGCTGAAAATTGTCTAAACTTATGATCTGCAAATTTTTGTAAAATCGCCTTCTACTCAATTTTGATTTCAGAAACATTAGTTTTTCTTGTCAGTAAAATTACTTGGAAGTCAGTGGAAATGCTTTTAACTTATCCACATAATTAGTGCGTTAAAATTGCATTACATTTCAAACGGATGAATATTGTCTAAACTTATGATCTGCCACTTTTTTTGAAATCGTGTTCAATTTTAATTTTAGAAACATTAGTTTTTCTTGTCAGTAAAATTACTTGAAAGTCAGTGGAAATGCTTTTAACTTATCCACATAATTAGTGCGTTAAAAGTGCAATACATTTCTAACGGCTGAAAATTGTCTAAACTTATGATCTGCAAATTTTTGTAAAATCGCCTTCTACTCAATTTTGATTTCAGAAACATTAGTTTTTCTTGTCAGTAAAATTACTTGGAAGTCAGTGGAAATGCTTTTAACTTATCTACATAATTAGTTCGTTAAAATTGCAATACAATTCAAAGTGCTGAAAATTGTCTAAACTTATGATCTGTAATATTTTTTCAAATCGCCTTCTAACTCAATTTTGATTTTAGAAACATAGTTTTTTCTGGTCAATAGAATTACTTGAAAGTCAGTGGAAATCCTTTTAACTTATCCACATAATTAGTGCGTTAAAACTGCAATACATTTCAAACGGATGAAAATTGTCTAAACTTATGATCTGCCCCTTTTTTTGAAATCGTGTTCAATTTTAATTTTAGAAACATTAGTTTTTCTTGTCAGTAAAATTACTTGAAACTCAGTGGAAATGCTTTTAACTTATCCACATAATTAGTGCGTTAAAAGTGCAATACATTTCTAACGGCTGAAAATTGTCTAAACTTATGATCTGCCACTTTTTTTGAAATCGTGTTCAATTTTAATTTTAGAAATATTAGTTTTTCTTGTCAGTAAAATTACTTGAAACTCAGTGGAAATGCTTTTAACTTATCCACATAATTAGTGCGTTAAAAGTGCAATACATTTCGAACGGCTGAAAATTGTCTAAACTTATGATCTGCAATTTTTTTTCAAATCGCCTTCTACTCAATTTTAATTTTAGAAACATTGGTTTTTCTTGTCAGTAAAATTACCTGGAAGTCAGTGGAAATGCTTTTAACTTATCTACATAATTAGTTCGTTAAAATTGCAATACATTTCAAACGGCTGAAAATTTTCTAAACTTATGATCTGTAATATTTTTTCAAATCGCCTTCTAACTCAATTTTGATTTTAGAAACATAGTTTTTTCTGGTCAATAGAATTACTTGAAAGTCAGTGGAAATCCTTTTAACTTATCCACTAATTATAGTGCGTTAAAACTGCAATACATTTCAAACGGATGAATATTGTCTAAACTTATGATCTGCCACTTTTTTTGAAATCGTGTTCAATTTTAATTTTAGAAACATTAGTTTTTCTTGTCAGTAAAATTACTTGAAAGTCAGTGGAAATGCTTTTAACTTATCCACATAATTAGTGCGTTAAAAGTGCAATACATTTCTAACGGCTGAAAATTGTCTAAACTTATGATCTGCAAATTTTTGTAAAATCGCCTTCTACTCAATTTTGATTTCAGAAACATTAGTTTTTCTTGTCAGTAAAATTACTTGGAAGTCAGTGGAAATGCTTTTAACTTATCTACATAATTAGTTCGTTAAAATTGCAATACAATTCAAAGTGCTGAAAATTGTCTAAACTTATGATCTGTAATATTTTTTCAAATCGCCTTCTAACTCAATTTTGATTTTAGAAACATAGTTTTTTCTGGTCAATAGAATTACTTGAAAGTCAGTGGAAATCCTTTTAACTTATCCACATAATTAGTGCGTTAAAACTGCAATACATTTCAAACGGATGAAAATTGTCTAAACTTATGATCTGCCACTTTTTTTGAAATCGTGTTCAATTTTAATTTTAGAAACATTAGTTTTTCTTGTCAGTAAAATTACTTGAAACTCAGTGGAAATGCTTTTAACTTATCCACATAATTAGTGCGTTAAAAGTGCAATACATTTCTAACGGCTGAAAATTGTCTAAACTTATGATCTGCCACTTTTTTTGAAATCGTGTTCAATTTTAATTTTAGAAATATTAGTTTTTCTTGTCAGTAAAATTACTTGAAACTCAGTGGAAATGCTTTTAACTTATCCACATAATTAGTGCGTTAAAATTGCAATACATTTCAAACGGATGAAAATTGTCTAAACTTATGATCTGCCACTTTTTTTGAAATCGTGTTCAATTTTAATTTTAGAAATATTAGTTTTTCTTGTCAGTAAAATTACTTGAAACTCAGTGGAAATGCTTTTAACTTATCCACATAATTAGTGCGTTAAAAGTGCAATACATTTCGAACGGCTGAAAATTGTCTTAACTTATGAGCTGGAACTTTTTTTCAAATCGCCTTCTACTCAATTTTAATTTTAGAAACATTGGTTTTTCTTGTCAGTAAAATTACTTGAAAGTCAGTGGAAATGCTTTTAACTTATACACATAATTAGAGCGTTAAAATTGCAATACAATTCAAAGTGCTGAAAATTGTCTAAACTTATGATCTGTAATATTTTTTCAAATCGCCTTCTAACTCAATTTTGATTTTAGAAACATAGTTTTTTCTGGTCAATAAAATTACTTGAAAGTCAGTGGAAATCCTTTTAACTTATCCACATAATTAGTGCGTTAAAATTGCAATACATTTCAAACGGCTGAAAATTGTCTAAACTTTTGATCTGCCACTTTTTTTGAAATCGTGTTCAATTTTAATTTTAGAAACATTAGTTTTTCTTGTCAGTAAAATTACTTGGAAGTCAGTGGAAATGCTTTTATCTTATCTTCATAATTAGTTCGTTAAAATTGCAATACAATTCAAAGTGCTGAAAATTGTCTAAACTTATGATCTGTAATATTTTTTCAAATCGCCTTCTAACTCAATTTTGATTTTAGAAACATAGTTTTTTCTGGTCAATAGAATTACTTGAAAGTCAGTGGAAATCCTTTTAACTTATCCACATAATTAGTGCGTTAAAACTGCAATACATTTCAAACGGATGAAAATTGTCTAAACTTATGATCTGCCACTTTTTTTTAAATCGTGTTCAATTTTAATTTTAGAAACATTAGTTTTTCTTGTCAGTAAAATTACTTGAAACTCAGTGGAAATGCTTTTAACTTATCCACATAATTAGTGCGTTAAAAGTGCAATACATTTCTAACGGCTGAAAATTGTCTAAACTTATGATCTGCAAATTTTTGTAAAATCGCCTTCTACTCAATTTTGATTTCAGAAACATTAGTTTTTCTTGTCAGTAAAATTACTTGGAAGTCAGTGGAAATGCTTTTAACTTATCCACATAATTAGTGCGTTAAAATTGCATTACATTTCAAACGGATGAATATTGTCTAAACTTATGATCTGCCACTTTTTTTGAAATCGTGTTCAATTTTAATTTTAGAAACATTAGTTTTTCTTGTCAGTAAAATTACTTGAAAGTCAGTGGAAATGCTTTTAACTTATCCACATAATTAGTGCGTTAAAAGTGCAATACATTTCTAACGGCTGAAAATTGTCTAAACTTATGATCTGCAAATTTTTGTAAAATCGCCTTCTACTCAATTTTGATTTCAGAAACATTAGTTTTTCTTGTCAGTAAAATTACTTGGAAGTCAGTGGAAATGCTTTTAACTTATCTACATAATTAGTTCGTTAAAATTGCAATACAATTCAAAGTGCTGAAAATTGTCTAAACTTATGATCTGTAATATTTTTTCAAATCGCCTTCTAACTCAATTTTGATTTTAGAAACATAGTTTTTTCTGGTCAATAGAATTACTTGAAAGTCAGTGGAAATCCTTTTAACTTATCCACATAATTAGTGCGTTAAAACTGCAATACATTTCAAACGGATGAAAATTGTCTAAACTTATGATCTGCCCCTTTTTTTGAAATCGTGTTCAATTTTAATTTTAGAAACATTAGTTTTTCTTGTCAGTAAAATTACTTGAAACTCAGTGGAAATGCTTTTAACTTATCCACATAATTAGTGCGTTAAAAGTGCAATACATTTCTAACGGCTGAAAATTGTCTAAACTTATGATCTGCCACTTTTTTTGAAATCGTGTTCAATTTTAATTTTAGAAATATTAGTTTTTCTTGTCAGTAAAATTACTTGAAACTCAGTGGAAATGCTTTTAACTTATCCACATAATTAGTGCGTTAAAATTGCAATACATTTCAAACGGATGAAAATTGTCTAAACTTATGATCTGCCACTTTTTTTGAAATCGTGTTCAATTTTAATTTTAGAAACATTAGTTTTTCTTGTCAGTAAAATTACTTGAAACTCAGTGGAAATGCTTTTAACTTATCCACATAATTAGTGCGTTAAAAGTGCAATACATTTCGAACGGCTGAAAATTGTCTAAACTTATGATCTGCAATTTTTTTTCAAATCGCCTTCTACTCAATTTTAATTTTAGAAACATTGGTTTTTCTTGTCAGGAAAATTACTTGGAAGTCAGTGGAAATGCTTTTAACTTATCTACATAATTAGTTCGTTAAAATTGCAATACATTTCAAACGGCTGAAAATTTTCTAAACTTATGATCTGTAATATTTTTTCAAATCGCCTTCTAACTCAATTTTGATTTTAGAAACATAGTTTTTTCTGGTCAATAGAATTACTTGAAAGTCAGTGGAAATACTTTTAACTTATCCACTAATTATAGTGCGTTAAAACTGCAATACATTTCAAACGGATGAATATTGTCTAAACTTATGATCTGCCACTTTTTTTGAAATCGTGTTAGATTTTAATTTTAGAAATATTAGTTTTTCTTGTCAGTAAAATTACTTGAAACTCAGTGGAAATGCTTTTAACTTATCCACATAATTAGTGCGTTAAAATTGCAATACATTTCAAACGGATGAAAATTGTCTAAACTTATGATCTGCCACTTTTTTTGAAATCGTGTTCAATTTTAATTTTAGAAACATTAGTTTTTCTTGTCAGTAAAATTACTTGAAACTCAGTGGAAATGCTTTTAACTTATCCACATAATTAGTGCGTTAAAAGTGCAATACTTTTCTAACGGCTGAAAATTGTCTAAACTTATGATCTGCCACTTTTTTTGAAATCGTGTTCAATTTTAATTTTAGAAATATTAGTTTTTCTTGTCAGTAAAATTACTTGAAAGTCAGTGGAAATCCTTTTAACTTATCCACATAATTAGTGCGTTAAAATTGCAATACATTTCAAACGGATGAAAATTGTCTAAACTTTTGATCTGCTACTTTTTTTGAAATCGTGTTCAATTTTAATTTTAGAAACATTAGTTTTTCTTGTCAGTAAAATTACTTGAAAGTCAGTGGAAATGCTTTTAACTTATCCACATAATTAGTGCGTTAAAATTGCAATACATTTCAAACGGCTGAAAATTGTCTAAACTTATAATCTGCCACTTTTTTTGAAATCGTGTTCAATTTTAATTTTAGAAACATTCGTTTTTCTTGTCAGTAAAATTACTTGAAACTCAGTGGAAATGCTTTTAACTTATCCACATAATTAGTGCGTTAAAAGTGCAATACATTTCGAACGGCTGAAAATTGTCTTAACTTATGAGCTGGAACTTTTTTTCAAATCGCCTTCTACTCAATTTTAATTTTAGAAACATTCGTTTTTCTTGTCAGTAAAATTACTTGAAAGTCAGTGGAAATGCTTTTAACTTATACACATAATTAGAGCGTTAAAATTGCAATACAATTTAAAGTGCTGAAAATTGTCTAAACGTAATATTTTTTCAAATCGCCTTCTAACTCAATTTTGATTTTAGAAACATAGTTTTTTCTGGTCAATAAAATTACTTGAAAGTCAGTGGAAATCCTTTTAACTTATCCACATAATTAGTGCGTTAAAATTGCAATACATTTCAAACGGCTGAAAATTGTCTAAACTTATGATCTGCCACTTTTTTTGAAATCGTGTTCAATTTTAATTTTAAAAACATTAGTTTTTCTTGTCAAAAAAATTACTTGAAACTCAATGGAAATGCTTTTAACTTATCCACATAATTTGTGCGTTAAAATTGCAATACATTTCAAAGTGCTGAAAATAGTCTAAATTTATGATCTGCAATTTTTTTTCAAATCGCCTTCTACTCAATTTTGATTTTAGAAACATTAGTTTTTCTTGTCAGTAAAATTACTTGAAAGTCAGTGGAAATGCTTTTAACTTATCCACATAATTAGTGCGTTAAAAGTGCAATACATTTCTAACGGCTGAAAATTGTCTAAACTTATGATCTGCAAATTTTTGTAAAATCGCCTTCTACTCAATTTTGATTTCAGAAACATTAGTTTTTCTTGTCAGTAAAATTACTTGGAAGTCAGTGGAAATGCTTTTAACTTATCTACATAATTAGTTCGTTAAAATTGCAATACAATTCAAAGTGCTGAAAATTGTCTAAACTTATGATCTGTAATATTTTTTCAAATCGCCTTCTAACTCAATTTTGATTTTAGAAACATAGTTTTTTCTGGTCAATAGAATTACTTGAAAGTCAGTGGAAATCCTTTTAACTTATCCACTAATTATAGTGCGTTAAAACTGCAATACATTTCAAACGGATGAATATTGTCTAAACTTATGATCTGCCACTTTTTTTGAAATCGTGTTCAATTTTAATTTTAGAAATATTAGTTTTTCTTGTCAGTAAAATTACTTGAAACTCAGTGGAAATGCTTTTAACTTATCCACATAATTAGTGCGTTAAAATTGCAATACATTTCAAACGGATGAAAATTGTCTAAACTTATGATCTGCCACTTTTTTTGAAATCGTGTTCAATTTTAATTTTAGAAACATTAGTTTTTCTTGTCAGTAAAATTACTTGAAACTCAGTGGAAATGCTTTTAACTTATCCACATAATTAGTGCGTTAAAAGTGCAATACTTTTCTAACGGCTGAAAATTGTCTAAACTTATGATCTGCCACTTTTTTTGAAATCGTGTTCAATTTTAATTTTAGAAATATTAGTTTTTCTTGTCAGTAAAATTACTTGAAAGTCAGTGGAAATCCTTTTAACTTATCCACATAATTAGTGCGTTAAAATTGCAATACATTTCAAACGGATGAAAATTGTCTAAACTTTTGATCTGCTACTTTTTTTGAAATCGTGTTCAATTTTAATTTTAGAAACATTAGTTTTTCTTGTCAGTAAAATTACTTGAAAGTCAGTGGAAATGCTTTTAACTTATCCACATAATTAGTGCGTTAAAATTGCAATACATTTCAAACGGCTGAAAATTGTCTAAACTTATAATCTGCCACTTTTTTTGAAATCGTGTTCAATTTTAATTTTAGAAACATTCGTTTTTCTTGTCAGTAAAATTACTTGAAACTCAGTGGAAATGCTTTTAACTTATCCACATAATTAGTGCGTTAAAAGTGCAATACATTTCGAACGGCTGAAAATTGTCTTACCTTATGAGCTGGAACTTTTTTTCAAATCGCCTTCTACTCAATTTTAATTTTAGAAACATTCGTTTTTCTTGTCAGTAAAATTACTTGAAAGTCAGTGGAAATGCTTTTAACTTATACACATAATTAGAGCGTTAAAATTGCAATACAATTTAAAGTGCTGAAAATTGTCTAAACGTAATATTTTTTCAAATCGCCTTCTAACTCAATTTTGATTTTAGAAATATAGTTTTTTCTGGTCAATAAAATTACTTGAAAGTCAGTGGAAATCCTTTTAACTTATCCACATAATTAGTGCGTTAAAATTGCAATACATTTCAAACGGCTGAAAATTGTCTAAACTTATGATCTGCCACTTTTTTTGAAATCGTGTTCAATTTTAATTTTAAAAACATTAGTTTTTCTTGTCAAAAAAATTACTTGAAACTCAATGGAAATGCTTTTAACTTATCCACATAATTTGTGCGTTAAAATTGCAATACATTTCAAAGTGCTGAAAATAGTCTAAATTTATGATCTGCAATTTTTTTTCAAATCGCCTTCTACTCAATTTTGATTTTAGAAACATTAGTTTTTCTTGTCAGTAAAATTACTTGAAAGTCAGTGGAAATGCTTTTAACTTATCCACATAATTAGTGCGTTAAAAGTGCAATACATTTCTAACGGCTGAAAATTGTCTAAACTTATGATCTGCAAATTTTTGTAAAATCGCCTTCTACTCAATTTTGATTTCAGAAACATTAGTTTTTCTTGTCAGTAAAATTACTTGGAAGTCAGTGGAAATGCTTTTAACTTATCTACATAATTAGTTCGTTAAAATTGCAATACAATTCAAAGTGCTGAAAATTGTCTAAACTTATGATCTGTAATATTTTTTCAAATCGCCTTCTAACTCAATTTTGATTTTAGAAACATAGTTTTTTCTGGTCAATAGAATTACTTGAAAGTCAGTGGAAATCCTTTTAACTTATCCACTAATTATAGTGCGTTAAAACTGCAATACATTTCAAACGGATGAATATTGTCTAAACTTATGATCTGCCACTTTTTTTGAAATCGTGTTCAATTTTAATTTTAGAAATATTAGTTTTTCTTGTCAGTAAAATTACTTGAAACTCAGTGGAAATGCTTTTAACTTATCCACATAATTAGTGCGTTAAAATTGCAATACATTTCAAACGGATGAAAATTGTCTAAACTTATGATCTGCCACTTTTTTTGAAATCGTGTTCAATTTTAATTTTAGAAACATTAGTTTTTCTTGTCAGTAAAATTACTTGAAACTCAGTGGAAATGCTTTTAACTTATCCACATAATTAGTGCGTTAAAAGTGCAATACTTTTCTAACGGCTGAAAATTGTCTAAACTTATGATCTGCCACTTTTTTTGAAATCGTGTTCAATTTTAATTTTAGAAATATTAGTTTTTCTTGTCAGTAAAATTACTTGAAAGTCAGTGGAAATCCTTTTAACTTATCCACATAATTAGTGCGTTAAAATTGCAATACATTTCAAACGGATGAAAATTGTCTAAACTTTTGATCTGCTACTTTTTTTGAAATCGTGTTCAATTTTAATTTTAGAAACATTAGTTTTTCTTGTCAGTAAAATTACTTGAAAGTCAGTGGAAATGCTTTTAACTTATCCACATAATTAGTGCGTTAAAATTGCAATACATTTCAAACGGCTGAAAATTGTCTAAACTTTTGATCTGCCACTTTTTTTGAAATCGTGTTCAATTTTAATTTTAGAAACATTAGTTTTTCTTGTCAGTAAAATTACTTGAAAGTCAGTGGAAATGCTTTTAACTTATCCACATAATTAGTGCGTTAAAATTGCAATACATTTCAAACGGATGAAAATTGTCTAAACTTTTGATCTGCTACTTTTTTTGAAATCGTGTTCAATTTTAATTTTAGAAACATTAGTTTTTCTTGTCAGTAAAATTACTTGAAAGTCAGTGGAAATGCTTTTAACTTATCCACATAATTAGTGCGTTAAAATTGCAATACATTTCAAACGGCTGAAAATTGTCTAAACTTATAATCTGCCACTTTTTTTGAAATCGTGTTCAATTTTAAATTTAGAAACATTCGTTTTTCTTGTCAGTAAAATTACTTGAAACTCAGTGGAAATGCTTTTAACTTATCCACATAATTAGTGCGTTAAAAGTGCAATACATTTCGAACGGCTGAAAATTGTCTTACCTTATGAGCTGGAACTTTTTTTCAAATCGCCTTCTACTCAATTTTAATTTTAGAAACATTCGTTTTTCTTGTCAGTAAAATTACTTGAAAGTCAGTGGAAATGCTTTTAACTTATACACATAATTAGAGCGTTAAAATTGCAATACAATTTAAAGTGCTGAAAATTGTCTAAACGTAATATTTTTTTCAAATCGCCTTCTAACTCAATTTTGATTTTAGAAATATAGTTTTTTCTGGTCAATAAAATTACTTGAAAGTCAGTGGAAATCCTTTTAACTTATCCACATAATTAGTGCGTTAAAATTGCAATACATTTCAAACGGCTGAAAATTGTCTAAACTTTTGATCTGCTACTTTTTTTGAAATCGTGTTCAATTTTAATTTTAGAAACATTAGTTTTTCTTGTCAGTAAAATTACTTGAAAGTCAGTGGAAATGCTTTTAACTTATCCACATAATTAGTGCGTTAAAATTGCAATACATTTCAAACGGCTGAAAATTGTCTAAACTTATAATCTGCCACTTTTTTTGAAATCGTGTTCAATTTTAAATTTAGAAACATTCGTTTTTCTTGTCAGTAAAATTACTTGAAACTCAGTGGAAATGCTTTTAACTTATCCACATAATTAGTGCGTTAAAAGTGCAATACATTTCGAACGGCTGAAAATAGTCTAAATTTATGATCTGCAATTTTTTTTCAAATCGCCTTCTACTCAATTTTGATTTTAGAAACATTAGTTTTTCTTGTCAGTAAAATTACTTGAAAGTCAGTGGAAATGCTTTTAACTTATCCACATAATTAGTGCGTTAAAAGTGCAATACATTTCTAACGGCTGAAAATTGTCTAAACTTATGATCTGCAAATTTTTGTAAAATCGCCTTCTACTCAATTTTGATTTCAGAAACATTAGTTTTTCTTGTCAGTAAAATTACTTGGAAGTCAGTGGAAATGCTTTTAACTTATCTACATAATTAGTTCGTTAAAATTGCAATACAATTCAAAGTGCTGAAAATTGTCTAAACTTATGATCTGTAATATTTTTTCAAATCGCCTTCTAACTCAATTTTGATTTTAGAAACATAGTTTTTTCTGGTCAATAGAATTACTTGAAAGTCAGTGGAAATCCTTTTAACTTATCCACTAATTATAGTGCGTTAAAACTGCAATACATTTCAAACGGATGAATATTGTCTAAACTTATGATCTGCCACTTTTTTTGAAATCGTGTTCAATTTTAATTTTAGAAATATTAGTTTTTCTTGTCAGTAAAATTACTTGAAACTCAGTGGAAATGCTTTTAACTTATCCACATAATTAGTGCGTTAAAATTGCAATACATTTCAAACGGATGAAAATTGTCTAAACTTATGATCTGCCACTTTTTTTGAAATCGTGTTCAATTTTAATTTTAGAAACATTAGTTTTTCTTGTCAGTAAAATTACTTGAAACTCAGTGGAAATGCTTTTAACTTATCCACATAATTAGTGCGTTAAAAGTGCAATACTTTTCTAACGGCTGAAAATTGTCTAAACTTATGATCTGCCACTTTTTTTGAAATCGTGTTCAATTTTAATTTTAGAAACATTAGTTTTTCTTGTCAGTAAAATTACTTGAAAGTCAGTGGAAATGCTTTTAACTTATCCACATAATTAGTGCGTTAAAATTGCAATACATTTCAAACGGATGAAAATTGTCTAAACTTTTGATCTGCTACTTTTTTTGAAATCGTGTTCAATTTTAATTTTAGAAACATTAGTTTTTCTTGTCAGTAAAATTACTTGAAAGTCAGTGGAAATGCTTTTAACTTATCCACATAATTAGTGCGTTAAAATTGCAATACATTTCAAACGGCTGAAAATTGTCTAAACTTATAATCTGCCACTTTTTTTGAAATCGTGTTCAATTTTAAATTTAGAAACATTCGTTTTTCTTGTCAGTAAAATTACTTGAAACTCAGTGGAAATGCTTTTAACTTATCCACATAATTAGTGCGTTAAAAGTGCAATACATTTCGAACGGCTGAAAATTGTCTTACCTTATGAGCTGGAACTTTTTTTCAAATCGCCTTCTACTCAATTTTAATTTTAGAAACATTCGTTTTTCTTGTCAGTAAAATTACTTGAAAGTCAGTGGAAATGCTTTTAACTTATACACATAATTAGAGCGTTAAAATTGCAATACAATTTAAAGTGCTGAAAATTGTCTAAACGTAATATTTTTTCAAATCGCCTTCTAACTCAATTTTGATTTTAGAAATATAGTTTTTTCTGGTCAATAAAATTACTTGAAAGTCAGTGGAAATCCTTTTAACTTATCCACATAATTAGTGCGTTAAAATTGCAATACATTTCAAACGGCTGAAAATTGTCTAAACTTATGATCTGCCACTTTTTTTGAAATCGTGTTCAATTTTAATTTTAAAAACATTAGTTTTTCTTGTCAAAAAAATTACTTGAAACTCAATGGAAATGCTTTTAACTTATCCACATAATTAGTGCGTTAAAATTGCAATACATTTCAAAGTGCTGAAAATAGTCTAAATTTATGATCTGCAATTTTTTTTCAAATCGCCTTCTACTCAATTTTGATTTTAGAAACATTAGTTTTTCTTGTCAGTAAAATTACTTGACAGTCAGTGGAAATGCTTTTAACTTATCCACATAATTAGTGCGTTAAAAGTGCAATACATTTCTAACGGCTGAAAATTGTCTAAACTTATGATCTGCAAATTTTTGTAAAATCGCCTTCTACTCAATTTTGATTTCAGAAACATTAGTTTTTCTTGTCAGTAAAATTACTTGGAAGTCAGTGGAAATGCTTTTAACTTATCTACATAATTAGTTCGTTAAAATTGCAATACAATTCAAAGTGCTGAAAATTGTCTAAACTTATGATCTGTAATATTTTTTCAAATCGCCTTCTAACTCAATTTTGATTTTAGAAACATAGTTTTTTCTGGTCAATAGAATTACTTGAAAGTCAGTGGAAATCCTTTTAACTTATCCACATAATTAGTGCGTTAAAACTGCAATACATTTCAAACGGATGAAAATTGTCTAAACTTATGATCTGCCACTTTTTTTGAAATCGTGTTCAATTTTAATTTTAGAAACATTAGTTTTTCTTGTCAGTAAAATTACTTGAAACTCAGTGGAAATGCTTTTATCTTATCCACATAATTAGTGCGTTAAAAGTGCAATACATTTCTAACGGCTGAAAATTGTATAAACTTATGATTTGCCACTTTTTTTGAAATCGTGTTCAATTTTAATTTTAGAAATATTAGTTTTTCTTGTCAGTAAAATTACTTGAAACTCAGTGGAAATGCTTTTAACTTATCCACATAATTAGTGCGTTAAAATTGCAATACATTTCAAACGGATGAAAATTGTCTAAACTTATGATCTGCCACTTTTTTTTAAATCGTGTTCAATTTTAATTTTAGAAATATTAGTTTTTCTTGTCAGTAAAATTACTTGAAACTCAGTGGAAATGCTTTTAACTTATCCACATAATTAGTGCGTTAAAAGTGCAATACATTTCGAACGGCTGAAAATTGTCTTAACTTATGAGCTGGAACTTTTTTTCAAATCGCCTTCTACTCAATTTTAATTTTAGAAACATTGGTTTTTCTTGTCAGTAAAATTACTTGAAAGTCAGTGGAAATGCTTTTAACTTATCCACATAATTAGTGCGTTAAAATTGCAATACATTTCAAACGGCTGAAAATTGTCTAAACTTATGATCTGCCACTTTTTTTGAAATCGTGTTCAATTTTAATTTTAAAAACATTAGTTTTTCTTGTCAAAAAAATTACTTGAAACTCAATGGAAATGCTTTTAACTTATCCACATAATTAGTGCGTTAAAATTGCAATACATTTCAAAGTGCTGAAAATAGTCTAAATTTATGATCTGCAATTTTTTTTCAAATCGCCTTCTACTCAATTTTGATTTTAGAAACATTGGTTTTTCTTGTCAGTAAAATTACTTGAAAGTCAGTGGAAATGCTTTTAACTTATCCACATAATTAGTGCGTTAAAAGTGCAATACATTTCTAACGGCTGAAAATTGTCTAAACTTATGATCTGCAAATTTTTGTAAAATCGCCTTCTACTCAATTTTGATTTCAGAAACATTAGTTTTTCTTGTCAGTAAAATTACTTGGAAGTCAGTGGAAATGCTTTTATCTTATCTACATAATTAGTTCGTTAAAATTGCAATACAATTCAAAGTGCTGAAAATTGTCTAAACTTATGATCTGTAATATTTTTTCAAATCGCCTTCTAACTCAATTTTGATTTTAGAAACATAGTTTTTTCTGGTCAATAGAATTACTTGAAAGTCAGTGGAAATCCTTTTAACTTATCCACTAATTATAGTGCGTTAAAACTGCAATACATTTCAAACGGATGAATATTGTCTAAACTTATGATCTGCCACTTTTTTTGAAATCGTGTTCAATTTTAATTTTAGAAACATTAGTTTTTCTTGTCAGTAAAATTACTTGAAAGTCAGTGGAAATGCTTTTAACTTATCCACATAATTAGTGCGTTAAAAGTGCAATACATTTCTAACGGCTGAAAATTGTCTAAACTTATGATCTGCAAATTTTTGTAAAATCGCCTTCTACTCAATTTTGATTTCAGAAACATTAGTTTTTCTTGTCAGTAAAATTACTTGGAAGTCAGTGGAAATGCTTTTAACTTATCTACATAATTAGTTCGTTAAAATTGCAATACAATTCAAAGTGCTGAAAATTGTCTAAACTTATGATCTGTAATATTTTTTCAAATCGCCTTCTAACTCAATTTTGATTTTAGAACCATAGTTTTTTCTGGTCAATAGAATTACTTGAAAGTCAGTGGAAATCCTTTTAACTTATCCACATAATTAGTGCGTTAAAACTGCAATACATTTCAAACGGATGAAAATTGTCTAAACTTATGATCTGCCACTTTTTTTGAAATCGTGTTCAATTTTAATTTTAGAAACATTAGTTTTTCTTGTCAGTAAAATTACTTGAAACTCAGTGGAAATGCTTTTAACTTATCCACATAATTAGTGCGTTAAAAGTGCAATACATTTCTAACGGCTGAAAATTGTCTAAACTTATGATCTGCCACTTTTTTTGAAATCGTGTTCAATTTTAATTTTAGAAATATTAGTTTTTCTTGTCAGTAAAATTACTTGAAAGTCAGTGGAAATGCTTTTAACTTATCCACATAATTAGTGCGTTAAAATTGCAATACATTTCAAACGGCTGAAAATTGTCTAAACTTATGATCTGCCACTTTTTTTGAAATCGTGTTCAATTTTAATTTTAGAAACATTCGTTTTTCTTGTCAGTAAAATTACTTGAAACTCAGTGGAAATGCTTTTAACTTATCCACATAATTAGTGCGTTAAAAGTACAATACATTTCGAACGGCTGAAAATTGTCTTAACTTATGAGCTGGAACTTTTTTTCAAATCGCCTTCTACTCAATTTTAATTTTAGAAACATTGGTTTTTCTTGTCAGTAAAATTACTTGAAAGTCAGTGGAAATGCTTTTAACTTATACACATAATTAGAGCGTTAAAATTGCAATACAATTCAAAGTGCTGAAAATTGTCTAAACTTATGATCTGTAATATTTTTTCAAATCGCCTTCTAACTCAATTTTGATTTTAGAAACATAGTTTTTTCTGGTCAATAAAATTACTTGAAAGTCAGTGGAAATCCTTTTAACTTATACACATAATTAGTGCGTTAAAAGTGCAATACATTTCTAACGGCTGAAAATTGTCTAAACTTATGATCTGCAAATTTTTGTAAAATCGCCTTCTACTCAATTTTGATTTCAGAAACATTAGTTTTTCTTGTCAGTAAAATTACTTGGAATTCAGTGGAAATGCTTTTAACTGATCCACATAATTAGTGCGTTAAAATTGCAATACATTTCAAACGGATGAAAATTGTCTAAACTTATGATCTGCCACTTTTTTTGAAATCGTGTTCAATTTTAATTTTAGAAATATTAGTTTTTCTTGTCAGTAAAATTACTTGAAACTCAGTGGAAATGCTTTTAACTTATCCACATAATTAGTGCGTTAAAATTGCAATACATTTCAAACGGATGAAAATTGTCTAAACTTATGATCTTCCACTTTTTTTGAAATCGTGTTCAATTTTAATTTTAGAAACATTAGTTTTTCTTGTCAGTAAAATTACTTGAAACTCAGTGGAAATGCTTTTAACTTATCCACATAATTAGTGCGTTAAAAGTGCAATACATTTCTAACGGCTGAAAATTGTCTAAACTTATGATCTGCCACTTTTTTTGAAATCGTGTTCAATTTTAATTTTAGAAATATTAGTTTTTCTTGTCAGTAAAATTACTTGAAACTCAGTGGAAATGCTTTTAACTTATCCACATAATTAGTGCGTTAAAATTGCAATACATTTCAAACGGATGAAAATTGTCTAAACTTATGATCTGCCACTTTTTTTGAAATCGTGTTCAATTTTAATTTTAGAAATATTAGTTTTTCTTGTCAGTAAAATTACTTGAAACTCAGTGGAAATGCTTTTAACTTATCCACATAATTAGTGCGTTAAAAGTGCAATACATTTCGAACGGCTGAAAATTGTCTTAACTTATGAGCTGGAACTTTTTTTCAAATCGCCTTCTACTCAATTTTAATTTTAGAAACATTGGTTTTTCTTGTCAGTAAAATTACTTGAAAGTCAGTGGAAATGCTTTTAACTTATACACATAATTAGAGCGTTAAAATTGCAATACAATTCAAAGTGCTGAAAATTGTCTAAACTTATGATCTGTAATATTTTTTCAAATCGCCTTCTAACTCAATTTTGATTTTAGAAACATAGTTTTTTCTGGTCAATAAAATTACTTGAAAGTCAGTGGAAATCCTTTTAACTTATCCACATAATTAGTGCGTTAAAATTGCAATACATTTCAAACGGCTGAAAATTGTCTAAACTTTTGATCTGCCACTTTTTTTGAAATCGTGTTCAATTTTAATTTTAGAAACATTAGTTTTTCTTGTCAGTAAAATTACTTGAAAGTCAGTGGAAATGCTTTTAACTTATCCACATAATTAGTGCGTTAAAATTGCAATACATTTCAAACGGCTGAAAATTGTCTAAACTTATGATCTGCCACTTTTTTTGAAATCGTGTTCAATTTTAATTTTAGAAACATTCGTTTTTCTTGTCAGTAAAATTACTTGAAACTCAGTGGAAATGCTTTTAACTTATCCACATAATTAGTGCGTTAAAAGTGCAATACATTTCGAACGGCTGAAAATTGTCTTAACTTATGAGCTGGAACTTTTTTTCAAATCGCCTTCTACTCAATTTTAATTTTAGAAACATTGGTTTTTCTTGTCAGTAAAATTACTTGAAAGTCAGTGGAAATGCTTTTAACTTATACACATAATTAGAGCGTTAAAATTGCAATACAATTCAAAGTGCTGAAAATTGTCTAAACTTATGATCTGTAATATTTTTTCAAATCGCCTTCTAACTCAATTTTGATTTTAGAAACATAGTTTTTTCTGGTCAATAAAATTACTTGAAAGTCAGTGGAAATCCTTTTAACTTATACACATAATTAGTGCGTTAAAAGTGCAATACATTTCTAACGGCTGAAAATTGTCTAAACTTATGATCTGCAAATTTTTGTAAAATCGCCTTCTACTCAATTTTGATTTCAGAAACATTAGTTTTTCTTGTCAGTAAAATTACTTGGAATTCAGTGGAAATGCTTTTAACTGATCCACATAATTAGTGCGTTAAAATTGCAATACATTTCAAACGGATGAAAATTGTCTAAACTTATGATCTGCCACTTTTTTTGAAATCGTGTTCAATTTTAATTTTAGAAATATTAGTTTTTCTTGTCAGTAAAATTACTTGAAACTCAGTGGAAATGCTTTTAACTTATCCACATAATTAGTGCGTTAAAATTGCAATACATTTCAAACGGATGAAAATTGTCTAAACTTATGATCTGCCACTTTTTTTGAAATCGTGTTCAATTTTAATTTTAGAAACATTAGTTTTTCTTGTCAGTAAAATTACTTGAAACTCAGTGGAAATGCTTTTAACTTATCCACATAATTAGTGCGTTAAAAGTGCAATACATTTCTAACGGCTGAAAATTGTCTAAACTTATGATCTGCCACTTTTTTTGAAATCGTGTTCAATTTTAATTTTAGAAATATTAGTTTTTCTTGTCAGTAAAATTACTTGAAACTCAGTGGAAATGCTTTTAACTTATCCACATAATTAGTGCGTTAAAATTGCAATACATTTCAAACGGATGAAAATTGTCTAAACTTATGATCTGCCACTTTTTTTGAAATCGTGTTCAATTTTAATTTTAGAAATATTAGTTTTTCTTGTCAGTAAAATTACTTGAAACTCAGTGGAAATGCTTTTAACTTATCCACATAATTAGTGCGTTAAAAGTGCAATACATTTCGAACGGCTGAAAATTGTCTTAACTTATGAGCTGGAACTTTTTTTCAAATCGCCTTCTACTCAATTTTAATTTTAGAAACATTGGTTTTTCTTGTCAGTAAAATTACTTGAAAGTCAGTGGAAATGCTTTTAACTTATACACATAATTAGAGCGTTAAAATTGCAATACAATTCAAAGTGCTGAAAATTGTCTAAACTTATGATCTGTAATATTTTTTCAAATCGCCTTCTAACTCAATTTTGATTTTAGAAACATAGTTTTTTCTGGTCAATAAAATTACTTGAAAGTCAGTGGAAATCCTTTTAACTTATCCACATAATTAGTGCGTTAAAATTGCAATACATTTCAAACGGCTGAAAATTGTCTAAACTTTTGATCTGCCACTTTTTTTGAAATCGTGTTCAATTTTAATTTTAGAAACATTAGTTTTTCTTGTCAGTAAAATTACTTGAAAGTCAGTGGAAATGCTTTTAACTTATCCACATAATTAGTGCGTTAAAATTGCAATACATTTCAAACGGCTGAAAATTGTCTAAACTTATAATCTGCCACTTTTTTTGAAATCGTGTTCAATTTTAATTTTAGAAACATTAGTTTTTCTTGTCAGTAAAATTACTTGAAACTCAGTGGAAATGCTTTTAACTTATCCACATAATTAGTGCGTTAAAAGTGCAATACATTTCGAACGGCTGAAAATTGTCTTAACTTATGAGCTGGAACTTTTTTTCAAATCGCCTTCTACTCAATTTTAATTTTAGAAACATTCGTTTTTCTTGTCAGTAAAATTACTTGAAAGTCAGTGGAAATGCTTTTAACTTATACACATAATTAGTGCGTTAAAATTGCAATACATTTCAAACGGCTGAAAATTGTCTAAACTTATGATCTGCCACTTTTTTTGAAATCGTGTTCAATTTTAATTTTAGAAACATTAGTTTTTCTTGTCAGTAAAATTACTTGAAACTCAGTGGAAATGCTTTTAACTTATCCACATAATTAGTGCGTTAAAATTGCAATACATTTCTAACGGCTGAAAATTGTCTAAACTTATGATCTGCAATTTTTTTTCAAATCGCCTTCTACTCAATTTTGAATTCAGAAACATTGGTTTTTCTTGTCAGTAAAATTACTTGGAAGTCAGTGGAAATGCTTTTAACTTATCTACATAATTAGTTCGTTAAAATTGCAATACATTTCAAACGGCTGAAAATTTTCTAAACTTATGATCTGCCACTTTTTTTGAAATCGTGTTCAATTTTAATTTTAGAAACATTCGTTTTTCTTGTCAGTAAAATTACTTGAAACTCAGTGGAAATGCTTTTAACTTATCCACATAATTAGTGCGTTAAAATTGCATTACATTTCGAACGGCTGAAAATTGTCTAAACTTATGATCTGCCACTTTTTTTTAAATCGTGTTCAATTTTAATTTTAGAAACATTGGTTTTTCTTGTCAGTAAAATTACTTGAAAGTCAGTGGAAATGCTTTTAACTTATACACATAATTAGTGCGTTAAAATTGCAATACAATTCAAAGTGCTGAAAATTGTCTAAACTTATGATCTGTAATATTTTTTCAAATCGCCTTCTAACTCAATTTTGATTTTAGAAACATAGTTTTTTCTGGTCAATAAAATTACTTGAAAGTCAGTGGAAATGCTTTTAACTTATCCACATAATTAGTGCGTTAAAATTGCAATACATTTCAAACGGATGAAAATTGTCTAAACTTATGATCTGGTACTTTTTTTGAAATCGTGTTCAATTTTAATTTTAGAAACATTAGTTTTTCTTGTCATTAAAATTACTTGAAAGTCAGTGGAAATGCTTTTAACTTATCCACATAATTAGTGCGTTAAAAGTGCAATACATTTCTAACGGCTGAAAATTGCCTAAACTTATGATCTGCAAATTTTTGTAAAATCGCCTTCTACTCAATTTTGATTTCAGAAACATTAGTTTTTCTTGTCAGTAAAATTACTTGAAACTCAGTGGAAATGCTTTTAACTTATCCACATAATTAGTTCGTTAAAAGTGCAATACATTTCGAACGGCTGAAAATTGTCTTAACTTATGAGCTGGAACTTTTTTTCAAATCGCCTTCTACTCAATTTTAATTTTAGAAACATTAGTTTTTCTTGTCAGTAAAATTACTTGAAAGTCAGTGGAAATGCTTTTAACTTATACACATAATTAGTGTGTTAAAATTGCAATACAATTCAAAGTGCTGAAAATTGTCTAAACTTATGATCTGTAATTTCTTTTCAAATCGCCTTCTACTCAATTTTGAATTCAGAAACCTTAGTTTTTCTTGTCAGTAAAATTACTTTGAAGTCAGTGGAAATCCTTTTAACTTATCTACATAATTAGTTAAAATTGCAATACATTTCAAACGGCTGAAAATTGTCGAAACTTATGATCTGCCACTTTTTTTGAAATCGTGTTCAATTTTAATTTTAGAAACATTCGTTTTTCTTGTCAGTAAAATTACTTGAAAGTCAGTGGAAATGCTTTTAACTTATCCACATAATTAGTGCGTTAAAATTGCAATACATTTCAAACGGCTGAAAATTGTCTAAACTTATAATCTGCCACTTTTTTTGAAATCGTGTTCAATTTTAATTTTAGAAACATTCGTTTTTCTTGTCAGTAAAATTACTTGAAACTCAGTGGAAATGCTTTTAACTTATCCACTTAATTAGTGCGTTAAAAGTGCAATACATTTCGAACGGCTGAAAATTGTCTTAACTTATGAGCTGGAACTTTTTTTCAAATCGCCTTCTACTCAATTTTAATTTTAGAAACATTCGTTTTTCTTGTCAGTAAAATTACTTGAAAGTCAGTGGAAATGCTTTTAACTTATACACATAATTAGTGCGTTAAAATTGCAATACATTTCAAACGGCTGAAAATTGTCTAAACTTATGATCTGCCACTTTTTTTGAAATCGTGTTCAATTTTAATTTTAGAAACATTAGTTTTTCTTGTCAGTAAAATTACTTGAAACTCAGTGGAAATGCTTTTAACTTATCCACATAATTAGTGCGTTAAAATTGCAATACATTTCTAACGGCTGAAAATTGTCTAAACGTATGATCTGCAATTTTTTTTCAAATCGCCTTCTACTCAATTTTGAACTCAGAAACCTTAGTTTTTCTTGTCAGTAAAATTACTTGGAAGTCAGTGGAAATGCTTTTAACTTATCTACATAATTAGTTCGTTAAAATTGCAATACATTTCAAACGGCTGAAAATTTTCTAAACTTATGATCTTCCACATTTTTTGAAATCGTGTTCAATTTTAATTTTAGAAACATTCGTTTTTCTTGTCAGTAAAATTACTTGAAACTCAGTGGAAATGCTTTTAACTTATCCACATAATTAGTGCGTTAAAAGTGCAATACATTTCGAACGGCTGAAAATTGTCTTAACTTATGAGCTGGAACTTTTTTTCAAATCGCCTTCTACTCAATTTTAATTTTAGAAACATTGGTTTTTCTTGTCAGTAAAATTACTTGAAAGTCAGTGGAAATGCTTTTAACTTATCCACATAATTAGTGCGTTAAAATTGCAATACATTTCTAACGGCTGAAAATTGTCTAAACTTATGATCTGCAATTTTTTTTCAAATCGCCTTCCTCAATTTTGAATTCAGAAACCTTAGTTTTTCTTGTCAGTAAAATTAATTGGAAGTCAGTGGAAATGCTTTTAACTTATCTACATAATTAGTTCGTTAAAATTGCAATACATTTCAAACGGCTGAAAATTTTCTAAACTTATGATCTTCCACTTTTTTTGAAATCGTGTTCAATTTTAATTTTAGAAACATTCGTTTTTCTTGTCAGTAAAATTACTTGAAAGTCAGTGGAAATGCTTTTAACTTATCCACATAATTAGTGCGTTAAAATTGCAATACATTTCAAACGGCTGAAAATTGTCTAAACTTATAATCTGCCACTTTTTTTGAAATCGTGTTCAATTTTAATTTTAGAAACATTCGTTTTTCTTGTCAGTAAAATTACTTGAAACTCAGTGGAAATGCTTTTAACTTATCCACTTAATTAGTGCGTTAAAAGTGCAATACATTTCGAACGGCTGAAAATTGTCTTAACTTATGAGCTGGAACTTTTTTTCAAATCGCCTTCTACTCAATTTTAATTTTAGAAACATTCGTTTTTCTTGTCAGTAAAATTACTTGAAAGTCAGTGGAAATGCTTTTAACTTATACACATAATTAGTGCGTTAAAATTGCAATACATTTCAAACGGCTGAAAATTGTCTAAACTTATGATCTGCCACTTTTTTTGAAATCGTGTTCAATTTTAATTTTAGAAACATTAGTTTTTCTTGTCAGTAAAATTACTTGAAACTCAGTGGAAATGCTTTTAACTTATCCACATAATTAGTGCGTTAAAATTGCAATACATTTCTAACGGCTGAAAATTGTCTAAACTTATGATCTGCAATTTTTTTTCAAATCGCCTTCTACTCAATTTTGAACTCAGAAACCTTAGTTTTTCTTGTCAGTAAAATTACTTGGAAGTCAGTGGAAATGCTTTTAACTTATCTACATAATTAGTTCGTTAAAATTGCAATACATTTCAAACGGCTGAAAATTTTCTAAACTTATGATCTTCCACATTTTTTGAAATCGTGTTCAATTTTAATTTTAGAAACATTCGTTTTTCTTGTCAGTAAAATTACTTGAAACTCAGTGGAAATGCTTTTAACTTATCCACATAATTAGTGCGTTAAAAGTGCAATACATTTCGAACGGCTGAAAATTGTCTTAACTTATGAGCTGGAACTTTTTTTCAAATCGCCTTCTACTCAATTTTAATTTTAGAAACATTGGTTTTTCTTGTCAGTAAAATTACTTGAAAGTCAGTGGAAATGCTTTTAACTTATACACATAATTAGAGCGTTAAAATTGCAATACAATTTAAAGTGCTGAAAATTGTCTAAACGTAATATTTTTTCAAATCGCCTTCTAACTCAATTTTGATTTTAGAAACATAGTTTTTTCTGGTCAATAAAATTACTTGAAAGTCAGTGGAAATGCTTTTAACTTATCCACATAATTAGTGCGTTAAAATTGCAATACATTTCAAACGGATGAAAATTGTCTAAACTTATGATCTGGTACTTTTTTTGAAATCGTGTTCAATTTTAATTTTAGAAACATTAGTTTTTCTTGTCATTAAAATTACTTGAAAGTCAGTGGAAATGCTTTTAACTTATCCACATAATTAGTGCGTTAAAAGTGCAATACATTTCTAACGGCTGAAAATTGTCTAAACTTATGATCTGCAAATTTTTGTAAAATCGCCTTCTACTCAATTTTGATTTCAGAAACATTAGTTTTTCTTGTCAGTAAAATTACTTGGAAGTAAGTGGAAATGCTTTTAACTTATCTACATAATTAGTTCGTTAAAATTGCAATACATTTCAAACGGCTGAAAATTTTCTAAACTTATGATCTGCCACTTTTTTTTAAATCGTGTTCAATTTTAATTTTAGAAACATTAGTTTTTCTTGTCAGTAAAATTACTTGAAACTCAGTGGAAATGCTTTTAACTTATCCACATAATTAGTTCGTTAAAAGTGCAATACATTTCGAACGGCTGAAAATTGTCTTAACTTATGAGCTGGAACTTTTTTTCAAATCGCCTTCTACTCAATTTTAATTTTAGAAACATTAGTTTTTCTTGTCAGTAAAATTACTTGAAAGTCAGTGGAAATGCTTTTAACTTATACACATAATTAGTGCGTTAAAATTGCAATACAATTCAAAGTGCTGAAAATTGTCTAAACTTATGATCTGTAATTTCTTTTCAAATCGCCTTCTACTCAATTTTGAATTCAGAAACCTTAGTTTTTCTTGTCAGTAAAATTACTTTGAAGTCAGTGGAAATCCTTTTAACTTATCTACATAATTAGTTAAAATTGCAATACATTTCAAACGGCTGAAAATTGTCGAAACTTATGATCTGCCACTTTTTTTGAAATCGTGTTCAATTTTAATTTTAGGAACATTAGTTTTTCTTGTCAGTAAAATTACTTGAAACTCAGTGGAAATGCTTTTAACTTATCCACATAATTAGTGCGTTAAAAGTGCAATACATTTCGAACGGCTGAAAATTGTCTAAACTTATGATCTGCCACTTTTTTTTAAATCGTGTTCAATTTTAATTTTAGAAACATTGGTTTTTCTTGTCAGTAAAATTACTTGAAAGTCAGTGGAAATGCTTTTAACTTATACACATAATTAGTGCGTTAAAATTGCAATACAATTCAAAGTGCTGAAAATTGTCTAAACTTATGATCTGTAATATTTTTTCAAATCGCCTTCTAACTCAATTTTGATTTTAGAAACATTGTTTTTTCTGGTCAATAAAATTACTTGAAAGTCAGTGGAAATGCTTTTAACTTATCCACATAATTAGTGCGTTAAAATTGCAATACATTTCAAACGGATGAAAATTGTCTAAACTTATGATCTGGTACTTTTTTTGAAATCGTGTTCAATTTTAATTTTAGAAACATTAGTTTTTCTTGTCATTAAAATTACTTGAAAGTCAGTGGAAATGCTTTTAACTTATCCACATAATTAGTGCGTTAAAAGTGCAATACATTTCTAACGGCTGAAAATTGTCTAAACTTATGATCTGCAAATTTTTGTAAAATCGCCTTCTACTCAATTTTTATTTCAGAAACATTAGTTTTTCTTGTCAGTAAAATTACTTGGAAGTCAGTGGAAATGCTTTTAACTTATCTACATAATTAGTTCGTTAAAATTGCAATACATTTCAAACGGCTGAAAATTTTCTAAACTTATGATCTGCCACTTTTTTTTAAATCGTGTTCAATTTTAATTTTAGAAACATTAGTTTTTCTTGTCAGTAAAATTACTTGAAACTCAGTGGAAATGCTTTTAACTTATCCACATAATTAGTTCGTTAAAAGTGCAATACATTTCGAACGGCTGAAAATTGTCTTAACTTATGAGCTGGAACTTTTTTTCAAATCGCCTTCTACTCAATTTTAATTTTAGAAACATTAGTTTTTCTTGTCAGTAAAATTACTTGAAAGTCAGTGGAAATGCTTTTAACTTATACACATAATTAGTGCGTTAAAATTGCAATACAATTCAAAGTGCTGAAAATTGTCTAAACTTATGATCTGTAATTTCTTTTCAAATCGCCTTCTACTCAATTTTGAATTCAGAAACCTTAGTTTTTCTTGTCAGTAAAATTACTTTGAAGTCAGTGGAAATCCTTTTAACTTATCTACATAATTAGTTAAAATTGCAATACATTTCAAACGGCTGAAAATTGTCGAAACTTATGATCTGCCACTTTTTTTGAAATCGTGTTCAATTTTAATTTTAGGAACATTAGTTTTTCTTGTCAGTAAAATTACTTGAAACTCAGTGGAAATGCTTTTAACTTATCCACATAATTAGTGCGTTAAAAGTGCAATACATTTCGAACGGCTGAAAATTGTCTAAACTTATGATCTGCCACTTTTTTTAAAATCGTGTTCAATTTTAATTTTAGAAACATTGGTTTTTCTTGTCAGTAAAATTACTTGAAAGTCAGTGGAAATGCTTTTAACTTATACACATAATTAGTGCGTTAAAATTGCAATACAATTCAAAGTGCTGAAAATTGTCTAAACTTATGATCTGTAATATTTTTTCAAATCGCCTTCTAACTCAATTTTGATTTTAGAAACATAGTTTTTTCTGGTCAATAAAATTACTTGAAAGTCAGTGGAAATGCTTTTAACTTATCCACATAATTAGTGCGTTAAAATTGCAATACATTTCAAACGGATGAAAATTGTCTAAACTTATGATCTGGTACTTTTTTTGAAATCGTGTTCAATTTTAATTTTAGAAACATTAGTTTTTCTTGTCATTAAAATTACTTGAAAGTCAGTGGAAATGCTTTTAACTTATCCACATAATTAGTGCGTTAAAAGTGCAATACATTTCTAACGGCTGAAAATTGTCTAAACTTATGATCTGCAAATTTTTGTAAAATCGCCTTCTACTCAATTTTGATTTCAGAAACATTAGTTTTTCTTGTCAGTAAAATTACTTGGAAGTCAGTGGAAATGCTTTTAACTTATCTACATAATTAGTTCGTTAAAATTGCAATACATTTCAAACGGCTGAAAATTTTCTAAACTTATGATCTGCCACTTTTTTTTAAAATCGTGTTCAATTTTAATTTTAGAAACATTAGTTTTTCTTGTCAGTAAAATTACTTGAAACTCAGTGGAAATGCTTTTAACTTATCCACATAATTAGTTCGTTAAAAGTGCAATACATTTCGAACGGCTGAAAATTGTCTTAACTTATGAGCTGGAACTTTTTTTCAAATCGCCTTCTACTCAATTTTAATTTTAGAAACATTAGTTTTTCTTGTCAGTAAAATTACTTGAAAGTCAGTGGAAATGCTTTTAACTTATACACATAATTAGTGCGTTAAAATTGCAATACAATTCAAAGTGCTGAAAATTGTCTAAACTTATGATCTGTAATTTCTTTTCAAATCGCCTTCTACTCAATTTTGAATTCAGAAACCTTAGTTTTTCTTGTCAGTAAAATTACTTTGAAGTCAGTGGAAATCCTTTTAACTTATCTACATAATTAGTTAAAATTGCAATACATTTCAAACGGCTGAAAATTGTCGAAACTTATGATCTGCCACTTTTTTTGAAATCGTGTTCAATTTTAATTTTAGGAACATTAGTTTTTCTTGTCAGTAAAATTACTTGAAACTCAGTGGAAATGCTTTTAACTTATCCACATAATTAGTGCGTTAAAAGTGCAATACATTTCGAACGGCTGAAAATTGTCTTAACTTATGAGCTGGAACTTTTTTTCAAATCGCCTTCTACTCAATTTTAATTTTAGAAACATTCGTTTTTCTTGTCAGTAAAATTACTTGAAAGTCAGTGGAAATGCTTTTAACTTATACACATAATTAGTGCGTTAAAATTGCAATACATTTCAAACGGCTGAAAATTGTCTAAACTTATGATCTGCCACTTTTTTTGAAATCGTGTTCAATTTTAATTTTAGAAACATTAGTTTTTCTTGTCAGTAAAATTACTTGAAACTCAGTGGAAATGCTTTTAACTTATCCACATAATTAGTGCGTTAAAATTGCAATACATTTCTAACGGCTGAAAATTGTCTAAACTTATGATCTGCAATTTTTTTTCAAATCGCCTTCCTCAATTTTGAATTCAGAAACCTTAGTTTTTCTTGTCAGTAAAATTACTTGGAAGTCAGTGGAAATGCTTTTAAATTATCTACATAATTAGTTCGTTAAAATTGCAATACATTTCAAACGGATGAAAATTGTCTAAACTTATGATCTGGTACTTTTTTTGAAATCGTGTTCAATTTTAATTTTAGAAACATTAGTTTTTCTTGTCATTAAAATTACTTGAAAGTCAGTGGAAATGCTTTTAACTTATCCACATAATTAGTGCGTTAAAAGTGCAATACATTTCTAACGGCTGAAAATTGTCTAAACTTATGATCTGCAAATTTTTGTAAAATCGCCTTCTACTCAATTTTTATTTCAGAAACATTAGTTTTTCTTGTCAGTAAAATTACTTGGAAGTCAGTGGAAATGCTTTTAACTTATCTACATAATTAGTTCGTTAAAATTGCAATACATTTCAAACGGCTGAAAATTTTCTAAACTTATGATCTGCCACTTTTTTTTAAATCGTGTTCAATTTTAATTTTAGAAACATTAGTTTTTCTTGTCAGTAAAATTACTTGAAACTCAGTGGAAATGCTTTTAACTTATCCACATAATTAGTTCGTTAAAAGTGCAATACATTTCGAACGGCTGAAAATTGTCTTAACTTATGAGCTGGAACTTTTTTTCAAATCGCCTTCTACTCAATTTTAATTTTAGAAACATTAGTTTTTCTTGTCAGTAAAATTACTTGAAAGTCAGTGGAAATGCTTTTAACTTATACACATAATTAGTGCGTTAAAATTGCAATACAATTCAAAGTGCTGAAAATTGTCTAAACTTATGATCTGTAATTTCTTTTCAAATCGCCTTCTACTCAATTTTGAATTCAGAAACCTTAGTTTTTCTTGTCAGTAAAATTACTTTGAAGTCAGTGGAAATCCTTTTAACTTATCTACATAATTAGTTAAAATTGCAATACATTTCAAACGGCTGAAAATTGTCGAAACTTATGATCTGCCACTTTTTTTGAAATCGTGTTCAATTTTAATTTTAGGAACATTAGTTTTTCTTGTCAGTAAAATTACTTGAAACTCAGTGGAAATGCTTTTAACTTATCCACATAATTAGTGCGTTAAAAGTGCAATACATTTCGAACGGCTGAAAATTGTCTAAACTTATGATCTGCCACTTTTTTTAAAATCGTGTTCAATTTTAATTTTAGAAACATTGGTTTTTCTTGTCAGTAAAATTACTTGAAAGTCAGTGGAAATGCTTTTAACTTATACACATAATTAGTGCGTTAAAATTGCAATACAATTCAAAGTGCTGAAAATTGTCTAAACTTATGATCTGTAATATTTTTTCAAATCGCCTTCTAACTCAATTTTGATTTTAGAAACATAGTTTTTTCTGGTCAATAAAATTACTTGAAAGTCAGTGGAAATGCTTTTAACTTATCCACATAATTAGTGCGTTAAAATTGCAATACATTTCAAACGGATGAAAATTGTCTAAACTTATGATCTGGTACTTTTTTTGAAATCGTGTTCAATTTTAATTTTAGAAACATTAGTTTTTCTTGTCATTAAAATTACTTGAAAGTCAGTGGAAATGCTTTTAACTTATCCACATAATTAGTGCGTTAAAAGTGCAATACATTTCTAACGGCTGAAAATTGTCTAAACTTATGATCTGCAAATTTTTGTAAAATCGCCTTCTACTCAATTTTGATTTCAGAAACATTAGTTTTTCTTGTCAGTAAAATTACTTGGAAGTCAGTGGAAATGCTTTTAACTTATCTACATAATTAGTTCGTTAAAATTGCAATACATTTCAAACGGCTGAAAATTTTCTAAACTTATGATCTGCCACTTTTTTTTTAAATCGTGTTCAATTTTAATTTTAGAAACATTAGTTTTTCTTGTCAGTAAAATTACTTGAAACTCAGTGGAAATGCTTTTAACTTATCCACATAATTAGTTCGTTAAAAGTGCAATACATTTCGAACGGCTGAAAATTGTCTTAACTTATGAGCTGGAACTTTTTTTCAAATCGCCTTCTACTCAATTTTAATTTTAGAAACATTAGTTTTTCTTGTCAGTAAAATTACTTGAAAGTCAGTGGAAATGCTTTTAACTTATACACATAATTAGTGCGTTAAAATTGCAATACAATTCAAAGTGCTGAAAATTGTCTAAACTTATGATCTGTAATTTCTTTTCAAATCGCCTTCTACTCAATTTTGAATTCAGAAACCTTAGTTTTTCTTGTCAGTAAAATTACTTTGAAGTCAGTGGAAATCCTTTTAACTTATCTACATAATTAGTTAAAATTGCAATACATTTCAAACGGCTGAAAATTGTCGAAACTTATGATCTGCCACTTTTTTTGAAATCGTGTTCAATTTTAATTTTAGGAACATTAGTTTTTCTTGTCAGTAAAATTACTTGAAACTCAGTGGAAATGCTTTTAACTTATCCACATAATTAGTGCGTTAAAAGTGCAATACATTTCGAACGGCTGAAAATTGTCTTAACTTATGAGCTGGAACTTTTTTTCAAATCGCCTTCTACTCAATTTTAATTTTAGAAACATTCGTTTTTCTTGTCAGTAAAATTACTTGAAAGTCAGTGGAAATGCTTTTAACTTATACACATAATTAGTGCGTTAAAATTGCAATACATTTCAAACGGCTGAAAATTGTCTAAACTTATGATCTGCCACTTTTTTTGAAATCGTGTTCAATTTTAATTTTAGAAACATTAGTTTTTCTTGTCAGTAAAATTACTTGAAACTCAGTGGAAATGCTTTTAACTTATCCACATAATTAGTGCGTTAAAATTGCAATACATTTCTAACGGCTGAAAATTGTCTAAACTTATGATCTGCAATTTTTTTTCAAATCGCCTTCCTCAATTTTGAATTCAGAAACCTTAGTTTTTCTTGTCAGTAAAATTACTTGGAAGTCAGTGGAAATGCTTTTAAATTATCTACATAATTAGTTCGTTAAAATTGCAATACATTTCAAACGGCTGAAAATTTTCTAAACTTATGATCTTCCACTTTTTTTGAAATCGTGTTCAATTTTAATTTTAGAAACATTCGTTTTTCTTGTCAGTAAAATTACTTGAAACTCAGTGGAAATGCTTTTAACTTATCCACATAATTAGTGCGTTAAAAGTGCAATACATTTCGAACGGCTGAAAATTGTCTTAACTTATGAGCTGGAACTTTTTTTCAAATCGCCTTCTACTCAATTTTAATTTTAGAAACATTGGTTTTTCTTTTCAGTAAAATTACTTGAAAGTCAGTGGAAATGCTTTTAACTTATACACATAATTAGAGCGTTAAAATTGCAATACAATTTAAAGTGCTGAAAATTGTCTAAACGTAATATTTTTTCAAATCGCCTTCTAACTCAATTTTGATTTTAGAAACATAGTTTTTTCTGGTCAATAAAATTACTTGAAAGTCAGTGGAAATGCTTTTAACTTATCCACATAATTAGTGCGTTAAAATTGCAATACATTTCAAACGGATGAAAATTGTCTAAACTTATGATCTGGTACTTTTTTTGAAATCGTGTTCAATTTTAATTTTAGAAACATTAGTTTTTCTTGTCATTAAAATTACTTGAAAGTCAGTGGAAATGCTTTTAACTTATCCACATAATTAGTGCGTTAAAAGTGCAATACATTTCTAACGGCTGAAAATTGTCTAAACTTATGATCTGCAAATTTTTGTAAAATCGCCTTCTACTCAATTTTGATTTCAGAAACATTAGTTTTTCTTGTCAGTAAAATTACTTGAAACTCAGTGGAAATGCTTTTAACTTATCCACATAATTAGTGCGTTAAAATTGCAATACATTTCTAACGGCTGAAAATTGTCTAAACTTATGATCTGCAATTTTTTTTCAAATCGCCTTCTACTCAATTTTGAATTCAGAAACCTTAGTTTTTCTTGTCAGTAAAATTACTTGGAAGTCAGTGGAAATGCTTTTAACTTATCTACATAATTAGTTCGTTAAAATTGCAATACATTTCAAACGGCTGAAAATTTTCTAAACTTATGATCTTCCACATTTTTTGAAATCGTGTTCAATTTTAATTTTAGAAACATTCGTTTTTCTTGTCAGTAAAATTACTTGAAACTCAGTGGAAATGCTTTTAACTTATCCACATAATTAGTGCGTTAAAAGTGCAATACATTTCGAACGGCTGAAAATTGTCTTAACTTATGAGCTGGAACTTTTTTTCAAATCGCCTTCTACTCAATTTTAATTTTAGAAACATTGGTTTTTCTTGTCAGTAAAATTACTTGAAAGTCAGTGGAAATGCTTTTAACTTATACACATAATTAGAGCGTTAAAATTGCAATACAATTTAAAGTGCTGAAAATTGTCTAAACGTAATATTTTTTCAAATCGCCTTCTAACTCAATTTTGATTTTAGAAACATAGTTTTTTCTGGTCAATAAAATTACTTGAAAGTCAGTGGAAATCCTTTTAACTTATCCACATAATTAGTGCGTTAAAATTGCAATACATTTCAAACGGCTGAAAATTGTCTAAACTTATGATCTGCCACTTTTTTTGAAATCGTGTTTAATTTTAATTTTAGAAAAATTCGTTTTTCTTGTCAGTAAAATTACTTGAAACTCAGTGGAAATGCTTTTAACTTATCCACATAATTAGTGCGTTAAAATTGCATTACATTTCGAACGGCTGAAAATTGTCTAAACTTATGATCTGCCACTTTTTTTTAAATCGTGTTCAATTTTAATTTTAGAAACATTGGTTTTTCTTGTCAGTAAAATTACTTGAAAGTCAGTGGAAATGCTTTTAACTTATACACATAATTAGTGCGTTAAAATTGCAATACAATTCAAAGTGCTGAAAATTGTCTAAACTTATGATCTGTAATATTTTTTCAAATCGCCTTCTAACTCAATTTTGATTTTAGAAACATAGTTTTTTCTGGTCAATAAAATTACTTGAAAGTCAGTGGAAATGCTTTTAACTTATCCACATAATTAGTGCGTTAAAATTGCAATACATTTCAAACGGATGAAAATTGTCTAAACTTATGATCTGGTACTTTTTTTGAAATCGTGTTCAATTTTAATTTTAGAAACATTAGTTTTTCTTGTCATTAAAATTACTTGAAAGTCAGTGGAAATGCTTTTAACTTATCCACATAATTAGTGCGTTAAAAGTGCAATACATTTCTAACGGCTGAAAATTGTCTAAACTTATGATCTGCAAATTTTTGTAAAATCGCCTTCTACTCAATTTTGATTTCAGAAACATTAGTTTTTCTTGTCAGTAAAATTACTTGGAAGTCAGTGGAAATGCTTTTAACTTATCTACATAATTAGTTCGTTAAAATTGCAATACATTTCAAACGGCTGAAAACTTTCTAAACTTATGATCTGCCACTTTTTTTTAAATCGTGTTCAATTTTAATTTTAGAAACATTAGTTTTTCTTGTCAGTAAAATTACTTGAAACTCAGTGGAAATGCTTTTAACTTATCCACATAATTAGTTCGTTAAAAGTGCAATACATTTCGAACGGCTGAAAATTGTCTTAACTTATGAGCTGGAACTTTTTTTCAAATCGCCTTCTACTCAATTTTAATTTTAGAAACATTAGTTTTTCTTGTCAGTAAAATTACTTGAAAGTCAGTGGAAATGCTTTTAACTTATACACATAATTAGTGCGTTAAAATTGCAATACATTTCAAACGGCTGAAAATTGTCTAAACTTATGATCTGCCACTTTTTTTGAAATCGTGTTCAATTTTAATTTTAGAAACATTAGTTTTTCTTGTCAGTAAAATTACTTGAAACTCAGTGGATATGCTTTTAACTTATCCACATAATTAGTGCGTTAAAATTGCAATACATTTCTAACGGCTGAAAATTGTCTAAACTTATGATCTGCAATTTTTTTTTAAATCGCCTTCCTCAATTTTGAATTCAGAAACCTTAGTTTTTCTTGTCAGTAAAATTACTTGGAAGTCAGTGGAAATGCTTTTAACTTATCTACATAATTAGTTCGTTAAAATTGCAATACATTTCAAACGGCTGAAAATTTTCTAAACTTATGATCTTCCACTTTTTTTGAAATCGTGTTCAATTTTAATTTTAGAAACATTCGTTTTTCTTGTCAGTAAAATTACTTGAAACTCAGTGGAAATGCTTTTAACTTATCCACATAATTAGTGCGTTAAAAGTGCAATACATTTCGAACGGCTGAAAATTGTCTTAACTTATGAGCTGGAACTTTTTTTCAAATCGCCTTCTACTCAATTTTAATTTTAGAAACATTGGTTTTTCTTTTCAGTAAAATTACTTGAAAGTCAGTGGAAATGCTTTTAACTTATACACATAATTAGAGCGTTAAAATTGCAATACAATTTAAAGTGCTGAAAATTGTCTAAACGTAATATTTTTTCAAATCGCCTTCTAACTCAATTTTGATTTTAGAAACATAGTTTTTTCTGGTCAATAAAATTACTTGAAAGTCAGTGGAAATGCTTTTAACTTATCCACATAATTAGTGCGTTAAAATTGCAATACATTTCAAACGGATGAAAATTGTCTAAACTTATGATCTGGTACTTTTTTTGAAATCGTGTTCAATTTTAATTTTAGAAACATTAGTTTTTCTTGTCATTAAAATTACTTGAAAGTCAGTGGAAATGCTTTTAACTTATCCACATAATTAGTGCGTTAAAAGTGCAATACATTTCTAACGGCTGAAAATTGTCTAAACTTATGATCTGCAAATTTTTGTAAAATCGCCTTCTACTCAATTTTGATTTCAGAAACATTAGTTTTTCTTGTCAGTAAAATTACTTGGAAGTCAGTGGAAATGCTTTTAACTTATCTACATAATTAGTTCGTTAAAATTGCAATACATTTCAAACGGCTGAAAATTTTCTAAACTTATGATCTGCCACTTTTTTTTAAATCGTGTTCAATTTTAATTTTAGAAACATTAGTTTTTCTTGTCAGTAAAATTACTTGAAACTCAGTGGAAATGCTTTTAACTTATCCACATAATTAGTTCGTTAAAAGTGCAATACATTTCGAACGGCTGAAAATTGTCTTAACTTATGAGCTGGAACTTTTTTTCAAATCGCCTTCTACTCAATTTTAATTTTAGAAACATTAGTTTTTCTTGTCAGTAAAATTACTTGAAAGTCAGTGGAAATGCTTTTAACTTATACACATAATTAGTGCGTTAAAATTGCAATACAATTCAAAGTGCTGAAAATTGTCTAAACTTATGATCTGTAATTTCTTTTCAAATCGCCTTCTACTCAATTTTGAATTCAGAAACCTTAGTTTTTCTTGTCAGTAAAATTACTTTGAAGTCAGTGGAAATCCTTTTAACTTATCTACATAATTAGTTAAAATTGCAATACATTTCAAACGGCTGAAAATTGTCGAAACTTATGATCTGCCACTTTTTTTGAAATCGTGTTCAATTTTAATTTTAGGAACATTAGTTTTTCTTGTCAGTAAAATTACTTGAAACTCAGTGGAAATGCTTTTAACTTATCCACATAATTAGTGCGTTAAAAGTGCAATACATTTCGAACGGCTGAAAATTGTCTTAACTTATGAGCTGGAACTTTTTTTCAAATCGCCTTCTACTCAATTTTAATTTTAGAAACATTCGTTTTTCTTGTCAGTAAAATTACTTGAAAGTCAGTGGAAATGCTTTTAACTTATACACATAATTAGTGCGTTAAAATTGCAATACATTTCAAACGGCTGAAAATTGTCTAAACTTATGATCTGCCACTTTTTTTGAAATCGTGTTCAATTTTAATTTTAGAAACATTAGTTTTTCTTGTCAGTAAAATTACTTGAAACTCAGTGGAAATGCTTTTAACTTATCCACATAATTAGTGCGTTAAAATTGCAATACATTTCTAACGGCTGAAAATTGTCTAAACTTATGATCTGCAATTTTTTTTCAAATCGCCTTCCTCAATTTTGAATTCAGAAACCTTAGTTTTTCTTGTCAGTAAAATTACTTGGAAGTCAGTGGAAATGCTTTTAACTTATCTACATAATTAGTTCGTTAAAATTGCAATACATTTCAAACGGCTGAAAATTTTCTAAACTTATGATCTGCCACTTTTTTTTAAATCGTGTTCAATTTTAATTTTAGAAACATTCGTTTTTCTTGTCAGTAAAATTACTTGAAACTCAGTGGAAATGCTTTTAACTTATCCACATAATTAGTGCGTTAAAAGTGCAATACATTTCGAACGGCTGAAAATTGTCTTAACTTTTGAGCTGGAACTTTTTTTCAAATCGCCTTCTACTCAATTTTAATTTTAGAAACATTGGTTTTTCTTTTCAGTAAAATTACTTGAAAGTCAGTGGAAATGCTTTTAACTTATACACATAATTAGAGCGTTAAAATTGCAATACAATTTAAAGTGCTGAAAATTGTCTAAACGTAATATTTTTTCAAATCGCCTTCTAACTCAATTTTGATTTTAGAAACATAGTTTTTTCTGGTCAATAAAATTACTTGAAAGTCAGTGGAAATCCTTTTAACTTATCCACATAATTAGTGCGTTAAAATTGCAATACATTTCAAACGGCTGAAAATTGTCTAAACTTATGTTCTGCCACATTTTTTGAAATCGTGTTCAATTTTAATTTTAGAAACATTAGTTTTTCTTGTCAGTAAAATTACTTGAAAGTCAGTGGAAATGCTTTTAACTTATCCACATAATTAGTGCGTTAAAATTGCAATACATTTCGAACGGCTGAAAATTGTCTAAACTTATGATCTGCCACTTTTTTTTAAATCGTGTTCAATTTTAATTTTAGAAACATTGGTTTTTCTTGTCAGTAAAATTACTTGAAAGTCAGTGGAAATGCTTTTAACTTATACACATAATTAGTGCGTTAAAATTGCAATACAATTCAAAGTGCTGAAAATTGTCTAAACTTATGATCTGTAATATTTTTTTAAATCGCCTTCTAACTCAATTTTGATTTTAGAAACATAGTTTTTTCTGGTCAATAAAATTACTTGAAAGTCAGTGGAAATGCTTTTAACTTATCCACATAATTAGTGCGTTAAAATTGCAATACATTTCAAACGGATGAAAATTGTCTAAACTTATGATCTGGTACTTTTTTTGAAATCGTGTTCAATTTTAATTTTAGAAACATTAGTTTTTCTTGTCATTAAAATTACTTGAAAGTCAGTGGAAATGCTTTTAACTTATCCACATAATTAGTGCGTTAAAAGTGCAATACATTTCTAACCGCTGAAAATTGTCTAAACTTATGATCTGCAAATTTTTATAAAATCGCCTTCTACTCAATTTTGATTTAAGAAACATTAGTTTTTCTTGTCAGTAAAATTACTTGGAAGTTAGTGGAAATGCTTTTAACTTATCCACATAATTAGTGCGTTAAAATTGCAATACATTTCAAACGGATTAATATTGTCTAAACTTATGATCTGCCACTTTTTTTGAAATCGTGTTCAATTTTAATTTTAGAAATATTAGTTTTTCTTGTCAGTAAAATTACTTGAAACTCAGTGGAAATGCTTTTAACTTATCCACATAATTAGTGCGTTAAAAGTGCAACACATTTCGAACGGCTGAAAATTGTCTAAACATGATCTGCAAATTTTTGTAAAATCGCCTTCTACTCAATTTTGATTTCAGAAACATTAGTTTTTCTTGTCAGTAAAATTACTTGGAAGTCAGTGGAAATGCTTTTAACTTATCTACATAATTAGTTCTTTAAAATTGCAATACATTTCGAACGGCTGAAAATTGTCTAAACTTTTGATCTGCAATTTTTTTTCAAATCGCCTTCTACTCAATTTTGAATTCAGAAACCTTAGTTTTTCTTGTCAGTAAAATTACTTGGAAGTCAGTGGAAATGCTTTTAACTTATCTACATAATTAGTTCGTTAAAATTGCAATACATTTCAAACGGCTGAAAATTTTCTAAACTTATGATCTTCCACTTTTTTTGAAATCGTGTTCAATTTTAATTTTAGAAACATTCGTTTTTCTTGTCAGTAAAATTACTTGAAACTCAGTGGAAATGCTTTTAACTTATCCACATAATTAGTGCGTTAAAAGTGCAATACATTTCGAACGGCTGAAAATTGTCTTAACTTATGAGCTGGAACTTTTTTTCAAATCGCCTTCTACTCAATTTTAATTTTAGAAACATTGGTTTTTCTTGTCAGTAAAATTACTTGAAAGTCAGTGGAAATGCTTTTAACTTATACACATAATTAGAGCGTTAAAATTGCAATACAATTTAAAGTGCTGAAAATTGTCTAAACTTATGATCTGTAATATTTTTTCAAATCGCCTTCTAACTCAATTTTGATTTTAGAAACATAGTTTTTTCTGGTCAATAAAATTACTTGAAAGTCAGTGGAAATCCTTTTAACTTATCCACATAATTAGTGCGTTAAAATTGCAATACATTTCAAACGGCTGAAAATTGTCTAAACTTATGATCTGCCACTTTTTTTGAAATCGTGTTCAATTTTAATTTTAGAAACATTAGTTTTTCTTGTCAGTAAAATTACTTGAAACTCAGTGGAAATGCTTTTAACTTATCCACATAATTAGTGCGTTAAAATTGCAATACATTTCTAACGGCTGAAAATTGTCTAAACTTATGATCTGCAATTTTTTTTCAAATCGCCTTCTACTCAATTTTGAATTCAGAAACCTTAGTTTTTCTTGTCAGTAAAATTACTTGGAAGTCAGTGGAAATGCTTTTAACTTATCTACATAATTAGTTCGTTAAAATTGCAATACATTTCAAACGGCTGAAAATTTTCTAAACTTATGATCTTCCACTTTTTTTGAAATCGTGTTCAATTTTAATTTTAGAAACATTAGTTTTTCTTGTCAGTAAAATTACTTGAAACTCAGTGGAAATGCTTTTAACTTATCCACATAATTAGTGCGTTAAAAGTGCAATACATTTCTAACGGCTGAAAATTGTCTAAACTTATGATCTGCAATTTTTTTTCAAATCGCCTTCTACTCAATTTTGAATTCAGAAACCTTAGTTTTTCTTGTCAGTAAAATTACTTGGAAGTCAGTGGAAATGCTTTTAACTTATCTACATAATTAGTTCGTTAAAATTGCAATACATTTCAAACGGCTGAAAATTTTCTAAACTTATGATCTGCCACTTTTTTTTAAATCGTGTTCAATTTTAATTTTAGAAACATTAGTTTTTCTTGTCAGTAAAATTACTTGAAACTCAGTGGAAATGCTTTTAACTTATCCACATAATTAGTTCGTTAAAAGTGCAATACATTTCGAACGGCTGAAAATTGTCTTAACTTATGAGCTAGAACTTTTTTTCAAATCGCCTTCTATCAATTTTAATTTTAGAAACATTCGTTTTTCTTGTCAGTAAAATTACTTGAAAGTCAGTGGAAATGCTTTTAACTTATACACATAATTAGTGCGTTAAAATTGCAATACATTTCAAACGGCTGAAAATTGTCTAAACTTATGATCTGCCACTTTTTTTGAAATCGTGTTCAATTTTAATTTTAGAAACATTAGTTTTTCTTGTCAGTAAAATTACTTGAAACTCAGTGGAAATGCTTTTAACTTATCCACATAATTAGTGCGTTAAAATTGCAATACATTTCTAACGGCTGAAAATTGTCTAAACTTATGATCTGCAATTTTTTTTCAAATCGCCTTCCTCAATTTTGAATTCAGAAACCTTAGTTTTTCTTGTCAGTAAAATTACTTGGAAGTCAGTGGAAATGCTTTTAACTTATCTACATAATTAGTTCGTTAAAATTGCAATACATTTCAAACGGCTGAAAATTTTCTAAACTTATGATCTGCCACTTTTTTTTAAATCGTGTTCAATTTTAATTTTAGAAACATTCGTTTTTCTTGTCAGTAAAATTACTTGAAACTCAGTGGAAATGCTTTTAACTTATCCACATAATTAGTGCGTTAAAAGTGCAATACATTTCGAACGGCTGAAAATTGTCTTAACTTTTGAGCTGGAACTTTTTTTCAAATCGCCTTCTACTCAATTTTAATTTTAGAAACATTGGTTTTTCTTTTCAGTAAAATTACTTGAAAGTCAGTGGAAATGCTTTTAACTTATACACATAATTAGAGCGTTAAAATTGCAATACAATTTAAAGTGCTGAAAATTGTCTAAACGTAATATTTTTTCAAATCGCCTTCTAACTCAATTTTGATTTTAGAAACATAGTTTTTTCTGGTCAATAAAATTACTTGAAAGTCAGTGGAAATCCTTTTAACTTATCCACATAATTAGTGCGTTAAAATTGCAATACATTTCAAACGGCTGAAAATTGTCTAAACTTATGATCTGCCACATTTTTTGAAATCGTGTTCAATTTTAATTTTAGAAACATTAGTTTTTCTTGTCAGTAAAATTACTTGAAAGTCAGTGGAAATGCTTTTAACTTATCCACATAATTAGTGCGTTAAAATTGCAATACATTTCAAACGGCTGAAAATTGTCTAAACTTATGATCTGCCACTTTTTTTGAAATCGTGTTCAATTTTAATTTTAGAAACATTCGTTTTTCTTGTCAGTAAAATTACTTGAAAGTCAGTGGAAATGCTTTTAACTTATCCACATAATTAGTGCGTTAAAATTGCAATACATTTCGAACGGCTGAAAATTGTCTCAACTTATGATCTGCCACTTTTTTTTAAATCGTGTTCAATTTTAATTTTAGAAACATTGGTTTTTCTTGTCAGTAAAATTACTTGAAAGTCAGTGGAAATGCTTTTAACTTATACACATAATTAGTGCGTTAAAATTGCAATACAATTCAAAGTGCTGAAAATTGTCTAAACTTATGATCTGTAATATTTTTTCAAATCGCCTTCTAACTCAATTTTGATTTTAGAAACATAGTTTTTTCTGGTCAATAAAATTACTTGAAAGTCAGTGGAAATGCTTTTAACTTATCCACATAATTAGTGCGTTAAAATTGCAATACATTTCAAACGGATGAAAATTGTCTAAACTTATGATCTGCCACTTTTTTTGAAATCGTGTTCAATTTTAATTTTAGAAATATTAGTTTTTCTTGTCAGTAAAATTACTTGAAACTCAGTGGAAATGCTTTTAACTTATCCACATAATTAGTGCGTTAAAAGTGCAACACATTTCGAACGGCTGAAAATTGTCTAAACATGATCTGCAAATTTTTGTAAAATCGCCTTCTACTCAATTTTGATTTCAGAAACATTAGTTTTTCTTGTCAGTAAAATTACTTGGAAGTCAGTGGAAATGCTTTTAACTTATCTACATAATTAGTTCTTTAAAATTGCAATACATTTCGAACGGCTAAAAATTGTCTTAACTTATGAGCTGGAACTTTTTTTTAAATCGCCTTCTACTCAATTTTAATTTTAGAAACATTGGTTTTTCTTGTCAGTAAAATTACTTGAAAGTCAGTGGAAATGCTTTTAACTTATCCACATAATTAGTGCGTTAAAAGTGCAATACATTTCGAACGGCTGAAAATTGTCTTAACTTATGAGCTGGAACTTTTTTTCAAATCGCCTTCTACTCAATTTTAATTTTAGAAACATTGGTTTTTCTTGTCAGTAAAATTACTTGAAAGTCAGTGGAAATGCTTTTAACTTATACACATAATTAGAGCGTTAAAATTGCAATACAATTTAAAGTGCTGAAAATTGTCTAAACTTATGATCTGTAATATTTTTTCAAATCGCCTTCTAACTCAATTTTGATTTTAGAAACATAGTTTTTTCTGGTCAATAAAATTACTTGAAAGTCAGTGGAAATCCTTTTAACTTATCCACATAATTAGTGCGTTAAAATTGCAATACATTTCAAACGGCTGAAAATTGTCTAAACTTATGATCTGCCACTTTTTTTGAAATCGTGTTCAATTTTAATTTTAGAAACATTAGTTTTTCTTGTCAGTAAAATTACTTGAAACTCAGTGGAAATGCTTTTAACTTATCCACATAATTAGTGCGTTAAAATTGCAATACATTTCTAACGGCTGAAAATTGTCTAAACTTATGATCTGCAATTTTTTTTCAAATCGCCTTCTACTCAATTTTGAATTCAGAAACCTTAGTTTTTCTTGTCAGTAAAATTACTTGGAAGTCAGTGGAAATGCTTTTAACTTATCTACATAATTAGTTCGTTAAAATTGCAATACATTTCAAACGGCTGAAAATTTTCTAAACTTATGATCTTCCACTTTTTTTTGAAATCGTGTTCAATTTTAATTTTAGAAACATTAGTTTTTCTTGTCAGTAAAATTACTTGAAACTCAGTGGAAATGCTTTTAACTTATCCACATAATTAGTGCGTTAAAAGTGCAATACATTTCTAACGGCTGAAAATTGTCTAAACTTATGATCTGCAATTTTTTTTCAAATCGCCTTCTACTCAATTTTGAATTCAGAAACCTTAGTTTTTCTTGTCAGTAAAATTACTTGGAAGTCAGTGGAAATGCTTTTAACTTATCTACATAATTAGTTCGTTAAAATTGCAATACATTTCAAACGGCTGAAAATTTTCTAAACTTATGATCTGCCACTTTTTTTTAAATCGTGTTCAATTTTAATTTTAGAAACATTAGTTTTTCTTGTCAGTAAAATTACTTGAAAGTCAGTGGAAATGCTTTTAACTTATACACATAATTAGTGCGTTAAAATTGCAATACAATTCAAAGTGCTGAAAATTGTCTAAACTTATGATCTGTAATATTTTTTCAAATCGCCTTCTAACTCAATTTTGATTTTAGAAACATAGTTTTTTCTGGTCAATAAAATTACTTGAAAGTCAGTGGAAATGCTTTTAACTTATCCACATAATTAGTGCGTTAAAATTGCAATACATTTCAAACGGATGAAAATTGTCTAAACTTATGATCTGCCACTTTTTTTGAAATCGTGTTCAATTTTAATTTTAGAAATATTAGTTTTTCTTGTCAGTAAAATTACTTGAAACTCAGTGGAAATGCTTTTAACTTATCCACATAATTAGTGCGTTAAAAGTGCAACACATTTCGAACGGCTGAAAATTGTCTAAACATGATCTGCAAATTTTTGTAAAATCGCCTTCTACTCAATTTTGATTTCAGAAACATTAGTTTTTCTTGTCAGTAAAATTACTTGGAAGTCAGTGGAAATGCTTTTAACTTATCTACATAATTAGTTCTTTAAAATTGCAATACATTTCGAACGGCTAAAAATTGTCTTAACTTATGAGCTGGAACTTTTTTTTAAATCGCCTTCTACTCAATTTTAATTTTAGAAACATTGGTTTTTCTTGTCAGTAAAATTACTTGAAAGTCAGTGGAAATGCTTTTAACTTATACACATAATTAGTGCGTTAAAATTGCAATACATTTCAAACGGCTGAAAATTGTCTAAACTTATGATCTGCCACTTTTTTTGAAATCGTGTTCAATTTTAATTTTAGAAACATTCGTTTTTCTTGTCAGTAAAATTACTTGAAACTCAGTGGAAATGCTTTTAACTTATCCACATAATTAGTGCGTTAAAATTGCAATACATTTCGAACGGCTGAAAATTGTCTAAACTTTTGATCTGCAATTTTTTTTCAAATCGCCTTCTACTCAATTTTGAATTCAGAAACCTTAGTTTTTCTTGTCAGTAAAATTACTTGGAAGTCAGTGGAAATGCTTTTAACTTATCTACATAATTAGTTCGTTAAAATTGCAATACATTTCAAACGGCTGAAAATTTTCTAAACTTATGATCTTCCACTTTTTTTGAAATCGTGTTCAATTTTAATTTTAGAAACATTCGTTTTTCTTGTCAGTAAAATTACTTGAAACTCAGTGGAAATGCTTTTAACTTATCCACATAATTAGTGCGTTAAAAGTGCAATACATTTCGAACGGCTGAAAATTGTCTTAACTTATGAGCTGGAACTTTTTTTCAAATCGCCTTCTACTCAATTTTAATTTTAGAAACATTGGTTTTTCTTGTCAGTAAAATTACTTGAAAGTCAGTGGAAATGCTTTTAACTTATACACATAATTAGAGCGTTAAAATTGCAATACAATTTAAAGTGCTGAAAATTGTCTAAACTTATGATCTGTAATATTTTTTCAAATCGCCTTCTAACTCAATTTTGATTTTAGAAACATAGTTTTTTCTGGTCAATAAAATTACTTGAAAGTCAGTGGAAATCCTTTTAACTTATCCACATAATTAGTGCGTTAAAATTGCAATACATTTCAAACGGCTGAAAATTGTCTAAACTTATGATCTGCCACTTTTTTTGAAATCGTGTTCAATTTTAATTTTAGAAACATTAGTTTTTCTTGTCAGTAAAATTACTTGAAACTCAGTGGAAATGCTTTTAACTTATCCACATAATTAGTGCGTTAAAATTGCAATACATTTCTAACGGCTGAAAATTGTCTAAACTTATGATCTGCAATTTTTTTTCAAATCGCCTTCTACTCAATTTTGAATTCAGAAACCTTAGTTTTTCTTGTCAGTAAAATTACTTGGAAGTCAGTGGAAATGCTTTTAACTTATCTACATAATTAGTTCGTTAAAATTGCAATACATTTCAAACGGCTGAAAATTTTCTAAACTTATGATCTTCCACTTTTTTTTGAAATCGTGTTCAATTTTAATTTTAGAAACATTAGTTTTTCTTGTCAGTAAAATTACTTGAAACTCAGTGGAAATGCTTTTAACTTATCCACATAATTAGTGCGTTAAAAGTGCAATACATTTCTAACGGCTGAAAATTGTCTAAACTTATGATCTGCAATTTTTTTTCAAATCGCCTTCTACTCAATTTTGAATTCAGAAACCTTAGTTTTTCTTGTCAGTAAAATTACTTGGAAGTCAGTGGAAATGCTTTTAACTTATCTACATAATTAGTTCGTTAAAATTGCAATACATTTCAAACGGCTGAAAATTTTCTAAACTTATGATCTGCCACTTTTTTTTAAATCGTGTTCAATTTTAATTTTAGAAACATTAGTTTTTCTTGTCAGTAAAATTACTTGAAACTCAGTGGAAATGCTTTTAACTTATCCACTTAATTAGTGCGTTAAAAGTGCAATACAATTCAAAGTGCTGAAAATTGTCTAAACTTATGATCTGTAATATTTTTTCAAATCGCCTTCTAACTCAATTTTGATTTTAGAAACATAGTTTTTTCTGGTCAATAAAATTACTTGAAAGTCAGTGGAAATGCTTTTAACTTATCCACATAATTAGTGCGTTAAAATTGCAATACATTTCAAACGGATGAAAATTGTCTAAACTTATGATCTGCCACTTTTTTTGAAATCGTGTTCAATTTTAATTTTAGAAATATTAGTTTTTCTTGTCAGTAAAATTACTTGAAACTCAGTGGAAATGCTTTTAACTTATCCACATAATTAGTGCGTTAAAAGTGCAACACATTTCGAACGGCTGAAAATTGTCTAAACATGATCTGCAAATTTTTGTAAAATCGCCTTCTACTCAATTTTGATTTCAGAAACATTAGTTTTTCTTGTCAGTAAAATTACTTGGAAGTCAGTGGAAATGCTTTTAACTTATCTACATAATTAGTTCTTTAAAATTGCAATACATTTCGAACGGCTAAAAATTGTCTTAACTTATGAGCTGGAACTTTTTTTTAAATCGCCTTCTACTCAATTTTAATTTTAGAAACATTGGTTTTTCTTGTCAGTAAAATTACTTGAAAGTCAGTGGAAATGCTTTTAACTTATACACATAATTAGTGCGTTAAAATTGCAATACATTTCAAACGGCTGAAAATTGTCTAAACTTATGATCTGCCACTTTTTTTGAAATCGTGTTCAATTTTAATTTTAGAAACATTCGTTTTTCTTGTCAGTAAAATTACTTGAAACTCAGTGGAAATGCTTTTAACTTATCCACATAATTAGTGCGTTAAAATTGCAATACATTTCGAACGGCTGAAAATTGTCTAAACTTTTGATCTGCAATTTTTTTTCAAATCGCCTTCTACTCAATTTTGAATTCAGAAACCTTAGTTTTTCTTGTCAGTAAAATTACTTGGAAGTCAGTGGAAATGCTTTTAACTTATCTACATAATTAGTTCGTTAAAATTGCAATACATTTCAAACGGCTGAAAATTTTCTAAACTTATGATCTTCCACTTTTTTTGAAATCGTGTTCAATTTTAATTTTAGAAACATTCGTTTTTCTTGTCAGTAAAATTACTTGAAACTCAGTGGAAATGCTTTTAACTTATCCACATAATTAGTGCGTTAAAAGTGCAATACATTTCGAACGGCTGAAAATTGTCTTAACTTATGAGCTGGAACTTTTTTTCAAATCGCCTTCTACTCAATTTTAATTTTAGAAACATTGGTTTTTCTTGTCAGTAAAATTACTTGAAAGTCAGTGGAAATGCTTTTAACTTATACACATAATTAGAGCGTTAAAATTGCAATACAATTTAAAGTGCTGAAAATTGTCTAAACTTATGATCTGTAATATTTTTTCAAATCGCCTTCTAACTCAATTTTGATTTTAGAAACATAGTTTTTTCTGGTCAATAAAATTACTTGAAAGTCAGTGGAAATCCTTTTAACTTATCCACATAATTAGTGCGTTAAAATTGCAATACATTTCAAACGGCTGAAAATTGTCTAAACTTATGATCTGCCACTTTTTTTGAAATCGTGTTCAATTTTAATTTTAGAAACATTAGTTTTTCTTGTCAGTAAAATTACTTGAAACTCAGTGGAAATGCTTTTAACTTATCCACATAATTAGTGCGTTAAAATTGCAATACATTTCTAACGGCTGAAAATTGTCTAAACTTATGATCTGCAATTTTTTTTCAAATCGCCTTCTACTCAATTTTGAATTCAGAAACCTTAGTTTTTCTTGTCAGTAAAATTACTTGGAAGTCAGTGGAAATGCTTTTAACTTATCTACATAATTAGTTCGTTAAAATTGCAATACATTTCAAATGGCTGAAAATCTTCTAAACTTATGATCTTCCACTTTTTTTTGAAATCGTGTTCAATTTTAATTTTAGAAACATTAGTTTTTCTTGTCAGTAAAATTACTTGAAACTCAGTGGAAATGCTTTTAACTTATCCACATAATTAGTGCGTTAAAAGTGCAATACATTTCTAACGGCTGAAAATTGTCTAAACTTATGATCTGCAATTTTTTTTCAAATCGCCTTCTACTCAATTTTGAATTCAGAAACCTTAGTTTTTCTTGTCAGTAAAATTACTTGGAAGTCAGTGGAAATGCTTTTAACTTATCTACATAATTAGTTCGTTAAAATTGCAATACATTTCAAACGGCTGAAAATTTTCTAAACTTATGATCTGCCACTTTTTTTTAAATCGTGTTCAATTTTAATTTTAGAAACATTAGTTTTTCTTGTCAGTAAAATTACTTGAAACTCAGTGGAAATGCTTTTAACTTATCCACATAATTAGTTCGTTAAAAGTGCAATACATTTCGAACGGCTGAAAATTGTCTTAACTTATGAGCTAGAACTTTTTTTCAAATCGCCTTCTACTCAATTTTAATTTTAGAAACATTAGTTTTTCTTGTCAGTAAAATTACTTGAAAGTCAGTGGAAATGCTTTTAACTTATACACATAATTAGAGCGTTAAAATTGCAATACAATTTAAAGTGCTGAAAATTGTCTAAACTTATGATCTGTAATATTTTTTCAAATCGCCTTCTAACTCAATTTTGATTTTAGAAACATAGTTTTTTCTGGTCAATAAAATTACTTGAAAGTCAGTGGAAATCCTTTTAACTTATCCACATAATTAGTGCGTTAAAATTGCAATACATTTCAAACGGCTGAAAATTGTCTAAACTTATGATCTGCCACTTTTTTTGAAATCGTGTTCAATTTTAATTTTAGAAACATTAGTTTTTCTTGTCAGTAAAATTACTTGAAACTCAGTGGAAATGCTTTTAACTTATCCACATAATTAGTGCGTTAAAAGTGCAATACATTTCTAACGGCTGAAAATTGTCTAAACTTATGATCTGCAATTTTTTTTCAAATCGCCTTCTACTCAATTTTGAATTCAGAAACCTTAGTTTTTCTTGTCAGTAAAATTACTTGGAAGTCAGTGGAAATGCTTTTAACTTATCTACATAATTAGTTCGTTAAAATTGCAATACATTTCAAACGGCTGAAAATTTTCTAAACTTATGATCTGCCACTTTTTTTTAAATCGTGTTCAATTTTAATTTTAGAAACATTAGTTTTTCTTGTCATTAAAATTACTTGAAACTCAGTGGAAATGCTTTTAACTTATCCACATAATTAGTTCGTTAAAAGTGCAATACATTTCGAACGGCTGAAAATTGTCTTAACTTATGAGCTGGAACTTTTTTTCAAATCGCCTTCTACTCAATTTTAATTTTAGAAACATTAGTTTTTCTTGTCAGTAAAATTACTTGAAAGTCAGTGGAAATGCTTTTAACTTATACACATAATTAGTGCGTTAAAATTGCAATACAATTCAAAGTGCTGAAAATTGTCCAAACTTATGATCTGTAATTTCTTTTCAAATCGCCTTCTACTCAATTTTGAATTCAGAAACCTTAGTTTTTCTTGTCAGTAAAATTACTTTGAAGTCAGTGGAAATCCTTTTAACTTATCTACATAATTAGTTAGTTAAAATTGCAATACATTTCAAACGGCTGAAAATTGTCTAAACTTATGATCTGCCACTTTTTTTGAAATCGTGTTCAATTTTAATTTTAGAAACATTAGTTTTTCTTGTCAGTAAAATTACTTGAAACTCAGTGGAAATGCTTTTAACTTATCCACATAATTAGTGCGTTAAAAGTGCAATACATTTCGAACGGCTGAAAATTGTCTTAACTTATGAGCTGGAACTTTTTTTCAAATCGCCTTCTACTCAATTTTAATTTTAGAAACATTCGTTTTTCTTGTCAGTAAAATTACTTGAAAGTCAGTGGAAATGCTTTTAACTTATACACATAATTAGTGCGTTAAAATTGCAATACATTTCAAACGGCTGAAAATTGTCTAAACTTATGATCTGCCACTTTTTTTGAAATCGTGTTCAATTTTAATTTTAGAAACATTAGTTTTTCTTGTCAGTAAAATTACTTGAAACTCAGTGGAAATGCTTTTAACTTATCCACATAAGTAGTGCGTTAAAATTGCAATACATTTCTAACGGCTGAAAATTGTCTAAACTTATGATCTGCAATTTTTTTTCAAATCGCCTTCTACTCAATTTTGAATTCAGAAACCTTAGTTTTTCTTGTCAGTAAAATTACTTGGAAGTCAGTGGAAATGCTTTTAACTTATCTACATAATTAGTTCGTTAAAATTGCAATACATTTCAAACGGCTGAAAATTTTCTAAACTTATGATCTTCCACTTTTTTTGAAATCGTGTTCAATTTTAATTTTAGAAACATTCGTTTTTCTTGTCAGTAAAATTACTTGAAACTCAGTGGAAATGCTTTTAACTTATCCACATAATTAGTTCGTTAAAAGTGCAATACATTTCGAACGGCTGAAAATTGTCTTAACTTATGAGCTGGAACTTTTTTTCAAATCGCCTTCTACTCAATTTTAATTTTAGAAACATTAGTTTTTCTTGTCAGTAAAATTACTTGAAAGTCAGTGGAAATGCTTTTAACTTATACACATAATTAGTGCGTTAAAATTGCAATACAATTCAAAGTGCTGAAAATTGTCTAAACTTATGATCTGTAATTTCTTTTCAAATCGCCTTCTACTCAATTTTGAATTCAGAAACCTTAGTTTTTCTTGTCAGTAAAATTACTTTGAAGTCAGTGGAAATCCTTTTAACTTATCTACATAATTAGTTAGTTAAAATTGCAATACATTTCAAACGGCTGAAAATTGTCTAAACTTATGATCTGCCACTTTTTTTGAAATCGTGTTCAATTTTAATTTTAGAAACATTAGTTTTTCTTGTCAGTAAAATTACTTGAAACTCAGTGGAAATGCTTTTAACTTATCCACATAATTAGTGCGTTAAAAGTGCAATACATTTCTAACGGCTGAAAATTGTCTAAACTTATGATCTGCAATTTTTTTTCAAATCGCCTTCTACTCAATTTTGAATTCAGAAACCTTAGTTTTTCTTGTCAGTAAAATTACTTGGAAGTCAGTGGAAATGCTTTTAACTTATCTACATAATTAGTTCGTTAAAATTGCAATACATTTCAAACGGCTGAAAATTTTCTAAACTTATGATCTGCCACTTTTTTTTAAATCGTGTTCAATTTTAATTTTAGAAACATTAGTTTTTCTTGTCAGTAAAATTACTTGAAACTCAGTGGAAATGCTTTTAACTTATCCACATAATTAGTTCGTTAAAAGTGCAATACATTTCGAACGGCTGAAAATTGTCTTAACTTATGAGCTGGAACTTTTTTTCAAATCGCCTTCTACTCAATTTTAATTTTAGAAACATTAGTTTTTCTTGTCAGTAAAATTACTTGAAAGTCAGTGGAAATGCTTTTAACTTATACACATAATTAGTGCGTTAAAATTGCAATACAATTCAAAGTGCTGAAAATTGTCCAAACTTATGATCTGTAATTTCTTTTCAAATCGCCTTCTACTCAATTTTGAATTCAGAAACCTTAGTTTTTCTTGTCAGTAAAATTACTTTGAAGTCAGTGGAAATCCTTTTAACTTATCTACATAATTAGTTAGTTTAAATTGCAATACATTTCAAACGGCTGAAAATTGTCTAAACTTATGATCTGCCACTTTTTTTGAAATCGTGTTCAATTTTAATTTTAGAAACATTAGTTTTTCTTGTCAGTAAAATTACTTGAAACTCAGTGGAAATGCTTTTAACTTATCCACATAATTAGTGCGTTAAAAGTGCAATACATTTCGAACGGCTGAAAATTGTCTTAACTTATGAGCTGGAACTTTTTTTCAAATCGCCTTCTACTCAATTTTAATTTTAGAAACATTCGTTTTTCTTGTCAGTAAAATTACTTGAAAGTCAGTGGAAATGCTTTTAACTTATACACATAATTAGTGCGTTAAAATTGCAATACATTTCAAACGGCTGAAAATTGTCTAAACTTATAATCTGCCACTTTTTTTGAAATCGTGTTCAATTTTAATTTTAGAAACATTCGTTTTTCTTGTCAGTAAAATTACTTGAAAGTCAGTGGAACTGCTTTTAACTTATACACATAATTAGTTCTTTAAAATTGCAATACATTTCAAACGGCTGAAAATTGTCTAAACTTATGATCTGCCACTTTTTTTGAAATCGCCTTCTACTCAATTTTGAATTCAGAAACCTTAGTTTTTCTTGTCAGTAAAATTACTTTGAAGTCAGTGGAAATCCTTTTAACTTATCTACATAATTAGTTAGTTAAAATTGCAATACATTTCAAACGGCTGAAAATTGTCTAAACTTATGATCTGCCACTTTTTTTGAAATCGTGTTCAATTTTAATTTTAGAAACATTAGTTTTTCTTGTCAGTAAAATTACTTGAAACTCAGTGGAAATGCTTTTAACTTATCCACATAATTAGTGCGTTAAAAGTGCAATACATTTCAAACGGCTGAAAATTTTCTAAACTTATGATCTGCCACTTTTTTTTAAATCGTGTTCAATTTTAATTTTAGAAACATTAGTTTTTCTTGTCAGTAAAATTACTTGAAACTCAGTGGAAATGCTTTTAACTTATCCACATAATTAGTGCGTTAAAAGTGCAATACATTTCGAACGGCTGAAAATTGTCTTAACTTATGAGCTGGAACTTTTTTTCAAATCGCCTTCTACTCAATTTTAATTTTAGAAACATTCGTTTTTCTTGTCAGTAAAATTACTTGAAAGTCAGTGGAAATGCTTTTAACTTATACACATAATTAGTGCGTTAAAAGTGCAATACATTTCTAACGGCTGAAAATTGTCTAAACTTATGATCTGCAATTTTTTTTCAAATCGCCTTCTACTCAATTTTGAATTCAGAAACCTTAGTTTTTCTTGTCAGTAAAATTACTTGGAAGTCAGTGGAAATGCTTTTAACTTATCTACATAATTAGTTCGTTAAAATTGCAATACATTTCAAACGGCTGAAAATTTTCTAAACTTATGATCTGCCACTTTTTTTTAAATCGTGTTCAATTTTAATTTTAGAAACATTAGTTTTTCTTGTCAGTAAAATTACTTGAAACTCAGTGGAAATGCTTTTAACTTATCCACATAATTAGTTCGTTAAAAGTGCAATACATTTCGAACGGCTGAAAATTGTCTTAACTTATGAGCTAGAACTTTTTTTCAAATCGCCTTCTACTCAATTTTAATTTTAGAAACATTAGTTTTTCTTGTCAGTAAAATTACTTGAAAGTCAGTGGAAATGCTTTTAACTTATACACATAATTAGAGCGTTAAAATTGCAATACAATTTAAAGTGCTGAAAATTGTCTAAACTTATGATCTGTAATATTTTTTCAAATCGCCTTCTAACTCAATTTTGATTTTAGAAACATAGTTTTTTCTGGTCAATAAAATTACTTGAAAGTCAGTGGAAATCCTTTTAACTTATCCACATAATTAGTGCGTTAAAATTGCAATACATTTCAAACGGCTGAAAATTGTCTAAACTTATGATCTGCCACTTTTTTTGAAATCGTGTTCAATTTTAATTTTAGAAACATTAGTTTTTCTTGTCAGTAAAATTACTTGAAACTCAGTGGAAATGCTTTTAACTTATCCACATAATTAGTTCGTTAAAAGTGCAATACATTTCTAACGGCTGAAAATTGTCTAAACTTATGATCTGCAATTTTTTTTCAAATCGCCTTCTACTCAATTTTGAATTCAGAAACCTTAGTTTTTCTTGTCAGTAAAATTACTTGGAAGTCAGTGGAAATGCTTTTAACTTATCTACATAATTAGTTCGTTAAAATTGCAATACATTTCAAACGGCTGAAAATTTTCTAAACTTATGATCTGCCACTTTTTTTTAAATCGTGTTCAATTTTAATTTTAGAAACATTAGTTTTTCTTGTCAGTAAAATTACTTGAAACTCAGTGGAAATGCTTTTAACTTATCCACATAATTAGTTCGTTAAAAGTGCAATACATTTCGAACGGCTGAAAATTGTCTTAACTTATGAGCTAGAACTTTTTTTCAAATCGCCTTCTATCAATTTTAATTTTAGAAACATTCGTTTTTCTTGTCAGTAAAATTACTTGAAAGTCAGTGGAAATCCTTTTAACTTATCTACATAATTAGTTAGTTAAAATTGCAATACATTTCAAACGGCTGAAAATTGTCTAAACTTATGATCTGCCACTTTTTTTGAAATCGTGTTCAATTTTAATTTTAGAAACATTAGTTTTTCTTGTCAGTAAAATTACTTGAAACTCAGTGGAAATGCTTTTAACTTATCAACATAATTAGTGCGTTAAAAGTGCAATACATTTCTAACGGCTGAAAATTGTCTAAACTTATGATCTGCAATTTTTTTTCAAATCGCCTTCTACTCAATTTTGAATTCAGAAACCTTAGTTTTTCTTGTCAGTAAAATTACTTGGAAGTCAGTGGAAATGCTTTTAACTTATCTACATAATTAGTTCGTTAAAATTGCAATACATTTCAAACGGCTGAAAATTTTCTAAACTTATGATCTGCCACTTTTTTTTAAATCGTGTTCAATTTTAATTTTAGAAACATTAGTTTTTCTTGTCAGTAAAATTACTTGAAACTCAGTGGAAATGCTTTTAACTTATCCACATAATTAGTGCGTTAAAAGTGCAATACATTTCGAACGGCTGAAAATTGTCTTAACTTATGAGCTGGAACTTTTTTTCAAATCGCCTTCTACTCAATTTTAATTTTAGAAACATTCGTTTTTCTTGTCAGTAAAATTACTTGAAAGTCAGTGGAAATGCTTTTAACTTATACACATAATTAGTGCGTTAAAAGTGCAATACATTTCTAACGGCTGAAAATTGTCTAAACTTATGATCTGCAATTTTTTTTCAAATCGCCTTCTACTCAATTTTGAATTCAGAAACCTTAGTTTTTCTTGTCAGTAAAATTACTTGGAAGTCAGTGGAAATGCTTTTAACTTATCTACATAATTAGTTCGTTAAAATTGCAATACATTTCAAACGGCTGAAAATTTTCTAAACTTATGATCTGCCACTTTTTTTTAAATCGTGTTCAATTTTAATTTTAGAAACATTAGTTTTTCTTGTCAGTAAAATTACTTGAAACTCAGTGGAAATGCTTTTAACTTATCCACATAATTAGTTCGTTAAAAGTGCAATACATTTCGAACGGCTGAAAATTGTCTTAACTTATGAGCTAGAACTTTTTTTCAAATCGCCTTCTACTCAATTTTAATTTTAGAAACATTAGTTTTTCTTGTCAGTAAAATTACTTGAAAGTCAGTGGAAATGCTTTTAACTTATACACATAATTAGAGCGTTAAAATTGCAATACAATTTAAAGTGCTGAAAATTGTCTAAACTTATGATCTGTAATATTTTTTCAAATCGCCTTCTAACTCAATTTTGATTTTAGAAACATAGTTTTTTCTGGTCAATAAAATTACTTGAAAGTCAGTGGAAATCCTTTTAACTTATCCACATAATTAGTGCGTTAAAATTGCAATACATTTCAAACGGCTGAAAATTGTCTAAACTTATGATCTGCCACTTTTTTTGAAATCGTGTTCAATTTTAATTTTAGAAACATTAGTTTTTCTTGTCAGTAAAATTACTTGAAACTCAGTGGAAATGCTTTTAACTTATCCACATAATTAGTTCGTTAAAAGTGCAATACATTTCTAACGGCTGAAAATTGTCTAAACTTATGATCTGCAATTTTTTTTCAAATCGCCTTCTACTCAATTTTGAATTCAGAAACCTTAGTTTTTCTTGTCAGTAAAATTACTTGGAAGTCAGTGGAAATGCTTTTAACTTATCTACATAATTAGTTCGTTAAAATTGCAATACATTTCAAACGGCTGAAAATTTTCTAAACTTATGATCTGCCACTTTTTTTTAAATCGTGTTCAATTTTAATTTTAGAAACATTAGTTTTTCTTGTCAGTAAAATTACTTGAAACTCAGTGGAAATGCTTTTAACTTATCCACATAATTAGTTCGTTAAAAGTGCAATACATTTCGAACGGCTGAAAATTGTCTTAACTTATGAGCTAGAACTTTTTTTCAAATCGCCTTCTATCAATTTTAATTTTAGAAACATTCGTTTTTCTTGTCAGTAAAATTACTTGAAAGTCAGTGGAAATGCTTTTAACTTATACACATAATTAGTGCGTTAAAATTGCAATACATTTCAAACGGCTGAAAATTGTCTAAACTTATGATCTGCCACTTTTTTTGAAATCGTGTTCAATTTTAATTTTAGAAACATTAGTTTTTCTTGTCAGTAAAATTACTTGAAACTCAGTGGAAATGCTTTTAACTTATCCACATAATTAGTGCGTTAAAATTGCAATACATTTCTAACGGCTGAAAATTGTCTAAACTTATGATCTGCAATTTTTTTTCAAATCGCCTTCCTCAATTTTGAATTCAGAAACCTTAGTTTTTCTTGTCAGTAAAATTACTTGGAAGTCAGTGGAAATGCTTTTAACTTATCTACATAATTAGTTCGTTAAAATTGCAATACATTTCAAACGGCTGAAAATTTTCTAAACTTATGATCTGCCACTTTTTTTTAAATCGTGTTCAATTTTAATTTTAGAAACATTCGTTTTTCTTGTCAGTAAAATTACTTGAAACTCAGTGGAAATGCTTTTAACTTATCCACATAATTAGTGCGTTAAAAGTGCAATACATTTCGAACGGCTGAAAATTGTCTTAACTTTTGAGCTGGAACTTTTTTTCAAATCGCCTTCTACTCAATTTTAATTTTAGAAACATTGGTTTTTCTTTTCAGTAAAATTACTTGAAAGTCAGTGGAAATGCTTTTAACTTATACACATAATTAGAGCGTTAAAATTGCAATACAATTTAAAGTGCTGAAAATTGTCTAAACGTAATATTTTTTCAAATCGCCTTCTAACTCAATTTTGATTTTAGAAACATAGTTTTTTCTGGTCAATAAAATTACTTGAAAGTCAGTGGAAATCCTTTTAACTTATCCACATAATTAGTGCGTTAAAATTGCAATACATTTCAAACGGCTGAAAATTGTCTAAACTTATGATCTGCCACATTTTTTGAAATCGTGTTCAATTTTAATTTTAGAAACATTAGTTTTTCTTGTCAGTAAAATTACTTGAAAGTCAGTGGAAATGCTTTTAACTTATCCACATAATTAGTGCGTTAAAATTGCAATACATTTCAAACGGCTGAAAATTGTCTAAACTTATGATCTGCCACTTTTTTTGAAATCGTGTTCAATTTTAATTTTAGAAACATTCGTTTTTCTTGTCAGTAAAATTACTTGAAAGTCAGTGGAAATGCTTTTAACTTATCCACATAATTAGTGCGTTAAAATTGCAATACATTTCGAACGGCTGAAAATTGTCTAAACTTATGATCTGCCACTTTTTTTTAAATCGTGTTCAATTTTAATTTTAGAAACATTGGTTTTTCTTGTCAGTAAAATTACTTGAAAGTCAGTGGAAATGCTTTTAACTTATACACATAATTAGTGCGTTAAAATTGCAATACAATTCAAAGTGCTGAAAATTGTCTAAACTTATGATCTGTAATATTTTTTCAAATCGCCTTCTAACTCAATTTTGATTTTAGAAACATAGTTTTTTCTGGTCAATAAAATTACTTGAAAGTCAGTGGAAATGCTTTTAACTTATCCACATAATTAGTGCGTTAAAATTGCAATACATTTCAAACGGATGAAAATTGTCTAAACTTATGATCTGCCACTTTTTTTGAAATCGTGTTCAATTTTAATTTTAGAAATATTAGTTTTTCTTGTCAGTAAAATTACTTGAAACTCAGTGGAAATGCTTTTAACTTATCCACATAATTAGTGCGTTAAAAGTGCAACACATTTCGAACGGCTGAAAATTGTCTAAACATGATCTGCAAATTTTTGTAAAATCGCCTTCTACTCAATTTTGATTTCAGAAACATTAGTTTTTCTTGTCAGTAAAATTACTTGGAAGTCAGTGGAAATGCTTTTAACTTATCTACATAATTAGTTCTTTAAAATTGCAATACATTTCGAACGGCTAAAAATTGTCTTAACTTATGAGCTGGAACTTTTTTTTAAATCGCCTTCTACTCAATTTTAATTTTAGAAACATTGGTTTTTCTTGTCAGTAAAATTACTTGAAAGTCAGTGGAAATGCTTTTAACTTATACACATAATTAGTGCGTTAAAATTGCAATACATTTCAAACGGCTGAAAATTGTCTAAACTTATGATCTGCCACTTTTTTTGAAATCGTGTTCAATTTTAATTTTAGAAACATTCGTTTTTCTTGTCAGTAAAATTACTTGAAACTCAGTGGAAATGCTTTTAACTTATCCACATAATTAGTGCGTTAAAATTGCAATACATTTCTAACGGCTGAAAATTGTCTAAACTTTTGATCTGCAATTTTTTTTCAAATCGCCTTCTACTCAATTTTGAATTCAGAAACCTTAGTTTTTCTCTTCAGTAAAATTACTTGGAAGTCAGTGGAAATGCTTTTAACTTATCTACATAATTAGTTCGTTAAAATTGCAATACATTTCAAACGGCTGAAAATTTTCTAAACTTATGATCTTCCACTTTTTTTGAAATCGTGTTAAATTTTAATTTTAGAAACATTCGTTTTTCTTGTCAGTAAAATTACTTGAAACTCAGTGGAAATGCTTTTAACTCATCCACATAATTAGTGCGTTAAAAGTGCAATACATTTCTAACGGCTGAAAATTGTCTTAACTTATGAGCTGGAACTTTTTTTCAAATCGCCTTCTACTCAATTTTGAATTCAGAAACCTTAGTTTTTCTTGTCAGTAAAATTACTTGGAAGTCAGTGGAAATGCTTTTAACTTATCTACATAATTAGTTCGTTAAAATTGCAATACATTTCAAACGGCTGAAAATTTTCTAAACTTATGATCTTCCACTTTTTTTGAAATCGTGTTCAATTTTAATTTTAGAAACATTCGTTTTTCTTGTCAGTAAAATTACTTGAAACTCAGTGGAAATGCTTTTAACTTATCCACATAATTAGTTCGTTAAAAGTGCAATACATTTCGAACGGCTGAAAATTGTCTTAACTTATGAGCTAGAACTTTTTTTCAAATCGCCTTCTACTCAATTTTAATTTTAGAAACATTAGTTTTTCTTGTCAGTAAAATTACTTGAAAGTCAGTGGAAATGCTTTTAACTTATACACATAATTAGAGCGTTAAAATTGCAATACAATTTAAAGTGCTGAAAATTGTCTAAACTTATGATCTGTAATATTTTTTCAAATCGCCTTCTAACTCAATTTTGATTTTAGAAACATAGTTTTTTCTGGTCAATAAAATTACTTGAAAGTCAGTGGAAATCCTTTTAACTTATCCACATAATTAGTGCGTTAAAATTGCAATACATTTCAAACGGCTGAAAATTGTCTAAACTTATGATCTGCCACTTTTTTTGAAATCGTGTTCAATTTTAATTTTAGAAACATTAGTTTTTCTTGTCAGTAAAATTACTTGAAACTCAGTGGAAATGCTTTTAACTTATCCACATAATTAGTGCGTTAAAAGTGCAATACATTTCTAACGGCTGAAAATTGTCTAAACTTATGATCTGCAATTTTTTTTCAAATCGCCTTCTACTCAATTTTGAATTCAGAAACCTTAGTTTTTCTTGTCAGTAAAATTACTTGGAAGTCAGTGGAAATGCTTTTAACTTATCTACATAATTAGTTCGTTAAAATTGCAATACATTTCAAACGGCTGAAAATTTTCTAAACTTATGATCTGCCACTTTTTTTTAAATCGTGTTCAATTTTAATTTTAGAAACATTAGTTTTTCTTGTCATTAAAATTACTTGAAACTCAGTGGAAATGCTTTTAACTTATCCACATAATTAGTTCGTTAAAAGTGCAATACATTTCGAACGGCTGAAAATTGTCTTAACTTATGAGCTGGAACTTTTTTTCAAATCGCCTTCTACTCAATTTTAATTTTAGAAACATTAGTTTTTCTTGTCAGTAAAATTACTTGAAAGTCAGTGGAAATGCTTTTAACTTATACACATAATTAGTGCGTTAAAATTGCAATACAATTCAAAGTGCTGAAAATTGTCCAAACTTATGATCTGTAATTTCTTTTCAAATCGCCTTCTACTCAATTTTGAATTCAGAAACCTTAGTTTTTCTTGTCAGTAAAATTACTTTGAAGTCAGTGGAAATCCTTTTAACTTATCTACATAATTAGTTAGTTAAAATTGCAATACATTTCAAACGGCTGAAAATTGTCTAAACTTATGATCTGCCACTTTTTTTGAAATCGTGTTCAATTTTAATTTTAGAAACATTAGTTTTTCTTGTCAGTAAAATTACTTGAAACTCAGTGGAAATGCTTTTAACTTATCCACATAATTAGTGCGTTAAAAGTGCAATACATTTCGAACGGCTGAAAATTGTCTTAACTTATGAGCTGGAACTTTTTTTCAAATCGCCTTCTACTCAATTTTAATTTTAGAAACATTCGTTTTTCTTGTCAGTAAAATTACTTGAAAGTCAGTGGAAATGCTTTTAACTTATACACATAATTAGTGCGTTAAAATTGCAATACATTTCAAACGGCTGAAAATTGTCTAAACTTATGATCTGCCACTTTTTTTGAAATCGTGTTCAATTTTAATTTTAGAAACATTAGTTTTTCTTGTCAGTAAAATTACTTGAAACTCAGTGGAAATGCTTTTAACTTATCCACATAAGTAGTGCGTTAAAATTGCAATACATTTCTAACGGCTGAAAATTGTCTAAACTTATGATCTGCAATTTTTTTTCAAATCGCCTTCTACTCAATTTTGAATTCAGAAACCTTAGTTTTTCTTGTCAGTAAAATTACTTGGAAGTCAGTGGAAATGCTTTTAACTTATCTACATAATTAGTTCGTTAAAATTGCAATACATTTCAAACGGCTGAAAATTTTCTAAACTTATGATCTTCCACTTTTTTTGAAATCGTGTTCAATTTTAATTTTAGAAACATTCGTTTTTCTTGTCAGTAAAATTACTTGAAACTCAGTGGAAATGCTTTTAACTTATCCACATAATTAGTTCGTTAAAAGTGCAATACATTTCGAACGGCTGAAAATTGTCTTAACTTATGAGCTGGAACTTTTTTTCAAATCGCCTTCTACTCAATTTTAATTTTAGAAACATTAGTTTTTCTTGTCAGTAAAATTACTTGAAAGTCAGTGGAAATGCTTTTAACTTATACACATAATTAGTGCGTTAAAATTGCAATACAATTCAAAGTGCTGAAAATTGTCTAAACTTATGATCTGTAATTTCTTTTCAAATCGCCTTCTACTCAATTTTGAATTCAGAAACCTTAGTTTTTCTTGTCAGTAAAATTACTTTGAAGTAGGTGGAAATCCTTTTAACTTATCTACATAATTAGTTAGTTAAAATTGCAATACATTTCAAACGGCTGAAAATTGTCTAAACTTATGATCTGCCACTTTTTTTGAAATCGTGTTCAATTTTAATTTTAGAAACATTAGTTTTTCTTGTCAGTAAAATTACTTGAAACTCAGTGGAAATGCTTTTAACTTATCCACATAATTAGTGCGTTAAAAGTGCAATACATTTCTAACGGCTGAAAATTGTCTAAACTTATGATCTGCAATTTTTTTTCAAATCGCCTTCTACTCAATTTTGAATTCAGAAACCTTAGTTTTTCTTGTCAGTAAAATTACTTGGAAGTCAGTGGAAATGCTTTTAACTTATCTACATAATTAGTTCGTTAAAATTGCAATACATTTCAAACGGCTGAAAATTTTCTAAACTTATGATCTGCCACTTTTTTTTAAATCGTGTTCAATTTTAATTTTAGAAACATTAGTTTTTCTTGTCAGTAAAATTACTTGAAACTCAGTGGAAATGCTTTTAACTTATCCACATAATTAGTTCGTTAAAAGTGCAATACATTTCGAACGGCTGAAAATTGTCTTAACTTATGAGCTGGAACTTTTTTTCAAATCGCCTTCTACTCAATTTTAATTTTAGAAACATTAGTTTTTCTTGTCAGTAAAATTACTTGAAAGTCAGTGGAAATGCTTTTAACTTATACACATAATTAGTGCGTTAAAATTGCAATACAATTCAAAGTGCTGAAAATTGTCCAAACTTATGATCTGTAATTTCTTTTCAAATCGCCTTCTACTCAATTTTGAATTCAGAAACCTTAGTTTTTCTTGTCAGTAAAATTACTTTGAAGTCAGTGGAAATCCTTTTAACTTATCTACATAATTAGTTAGTTAAAATTGCAATACATTTCAAACGGCTGAAAATTGTCTAAACTTATGATCTGCCACTTTTTTTGAAATCGTGTTCAATTTTAATTTTAGAAACATTAGTTTTTCTTGTCAGTAAAATTACTTGAAACTCAGTGGAAATGCTTTTAACTTATCCACATAATTAGTGCGTTAAAAGTGCAATACATTTCGAACGGCTGAAAATTGTCTTAACTTATGAGCTGGAACTTTTTTTCAAATCGCCTTCTACTCAATTTTAATTTTAGAAACATTCGTTTTTCTTGTCAGTAAAATTACTTGAAAGTCAGTGGAAATGCTTTTAACTTATACACATAATTAGTGCGTTAAAATTGCAATACATTTCAAACGGCTGAAAATTGTCTAAACTTATGATCTGCCACTTTTTTTGAAATCGTGTTCAATTTTAATTTTAGAAACATTCGTTTTTCTTGTCAGTAAAATTACTTGAAAGTCAGTGGAACTGCTTTTAACTTATACACATAATTAGTGCGTTAAAATTGCAATACATTTCAAACGGCTGAAAATTGTCTAAACTTATGATCTGCCACTTTTTTTGAAATCGCCTTCTACTCAATTTTGAATTCAGAAACCTTAGTTTTTCTTGTCAGTAAAATTACTTGGAAGTCAGTGGAAATGCTTTTAACTTATCTACATAATTAGTTCGTTAAAATTGCAATACATTTCAAACGGCTGAAAATTTTCTAAACTTATGATCTTCCACTTTTTTTGAAATCGTGTTCAATTTTAATTTTAGAAACATTCGTTTTTCTTGTCAGTAAAATTACTTGAAACTCAGTGGAAATGCTTTTAACTTATCCACATAATTAGTTCGTTAAAAGTGCAATACATTTCGAACGGCTGAAAATTGTCTTAACTTATGAGCTGGAACTTTTTTTCAAATCGCCTTCTACTCAATTTTAATTTTAGAAACATTAGTTTTTCTTGTCAGTAAAATTACTTGAAAGTCAGTGGAAATGCTTTTAACTTATACACATAATTAGTGCGTTAAAATTGCAATACAATTCAAAGTGCTGAAAATTGTCTAAACTTATGATCTGTAATTTCTTTTCAAATCGCCTTCTACTCAATTTTGAATTCAGAAACCTTAGTTTTTCTTGTCAGTAAAATTACTTTGAAGTCAGTGGAAATCCTTTTAACTTATCTACATAATTAGTTAGTTAAAATTGCAATACATTTCAAACGGCTGAAAATTGTCTAAACTTATGATCTGCCACTTTTTTTGAAATCGTGTTCAATTTTAATTTTAGAAACATTAGTTTTTCTTGTCAGTAAAATTACTTGAAACTCAGTGGAAATGCTTTTAACTTATCCACATAATTAGTGCGTTAAAAGTGCAATACATTTCTAACGGCTGAAAATTGTCTAAACTTATGATCTGCAATTTTTTTTCAAATCGCCTTCTACTCAATTTTGAATTCAGAAACCTTAGTTTTTCTTGTCAGTAAAATTACTTGGAAGTCAGTGGAAATGCTTTTAACTTATCTACATAATTAGTTCGTTAAAATTGCAATACATTTCAAACGGCTGAAAATTTTCTAAACTTATGATCTGCCACTTTTTTTTAAATCGTGTTCAATTTTAATTTTAGAAACATTAGTTTTTCTTGTCAGTAAAATTACTTGAAACTCAGTGGAAATGCTTTTAACTTATCCACATAATTAGTGCGTTAAAAGTGCAATACATTTCGAACGGCTGAAAATTGTCTTAACTTATGAGCTGGAACTTTTTTTCAAATCGCCTTCTACTCAATTTTAATTTTAGAAACATTCGTTTTTCTTGTCAGTAAAATTACTTGAAAGTCAGTGGAAATGCTTTTAACTTATACACATAATTAGTGCGTTAAAAGTGCAATACATTTCTAACGGCTGAAAATTGTCTAAACTTATGATCTGCAATTTTTTTTCAAATCGCCTTCTACTCAATTTTGAATTCAGAAACCTTAGTTTTTCTTGTCAGTAAAATTACTTGGAAGTCAGTGGAAATGCTTTTAACTTATCTACATAATTAGTTCGTTAAAATTGCAATACATTTCAAACGGCTGAAAATTTTCTAAACTTATGATCTGCCACTTTTTTTTAAATCGTGTTCAATTTTAATTTTAGAAACATTAGTTTTTCTTGTCAGTAAAATTACTTGAAACTCAGTGGAAATGCTTTTAACTTATCCACATAATTAGTTCGTTAAAAGTGCAATACATTTCGAACGGCTGAAAATTGTCTTAACTTATGAGCTAGAACTTTTTTTCAAATCGCCTTCTACTCAATTTTAATTTTAGAAACATTAGTTTTTCTTGTCAGTAAAATTACTTGAAAGTCAGTGGAAATGCTTTTAACTTATACACATAATTAGAGCGTTAAAATTGCAATACAATTTAAAGTGCTGAAAATTGTCTAAACTTATGATCTGTAATATTTTTTCAAATCGTTTTCTAACTCAATTTTGATTTTAGAAACATAGTTTTTTCTGGTCAATAAAATTACTTGAAAGTCAGTGGAAATCCTTTTAACTTATCCACATAATTAGTGCGTTAAAATTGCAATACATTTCAAACGGCTGAAAATTGTCTAAACTTATGATCTGCCACTTTTTTTGAAATCGTGTTCAATTTTAATTTTAGAAACATTAGTTTTTCTTGTCAGTAAAATTACTTGAAACTCAGTGGAAATGCTTTTAACTTATCCACATAATTAGTTCGTTAAAAGTGCAATACATTTCGAACGGCTGAAAATTGTCTTAACTTATGAGCTGGAACTTTTTTTCAAATCGCCTTCTACTCAATTTTAATTTTAGAAACATTAGTTTTTCTTGTCAGTAAAATTACTTGAAAGTCAGTGGAAATGCTTTTAACTTATACACATAATTAGTGCGTTAAAATTGCAATACAATTCAAAGTGCTGAAAATTGTCCAAACTTATGATCTGTAATTTCTTTTCAAATCGCCTTCTACTCAATTTTGAATTCAGAAACCTTAGTTTTTCTTGTCAGTAAAATTACTTTGAAGTCAGTGGAAATCCTTTTAACTTATCTACATAATTAGTTAGTTAAAATTGCAATACATTTCAAACGGCTGAAAATTGTCTAAACTTATGATCTGCCACTTTTTTTGAAATCGTGTTCAATTTTAATTTTAGAAACATTAGTTTTTCTTGTCAGTAAAATTACTTGAAACTCAGTGGAAATGCTTTTAACTTATCCACATAATTAGTGCGTTAAAAGTGCAATACATTTCGAACGGCTGAAAATTGTCTTAACTTATGAGCTGGAACTTTTTTTCAAATCGCCTTCTACTCAATTTTAATTTTAGAAACATTGGTTTTTCTTGTCAGTAAAATTACTTGAAAGTCAGTGGAACTGCTTTTAACTTATACACATAATTAGTGCGTTAAAATTGCAATACATTTCAAACGGCTGAAAATTGTCTAAACTTATGATCTGCCACTTTTTTTGAAATCGCCTTCTACTCAATTTTGAATTCAGAAACCTTAGTTTTTCTTGTCAGTAAAATTACTTGGAAGTCAGTGGAAATGCTTTTAACTTATCTACATAATTAGTTCGTTAAAATTGCAATACATTTCAAACGGCTGAAAATTTTCTAAACTTATGATCTTCCACTTTTTTTGAAATCGTGTTCAATTTTAATTTTAGAAACATTCGTTTTTCTTGTCAGTAAAATTACTTGAAACTCAGTGGAAATGCTTTTAACTTATCCACATAATTAGTTCGTTAAAAGTGCAATACATTTCGAACGGCTGAAAATTGTCTTAACTTATGAGCTGGAACTTTTTTTCAAATCGCCTTCTACTCAATTTTAATTTTAGAAACATTAGTTTTTCTTGTCAGTAAAATTACTTGAAAGTCAGTGGAAATGCTTTTAACTTATACACATAATTAGTGCGTTAAAATTGCAATACATTTCAAACGGCTGAAAATTGTCTAAACTTATGATCTGCCACTTTTTTTGAAATCGCCTTCTACTCAATTTTGAATTCAGAAACCTTAGTTTTTCTTGTCAGTAAAATTACTTGGAAGTCAGTGGAAATGCTTTTAACTTATCTACATAATTAGTTCGTTAAAATTGCAATACATTTCAAACGGCTGAAAATTTTCTAAACTTATGATCTTCCACTTTTTTTGAAATCGTGTTCAATTTTAATTTTAGAAACATTCGTTTTTCTTGTCAGTAAAATTACTTGAAACTCAGTGGAAATGCTTTTAACTTATCCACATAATTAGTTCGTTAAAAGTGCAATACATTTCGAACGGCTGAAAATTGTCTTAACTTATGAGCTGGAACTTTTTTTCAAATCGCCTTCTACTCAATTTTAATTTTAGAAACATTAGTTTTTCTTGTCAGTAAAATTACTTGAAAGTCAGTGGAAATGCTTTTAACTTATACACATAATTAGTGCGTTAAAATTGCAATACAATTCAAAGTGCTGAAAATTGTCTAAACTTATGATCTGTAATTTCTTTTCAAATCGCCTTCTACTCAATTTTGAATTCAGAAACCTTAGTTTTTCTTGTCAGTAAAATTACTTGGAAGTCAGTGGAAATGCTTTTAACTTATCTACATAATTAGTTCGTTAAAATTGCAATACATTTCAAACGGCTGAAAATTTTCTAAACTTATGATCTGCCACTTTTTTTTAAATCGTGTTCAATTTTAATTTTAGAAACATTAGTTTTTCTTGTCAGTAAAATTACTTGAAACTCAGTGGAAATGCTTTTAACTTATCCACATAATTAGTTCGTTAAAAGTGCAATACATTTCGAACGGCTGAAAATTGTCTTAACTTATGAGCTGGAACTTTTTTTCAAATCGCCTTCTACTCAATTTTAATTTTAGAAACATTAGTTTTTCTTGTCAGTAAAATTACTTGAAAGTCAGTGGAAATGCTTTTAACTTATACACATAATTAGTGCGTTAAAATTGCAATACAATTCAAAGTGCTGAAAATTGTCCAAACTTATGATCTGTAATTTCTTTTCAAATCGCCTTCTACTCAATTTTGAATTCAGAAACCTTAGTTTTTCTTGTCAGTAAAATTACTTTGAAGTCAGTGGAAATCCTTTTAACTTATCTACATAATTAGTTAGTTTAAATTGCAATACATTTCAAACGGCTGAAAATTGTCTAAACTTATGATCTGCCACTTTTTTTGAAATCGTGTTCAATTTTAATTTTAGAAACATTAGTTTTTCTTGTCAGTAAAATTACTTGAAACTCAGTGGAAATGCTTTTAACTTATCCACATAATTAGTGCGTTAAAAGTGCAATACATTTCGAACGGCTGAAAATTGTCTTAACTTATGAGCTGGAACTTTTTTTCAAATCGCCTTCTACTCAATTTTAATTTTAGAAACATTCGTTTTTCTTGTCAGTAAAATTACTTGAAAGTCAGTGGAAATGCTTTTAACTTATACACATAATTAGTGCGTTAAAATTGCAATACATTTCAAACGGCTGAAAATTGTCTAAACTTATGATCTGCCATTTTTTTTGAAATCGTGTTCAATTTTAATTTTAGAAACATTCGTTTTTCTTGTCAGTAAAATTACTTGAAAGTCAGTGGAACTGCTTTTAACTTATACACATAATTAGTGCGTTAAAATTGCAATACATTTCAAACGGCTGAAAATTGTCTAAAATTATGATCTGCCACTTTTTTTGAAATCGCCTTCTACTCAATTTTGAATTCAGAAACCTTAGTTTTTCTTGTCAGTAAAATTACTTGGAAGTCAGTGGAAATGCTTTTAACTTATCTACATAATTAGTTCGTTAAAATTGCAATACATTTCAAACGGCTGAAAATTTTCTAAACTTATGATCTTCCACTTTTTTTGAAATCGTGTTCAATTTTAATTTTAGAAACATTCGTTTTTCTTGTCAGTAAAATTACTTGAAACTCAGTGGAAATGCTTTTAACTTATCCACATAATTAGTTCGTTAAAAGTGCAATACATTTCGAACGGCTGAAAATTGTCTTAACTTATGAGCTGGAACTTTTTTTCAAATCGCCTTCTACTCAATTTTAATTTTAGAAACATTAGTTTTTCTTGTCAGTAAAATTACTTGAAAGTCAGTGGAAATGCTTTTAACTTATACACATAATTAGTGCGTTAAAATTGCAATACAATTCAAAGTGCTGAAAATTGTCTAAACTTATGATCTGTAATTTCTTTTCAAATCGCCTTCTACTCAATTTTGAATTCAGAAACCTTAGTTTTTCTTGTCAGTAAAATTACTTTGAAGTCAGTGGAAATCCTTTTAACTTATCTACATAATTAGTTAGTTAAAATTGCAATACATTTAAACGGCTGAAAATTGTCTAAACTTATGATCTGCCACTTTTTTTGAAATCGTGTTCAATTTTAATTTTAGAAACATTAGTTTTTCTTGTCAGTAAAATTACTTGAAACTCAGTGGAAATGCTTTTAACTTATCCACATAATTAGTGCGTTAAAAGTGCAATACATTTCGAACGGCTGAAAATTGTCTTAACTTATGAGCTGGAACTTTTTGTAAAATCGCCTTCTACTCAATTTTAATTTTAGAAACATTGGTTTTTCTTGTCAGTAAAATTACTTGAAAGTCAGTGGAAATGCTTTTAACTTATACACATAATTAGTGCGTTAGAATTGCAATACATTTCAAACGGCTGAAAATTGTCTAAACTTATGATCTGCCACTTTTTTTGAAATCGTGTTCAATTTTAATTTTAGAAACATTAGTTTTTCTTGTCAGTAAAATTACTTGAAACTCAGTGGAAATGCTTTTAACTTATCCACATAATTATTGCGTTAAAATTGCAATACATTTCTAACGGCTGAAAATTGTCTAAACTTATGATCTGCAATTTTTTTTCAAATCGCCTTCTACTCAATTTTGAATTCAGAAACCTTAGTTTTTCTTGTCAGTAAAATTACTTGGAAGTCAGTGGAAATGCTTTTAACTTATCTACATAATTAGTTCGTTAAAATTGCAATACATTTCAAACGGCTGAAAATTTTCTAAACTTATGATCTTCCACTTTTTTTGAAATCGTGTTCAATTTTAATTTTAGAAACATTCGTTTTTCTTGTCAGTAAAATTACTTGAAACTCAGTGGAAATGCTTTTAACTTATCCACATAATTAGTGCGTTAAAAGTGCAATACATTTCGAACGGCTGAAAATTGTCTTAACTTATGAGCTGGAACTTTTTTTCAAATCGCCTTCTACTCAATTTTAATTTTAGAAACATTGGTTTTTCTTGTCAGTAAAATTATTTGAAAGTCAGTGGAAATGCTTTTAACTTATACACATAATTAGAGCGTTAAAATTGCAATACAATTTAAAGTGCTGAAAATTGTCTAAACGTAATATTTTTTCAAATCGCCTTCTAACTCAATTTTGATTTTAGAAACATAGTTTTTTCTGGTCAATAAAATTACTTGAAAGTCAGTGGAAATCCTTTTAACTTATCCACATAATTAGTGCGTTAAAATTGCAATACCTTTCAAACGGCTGAAAATTGTCTAAACTTATGATCTGTAATATTTTTTCAAATCGCCTTCTAACTCAATTTTGATTTTAGAAACATAGTTTTTTCTGGTCAATAAAATTACTTGAAAGTCAGTGGAAATCCTTTTAACTTATCCACATAATTAGTGCGTTAAAATTGCAATACATTTCAAACGGCTGAAAATTGTCTAAACTTATGATCTGCCACTTTTTTTGAAATCGTGTTCAATTTTAATTTTAGAAACATTAGTTTTTCTTGTCAGTAAAATTACTTGAAAGTCAGTGGAAATGCTTTTAACTTATCCACATAATTAGTGCGTTAAAATTGCAATACATTTCAAACGGCTGAAAATTGTCTAAACTTATGATCTGCCACTTTTTTTGAAATCGTGTTCAATTTTAATTTTAGAAACATTCGTTTTTCTTGTCAGTAAAATTACTTGAAACTCAGTGGAAATGCTTTTAACTTATCCACATAATTAGTGCGTTAAAATTGCAATACAATTCAAAGTGCTGAAAATTGTCTAAACTTATGATCTGTAATATTTTTTCAAATCGCCTTCTAACTCAATTTTGATTTTAGAAACATAGTTTTTTCTGGTCAATAAAATTACTTGAAAGTCAGTGGAAATGCTTTTAACTTATCCACATAATTAGTGCGTTAAAATTGCAATACATTTCAAACGGATTAATATTGTCTAAACTTATGATCTGCCACTTTTTTTGAAATCGTGTTCAATTTTAATTTTAGAAATATTAGTTTTTCTTGTCAGTAAAATTACTTGGAAGTCAGTGGAAATGCTTTTAACTTATCTACATAATTAGTTCTTTAAAATTGCAATACATTTCGAACGGCTAAAAATTGTCTTAACTTATGAGCTGGAACTTTTTTTTAAATCGCCTTCTACTCAATTTTAATTTTAGAAACATTGGTTTTTCTTGTCAGTAAAATTACTTGAAAGTCAGTGGAAATGCTTTTAACTTATACACATAATTAGTGCGTTAAAATTGCAATACATTTCAAACGGCTGAAAATTGTCTAAACTTATGATCTGCCACTTTTTTTGAAATCGTGTTCAATTTTAATTTTAGAAACATTAGTTTTTCTTGTCAGTAAAATTACTTGAAACTCAGTGGAAATGCTTTTAACTTATCCACATAATTAGTGCGTTAAAATTGCAATACATTTCTAACGGCTGAAAATTGTCTAAACTTATGATCTGCAATTTTTTTTCAAATCGCCTTCTACTCAATTTTGAATTCAGAAACCTTAGTTTTTCTTGTCAGTAAAATTACTTGGAAGTCAGTGGAAATGCTTTTAACATCCACATAATTAGTGCGTTAAAAGTGCAATACATTTCGAACGGCTGAAAATTGTCTAAACTTATGATCTGCAAATTTTTGTAAAATCGCCTTCTACTCAATTTTGATTTCAGAAACCTTAGTTTTTCTTGTCAGTAAAATTACTTGGAAGTCAGTGGAAATGCTTTTAACTTATCCACATAATTAGTGCGTTAAAAGTGCAATACATTTCGAACGGCTGAAAATTGTCTAAACTTATGATCTGCAAATTTTTGTAAAATCGCCTTCTACTCAATTTTAATTTTAGAAACATTGGTTTTTCTTGTCAGTAAAATTACTTGAAAGTCAGTGGAAATGCTTTTAACTTATCCACATAATTAGTGCGTTAAAAGTGCAATACATTTCTATCGGCTGAAAATTGTCTAAACTTATGATCTGCAAATTTTTGTAAAATCGCCTTCTACTCAATTTTGATTTCAGAAACATTAGTTTTTCTTGTCAGTAAAATTACTTGGAAGTCAGTGGAAATGCTTTTAACTTATCCACATAATTAGTGCGTTAAAATTGCAATACATTTCAAACAGCTGAAAATTTTCTAAACTTATGATCTTCCACTTTTTTTGAAATCGTGTTCAATTTTAATTTTAGAAACATTCGTTTTTCTTGTCAGTAAAATTACTTGAAACTCAGTGGAAATGCTTTTAACTTATCCACATAATTAGAGCGTTAAAAGTGCAATACATTTCGAACGGCTGAAAATTGTCTTAACTTATGAGCTGGAACTTTTTTTCAAATCGCCTTCTACTCAATTTTAATTTTAGAAACATTGGTTTTTCTTGTCAGTAAAATTACTTGAAAGTCAGTGGAAATGCTTTTAACTTATACACATAATAAGAGCGTTAAAATTGCAATACAATTTAAAGTGCTGAAAATTGTCTAAACTTATGATCTGTAATATTTTTTCAAATCGCCTTCTAACTCAATTTTGATTTTAGAAACATAGTTTTTTCTGGTCAATAAAATTACTTGAAAGTCAGTGGAAATCCTTTTAACTTATCCACATAATTAGTGCGTTAACATTGCAATACATTTCAAACGGCTGAAAATTGTCTAAACTTATGATCTGCCACTTTTTTTGAAATCGTGTTCAATTTTAATTTTAGAAACATTAGTTTTTCTTGTCAGTAAAATTACTTGGAAGTCAGTGGAAAAGCTTTTAACTTATCCACATAATTAGTGCGTTAAAATTGCAATACATTTCAAACGGCTGAAAATTGTCTAAACTTATGATCTGCCACTTTTTTTGAAATCGTGTTCAATTTTAATTTTAGAAACATTCGTTTTTCTTGTCAGTAAAATTACTTGAAACTCAGTGGAAATGCTTTTAACTTATCCACATAATTAGTGCGTTAAAATTGCAATACATTTCGAACGGCTGAAAATTGTCTAAACTTATGATCTGCCACTTTTTTTTAAATTGTGTTCAATTTTAATTTTAGAAACATTCGTTTTTCTTGTCAGTAAAATTACTTGAAAGTCAGTGGAAATGCTTTTAACTTATACACATAATTAGTGCGTTAAAATTGCAATACAATTCAAAGTGCTGAAAATTGTCTAAACTTATGATCTGTAATATTTTTTCAAATCGCCTTCTAACTCAATTTTGATTTTAGAAACATAGTTTTTTCTGGTCAATAAAATTACTTGAAAGTCAGTGGAAATGCTTTTAACTTATCCACATAATTAGTGCGTTAAAATTGCAATACATTTCAAACGGATTAATATTGTCTAAACATGATCTGCCACTTTTTTTGAAATCGTGTTCAATTTTAATTTTAGAAATATTAGTTTTTCTTGTCAGTAAAATTACTTGAAACTCAGTGGAAATGCTTTTAACTTATCCACATAATTAGTGCGTTAAAAGTGCAACACATTTCGAACGGCTGAAAATTGTCTAAACTTATGATCTGCAAATTTTTGTAAAATCGCCTTCTACTCAATTTTGATTTCAGAAACATTAGTTTTTCTTGTCAGTAAAATTACTTGGAAGTCAGTGGAAATGCTTTTAACTTATCTACATAATTAGTTCTTTAAAATTGCAATACATTTCGAACGGCTAAAAATTGTCTTAACTTATGAGCTGGAACTTTTTTTTAAATCGCCTTCTACTCAATTTTAATTTTAGAAACATTGGTTTTTCTTGTCAGTAAAATTACTTGAAAGTCAGTGGAAATGCTTTTAACTTATACACATAATTAGTGCGTTAAAATTGCAATACATTTCAAACGGCTGAAAATTGTCTAAACTTATGATCTGCCACTTTTTTTGAAATCGTGTTCAATTTTAATTTTAGAAACATTAGTTTTTCTTGTCAGTAAAATTACTTGAAACTCAGTGGAAATGCTTTTAACTTATCCACATAATTAGTGCGTTAAAATTGCAATACATTTCTAACGGCTGAAAATTGTCTAAACTTATGATCTGCAATTTTTTTTCAAATCGCCTTCTACTCAATTTTGAATTCAGAAACCTTAGTTTTTCTTGTCAGTAAAATTACTTGGAAGTCAGTGGAAATGCTTTTAACTTATCCACATAATTAGTGCGTTAAAAGTGCAATACATTTCGAACGGCTGAAAATTGTCTAAACTTATGATCTGCAAATTTTTGTAAAATCGCCTTCTACTCAATTTTGATTTCAGAAACCTTAGTTTTTCTTGTCAGTAAAATTACTTGGAAGTAGTGGAAATGCTTTTAACTTATCCACATAATTAGTGCGTTAAAAGTGCAATACATTTCGAACGGCTGAAAATTGTCTAAACTTATGATCTGCAAATTTTTGTAAAATCGCCTTCTACTCAATTTTAATTTTAGAAACATTGGTTTTTCTTGTCAGTAAAATTACTTGAAAGTCAGTGGAAATGCTTTTAACTTATCCACATAATTAGTGCGTTAAAAGTGCAATACATTTCTAACGGCTGAAAATTGTCTAAACTTATGATCTGCAAATTTTTGTAAAATCGCCTTCTACTCAATTTTGATTTTAGAAACATAGTTTTTTCTGGTCAATAAAATTACTTGAAAGTCAGTGGAAATGCTTTTAACTTATCCACATAATTAGTGCGTTAAAATTGCAATACATTTCAAACGGATTAATATTGTCTAAACATGATCTGCCACTTTTTTTGAAATCGTGTTCAATTTTAATTTTAGAAATATTAGTTTTTCTTGTCAGTAAAATTACTTGAAACTCAGTGGAAATGCTTTTAACTTATCCACATAATTAGTGCGTTAAAAGTGCAACACATTTCGAACGGCTGAAAATTGTCTAAACTTATGATCTGCAAATTTTTGTAAAATCGCCTTCTACTCAATTTTGATTTCAGAAACATTAGTTTTTCTTGTCAGTAAAATTACTTGGAAGTCAGTGGAAATGCTTTTAACTTATCTACATAATTAGTTCTTTAAAATTGCAATACATTTCGAACGGCTAAAAATTGTCTTAACTTATGAGCTGGAACTTTTTTTTAAATCGCCTTCTACTCAATTTTAATTTTAGAAACATTGGTTTTTCTTGTCAGTAAAATTACTTGAAAGTCAGTGGAAATGCTTTTAACTTATACACATAATTAGTGCGTTAAAATTGCAATACATTTCAAACGGCTGAAAATTGTCTAAACTTATGATCTGCCACTTTTTTTGAAATCGTGTTCAATTTTAATTTTAGAAACATTAGTTTTTCTTGTCAGTAAAATTACTTGAAACTCAGTGGAAATGCTTTTAACTTATCCACATAATTAGTGCGTTAAAATTGCAATACATTTCTAACGGCTGAAAATTGTCTAAACTTATGATCTGCAATTTTTTTTCAAATCGCCTTCTACTGAATTTTGAATTCAGAAACCTTAGTTTTTCTTGTCAGTAAAATTACTTGGAAGTCAGTGGAAATGCTTTTAACTTATCCACATAATTAGTGCGTTAAAAGTGCAATACATTTCGAACGGCTGAAAATTGTCTAAACTTATGATCTGCAAATTTTTGTAAAATCGCCTTCTACTCAATTTTGATTTCAGAAACCTTAGTTTTTCTTGTCAGTAAAATTACTTGGAAGTCAGTGGAAATGCTTTTAACTTATCCACATAATTAGTGCGTTAAAAGTGCAATACATTTCGAACGGCTGAAAATTGTCTAAACTTATGATCTGCAAATTTTTGTAAAATCGCCTTCTACTCAATTTTAATTTTAGAAACATTGGTTTTTCTTGTCAGTAAAATTACTTGAAAGTCAGTGGAAATGCTTTTAACTTATCCACATAATTAGTGCGTTAAAAGTGCAATACATTTCTAACGGCTGAAAATTGTCTAAACTTATGATCTGCAAATTTTTGTAAAATCGCCTTCTACTCAATTTTGATTTCAGAAACATTAGTTTTTCTTGTCAGTAAAATTACTTGGAAGTCAGTGGAAATGCTTTTAACTTATCCACATAATTAGTGCGTTAAAATTGCAATACATTTCAAACGGATTAATATTGTCTAAACTTATGATCTGCCACTTTTTTTGAAATAGTGTTCAATTTTAATTTTAGAAATATTAGTTTTTCTTGTCAGTAAAATTACTTGAAACTCAGTGGAAATGCTTTTAACTTATCCACATAATTAGTGCGTTAAAAGTGCAACACATTTCGAACGGCTGAAAATTGTCTAAACTTATGATCTGCAAATTTTTGTAAAATCGCCTTCTACTCAATTTTGATTTCAGAAACATTAGTTTTTCTTGTCAGTAAAATTACTTGGAAGTCAGTGGAAATGCTTTTAACTTATCTACATAATTAGTTCTTAAAAATTGCAATACATTTCGAACGGCTAAAAATTGCCTTAACTTATGAGCTGGAACTTTTTTTTAAATCGCCTTCTTACTCAATTTTAATTTTAGAAACATTGGTTTTTCTTGTCAGTAAAATTACTTGAAAGTCAGTGGAAATGCTTTTAACTTATACACATAATTAGTGCGTTAAAATTGCAATACATTTCAAACGGCTGAAAATTGTCTAAACTTATGATCTGCCACTTTTTTTGAAATCGTGTTCAATTTTAATTTTAGAAACATTAGTTTTCCTTGTCAGTAAAATTACTTGAAAGTCAGTGGAAATGCTTTTAACTTATACACATAATTAGTGCGTTAAAATTGCAATACAATTCAAAGTGCTGAAAATTGTCTAAACTTATGATCTGTAATTATTTTTCAAATCGCCTTCTAACTCAATTTTGATTTTAGAAACATAGTTTTTTCTGGTCAATAAAATTACTTGGAAGTCAATGGAAATGCTTTTAACTTATCTACATAATTAGTTCGTTAAAATTGCAATACATTTCAAACGGCTGAAAATTTTCTACTTTTTTTTAAATCGTGTTCAATTTTAATTTTAGAAACATTCGTTTTTCTTGTCAGTAAAATTACTTGAAACTCAGTGGTATTGCTTTTAACTTATCCACATAATTAGTGCGTTAAAAGTGCAATACATTTCGAACTGCTGAAAATTGTCTTAACTTATGAGCTGGAACTTTTTTTCAAATCGCCTTCTACTCAATTTTAATTTTAGAAACATTGGTTTTTCTTGTCAGTAAAATTACTTGAAAGTCAGTGGAAATGCTTTTAACTTATACACATAATTAGAGCGTTAAAATTGCAATACAATTTAAAGTGCTGAAAATTGTCTAAACTTATGATCTGTAATATTTTTTCAAATCGCCTTCTAACTCAATTTTGATTTTAGAAACATAGTTTTTTCTGGTCAATAAAATTACTTGAAAGTCAGTGGAAATCCTTTTAACTTATCCACATAATTAGTGCGTTAAAATTGCAATACATTTCAAACGGCTGAAAATTGTCTAAACTTATGATCTGCCACTTTTTTTGAAATCGTGTTCAATTTTAATTTTAGAAACATTAGTTTTTCTTGTCAGTAAAATTACTTGAAACTCAGTGGAAATGCTTTTAACTTATCCACATAATTAGTGCGTTAAAATTGCAATACATTTCTAACGGCTGAAAATTGTCTAAACTTATGATCTGCAATTTTTTTTCAAATCGCCTTCTACTCAATTTTGAATTCAGAAACCTTAGTTTTTCTTGTCAGTAAAATTACTTGGAAGTCAGTGGAAATGCTTTTAACTTATCCACATAATTAGTGCGTTAAAAGTGCAATACATTTCGAACGGCTGAAAATTGTCTAAACTTATGATCTGCAAATTTTTGTAAAATCGCCTTCTACTCAATTTTAATTTTAGAAACATTGGTTTTTCTTGTCAGTAAAATTACTTGAAAGTCAGTGGAAATGCTTTTAACTTATCCACATAATTAGTGCGTTAAAAGTGCAATACATTTCTAACGGCTGAAAATTGTCTAAACTTATGATCTGCAAATTTTTGTAAAATCGCCTTCTACTCAATTTTGATTTCAGAAACATTAGTTTTTCTTGTCAGTAAAATTACTTGGAAGTCAGTGGAAATGCTTTTAACTTATCCACATAATTAGTGCGTTAAAATTGCAATACATTTCAAACGGATTAATATTGTCTAAACTTATGATCTGCCACTTTTTTTGAAATCGTGTTCAATTTTAATTTTAGAAATATTAGTTTTTCTTGTCAGTAAAATTACTTGAAACTCAGTGGAAATGCTTTTAACTTATCCACATAATTAGTGCGTTAAAAGTGCAACCCATTTCGAACGGCTGAAAATTGTCTAAACTTATGATCTGCAAATTTTTGTAAAATCGCCTTCTACTCAATTTTGATTTCAGAAACATTAGTTTTTCTTGTCAGTAAAATTACTTGGAAGTCAGTGGAAATGCTTTTAACTTATCTACATAATTAGTTCTTTAAAATTGCAATACATTTCGAACGGCTAAAAATTGTCTTAACTTATGAGCTGGAACTTTTTTTTAAATCGCCTTCTACTCAATTTTAATTTTAGAAACATTGGTTTTTCTTGTCAGTAAAATTACTTGAAAGTCAGTGGAAATGCTTTTAACTTATACACATAATTAGTGCGTTAAAATTGCAATACATTTCAAACGGCTGAAAATTGTCTAAACTTATGATCTGCCACTTTTTTTGAAATCGTGTTCAATTTTAATTTTAGAAACATTAGTTTTTCTTGTCAGTAAAATTACTTGAAACTCAGTGGAAATGCTTTTAACTTATCCACATAATTAGTGCGTTAAAATTGCAATACATTTCTAACGGCTGAAAATTGTCTAAACTTATGATCTGCAATTTTTTTTCAAATCGCCTTCTACTCAATTTTGAATTCAGAAACCTTAGTTTTTCTTGTCAGTAAAATTACTTGGAAGTCAGTGGAAATGCTTTTAACTTATCCACATAATTAGTGCGTTAAAAGTGCAATACATTTCGAACGGCTGAAAATTGTCTAAACTTATGATCTGCAAATTTTTGTAAAATCGCCTTCTACTCAATTTTAATTTTAGAAACATTGGTTTTTCTTGTCAGTAAAATTACTTGAAAGTCAGTGGAAATGCTTTTAACTTATCCACATAATTAGTGCGTTAAAAGTGCAATACATTTCTAACGGCTGAAAATTGTCTAAACTTATGATCTGCAAATTTTTGTAAAATCGCCTTCTACTCAATTTTGATTTCAGAAACATTAGTTTTTCTTGTCAGTAAAATTACTTGGAAGTCAGTGGAAATGCTTTTAACTTATCCACATAATTAGTGCGTTAAAATTGCAATACATTTCAAACGGCTGAAAATTGTCTAAACTTATGATCTGCCACTTTTTTTGAAATCGTGTTCAATTTTAATTTTAGAAACATTAGTTTTTCTTGTCAGTAAAATTACTTGAAACTCAGTGGAAATGCTTTTAACTTATCCACATAATTAGTGCGTTAAAATTGCAATACATTTCTAACGGCTGAAAATTGTCTAAACTTATGATCTGCAATTTTTTTTCAAATCGCCTTCTACTCAATTTTGAATTCAGAAACCTTAGTTTTTCTTGTCAGTAAAATTACTTGGAAGTCAGTGGAAATGCTTTTAACTTATCCACATAATTAGTGCGTTAAAAGTGCAATACATTTCGAACGGCTGAAAATTGTCTAAACTTATGATCTGCAAATTTTTGTAAAATCGCCTTCTACTCAATTTTGATTTCAGAAACCTTAGTTTTTCTTGTCAGTAAAATTACTTGGAAGTCAGTGGAAATGCTTTTAACTTATCCACATAATTAGTGCGTTAAAAGTGCAATACATTTCGAACGGCTGAAAATTGTCTAAACTTATGATCTGCAAATTTTTGTAAAATCGCCTTCTACTCAATTTTGATTTCAGAAACATTAGTTTTTCTTGTCAGTAAAATTACTTGGAAGTCAGTGGAAATGCTTTTAACTTATCCACATAATTAGTGCGTTAAAATTGCAATACATTTCAAACGGATTAATATTGTCTAAACTTATGATCTGCCACTTTTTTTGAAATCGTGTTCAATTTTAATTTTATAAATATTAGTTTTTCTTGTCAGTAAAATTACTTGAAACTCAGTGGAAATGCTTTTAACTTATCCACATAATTAGTGCGTTAAAAGTGCAACACATTTCGAACGGCTGAAAATTGTCTAAACTTATGATCTGCAAATTTTTGTAAAATCGCCTTCTACTCAATTTTGATTTCAGAAACATTAGTTTTTCTTGTCAGTAAAATTACTTGGAAGTCAGTGGAAATGTTTTTAACTTATCTACATAATTAGTTCTTAAAAATTGCAATACATTTCGAACGGCTAAAAATTGCCTTAACTTATGAGCTGGAACTTTTTTTTAAATCGCCTTCTACTCAATTTTAATTTTAGAAACATTGGATTTTCTTGTCAGTAAAATTACTTGAAAGTCAGTGGAAATGCTTTTAACTTATACACATAATTAGTGCGTTAAAATTGCAATACATTTCAAACGGCTGAAAATTGTCTAAACTTATGATCTGCCACTTTTTTTGAAATCGTGTTCAATTTTAATTTTAGAAACATTAGTTTTGCTTGTCAGTAAAATTACTTGAAAGTCAGTGGAAATGCTTTTAACTTATACACATAATTAGTGCGTTAAAATTGCAATACAATTCAAAGTGCTGAAAATTGTCTAAACTTATGATCTGTAATTATTTTTCAAATCGCCTTCTAACTCAATTTTGATTTTAGAAACATAGTTTTTTATGGTCAATAAAATTACTTGGAAGTCAGTGGAAATGCTTTTAACTTATCTACATAATTAGTTCGTTAAAATTGCAATACATTTCAAACGGCTGAAAATTTTCTACTTTTTTTGAAATCGTGTTCAATTTTAATTTTAGAAACATTCGTTTTTCTTGTCAGTAAAATTACTTGAAACTCAGTGGTATTGCTTTTAACTTATCCACATAATTAGTGCGTTAAAAGTGCAATACATTTCGAACTGCTGAAAATTGTCTTAACTTATGAGCTGGAACTTTTTTTCAAATCGCCTTCTACTCAATTTTAATTTTAGAAACATTGGTTTTTCTTGTCAGTAAAATTACTTGAAAGTCAGTGGAAATGCTTTTAACTTATACACATAATTAGAGCGTTAAAATTGCAATACAATTTAAAGTGCTGAAAATTGTCTAAACTTATGATCTGTAATATTTTTTCAAATCGCCTTCTAACTCAATTTTGATTTTAGAAACATAGTTTTTTCTGGTCAATAAAATTACTTGAAAGTCAGTGGAAATCCTTTTAACTTATCCACATAATTAGTGCGTTAAAATTGCAATACATTTCAAACGGCTGAAAATTGTCTAAACTTATGATCTGCCACTTTTTTTGAAATCGTGTTCAATTTTAATTTTAGAAACATTAGTTTTTCTTGTCAGTAAAATTACTTGAAACTCAGTGGAAATGCTTTTAACTTATCCACATAATTAGTGCGTTAAAATTGCAATACATTTCTAACGGCTGAAAATTGTCTAAACTTATGATCTGCAATTTTTTTTCAAATCGCCTTCTACTCAATTTTGAATTCAGAAACCTTAGTTTTTGTTGTCAGTAAAATTACTTGGAAGTCAGTGGAAATGCTTTTAACTTATCCACATAATTAGTGCGTTAAAAGTGCAATACATTTCGAACGGCTGAAAATTGTCTAAACTTATGATCTGCAAATTTTTGTAAAATCGCCTTCTACTCAATTTTAATTTTAGAAACATTGGTTTTTCTTGTCAGTAAAATTACTTGAAAGTCAGTGGAAATGCTTTTAACTTATCCACATAATTAGTGCGTTAAAAGTGCAATACATTTCTAACGGCTGAAAATTGTCTAAACTTATGATCTGCAAATTTTTGTAAAATCGCCTTCTACTCAATTTTGATTTCAGAAACATTAGTTTTTCTTGTCAGTAAAATTACTTGGAAGTCAGTGGAAATGCTTTTAACTTATCCACATAATTAGTGCGTTAAAATTGCAATACATTTCAAACGGATTAATATTGTCTAAACTTATGATCTGCTACTTTTTTTGAAATCGTGTTCAATTTTAATTTTAGAAATATTAGTTTTTCTTGTCAGTAAAATTACTTGAAACTCAGTGGAAATGCTTTTAACTTATCCACATAATTAGTGCGTTAAAAGTGCAACCCATTTCGAACGGCTGAAAATTGTCTAAACTTATGATCTGCAAATTTTTGTAAAATCGCCTTCTACTCAATTTTGATTTCAGAAACATTAGTTTTTCTTGTCAGTAAAATTACTTGGAAGTCAGTGGAAATGCTTTTAACTTATCTACATAATTAGTTCTTTAAAATTGCAATACATTTCGAACGGCTAAAAATTGTCTTAACTTATGAGCTGGAACTTTTTTTTAAATCGCCTTCTACTCAATTTTAATTTTAGAAACATTGGTTTTTCTTGTCAGTAAAATTACTTGAAAGTCAGTGGAAATGCTTTTAACTTATACACATAATTAGTGCGTTAAAATTGCAATACATTTCAAACGGCTGAAAATTGTCTAAACTTATGATCTGCCACTTTTTTTGAAATCGTGTTCAATTTTAATTTTAGAAACATTAGTTTTGCTTGTCAGTAAAATTACTTGAAAGTCAGTGGAAATGCTTTTAACTTATACACATAATTAGTGCGTTAAAATTGCAATACAATTCAAAGTGCTGAAAATTGTCTAAACTTATGATCTGTAATATTTTTTCAAATCGCCTTCTAACTCAATTTTGATTTTAGAAACATAGTTTTTTCTGGTCAATAAAATTACTTGGAAGTCAGTGGAAATGCTTTTAACTTATCTACATAATTAGTTCGTTAAAATTGCAATACATTTCAAACGGCTGAAAGTTTTCTACTTTTTTTGAAATCGTGTTCAATTTTAATTTTAGAAACATTCGTTTTTCTTGTCAGTAAAATTACTTGAAACTCAGTGGTATTGCTTTTAACTTATCCACATAATTAGTGCGTTAAAAGTGCAATACATTTCGAACTGCTGAAAATTGTCTTAACTTATGAGCTGGAACTTTTTTTCAAATCGCCTTCTACTCAATTTTAATTTTAGAAACATTGGTTTTTCTTGTCAGTAAAATTACTTGAAAGTCAGTGGAAATGCTTTTAACTTATCTACATAATTAGTTCGTTAAAATTGCAATACATTTCGAACGGCTGAAAATTGTCTAAACTTATGATCTGTAATATTTTTTCAAATCGCCTTCTAACTCAATTTTGATTTTAGAAACATAGTTTTTTCTGGTCAATAAAATTACTTGAAAGTCAGTGGAAATCCTTTTAACTTATCCACATAATTAGTGCGTTAAAATTGCAACACATTTCAAACGGCTGAAAATTGTCTAAACTTATGATCTGCAATTTTTTTTAAATCGCCTTCTACTCAATTTTGATTTCAGAAACATTAGTTTTTCTTGTCAGTAAAATTACTTGGAAGTCAGTGGAAATGCTTTTAACTTATCTACATAATTAGTTCGTTAAAATTGCAATACATTTCGAACGGCTGAAAATTGTCTTAACTTATGAGCTGGAACTTTTTTTCAAATCGCCTTCTACTCAATTTTAATTTTAGAAACATTGGTTTTTCTTGTCAGTAAAATTACTTCGAAGTCAGTGGAAATGCTTTTAACTTATCCACATAATTAGTGCGTTAAAATTGCAACACATTTCAAACGGCTGAAAATTGTCTAAACTTATGATCTGCAATTTTTTTTTAATCGCCTTCTACTCAATTTTGATTTCAGAAACATTAGTTTTTCTTGTCAGTAAAATTACTTGGAAGTCAGTGGAAATGCTTATAACTTATCCACATAATTAGTGCGTTAAAATTGCAATACTATTCAAACGGCTGAAAATTGTCTAAACTTATGATCTGCCACTTTTTTTGAAATCGTGTTCAATTTTAATTTTAGAAACATTAGTTTTTCTTGTCAGTAAAATTACTTGAAACTCAGTGGAAATGCTTTTAACTTATCCACATAATTAGTGTGTTAAAATTGCAATACATTTCTAACGGCTGAAAATTGTCTAAACTTATGATCTGCAATTTTTTTTCAAATCGCCTTCTACTCAATTTTGAATTCAGAAACCTTAGTTTTTCTTGTCAGTAAAATTACTTGGAAGTCAGTGGAAATGCTTTTAACTTATCCACATAATTAGTGCGTTAAAAGTGCAATACATTTCGAACGGCTGAAAATTGTCTAAACTTATGATCTGCAAATTTTTTTTAAATCGCCTTCTACTCAATTTTGATTTCAGAAACCTTAGTTTTTCTTGTCAGTAAAATTACTTGGAAGTCAGTGGAAATGCTTATAACTTATCCACATACTTAGTGCGTTAAAATTGCAATACTATTCAAACGGCTGAAAATTGTCTAAACTTATGATCTGCCACTTTTTTTGAAATCGTGTTCAATTTTAATTTTAGAAACATTAGTTTTTCTTGTCAGTAAAATTACTTGAAACTCAGTGGAAATGCTTTTAACTTATCCACATAATTAGTGCGTTAAAATTGCAATACATTTCTAACGGCTGAAAATTGTCTAAACTTATGATCTGCAATTTTTTTTCAAATCGCCTTCTACTCAATTTTGAATTCAGAAACCTTAGTTTTTCTTGTCAGTAAAATTACTTGGAAGTCAGTGGAAATGCTTTTAACTTATCCACATAATTAGTGCGTTAAAAGTGCAATACATTTCGAACGGCTGAAAATTGTCTAAACTTATGATCTGCAAATTTTTGTAAAATCGCCTTCTACTCAATTTTGATTTCAGAAACCTTAGTTTTTCTTGTCAGTAAAATTACTTGGAAGTCAGTGGAAATGCTTTTAACTTATCCACATAATTAGTGCGTTAAAAGTGCAATACATTTCGAACGGCTGAAAATTGTCTAAACTTATGATCTGCAAATTTTTGTAAAATCGCCTTCTACTCAATTTTAATTTTAGAAACATTGGTTTTTCTTGTCAGTAAAATTACTTGAAAGTCAGTGGAAATGCTTTTAACTTATCCACATAATTAGTGCGTTAAAAGTGCAATACATTTCTAACGGCTGAAAATTGTCTAAACTTATGATCTGCAAATTTTTGTAAAATCGCCTTCTACTCAATTTTGATTTCAGAAACATTAGTTTTTCTTGTCAGTAAAATTACTTGGAAGTCAGTGGAAATGCTTTTAACTTATCCACATAATTAGTGCGTTAAAATTGCAATACATTTCAAACGGATTAATATTGTCTAAACTTATGATCTGCCACTTTTTTTGAAATCGTGTTCAATTTTAATTTTAGAAATATTAGTTTTTCTTGTCAGTAAAATTACTTGAAACTCAGTGGAAATGCTTTTAACTTATCCACATAATTAGTGCGTTAAAAGTGCAACCCATTTCGAACGGCTGAAAATTGTCTAAACTTATGATCTGCAAATTTTTGTAAAATCGCCTTCTACTCAATTTTGATTTCAGAAACATTAGTTTTTCTTGTCAGTAAAATTACTTGGAAGTCAGTGGAAATGCTTTTAACTTATCTACATAATTAGTTCTTTAAAATTGCAATACATTTCGAACGGCTAAAAATTGTCTTAACTTATGAGCTGGAACTTTTTTTTAAATCGCCTTCTACTCAATTTTAATTTTAGAAACATTGGTTTTTCTTGTCAGTAAAATTACTTGAAAGTCAGTGGAAATGCTTTTAACTTATACACATAATTAGTGCGTTAAAATTGCAATACATTTCAAACGGCTGAAAATTGTCTAAACTTATGATCTGCCACTTTTTTTGAAATCGTGTTCAATTTTAATTTTAGAAACATTAGTTTTTCTTGTCAGTAAAATTACTTGAAACTCAGTGGAAATGCTTTTAACTTATCCACATAATTAGTGCGTTAAAATTGCAATACATTTCTAACGGCTGAAAATTGTCAAAACTTATGATCTGCAATTTTTTTTCAAATCGCCTTCTACTCAATTTTGAATTCAGAAACCTTAGTTTTTCTTGTCAGTAAAATTACTTGGAAGTCAGTGGAAATGCTTTTAACTTATCCACATAATTAGTGCGTTAAAAGTGCAATACATTTCGAACGGCTGAAAATTGTCTAAACTTATGATCTGCAAATTTTTGTAAAATCGCCTTCTACTCAATTTTGATTTCAGAAACCTTAGTTTTTCTTGTCAGTAAAATTACTTGGAAGTCAGTGGAAATGCTTATAACTTATCCACATACTTAGTGCGTTAAAATTGCAATACTATTCAAACGGCTGAAAATTGTCTAAACTTATGATCTGCCACTTTTTTTGAAATCGTGTTCAATTTTAATTTTAGAAACATTAGTTTTTCTTGTCAGTAAAATTACTTGAAACTCAGTGGAAATGCTTTTAACTTATCCACATAATTAGTGCGTTAAAATTGCAATACATTTCTAACGGCTGAAAATTGTCTAAACTTATGATCTGCAATTTTTTTTCAAATCGCCTTCTACTCAATTTTGAATTCAGAAACCTTAGTTTTTCTTGTCAGTAAAATTACTTGGAAGTCAGTGGAAATGCTTTTAACTTATCCACATAATTAGTGCGTTAAAAGTGCAATACATTTCGAACGGCTGAAAATTGTCTAAACTTATGATCTGCAAATTTTTGTAAAATCGCCTTCTACTCAATTTTGATTTCAGAAACCTTAGTTTTTCTTGTCAGTAAAATTACTTGGAAGTCAGTGGAAATGCTTTTAACTTATCCACATAATTAGTGCGTTAAAAGTGCAATACATTTCGAACGGCTGAAAATTGTCTAAACTTATGATCTGCAAATTTTTGTAAAATCGCCTTCTACTCAATTTTAATTTTAGAAACATTGGTTTTTCTTGTCAGTAAAATTACTTGAAAGTCAGTGGAAATGCTTTTAACTTATCCACATAATTAGTGCGTTAAAAGTGCAATACATTTCTAACGGCTGAAAATTGTCTAAACTTATGATCTGCAAATTTTTGTAAAATCGCCTTCTACTCAATTTTGATTTCAGAAACATTAGTTTTTCTTGTCAGTAAAATTACTTGGAAGTCAGTGGAAATGCTTTTAACTTATCCACATAATTAGTGCGTTAAAATTGCAATACATTTCAAACGGATTAATATTGTCTAAACTTATGATCTGCCACTTTTTTTGAAATCGTGTTCAATTTTAATTTTAGAAATATTAGTTTTTCTTGTCAGTAAAATTACTTGAAACTCAGTGGAAATGCTTTTAACTTATCCACATAATTAGTGCGTTAAAAGTGCAACCCATTTCGAACGGCTGAAAATTGTCTAAACTTATGATCTGCAAATTTTTGTAAAATCGCCTTCTACTCAATTTTGATTTCAGAAACATTAGTTTTTCTTGTCAGTAAAATTACTTGAAAGTCAGTGGAAATGCTTTTAACTTATACACATAATTAGTGCGTTAAAATTGCAATACATTTCAAACGGCTGAAAATTGTCTAAACTTATGATCTGCCACTTTTTTTGAAATCGTGTTCAATTTTAATTTTAGAAACATTAGTTTTGCTTGTCAGTAAAATTACTTGAAAGTCAGTGGAAATGCTTTTAACTTATACACATAATTAGTGCGTTAAAATTGCAATACAATTCAAAGTGCTGAAAATTGTCTAAACTTATGATCTGTAATATTTTTTCAAATCGCCTTCTAACTCAATTTTGATTTTAGAAACATAGTTTTTTCTGGTCAATAAAATTACTTGGAAGTCAGTGGAAATGCTTTTAACTTATCTACATAATTAGTTCGTTAAAATTGCAATACATTTCAAACGGCTGAAAATTTTCTACTTTTTTTGAAATCGTGTTCAATTTTAATTTTAGAAACATTCGTTTTTCTTGTCAGTAAAATTACTTGAAACTCAGTGGTATTGCTTTTAACTTATCCACATAATTAGTGCGTTAAAAGTGCAATACATTTCGAACTGCTGAAAATTGTCTTAACTTATGAGCTGGAACTTTTTTTCAAATCGCCTTCTACTCAATTTTTATTTTAGAAACATTGGTTTTTCTTGTCAGTAAAATTACTTGAAAGTCAGTGGAAATGCTTTTAACTTATCTACATAATTAGTTCGTTAAAATTGCAATACATTTCGAACGGCTGAAAATTGTCTAAACTTATGATCTGTAATATTTTTTCAAATCGCCTTCTAACTCAATTTTGATTTTAGAAACATAGTTTTTTCTGGTCAATAAAATTACTTGAAAGTCAGTGGAAATGCTTTTAACTTATCCACATAATTAGTGCGTTAAAAGTGCAATACATTTCTAACGGCTGAAAATTGTCTAAACTTATGATCTGCAAATTTTTGTAAAATCGCCTTCTACTCAATTTTTATTTCAGAAACATTAGTTTTTCTTGTCAGTAAAATTACTTGGAAGTCAGTGGAAATGCTTTTAACTTATCCACATAATTAGTGCGTTAAAATTGCAATACATTTCAAACGGATTAATATTGTCTAAACTTATGATCTGCCACTTTTTTTGAAATCGTGTTCAATTTTAATTTTAGAAATATTAGTTTTTCTTGTCAGTAAAATTACTTGAAACTCAGTGGAAATGCTTTTAACTTATCCACATAATTAGTGCGTTAAAAGTGCAACCCATTTCGAACGGCTGAAAATTGTCTAAACTTATGATCTGCAAATTTTTGTAAAATCGCCTTCTACTCAATTTTGATTTCAGAAACATTAGTTTTTCTTGTCAGTAAAATTACTTGGAAGTCAGTGGAAATGCTTTTAACTTATCTACATAATTAGTTCTTTAAAATTGCAATACATTTCGAACGGCTAAAAATTGTCTTAACTTATGAGCTGGAACTTTTTTTTAAATCGCCTTCTACTCAATTTTAATTTTAGAAACATTGGTTTTTCTTGTCAGTAAAATTACTTGAAAGTCAGTGGAAATGCTTTTAACTTATACACATAATTAGTGCGTTAAAATTGCAATACATTTCAAACGGCTGAAAATTGTCTAAACTTATGATCTGCCACTTTTTTTGAAATCGTGTTCAATTTTAATTTTAGAAACATTAGTTTTGCTTGTCAGTAAAATTACTTGAAAGTCAGTGGAAATGCTTTTAACTTATACACATAATTAGTGCGTTAAAATTGCAATACAATTCAAAGTGCTGAAAATTGTCTAAACTTATGATCTGTAATATTTTTTCAAATCGCCTTCTAACTCAATTTTGATTTTAGAAACATAGTTTTTTCTGGTCAATAAAATTACTTGGAAGTCAGTGGAAATGCTTTTAACTTATCTACATAATTAGTTCGTTAAAATTGCAATACATTTCAAACGGCTGAAAATTTTCTACTTTTTTTGAAATCGTGTTCAATTTTAATTTTAGAAACATTCGTTTTTCTTGTCAGTAAAATTACTTGAAACTCAGTGGTATTGCTTTTAACTTATCCACATAATTAGTGCGTTAAAAGTGCAATACATTTCGAACTGCTGAAAATTGTCTTAACTTATGAGCTGGAACTTTTTTTCAAATCGCCTTCTACTCAATTTTTATTTTAGAAACATTGGTTTTTCTTGTCAGTAAAATTACTTGAAAGTCAGTGGAAATGCTTTTAACTTATCTACATAATTAGTTCGTTAAAATTGCAATACATTTCGAACGGCTGAAAATTGTCTAAACTTATGATCTGTAATATTTTTTCAAATCGCCTTCTAACTCAATTTTGATTTTAGAAACATAGTTTTTTCTGGTCAATAAAATTACTTGAAAGTCAGTGGAAATGCTTTTAACTTATCCACATAATTAGTGCGTTAAAAGTGCAATACATTTCTAACGGCTGAAAATTGTCTAAACTTATGATCTGCAAATTTTTGTAAAATCGCCTTCTACTCAATTTTTATTTCAGAAACATTAGTTTTTCTTGTCAGTAAAATTACTTGGAAGTCAGTGGAAATGCTTTTAACTTATCCACATAATTAGTGCGTTAAAATTGCAATACATTTCAAACGGATTAATATTGTCTAAACTTATGATCTGCCACTTTTTTTGAAATCGTGTTCAATTTTAATTTTAGAAATATTAGTTTTTCTTGTCAGTAAAATTACTTGAAACTCAGTGGAAATGCTTTTAACTTATCCACATAATTAGTGCGTTAAAAGTGCAACCCATTTCGAACGGCTGAAAATTGTCTAAACTTATGATCTGCAAATTTTTGTAAAATCGCCTTCTACTCAATTTTGATTTCAGAAACATTAGTTTTTCTTGTCAGTAAAATTACTTGGAAGTCAGTGGAAATGCTTTTAACTTATCTACATAATTAGTTCTTTAAAATTGCAATACATTTCGAACGGCTAAAAATTGTCTTAACTTATGAGCTGGAACTTTTTTTTAAATCGCCTTCTACTCAATTTTAATTTTAGAAACATTGGTTTTTCTTGTCAGTAAAATTACTTGAAAGTCAGTGGAAATGCTTTTAACTTATACACATAATTAGTGCGTTAAAATTGCAATACATTTCAAACGGCTGAAAATTGTCTAAACTTATGATCTGCCACTTTTTTTGAAATCGTGTTCAATTTTAATTTTAGAAACATTAGTTTTGCTTGTCAGTAAAATTACTTGAAAGTCAGTGGAAATGCTTTTAACTTATACACATAATTAGTGCGTTAAAATTGCAATACAATTCAAAGTGCTGAAAATTGTCTAAACTTATGATCTGTAATATTTTTTCAAATCGCCTTCTAAATCAATTTTGATTTTAGAAACATAGTTTTTTCTGGTCAATAAAATTACTTGGAAGTCAGTGGAAATGCTTTTAACTTATCTACATAATTAGTTCGTTAAAATTGCAATACATTTCAAACGGCTGAAAATTGTCTACTTTTTTTGAAATCGTGTTCAATTTTAATTTTAGAAACATTCGTTTTTCTTGTCAGTAAAATTACTTGAAACTCAGTGGTATTGCTTTTAACTTATCCACATAATTAGTGCGTTAAAAGTGCAATACATTTCGAACTGCTGAAAATTGTCTTAACTTATGAGCTGGAACTTTTTTTCAAATCGCCTTCTACTCAATTTTTATTTTAGAAACATTGGTTTTTCTTGTCAGTAAAATTACTTGAAAGTCAGTGGAAATGCTTTTAACTTATCTACATAATTAGTTCGTTAAAATTGCAATACATTTCGAACGGCTGAAAATTGTCTAAACTTATGATCTGTAATATTTTTTCAAATCGCCTTCTAACTCAATTTTGATTTTAGAAACATAGTTTTTTCTGGTCAATAAAATTACTTGAAAGTCAGTGGAAATGCTTTTAACTTATCCACATAATTAGTGCGTTAAAAGTGCAATACATTTCTAACGGCTGAAAATTGTCTAAACTTATGATCTGCAAATTTTTGTAAAATCGCCTTCTACTCAATTTTTATTTCAGAAACATTAGTTTTTCTTGTCAGTAAAATTACTTGGAAGTCAGTGGAAATGCTTTTAACTTATCCACATAATTAGTGCGTTAAAATTGCAATACATTTCAAACGGATTAATATTGTCTAAACTTATGATCTGCCACTTTTTTTGAAATCGTGTTCAATTTTAATTTTAGAAATATTAGTTTTTCTTGTCAGTAAAATTACTTGAAACTCAGTGGAAATGCTTTTAACTTATCCACATAATTAGTGCGTTAAAAGTGCAACCCATTTCGAACGGCTGAAAATTGTCTAAACTTATGATCTGCAAATTTTTGTAAAATCGCCTTCTACTCAATTTTGATTTCAGAAACATTAGTTTTTCTTGTCAGTAAAATTACTTGGAAGTCAGTGGAAATGCTTTTAACTTATCTACATAATTAGTTCTTTAAAATTGCAATACATTTCGAACGGCTAAAAATTGTCTTAACTTATGAGCTGGAACTTTTTTTTAAATCGCCTTCTACTCAATTTTAATTTTAGAAACATTGGTTTTTCTTGTCAGTAAAATTACTTGAAAGTCAGTGGAAATGCTTTTAACTTATACACATAATTAGTGCGTTAAAATTGCAATACATTTCAAACGGCTGAAAATTGTCTAAACTTATGATCTGCCACTTTTTTTGAAATCGTGTTCAATTTTAATTTTAGAAACATTAGTTTTGCTTGTCAGTAAAATTACTTGAAAGTCAGTGGAAATGCTTTTAACTTATACACATAATTAGTGCGTAAAAATTGCAATACAATTCAAAGTGCTGAAAATTGTCTAAACTTATGATCTGTAATATTTTTTCAAATCGCCTTCTAACTCAATTTTGATTTTAGAAACATAGTTTTTTCTGGTCAATAAAATTACTTGGAAGTCAGTGGAAATGCTTTTAACTTATCTACATAATTAGTTCGTTAAAATTGCAATACATTTCAAACGGCTGAAAATTGTCTACTTTTTTTGAAATCGTGTTCAATTTTAATTTTAGAAACATTCGTTTTTCTTGTCAGTAAAATTACTTGAAACTCAGTGGTATTGCTTTTAACTTATCCACATAATTAGTGCGTTAAAAGTGCAATACATTTCGAACTGCTGAAAATTGTCTTAACTTATGAGCTGGAACTTTTTTTCAAATCGCCTTCTACTCAATTTTAATTTTAGAAACATTGGTTTTTCTTGTCAGTAAAATTACTTGAAAGTCAGTGGAAATGCTTTTAACTTATCTACATAATTAGTTCGTTAAAATTGCAATACATTTCGAACGGCTGAAAATTGTCTAAACTTATGATCTGTAATATTTTTTCAAATCGCCTTCTAACTCAATTTTGATTTTAGAAACATAGTTTTTTCTGGTCAATAAAATTACTTGAAAGTCAGTGGAAATCCTTTTAACTTATCCACATAATTAGTGCGTTAAAATTGCAACACATTTCAAACGGCTGAAAATTGTCTAAACTTATGATCTGCAATTTTTTTTTAATCGCCTTCTACTCAATTTTGATTTCAGAAACATTAGTTTTTCTTGTCAGTAAAATTACTTGGAAGTCAGTGGAAATGCTTTTAACTTATCTACATAATTAGTTCGTTAAAATTACAATACATTTCGAACGGCTGAAAATTGTCTTAACTTATGAGCTGGAACTTTTTTTCAAATCGCCTTCTACTCAATTTTAATTTTAGAAACATTGGTTTTTCTTGTCAGTAAAATTACTTCGAAGTCAGTGGAAATGCTTTTAACTTATCCACATAATTAGTGCGTTAAAATTGCAACACATTTCAAACGGCTGAAAATTGTCTAAACTTATGATCTGCAATTTTTTTTTAATCGCCTTCTACTCAATTTTGATTTCAGAAACATTAGTTTTTCTTGTCAGTAAAATTACTTGGAAGTCAGTGGAAATGCTTATAACTTATCCACATAATTAGTGCGTTAAAATTGCAATACTATTCAAACGGCTGAAAATTGTCTAAACTTATGATCTGCCACTTTTTTTGAAATCGTGTTCAATTTTAATTTTAGAAACATTAGTTTTTCTTGTCAGTAAAATTACTTGGAAGTCAGTGGAAATGCTTTTAACTTATCCACATAATTAGTGCGTTAAAATTGCAATACATTTCAAACGGCTGAAAATTGTCTAAACTTATGATCTGCCACTTTTTTTGAAATCGTGTTCAATTTTAATTTTAGAAACATAAGTTTTTCTTGTCAGTAAAATTATTTGAAAGTCAGTGGAAATGCTTTTAACTTATCCACATAATTAGTGCGTTAAAAGTGCAATACATTTCAAACGGCTGAAAATTGTCTAAACTTATGATCTGCAATTTTTTTTCAAATCGCCTTTTACTCAATTTTGATTTCAGAAACATTAGTTTTTCTTGTCAGTAAAATTACTTGAAAGTCAGTGGAAATGCTTTTAACTTATCCACATAATTAGTCCGTTAAAAGTGCAATACATTTCTAACAGCTGAAAATTGTCTAAACTTATGAGCTGGAACTTTTTTTCAAATCGCCTTCTACTCAATTTTGATTTCAGAAACATTAGTTTTTCTTGTCAGTAAAATTACTTGGAAGTCAGTGGAAATGCTTTTAACTTATCTACATAATTAGTTCGTTAAAATTGCAATACATTTCGAACGGCTGAAAATTGTCTTAACTTATGAGCTGGAACTTTTTTTCAAATCGCCTTCTACTCAATTTTAATTTTAGAAACATTGGTTTTTCTTGTCAGTAAAATTACTTCGAAGTCAGTGGAAATGCTTTTAACTTATCCACATAATTAGTGCGTTAAAATTGCAACACATTTCAAACGGCTGAAAATTGTCTAAACTTATGATCTGCAATTTTTTTTTAATCGCCTTCTACTCAATTTTGATTTCAGAAACATTAGTTTTTCTTGTCAGTAAAATTACTTGGAAGTCAGTGGAAATGCTTATAACTTATCCACATAATTAGTGCGTTAAAATTGCAATACTATTCAAACGGCTGAAAATTGTCTAAACTTATGATCTGCCACTTTTTTTGAAATCGTGTTCAATTTTAATTTTAGAAACATTAGTTTTTCTTGTCAGTAAAATTACTTGGAAGTCAGTGGAAATGCTTTTAACTTATCCACATAATTAGTGCGTTAAAATTGCAATACATTTCAAACGGCTGAAAATTGTCTAAACTTATGATCTGCCACTTTTTTTGAAATCGTGTTCAATTTTAATTTTAGAAACATAAGTTTTTCTTGTCAGTAAAATTACTTGAAAGTCAGTGGAAATGCTTTTAACTTATCCACATAATTAGTGCGTTAAAAGTGCAATACATTTCAAACGGCTGAAAATTGTCTAAACTTATGATCTGCAATTTTTTTTCAAATCGCCTTTTACTCAATTTTGATTTCAGAAACATTAGTTTTTCTTGTCAGTAAAATTACTTGAAAGTCAGTGGAAATGCTTTTAACTTATCCACATAATTAGTCCGTTAAAAGTGCAATACATTTCTAACAGCTGAAAATTGTCTAAACTTATGAGCTGGAACTTTTTTTCAAATCGCCTTCTACTCAATTTTGATTTCAGAAACATTCGTTTTTCTTGTCAGTAAAATTACTTGGAAGTCAGTGGAAATGCTTTTAACTTATCTACATAATTAGTTCGTTAAAATTGCAATACATTTCGAACAGCTGCAAATTGTCTAAACTTATGATCTGCAAACTTTTGTAAAATCGCCTTCTACTCAATTTTGATTTCAGAAACATTAGTTTTTCTTGTCAGTAAAATTACTTGGAAGTCAGTGGAAATGCTTTTAACTTATCTACATAATAAGTTCGTTAAAATTGCAATACATTTCGAACGGCTAAAAATTGTCTTAACTTATGAGCTGGAACTTTTTTTCAAATCGCCTTCTACTCAATTTTAATTTTAGAAACATTGGTTTTTCTTGTCAGTAAAATTACTTGGAAGTCAGTGGAAATGCTTTTAACTTATCCACATAATTAGTGCGTTAAAATTGCAATACATTTCAAACGGCTGAAAATTGTCTAAACTTATGATCTGCCACTTTTTTTGAAATCGTGTTTAATTTTAATTTTAGAAACATTAGTTTTTCTTGTCAGTAAAATTACTTGAAAGTCAGTGGAAATGCTTTTAACTTATCCACATAATTAGTGCGTTTAAAGTGCAATACATTTCAAACTGCTGAAAATTGTCTAAACTTATGATCTGCCACTTTTTTTGAAATCGTGTTCAATTTTAATTTTAGAAACATTAGTTTTTCTTGTCAGTAAAATTACTTGAAAGTCAGTGGAAATGCTTTTAACTTATCCACATAATTAGTGCGTTAAAAGTGCAATACATTTCAAACGGCTGAAAATTGTCTAAACTTATGATCTGCAATTTTTTTTCAAATCGCCTTCTACTCAATTTTGATTTCAGAAACATTAGTTTTTTTTGTCAGTAAAATTACTTGAAAGTAAGTGGAAATGCTTTTAACTTATCCACATAATTAGTGCGTTAAAAGTGCAATACATTTCTAACGGCTAAAAATTGTCTAAACTTATGATCTACAAATTTTTGTAAAATCGCCTTCTACTCAATTTTAATTTCAGAAACATTAGTTTTTCTTGTCAGTAAAATTACTTGGAAGTCAGTGGAAATGCTTTTAACTTATCTACATAATTAGTTCGTTAAAATTGCAATACATTTCGAACGGCTGAAAATTGTCTAAACTTATGATCTGCAATTTTTTTTCAAATCGCCTTTTACTCAATTTTAATTTTAGAAACATTGGTTTTTCTTGTCAGTAAAATTACTTGAAAGTCAGTGGAAATGCTTTTAACTTATACACATAATTAGTGCATTAAAATTGCAATACAATTCAAAGTGCTGAAAATTGTCTAAACTTATGATCTGTAATATTTTTTCAAATCGCCTTCTAACTCAATTTTGATTTTAGAAACATAGTTTTTTCTGGTCAATAAAATTACTTGAAAGTCAGTGGAAATCCTTTTAACTTATCCACATAATTAGTGCGTTAAAATTGCAACACATTTCAAACGGCTGAAAATTGTCTAAACTTATGATCTGCAATTTTTTTTTAATCGCCTTCTACTCAATTTTGATTTCAGAAACATTAGTTTTTCTTGTCAGTAAAATTACTTGGAAGTCAGTGGAAATGCTTTTAACTTATCTACATAATTAGTTCGTTAAAATTGCAATACATTTCGAACGGCTGAAAATTGTCTAAACTTATGATCTGTAATATTTTTTCAAATCGCCTTCTAACTCAATTTTGATTTTAGAAACATAGTTTTTTCTGGTCAATAAAATTACTTGAAAGTCAGTGGAAATCCTTTTAACTTATCCACATAATTAGTGCGTTAAAATTGCAACACATTTCAAACGGCTGAAAATTGTCTAAACTTATGATCTGCAATTTTTTTTTAATCGCCTTCTACTCAATTTTGATTTCAGAAACATTAGTTTTTCTTGTCAGTAAAATTACTTGGAAGTCAGTGGAAATGCTTTTAACTTATCTACATAATTAGTTCGTTAAAATTACAATACATTTCGAACGGCTGAAAATTGTCTTAACTTATGAGCTGGAACTTTTTTTCAAATCGCCTTCTACTCAATTTTAATTTTAGAAACATTGGTTTTTCTTGTCAGTAAAATTACTTCGAAGTCAGTGGAAATGCTTTTAACTTATCCACATAATTAGTGCGTTAAAATTGCAACACATTTCAAACGGCTGAAAATTGTCTAAACTTATGATCTGCAATTTTTTTTTAATCGCCTTCTACTCAATTTTGATTTCAGAAACATTAGTTTTTCTTGTCAGTAAAATTACTTGGAAGTCAGTGGAAATGCTTATAACTTATCCACATAATTAGTGCGTTAAAATTGCAATACTATTCAAACGGCTGAAAATTGTCTAAACTTATGATCTGCCACTTTTTTTGAAATCGTGTTCAATTTTAATTTTAGAAACATTAGTTTTTCTTGTCAGTAAAATTACTTGGAAGTCAGTGGAAATGCTTTTAACTTATCCACATAATTAGTGCGTTAAAATTGCAATACATTTCAAACGGCTGAAAATTGTCTAAACTTATGATCTGCAATTTTTTTTTAATCGCCTTCTACTCAATTTTGATTTCAGAAACATTAGTTTTTCTTGTCAGTAAAATTACTTGGAAGTCAGTGGAAATGCTTTTAACTTATCTACATAATTAGTTCGTTAAAATTGCAATACATTTCGAACGGCTGAAAATTGTCTAAACTTATGATCTGTAATATTTTTTCAAATCGCCTTCTAACTCAATTTTGATTTTAGAAACATAGTTTTTTCTGGTCAATAAAATTACTTGAAAGTCAGTGGAAATCCTTTTAACTTATCCACATAATTAGTGCGTTAAAATTGCAACACATTTCAAACGGCTGAAAATTGTCTAAACTTATGATCTGCAATTTTTTTTTAATCGCCTTCTACTCAATTTTGATTTCAGAAACATTAGTTTTTCTTGTCAGTAAAATTACTTGGAAGTCAGTGGAAATGCTTTTAACTTATCTACATAATTAGTTCGTTAAAATTACAATACATTTCGAACGGCTGAAAATTGTCTTAACTTATGAGCTGGAACTTTTTTTCAAATCGCCTTCTACTCAATTTTAATTTTAGAAACATTGGTTTTTCTTGTCAGTAAAATTACTTCGAAGTCAGTGGAAATGCTTTTAACTTATCCACATAATTAGTGCGTTAAAATTGCAACACATTTCAAACGGCTGAAAATTGTCTAAACTTATGATCTGCAATTTTTTTTTAATCGCCTTCTACTCAATTTTGATTTCAGAAACATTAGTTTTTCTTGTCAGTAAAATTACTTGGAAGTCAGTGGAAATGCTTATAACTTATCCACATAATTAGTGCGTTAAAATTGCAATACTATTCAAACGGCTGAAAATTGTCTAAACTTATGATCTGCCACTTTTTTTGAAATCGTGTTCAATTTTAATTTTAGAAACATTAGTTTTTCTTGTCAGTAAAATTACTTGGAAGTCAGTGGAAATGCTTTTAACTTATCCACATAATTAGTGCGTTAAAATTGCAATACATTTCAAACGGCTGAAAATTGTCTAAACTTATGATCTGCCACTTTTTTTGAAATCGTGTTCAATTTTAATTTTAGAAACATAAGTTTTTCTTGTCAGTAAAATTATTTGAAAGTCAGTGGAAATGCTTTTAACTTATCCACATAATTAGTGCGTTAAAAGTGCAATACATTTCAAACGGCTGAAAATTGTCTAAACTTATGATCTGCAATTTTTTTTCAAATCGCCTTTTACTCAATTTTGATTTCAGAAACATTAGTTTTTCTTGTCAGTAAAATTACTTGAAAGTCAGTGGAAATGCTTTTAACTTATCCACATAATTAGTCCGTTAAAAGTGCAATACATTTCTAACAGCTGAAAATTGTCTAAACTTATGAGCTGGAACTTTTTTTCAAATCGCCTTCTACTCAATTTTGATTTCAGAAACATTAGTTTTTCTTGTCAGTAAAATTACTTGGAAGTCAGTGGAAATGCTTTTAACTTATCTACATAATTAGTTCGTTAAAATTGCAATACATTTCGAACGGCTGAAAATTGTCTTAACTTATGAGCTGGAACTTTTTTTCAAATCGCCTTCTACTCAATTTTAATTTTAGAAACATTGGTTTTTCTTGTCAGTAAAATTACTTCGAAGTCAGTGGAAATGCTTTTAACTTATCCACATAATTAGTGCGTTAAAATTGCAACACATTTCAAACGGCTGAAAATTGTCTAAACTTATGATCTGCAATTTTTTTTTAATCGCCTTCTACTCAATTTTGATTTCAGAAACATTAGTTTTTCTTGTCAGTAAAATTACTTGGAAGTCAGTGGAAATGCTTATAACTTATCCACATAATTAGTGCGTTAAAATTGCAATACTATTCAAACGGCTGAAAATTGTCTAAACTTATGATCTGCCACTTTTTTTGAAATCGTGTTCAATTTTAATTTTAGAAACATTAGTTTTTCTTGTCAGTAAAATTACTTGGAAGTCAGTGGAAATGCTTTTAACTTATCCACATAATTAGTGCGTTAAAATTGCAATACATTTCAAACGGCTGAAAATTGTCTAAACTTATGATCTGCCACTTTTTTTGAAATCGTGTTCAATTTTAATTTTAGAAACATAAGTTTTTCTTGTCAGTAAAATTACTTGAAAGTCAGTGGAAATGCTTTTAACTTATCCACATAATTAGTGCGTTAAAAGTGCAATACATTTCAAACGGCTGAAAATTGTCTAAACTTATGATCTGCAATTTTTTTTCAAATCGCCTTTTACTCAATTTTGATTTCAGAAACATTAGTTTTTCTTGTCAGTAAAATTACTTGAAAGTCAGTGGAAATGCTTTTAACTTATCCACATAATTAGTCCGTTAAAAGTGCAATACATTTCTAACAGCTGAAAATTGTCTAAACTTATGAGCTGGAACTTTTTTTCAAATCGCCTTCTACTCAATTTTGATTTCAGAAACATTCGTTTTTCTTGTCAGTAAAATTACTTGGAAGTCAGTGGAAATGCTTTTAACTTATCTACATAATTAGTTCGTTAAAATTGCAATACATTTCGAACAGCTGAAAATTGTCTAAACTTATGATCTGCAAACTTTTGTAAAATCGCCTACTACTCAATTTTGATTTCAGAAACATTAGTTTTTCTTGTCAGTAAAATTACTTGGAAGTCAGTGGAAATGCTTTTAACTTATCTACATAATAAGTTCGTTAAAATTGCAATACATTTCGAACGGCTAAAAATTGTCTTAACTTATGAGCTGGAACTTTTTTTCAAATCGCCTTCTACTCAATTTTAATTTTAGAAACATTGGTTTTTCTTGTCAGTAAAATTACTTGGAAGTCAGTGGAAATGCTTTTAACTTATCCACATAATTAGTGCGTTAAAATTGCAATACATTTCAAACGGCTGAAAATTGTCTAAACTTATGATCTGCCACTTTTTTTGAAATCGTGTTTAATTTTAATTTTAGAAACATTAGTTTTTCTTGTCAGTAAAATTACTTGAAAGTCAGTGGAAATGCTTTTAACTTATCCACATAATTAGTGCGTTTAAAGTGCAATACATTTCAAACTGCTGAAAATTGTCTAAACTTATGATCTGCCACTTTTTTTGAAATCGTGTTCAATTTTAATTTTAGAAACATTAGTTTTTCTTGTCAGTAAAATTACTTGAAAGTCAGTGGAAATGCTTTTAACTTATCCACATAATTAGTGCGTTAAAAGTGCAATACATTTCAAACGGCTGAAAATTGTCTAAACTTATGATCTGCAATTTTTTTTCAAATCGCTTTCTACTCAATTTTGATTTCAGAAACATTAGTTTTTTTTGTCAGTAAAATTACTTGAAAGTAAGTGGAAATGCTTTTAACTTATCCACATAATTAGTGCGTTAAAAGTGCAATACATTTCTAACGGCTAAAAATTGTCTAAACTTATGATCTACAAATTTTTGTAAAATCGCCTTCTACTCAATTTTAATTTCAGAAACATTAGTTTTTCTTGTCAGTAAAATTACTTGGAAGTCAGTGGAAATGCTTTTAACTTATCTACATAATTAGTTCGTTAAAATTGCAATACATTTCGAACGGCTGAAAATTGTCTAAACTTATGATCTGCAATTTTTTTTCAAATCGCCTTTTACTCAATTTTAATTTTAGAAACATTGGTTTTTCTTGTCAGTAAAATTACTTGAAAGTCAGTGGAAATGCTTTTAACTTATACACATAATTAGTGCATTAAAATTGCAATACAATTCAAAGTGCTGAAAATTGTCTAAACTTATGATCTGTAATATTTTTTCAAATCGCCTTCTAACTCAATTTTGATTTTAGAAACATAGTTTTTTTCTGGTCAATAAAATTACTTGAAAGTCAGTGGAAATCCTTTTAACTTATCCACATAATTAGTGCGTTAAAATTGCAACACATTTCAAACGGCTGAAAATTGTCTAAACTTATGATCTGCAATTTTTTTTTAATCGCCTTCTACTCAATTTTGATTTCAGAAACATTAGTTTTTCTTGTCAGTAAAATTACTTGGAAGTCAGTGGAAATGCTTTTAACTTATCCACATAATTAGTGCGTTAAAATTGCAATACATTTCAAACGGCTGAAAATTGTCTAAACTTATATGAACTGCCACTTTTTTTGAAATCGTGTTCAATTTTAATTTTAGAAACATTAGTTTTTCTTGTCAGTAAAATTACTTGAAAGTCAGTGGAAATGCTTTTAACTTATCCACATAATTAGTGCGTTAAAATTGCAATACATTTCAAACGGCTGAAAATTGTCTAAACTTATGATCTGCAATTTTTTTTCAAATCGCCTTCTACTCAATTTTGATTTCAGAAACATTAGTTTTTTTTGTCAGTAAATTTTCTTGAAAGTCAGTGGAAATGCTTTTAACTTATCCACATAATTAGTGCGTTAAAATTGCAATACATTTCACACGGACGAAAATTGTCTAAACTTATGATCTGCAATTTTTTTGAAATCGTTTTCAATTTTAATTTTAGAAACATTAGTTTTTCTTGTCAGTAAAATTACTTGAAACAGTGGAAATGCTTTTAACTTATCCACATAATTAGTGCGTTAAATGTGCAATACATTTCTAACGGCTGAAAATTGTCTAAACTTATGATCTACAAATTTTTGTAAAATCGCCTACTCAATTTTGATTTCAGAAACATTAGTTTTTCTTGTCAGTAAAATTACTTGGAAGTCAGTGGAAATGCTTTTAACATCTACATAATTAGTTCGTTAAAATTGCAATACATTTCGAACGGCTGAAAATTGTCTAAACTTATGATCTGCAATTTTTTTTCAAATCGCCTTCTACTCAATTTTAATTTTAGAAACATTGGTTTTTCTTGTCAGTAAAATTACTTGAAAGTCAGTGGAAATGCTTTTAACTTATCCACATAATTAGTGCGTTAAAATTGCAATACATTTCAAACGGCTGAAAATTGTCTAAACTTATGATCTGCCACTTTTTTTGAAGTCGTGTTTAATTTTAATTTTAGAAACATAAGTTTTTCTTGTCAGTAAAATTACTTGAAAGTCAGTGGAAATGCTTTTAACTTATCCACATAATTAGTGCGTTAAAAGTGCAATACATTTCAAACGGCTGAAAATTGTCTAAACTTATGATCTGCAATTTTTTTTTAATCGCCTTCTACTCAATTTTGATTTCAGAAACATTAGTTTTTCTTGTCAGTAAAATTCAAGTGGAAGTCAGTGGAAATGCTTTTAACTTATCCACATAATTAGTGCGTTAAAATTGCAATACATTTCAAACGGCTGAAAATTGTCTAAACTTATGAACTGCCACTTTTTTTGAAATCGTGTTCAATTTTAATTTTAGAAACATTAGTTTTTCTTGTCAGTAAAATTACTTGAAAGTCAGTGGAAATGCTTTTAACTTATCCACATAATTAGTGCGTTAAAAGTGCAATACATTTCTAACGGCTGAAAATTGTCTAAACGTATGATCTGCAATTTTTTTTCAAATCGCCTTCTACTCAATTTTGATTTTAGAAACATTAGTTTTTTTGTCAGTAAAATTACTTGAAAGTCAGTGGAAATGCTTTTAACATCCACATAATTAGTGCGTTAAAAGTGCAATACATTTCTAACGGCTGAAAATTATCTAAACTTATGATCTGCAATTTTTTTTCAAATCTCCTTCTACTCAATTTTGAATTCAGAAACCTTAGTTTTTCTTGTCAGTAAAATTACTTTGAAGTCAGTGGAAATGCTTTTAACTTATCCACATAATTAGTGCGTTAAAATTGCAATACATTTCAAAGTGCTGAAAATAGTCTAAACTTATGATCTGCAATTTTTTTTCAAATTGCCTTCTACTCAATTTTGATTTTAAAAACATTATTTTTTCCTGTCAGTAAAATTACTTGAAAGTGAGTGGAAATGCTTTTAACTTATCCACATAATTAATGCGTTAAAAGTGCAATACATTTCTAACAGCTGAAAATTGTCTAAACTTATGATCTGCAAACTTTTGTAAAATCGCCTTCTACTCAATTTCGATTTCAGAAACATTAGTTTTTCTTGTCAGTAAAATTACTTGGAAGTCAGTGGAAATGCTTTTAACTTATCTACATAATTAGTTCGTTAAAATTGCAATACATTTCGAACGGCTAAAAATTGTCTTAACTTATGAGCTGGAACTTTTTTTCAAATCGCCTTCTACTCAATTTTGATTTCAGAAACATTAGTTTTTCTTGTCAGTAAAATTACTTGGAAGTCAGTGGAAATGCTTTTAACTTATCCACATAATTAGTGCGTTAAAATTGCAATACATTTCAAACGGCTGAAAATTGTCTAAACTTATGATCTGCAATTTTTTTGAAATCGTGTTCAATTTTGATTTTAGAAACATTAGTTTTTCTTGTCAGTAAAATTACTTGGAAGTCAGTGGAAATGCTTTTAACTTATCCACATAATTAGTGCGTTAAAAGTGCAATACATTTCAAACGGCTGAAAATTGTCTAAACTTATGATCTGCCACTTTTTTTGAAATCGTGTTCAATTTTAATTTTAGAAACATTAGTTTTTCTTGTCAGTAAAATTACTTGAAACTCAGTGGAAATGCTTTTAACTTATTCACATAATTAGTGCGTTAAAAGTGCAATACATTTCTAACGGCTGAAAATTGTCTAAACTTATGATCTGCAATTTTTTTTCAAATCGCCTTCTACTCAATTTTAATTTTAGAAACATTGGTTTTTCTTGTCAGTAAAATTACTTGAAAGTCAATGGAAATCCTTTTAACTTATCCACATAATTAGTGCGTTAAAATTGCAGCACATTTCAAACGGCTGAAAACTGTCTAAACTTATGATCTGCAATTTTTTTTAAATCGCCTTCTACTCAATTTTGATTTCAGAAACATTAGTTTTTCTTGTCAGTAAAATTACTTGGAAGTCAGTGGAAATGCTTTTAACTTATCCACATAATTAGTGCGTTAAAATTGCTATACATTTCAAACGGCTGAAAATTGTCTAAACTTATGATCTGCCACTTTTTTTGAAATCGTGTTCAATTTTAATTTTAGAAACATAAGTTTTTCTTGTCAGTAAAATTACTTGAAAGTCAGTGGAAATGCTTTTAACTTATCCACATAATTAGTGCGTTAAAAGTGCAATACATTTCAAACGGCTGAAAATTGTCTAAACTTATGATCTGCAATTTTTTTTCAAATCGCCTTTTACTCAATTTTGATTTCAGAAACATTAGTTTTTCTTGTCAGTAAAATTACTTGAAAGTCAGTGGAAATGCTTTTAACTTATCCACATAATTAGTCCGTTAAAAGTGCAATACATTTCTAACAGCTGAAAATTGTCTAAACTTATGAGCTGGAACTTTTTTTCAAATCGCCTTCTACTCAATTTTGATTTCAGAAACATTCGTTTTTCTTGTCAGTAAAATTACTTGGAAGTCAGTGGAAATGCTTTTAACTTATCTACATAATTAGTTCGTTAAAATTGCAATACATTTCGAACAGCTAAAAATTGTCTAAACTTATGATCTGCAAACTTTTGTAAAATCGCCTTCTACTCAATTTTGATTTCAGAAACATTAGTTTTTCTTGTCAGTAAAATTACTTGGAAGTCAGTGGAAATGCTTTTAACTTATCTACATAATAAGTTCGTTAAAATTGCAATACATTTCGAACGGCTAAAAATTGTCTTAACTTATGAGCTGGAACTTTTTTTCAAATCGCCTTCTACTCAATTTTAATTTTAGAAACATTGGTTTTTCTTGTCAGTAAAATTACTTGGAAGTCAGTGGAAATGCTTTTAACTTATCCACATAATTAGTGCGTTAAAATTGCAATACATTTCAAACGGCTGAAAATTGTCTAAACTTATGATCTGCCACTTTTTTTGAAATCGTGTTTAATTTTAATTTTAGAAACATTAGTTTTTCTTGTCAGTAAAATTACTTGAAAGTCAGTGGAAATGCTTTTAACTTATCCACATAATTAGTGCGTTAAAAGTGCAATACATTTCTAACGGCTAAAAATTGTCTAAACTTATGATCTACAAATTTTTGTAAAATCGCCTTCTACTCAATTTTAATTTCAGAAACATTAGTTTTTCTTGTCAGTAAAATTACTTGGAAGTCAGTGGAAATGCTTTTAACTTATCTACATAATTAGTTCGTTAAAATTGCAATACATTTCGAACGGCTGAAAATTGTCTAAACTTATGATCTGCAATTTTTTTTCAAATCGCCTTTTACTCAATTTTAATTTTAGAAACATTGGTTTTTCTTGTCAGTAAAATTACTTGAAAGTCAGTGGAAATGCTTTTAACTTATACACATAATTAGTGCATTAAAATTGCAATACAATTCAAAGTGCTGAAAATTGTCTAAACTTATGATCTGTAATATTTTTTCAAATCGCCTTCTAACTCAATTTTGATTTTAGAAACATAGTTTTTTTCTGGTCAATAAAATTACTTGAAAGTCAGTGGAAATCCTTTTAACTTATCCACATAATTAGTGCGTTAAAATTGCAACACATTTCAAACGGCTGAAAATTGTCTAAACTTATGATCTGCAATTTTTTTTAATCGCCTTCTACTCAATTTTGATTTCAGAAACATTAGTTTTTCTTGTCAGTAAAATTACTTGGAAGTCAGTGGAAATGCTTTTAACTTATCCACATAATTAGTGCGTTAAAATTGCAATACATTTCAAACGGCTGAAAATTGTCTAAACTTATATGAACTGCCACTTTTTTTGAAATCGTGTTCAATTTTAATTTTAGAAACATTAGTTTTTCTTGTCAGTAAAATTACTTGAAAGTCAGTGGAAATGCTTTTAACTTATCCACATAATTAGTGCGTTAAAATTGCAATACATTTCAAACGGCTGAAAATTGTCTAAACTTATGATCTGCAATTTTTTTTCAAATCGCCTTCTACTCAATTTTGATTTCAGAAACATTAGTTTTTTTTGTCAGTAAAATTACTTGAAAGTCAGTGGAAATGCTTTTAACTTATCCACATAATTAGTGCGTTAAAATTGCAATACATTTCACACGGATGAAAATTGTCTAAACTTATGATCTGCAATTTTTTTGAAATCGTTTTCAATTTTAATTTTAGAAACATTAGTTTTTCTTGTCAGTAAAATTACTTGAAACAGTGGAAATGCTTTTAACTTATCCACATAATTAGTGCGTTAAATGTGCAATACATTTCTAACGGCTGAAAATTGTCTAAACTTATGATCTACAAATTTTTGTAAAATCGCCTACTCAATTTTGATTTCAGAAACATTAGTTTTTCTTGTCAGTAAAATTACTTGGAAGTCAGTGGAAATGCTTTTAACTTATCTACATAATTAGTTCGTTAAAATTGCAATACATTTCGAACGGCTGAAAATTGTCTAAACTTATGATCTGCAATTTTTTTTCAAATCGCCTTCTACTCAATTTTAATTTTAGAAACATTGGTTTTTCTTGTCAGTAAAATTACTTGAAAGTCAGTGGAAATGCTTTTAACTTATCCACATAATTAGTGCGTTAAAATTGCAATACATTTCAAACGGCTGAAAATTGTCTAAACTTATGATCTGCCACTTTTTTTGAAATCGTGTTTAATTTTAATTTTAGAAACATAAGTTTTTCTTGTCAGTAAAATTACTTGAAAGTCAGTGGAAATGCTTTTAACTTATCCACATAATTAGTGCGTTAAAAGTGCAATACATTTCAAACGGCTGAAAATTGTCTAAACTTATGATCTGCAATTTTTTTTTAATCGCCTTCTACTCAATTTTGATTTCAGAAACATTAGTTTTTCTTGTCAGTAAAATTCAAGTGGAAGTCAGTGGAAATGCTTTTAACTTATCCACATAATTAGTGCGTTAAAATTGCAATACATTTCAAACGGCTGAAAATTGTCTAAACTTATGAACTGCCACTTTTTTTGAAATCGTGTTCAATTTTAATTTTAGAAACATTAGTTTTTCTTGTCAGTAAAATTACTTGAAAGTCAGTGGAAATGCTTTTAACTTATCCACATAATTAGTGCGTTAAAAGTGCAATACATTTCTAACGGCTGAAAATTGTCTAAACGTATGATCTGCAATTTTTTTTCAAATCGCCTTCTACTCAATTTTGATTTTAGAAACATTAGTTTTTTTGTCAGTAAAATTACTTGAAAGTCAGTGGAAATGCTTTTAACATCCACATAATTAGTGCGTTAAAAGTGCAATACATTTCTAACGGCTGAAAATTATCTAAACTTATGATCTGCAATTTTTTTTCAAATCTCCTTCTACTCAATTTTGAATTCAGAAACCTTAGTTTTTCTTGTCAGTAAAATTACTTTGAAGTCAGTGGAAATGCTTTTAACTTATCCACATAATTAGTGCGTTAAAATTGCAATACATTTCAAAGTGCTGAAAATAGTCTAAACTTATGATCTGCAATTTTTTTTCAAATTGCCTTCTACTCAATTTTGATTTTAAAAACATTATTTTTTCCTGTCAGTAAAATTACTTGAAAGTGAGTGGAAATGCTTTTAACTTATCCACATAATTAATGCGTTAAAAGTGCAATACATTTCTAACAGCTGAAAATTGTCTAAACTTATGATCTGCAAACTTTTGTAAAATCGCCTTCTACTCAATTTCGATTTCAGAAACATTAGTTTTTCTTGTCAGTAAAATTACTTGGAAGTCAGTGGAAATGCTTTTAACTTATCTACATAATTAGTTCGTTAAAATTGCAATACATTTCGAACGGCTAAAAATTGTCTTAACTTATGAGCTGGAACTTTTTTTCAAATCGCCTTCTACTCAATTTTGATTTCAGAAACATTAGTTTTTCTTGTCAGTAAAATTACTTGGAAGTCAGTGGAAATGCTTTTAACTTATCCACATAATTAGTGCGTTAAAATTGCAATACATTTCAAACGGCTGAAAATTGTCTAAACTTATGATCTGCAATTTTTTTGAAATCGTGTTCAATTTTGATTTTAGAAACATTAGTTTTTCTTGTCAGTAAAATTACTTGGAAGTCAGTGGAAATGCTTTTAACTTATCCACATAATTAGTGCGTTAAAAGTGCAATACATTTCAAACGGCTGAAAATTGTCTAAACTTATGATCTGCCACTTTTTTTGAAATCGTGTTCAATTTTAATTTTAGAAACATTAGTTTTTCTTGTCAGTAAAATTACTTGAAACTCAGTGGAAATGCTTTTAACTTATTCACATAATTAGTGCGTTAAAAGTGCAATACATTTCTAACGGCTGAAAATTGTCTAAACTTATGATCTGCAATTTTTTTTCAAATCGCCTTCTACTCAATTTTAATTTTAGAAACATTGGTTTTTCTTGTCAGTAAAATTACTTGAAAGTCAATGGAAATCCTTTTAACTTATCCACATAATTAGTGCGTTAAAATTGCAGCACATTTCAAACGGCTGAAAATTGTCTAAACTTATGATCTGCAATTTTTTTTAAATCGCCTTCTACTCAATTTTGATTTCAGAAACATTAGTTTTTCTTGTCAGTAAAATTACTTGGAAGTCAGTGGAAATGCTTTTAACTTATCCACATAATTAGTGCGTTAAAATTGCTATACATTTCAAACGGCTGAAAATTGTCTAAACTTATGATCTGCCACTTTTTTGAAATCGTGTTCAATTTTAATTTTAGAAACATTAGTTTTTCTGGTCAATAAAATTACTTGAAAGTCAGTGAAAATGCTTTCAACTTATCCACATAATTAGTGCGTTAAAATTGCAATACATTTCAAACGGCTGAAAATTGTCTAAACTTATGTTCTGCAATTTTTTTGAAATCGTGTTCAATTTTGATTTTAGAAACATTAGTTTTTCTTGTCAGTAAAATTACTTGGAAGTCAGTGGAAATGCTTTTAACTTATCCACATAATTAGTGCGTTAAAAGTGCAATACATTTCAAACAGCTGAAAATTGTCTAAACTTATGATCTGCCACTTTTTTTGAAATCGTGTTCAATTTTAATTTTAGAAACATTAGTTTTTCTTGTCAGTAAAATTACTTGAAACTCAGTGGAAATGCTTTTAACTTATCCACATAATTAGTGCGTTAAAAGTGCAATACATTTCAAACGGCTGAAAATTGTCTAAACTTATGATCTACAAATTTTTGTAAAATCGCCTTCTACTCAATTTTGATTTCAGAAACATTAGTTTTTCTTGTCAGTAAAATTACTTGGAAGTCAGTGGAAATGCTTTTAACTTATCTACATAATTAGTTCGTTAAAATTGCAATACATTTCGAACGGCTGAAAATTGTCTAAACTTATGATCTGTAATATTTTTTCAAATCGCCTTCTAACTCAATTTTGATTTTAGAAACATAGTTTTTTCTGGTCAATAAAATTACTTGAAAGTCAGTGGAAATCCTTTTAACTTATCCACATAATTAGTGCGTTAAAATTGCAACACATTTCAAACGGCTGAAAATTGTCTAAACTTATGATCTGCAATTTTTTTTTAATCGCCTTCTACTCAATTTTGATTTCAGAAACATTAGTTTTTCTTGTCAGTAAAATTACTTGGAAGTCAGTGGAAATGCTTTTAACTTATCTACATAATTAGTTCGTTAAAATTGCAATACATTTCGAACGGCTGAAAATTGTCTTAACTTATGAGCTGGAACTTTTTTTCAAATCGCCTTCTACTCAATTTTAATTTTAGAAACATTGGTTTTTCTTGTCAGTAAAATTACTTCGAAGTCAGTGGAAATGCTTTTAACTTATCCACATAATTAGTGCGTTAAAATTGCAACACATTTCAAACGGCTGAAAATTGTCTAAACTTATGATCTGCAATTTTTTTTAAATCGCCTTCTACTCAATTTTGATTTCAGAAACATTAGTTTTTCTTGTCAGTAAAATTACTTGGAAGTCAGTGGAAATGCTTATAACTTATCCACATAATTAGTGCGTTAAAATTGCAATACTATTCAAACGGCTGAAAATTGTCTAAACTTATGATCTGCCCCTTTTTTTGAAATCGTGTTCAATTTTAATTTTAGAAACATTAGTTTTTCTTGTCAGTAAAATTACTTGAAACTCAGTGGAAATGCTTTTAACTTATCCACATAATTAGTGCGTTAAAAGTGCAATACATTTCAAACGGCTGAAAATTGTCTAAACTTATGATCTACAAATTTTTGTAAAATCGCCTTCTACTCAATTTTGATTTCAGAAACATTAGTTTTTCTTGTCAGTAAAATTACTTGGAAGTCAGTGGAAATGCTTTTAACTTATCTACATAATTAGTTCGTTAAAATTGCAATACATTTCGAACGGCTGAAAATTGTCTAAACTTATGATCTGTAATATTTTTTCAAATCGCCTTCTAACTCAATTTTGATTTTAGAAACATAGTTTTTTCTGGTCAATAAAATTACTTGAAAGTCAGTGGAAATCCTTTTAACTTATCCACATAATTAGTGCGTTAAAATTGCAACACATTTCAAACGGCTGAAAATTGTCTAAACTTATGATCTGCAATTTTTTTTTAATCGCCTTCTACTCAATTTTGATTTCAGAAACATTAGTTTTTCTTGTCAGTAAAATTACTTGGAAGTCAGTGGAAATGCTTTTAACTTATCTACATAATTAGTTCGTTAAAATTGCAATACATTTCGAACGGCTGAAAATTGTCTTAACTTATGAGCTGGAACTTTTTTTCAAATCGCCTTCTACTCAATTTTAATTTTAGAAACATTGGTTTTTCTTGTCAGTAAAATTACTTCGAAGTCAGTGGAAATGCTTTTAACTTATCCACATAATTAGTGCGTTAAAATTGCAACACATTTCAAACGGCTGAAAATTGTCTAAACTTATGATCTGCAATTTTTTTTAAATCGCCTTCTACTCAATTTTGATTTCAGAAACATTAGTTTTTCTTTTCAGTAAAATTACTTGGAAGTCAGTGGAAATGCTTATAACTTATCCACATAATTAGTGCGTTAAAATTGCAATACTATTCAAACGGCTGAAAATTGTCTAAACTTATGATCTGCCCCTTTTTTTGAAATCGTGTTCAATTTTAATTTTAGAAACATTAGTTTTTCTTGTCAGTAAAATTACTTGGAAGTCAGTGGAAATGCTTTTAACTTATCCACATAATTAGTGCGTTAAAATTGCAATACATTTCAAACGGCTGAAAATTGTCTAAACTTATGATCTGCCACTTTTTTTGAAATCGTGTTCAATTTTAATTTTAGAAACATAAGTTTTTCTTGTCAGTAAAATTACTTGAAAGTCAGTGGAAATGCTTTTAACTTATCCACATAATTAGTGCGTTAAAAGTGCAATACATTTCAAACGGCTGAAAATTGTCTAAACTTATGATCTGCAATTTTTTTTCAAATCGCCTTTTACTCAATTTTGATTTCAGAAACATTAGTTTTTCTTGTCAGTAAAATTACTTGAAAGTCAGTGGAAATGCTTTTAACTTATCCACATAATTAGTCCGTTAAAAGTGCAATACATTTCTAACAGCTGAAAATTGTCTAAACTTATGAGCTGGAACTTTTTTTCAAATCGCCTTCTACTCAATTTTGATTTCAGAAACATTCGTTTTTCTTGTCAGTAAAATTACTTGGAAGTCAGTGGAAATGCTTTTAACTTATCTACATAATTAGTTCGTTAAAATTGCAATACATTTCGAACAGCTGAAAATTGTCTAAACTTATGATCTGCAAACTTTTGTAAAATCGCCTTCTACTCAATTTTGATTTCAGAAACATTAGTTTTTCTTGTCAGTAAAATTACTTGGAAGTCAGTGGAAATGCTTTTAACTTATCTACATAATAAGTTCGTTAAAATTGCAATACATTTCGAACGGCTAAAAATTGTCTTAACTTATGAGCTGGAACTTTTTTTCAAATCGCCTTCTACTCAATTTTAATTTTAGAAACATTGGTTTTTCTTGTCAGTAAAATTACTTGGAAGTCAGTGGAAATGCTTTTAACTTATCCACATAATTAGTGCGTTAAAATTGCAATACATTTCAAACGGCTGAAAATTGTCTAAACTTATGATCTGCCACTTTTTTTGAAATCGTGTTCAATTTTAATTTTAGAAACATTAGTTTTTCTTGTCAGTAAAATTACTTGAAAGTCAGTGGAAATGCTTTTAACTTATCCACATAATTAGTGCGTTTAAAGTGCAATACATTTCAAACTGCTGAAAATTGTCTAAACTTATGATCTGCCACTTTTTTTGAAATCGTGTTCAATTTTAATTTTAGAAACATTAGTTTTTCTTGTCAGTAAAATTACTTGAAAGTCAGTGGAAATGCTTTTAACTTATCCACATAATTAGTGCGTTAAAAGTGCAATACATTTCAAACGGCTGAAAATTGTCTAAACTTATGATCTGCAATTTTTTTTCAAATCGCCTTCTACTCAATTTTGATTTCAGAAACATTAGTTTTTTTTGTCAGTAAAATTACTTGAAAGTAAGTGGAAATGCTTTTAACTTATCCACATAATTAGTGCGTTAAAAGTGCAATACATTTCTAACGGCTAAAAATTGTCTAAACTTATGATCTACAAATTTTTGTAAAATCGCCTTCTACTCAATTTTGATTTCAGAAACATTAGTTTTTCTTGTCAGTAAAATTACTTGGAAGTCAGTGGAAATGCTTTTAACTTATCTACATAATTAGTTCGTTAAAATTGCAATACATTTCGAACGGCTGAAAATTGTCTAAACTTATGATCTGCAATTTTTTTTCAAATCGCCTTTTACTCAATTTTAATTTTAGAAACATTGGTTTTTCTTGTTAGTAAAATTACTTGAAAGTCAGTGGAAATGCTTTTAACTTATACACATAATTAGTGCATTAAAATTGCAATACAATTCAAAGTGCTGAAAATTGTCTAAACTTATGATCTGTAATATTTTTTCAAATCGCCTTCTAACTCAATTTTGATTTTAGAAACATAGTTTTTTTCTGGTCAATAAAATTACTTGAAAGTCAGTGGAAATCCTTTTAACTTATCCACATAATTAGTGCGTTAAAATTGCAACACATTTCAAACGGCTGAAAATTGTCTAAACTTATGATCTGCAATTTTTTTTAATCGCCTTCTACTCAATTTTGATTTCAGAAACATTAGTTTTTCTTGTCAGTAAAATTACTTGGAAGTCAGTGGAAATGCTTTTAACTTATCCACATAATTAGTGCGTTAAAATTGCAATACATTTCAAACGGCTGAAAATTGTCTAAACTTATATGAACTGCCACTTTTTTTGAAATCGTGTTCAATTTTAATTTTAGAAACATTAGTTTTTCTTGTCAGTAAAATTACTTGAAAGTCAGTGGAAATGCTTTTAACTTATCCACATAATTAGTGCGTTAAAATTGCAATACATTTCAAACGGCTGAAAATTGTCTAAACTTATGATCTGCAATTTTTTTTCAAATCGCCTTCTACTCAATTTTGATTTCAGAAACATTATTTTTTTTTGTCAGTAAAATTACTTGAAAGTCAGTGGAAATGCTTTTAACTTATCCACATAATTAGTGCGTTAAAATTGCAATACATTTCACACGGATGAAAATTGTCTAAACTTATGATCTGCAATTTTTTTGAAATCGTTTTCAATTTTAATTTTAGAAACATTAGTTTTTCTTGTCAGTAAAATTACTTGAAAGTCAGTGGAAATGCTTTTAACTTATCCACATAATTAGTGCGTTAAATGTGCAATACATTTCTAACGGCTGAAAATTGTCTAAACTTATGATCTACACATTTTTGTAAAATCGCCTACTCAATTTTGATTTCAGAAACATTAGTTTTTCTTGTCAGTAAAATTACTTGAAAGTCAGTGGAAATGCTTTTAACTTATCCACATAATTAGTGCGTTAAAATTGCAATACATTTCAAACGGCTGAAAATTGTCTAAACTTATGATCTGCCACTTTTTTTGAAATCGTGTTTAATTTTAATTTTAGAAACATAAGTTTTTCTTGTCAGTAAAATTACTTGAAAGTCAGTGGAAATGCTTTTAACTTATCCACATAATTAGTGCGTTAAAAGTGCAATACATTTCAAACGGCTGAAAATTGTCTAAACTTATGATCTGCAATTTTTTTTGAAATCGTGTTCAATTTTAATTTTAGAAACATTAGTTTTTCTTGTCAGTAAAATTACTTGAAAGTCAGTGGAAATGCTTTTAACTTATCCACATAATTAGTGCGTTAAAAGTGCAATACATTTCTAACGGCTGAAAATTGTCTAAACGTATGATCTGCAATTTTTTTTCAAATCGTTTTCTACTCAATTTTGATTTTAGAAACATTAGTTTTTTTGTCAGTAAAATTACTTGAAAGTCAGTGGAAATGCTTTTAACTTATCCACATAATTAGTGCGTTAAAATTGCAATACATTTCAAAGTGCTGAAAATAGTCTAAACTTATGATCTGCAATTTTTTTTCAAATTGCCTTCTACTCAATTTTGATTTTAAAAACATTATTTTTTCCTGTCAGTAAAATTACTTGAAAGTGAGTGGAAATGCTTTTAACTTATCCACATAATTAATGCGTTAAAAGTGCAATACATTTCTAACAGCTGAAAATTGTCTAAACTTATGATCTGCAAACTTTTGTAAAATCGCCTTCTACTCAATTTCGATTTCAGAAACACTTTTTCTTGTCAGTAAAATTACTTGAAACTCAGTGGAAATGCTTTTAACTTATCCACATAATTAGTGCGTTAAAAGTGCAATACATTTCTAACGGCTGAAAATTGTCTAAACTTATGATCTGCAAATTTTTGTAAAATCGCCTTCTACTCAATTTTGATTTCAAAAACATTAGTTTTTCTTGTCAGTAAAATTACTTAGAAGTCAGTGGAAATGCTTTTAACTTATCTACATAATTAGTTCGTTAAAATTGCAATACATTTCGAACGGCTAAAAATTGTCTTAACTTATGAGCTGGAACTTTTTTTCAAATCGCCTTCTACGCAATTTTAATTTTAGAAATATTGGTTTTACTTGTCAGTAAAATTACTTGAAAGTCAGTGGAAATGCTTTTAACTTATACACATAATTAATGCGTTAAAAGTGCAATACATTTCTAACGGCTGAAAATTGTCTAAACATATGATCTGCAAATTTTTGTAAAATCGCCTTCTACTCAATTTTAATTTTAGAAACATTAGTTTTTCTTGTCAGTAAAATTACTTGAAAGTCAGTGGAAATGCTTTTAACTTATCCACATAATTAGTTCGTTAAAATTGCAATACATTTCAAACGGATGAAAATTGTCTAAACTTATGATCTGCCACTTTTTTTGAAATCGTGTTCAATTTTAATTTTAGAAACATTAGTTTTTCTTGTCAGTAAAATTACTTGAAACTCAGTGGAAATGCTTTTAACTTATCCACATAATTAGTGCGTTAAAAGTTCAATACATTTCTAACGGCTGAAAGTTGTCTAAACTTATGATCTGCCACTTTTTTTGAAATCGTGTTCAATTTTAATTTTAGAAACATTAGTTTTTCTTGTCAGTAAAATTACTTGAAATTCAGTGAAAATGCTTTTAACTTATCCACATAATTAGTGCGTTAAAATTGCAATACATTTCAAACGGCTGAAAATTGTCTAAACTTATGATCTGCCACTTTTTTTTAAATCGTGTTCAATTTTAATTTTAGAAACATTAGTTTTTCTTGTCAGTAAAATTACTTGAAAGTCAGTGAAAATGCTTTTAACTTATCCACATAATTAGTGCGTTAAAAGTGCAATGTATTTCAAACGGCTGAAAATTGTCTAAAATTATGATCTGCAATTTTTTTTCAAATCGCCTTCTACTCAATTTTGATTTCAGAAACATTAGTTTTTCTTGTCAGTAAAATTACTTGAAAGTCAGTGGAAATGCTTTTAACTTATCCACATAATTAGTGCGTTAAAATTGCAATACATTTCAAACGGATGAAAATTGTCTAAACTTATGATCTGCCACTTTTTTTGAAATCGTGTTCAATTTTAATTTTAGAAACATTAGTTTTTCTTGTCAGTAAAATTACTTGAAATTCAGTGAAAATGCTTTTAACATATCCACATAATTAGTGCGTTAAAATTGCAATACATTTCAAACGGCTGAAAATTGTCTAAACTTATGATCTGCCACTTTTTTTGAAATCGTGTTCAATTTTAATTTTAGAAACATTAGTTTTTCTTGTAAGTAAAATTACTTGAAACTCAGTGGAAATGCTTTTAACTTATCCAAATAATTAGTGCGTTAAAAGTGCAATACATTTCTAACGGCTGAAAATTGTCTAAACTTATGATCTGCAATTTTTTTTAAAATCGCCTTCTACTCAATTTTGAATTCAGAAACCTTAGTTTTTCTTGTCAGTAAAATTACTTGGAAGTCAGTGGAAATGCTTTTAACTTATCCACATAATTAGTGCGTTAAAATTGCAATACATTTCGAACGGCTAAAAATTGTCTTAACTTATGAGCTGGAACTTTTTTTCAAATCGCCTTCTACTTAATTTTAATTACAGAAACATTAGTTTTTCTTGTCAGTAAAATTACTTGAAAGTCAGTGGAAATGCTTTTAACTTATTCACATAATTATTGCGTTAAAATTGCAATACATTTCAAACGGATGAAAATTGTCTAAACTTATGATCTGCCACTTTTTTTGAAATCGTGTTCAATTTTAATTTTAGAAACATTAGTTTTTCTTGTCAGTAAAATTACTTGAAACTCAGTGGAAATGCTTTTAACTTATCCACATAATTAGTGCGTTAAAAGTGCAATACATTTCTAACGGCTGAAAATTGTCTAAACTTATGATCTGCAAATTTTTGTAAAATCGCCTTCTACTCAATTTTGATTTCAAAAACATTAGTTTTTCTTGTCAGTAAAATTACTTAGAAGTCAGTGGAAATGCTTTTAACTTATCTACATAATTAGTTCGTTAAAATTGCAATACATTTCGAACGGCTAAAAATTGTCTTAACTTATAAGCTGGAACTTTTTTTCAAATCGCCTTCTACGCAATTTTAATTTTAGAAACATTGGTTTTACTTGTCAGTAAAATTACTTGAAAGTCAGTGGAAATGCTTTTAACTTATACACATAATTAATGCGTTAAAAGTGCAATACATTTCTAACGGCTGAAAATTGTCTAAACATATGATCTGCAAATTTTTGTAAAATCGCCTTCTACTCAATTTTAATTTTAGAAACATTAGTTTTTCTTGTCAGTAAAATTACTTGAAAGTCAGTGGAAATGCTTTTAACTTATCCACATAATTAGTGCGTTAAAATTGCAATACATTTCAAACGGATAAAAATTGTCTAAACTTATAATCTGCCACTTTTTTTGAAATCGTGTTCAATTTTAATTTTAGAAACATTAGTTTTTCTTGTCAGTAAAATTACTTGAAACTCAGTGGAAATGCTTTTAACTTATCCACATAATTAGTGCGTTAAAAGTGCAATACATTTCTAACGGCTGAAAGTTGTCTAAACTTATGATCTGCCACTTTTTTTGAAATCGTGTTCAATTTTAATTTTAGAAACATTAGTTTTTCTTGTCAGTAAAATTACTTGAAAGTCAGTGAAAATGCTTTTAACTTATCCAAATAATTAGTGCGTTAAAATTGCAATACATTTCAAACGGCTGAAAATTGTCTAAACTTATGATCTGCCACTTTTTTTGAAATCATGATCAATTTTAATTTTAGAAACATTAGTTTTTCTTGTCAGTAAAATTACTTGAAAGTCAGTGGAAATGCTTTTAACTTATCCACATAATTAGTGCGTTAAAAGTGCAATACATTTCTAACGGCTGAAAATTGTCTAAACTTATGATCTGCAAATTTTTGTAAAATCGCCTTCTACTCAATTTTAATTTTAAAAACATTAGCTTTTCCTGTCAGTAAAATTACTTGAAACTCAGTGGAAATGCTTTTAACTTATCCACATAATTAGTGCGTTAAAAGTGCAATACATTTCTAACGGCTGAAAGTTGTCTAAACTTATGATCTGCCACTTTTTTTGAAATCGTGTTCAATTTTAATTTTAGAAACATTAGTTTTTCTTGTCAGTAAAATTACTTGAAAGTCAGTGAAAATGCTTTTAACTTATCCAAATAATTAGTGCGTTAAAATTGCAATACATTTCAAACGGCTGAAAATTGTCTAAACTTATGATCTGCCACTTTTTTTGAAATCATGTTCAATTTTAATTTTAGAAACATTAGTTTTTCTTGTCAGTAAAATTACTTGAAAGTCAGTGGAAATGCTTTTAACTTATCCACATAATTAGTGCGTTAAAAGTGCAATACATTTCTAACGGCTGAAAATTGTCTAAACTTATGATCTGCAATTTTTTTTCAAATCGCTTTCTACTCAATTTTGAATTCAGAAACCTTAGTTTTTCTTGTCAGTAAAATTACTTGGAAGTCAGTGGAAATGCTTTTAACTTATCCACATAATTAGTGCGTTAAAATTGCAATACATTTCGAACGGCTAAAAATTGTATTAACTTATGAGCTGGAACTTTTTTTCAAATCGCCTTCTACTCAATTTTGATTACAGAAACATTAGTTTTTCTTGTCAGTAAAATTACTTGAAAGTCAGTGGAAAAGCTTTTAACTTATACACATAATTAGTGCGTTAAAATTGCAATACATTTCAAACGGATGAAAATTGTCTAAACTTATGATCTGCCACTTTTTTTGAAATCGTGTTCAATTTTAATTTTAGAAACATTAGTTTTTCTTGTCAGTAAAATTACTCGAAACTCAGTGGAAATGCTTTTAACTTATCCACATAATTAGTGCGTTAAAAGTGCAATACATTTCTAACGGCTGAAAATTGTCTAAACTTATGATCTGCAAATTTTTGTAAAATCGCCTTCTACTCAATTTTGATTTCATAAACATTAGTTTTTCTTGTCAGTAAAATTACTTAGAAGTCAGTGGAAATGCTTTTAACTTATACACATAATTAGTGCGTTAAAATTGCAATACATTTCAAACGGCTGAAAATTGTCTAAACTTATGATCTGCAATTTTTTTTCAAATCGCCTTCTACTCAATTTTGATTTCAGAAACATTAGTTTTTTTGTCAGTAAAATTACTTGAAAGTCAGTGGAAATGCTTTTAACTTATCCACATAATTAATGCGTTAAAATTGCAATACATTTCAAACGGATGAAAATTGTCTAAACTTATGATCTGCCACTTTTTTTGAAATCGTGATTAATTTTAATTTTAGAAACATTAGTTTTTCTTGTCAGTAAAATTACTTAAAAGTCAGTGAAAATGCTTTTAACTTATCCACATAATTAGTGCGTTAAAAGTGCAATGTATTTCAAACGGCTGAAAATTGTCTAAAATTATGATCTGCAATTTTTTTTCAAATCGCCTTCTACTCAATTTTGATTTCAGAAACATTAGTTTTTCTTGTCAGTAAAATTCAAGTGGAAGTCAGTGGAAATGCTTTTAACTTATCCACATAATTAGTGCGTTAAAATTGCAATACATTTCAAACGGCTGAAAATTGTCTAAACTTATGAACTGCCACTTTTTTTGAAATCGTGTTCAATTTTAATTTTAGAAACATTAGTTTTTCTTGTCAGTAAAATTACTTGAAAGTCAGTGGAAATGCTTTTAACTTATCCACATAATTAGTGCGTTAAAAGTGCAATACATTTCTAACGGCTGAAAATTGTCTAAACGTATGATCTGCAATTTTTTTTCAAATCGTTTTCTACTCAATTTTGATTTTAGAAACATTAGTTTTTTTGTCAGTAAAATTACTTGAAAGTCAGTGGAAATGCTTTTAACTTATCCACATAATTAGTGCGTTAAAATTGCAATACATTTCAAAGTGCTGAAAATAGTCTAAACTTATGATCTGCAATTTTTTTTCAAATTGCCTTCTACTCAATTTTGATTTTAAAAACATTATTTTTTCCTGTCAGTAAAATTACTTGAAAGTGAGTGGAAATGCTTTTAACTTATCCACATAATTAATGCGTTAAAAGTGCAATACATTTCTAACAGCTGAAAATTGTCTAAACTTATGATCTGCAAACTTTTGTAAAATCGCCTTCTACTCAATTTCGATTTCAGAAACACTTTTTCTTGTCAGTAAAATTACTTGAAACTCAGTGGAAATGCTTTTAACTTATCCACATAATTAGTGCGTTAAAAGTGCAATACATTTCTAACGGCTGAAAATTGTCTAAACTTATGATCTGCAAATTTTTGTAAAATCGCCTTCTACTCAATTTTGATTTCAAAAACATTAGTTTTTCTTGTCAGTAAAATTACTTAGAAGTCAGTGGAAATGCTTTTAACTTATCTACATAATTAGTTCGTTAAAATTGCAATACATTTCGAACGGCTAAAAATTGTCTTAACTTATGAGCTGGAACTTTTTTTCAAATCGCCTTCTACGCAATTTTAATTTTAGAAATATTGGTTTTACTTGTCAGTAAAATTACTTGAAAGTCAGTGGAAATGCTTTTAACTTATACACATAATTAATGCGTTAAAAGTGCAATACATTTCTAACGGCTGAAAATTGTCTAAACATATGATCTGCAAATTTTTGTAAAATCGCCTTCTACTCAATTTTAATTTTAGAAACATTAGTTTTTCTTGTCAGTAAAATTACTTGAAAGTCAGTGGAAATGCTTTTAACTTATCCACATAATTAGTTCGTTAAAATTGCAATACATTTCAAACGGATGAAAATTGTCTAAACTTATGATCTGCCACTTTTTTTGAAATCGTGTTCAATTTTAATTTTAGAAACATTAGTTTTTCTTGTCAGTAAAATTACTTGAAACTCAGTGGAAATGCTTTTAACTTATCCACATAATTAGTGCGTTAAAAGTTCAATACATTTCTAACGGCTGAAAGTTGTCTAAACTTATGATCTGCCACTTTTTTTGAAATCGTGTTCAATTTTAATTTTAGAAACATTAGTTTTTCTTGTCAGTAAAATTACTTGAAATTCAGTGAAAATGCTTTTAACTTATCCACATAATTAGTGCGTTAAAATTGCAATACATTTCAAACGGCTGAAAATTGTCTAAACTTATGATCTGCCACTTTTTTTTAAATCGTGTTCAATTTTAATTTTAGAAACATTAGTTTTTCTTGTCAGTAAAATTACTTGAAAGTCAGTGAAAATGCTTTTAACTTATCCACATAATTAGTGCGTTAAAAGTGCAATGTATTTCAAACGGCTGAAAATTGTCTAAAATTATGATCTGCAATTTTTTTTCAAATCGCCTTCTACTCAATTTTGATTTCAGAAACATTAGTTTTTCTTGTCAGTAAAATTACTTGAAAGTCAGTGGAAATGCTTTTAACTTATCCACATAATTAGTGCGTTAAAATTGCAATACATTTCAAACGGATGAAAATTGTCTAAACTTATGATCTGCCACTTTTTTTGAAATCGTGTTCAATTTTAATTTTAGAAACATTAGTTTTTCTTGTCAGTAAAATTACTTGAAATTCAGTGAAAATGCTTTTAACATATCCACATAATTAGTGCGTTAAAATTGCAATACATTTCAAACGGCTGAAAATTGTCTAAACTTATGATCTGCCACTTTTTTTGAAATCGTGTTCAATTTTAATTTTAGAAACATTAGTTTTTCTTGTCAGTAAAATTACTTGAAACTCAGTGGAAATGCTTTTAACTTATCCAAATAATTAGTGCGTTAAAAGTGCAATACATTTCTAACGGCTGAAAATTGTCTAAACTTATGATCTGCAATTTTTTTTTAAATCGCCTTCTACTCAATTTTGAATTCAGAAACCTTAGTTTTTCTTGTCAGTAAAATTACTTGGAAGTCAGTGGAAATGCTTTTAACTTATCCACATAATTAGTGCGTTAAAATTGCAATACATTTCGAACGGCTAAAAATTGTCTTAACTTATGAGCTGGAACTTTTTTTCAAATCGCCTTCTACTTAATTTTAATTACAGAAACATTAGTTTTTCTTGTCAGTAAAATTACTTGAAAGTCAGTGGAAATGCTTTTAACTTATTCACATAATTATTGCGTTAAAATTGCAATACATTTCAAACGGATGAAAATTGTCTAAACTTATGATCTGCCACTTTTTTTGAAATCGTATTCAATTTTAATTTTAGAAACATTAGTTTTTCTTGTCAGTAAAATTACTTGAAACTCAGTGGAAATGCTTTTAACTTATCCACATAATTAGTGCGTTAAAAGTGCAATACATTTCTAACGGCTGAAAATTGTCTAAACTTATGATCTGCAAATTTTTGTAAAATCGCCTTCTACTCAATTTTGATTTCAAAAACATTAGTTTTTCTTGTCAGTAAAATTACTTAGAAGTCAGTGGAAATGCTTTTAACTTATCTACATAATTAGTTCGTTAAAATTGCAATACATTTCGAACGGCTAAAAATTGTCTTAACTTATGAGCTGGAACTTTTTTTCAAATCGCCTTCTACGCAATTTTAATTTTAGAAACATTGGTTTTACTTGTCAGTAAAATTACTTGAAAGTCAGTGGAAATGCTTTTAACTTATACACATAATTAATGCGTTAAAAGTGCAATACATTTCTAACGGCTGAAAATTGTCTAAACATATGATCTGCAAATTTTTGTAAAATCGCCTTCTACTCAATTTTAATTTTAGAAACATTAGTTTTTCTTGTCAGTAAAATTACTTGAAAGTCAGTGGAAATGCTTTTAACTTATCCACATAATTAGTGCGTTAAAATTGCAATACATTTCAAACGGATAAAAATTGTCTAAACTTATAATCTGCCACTTTTTTTGAAATCGTGTTCAATTTTAATTTTAGAAACATTAGTTTTTCTTGTCAGTAAAATTACTTGAAACTCAGTGGAAATGCTTTTAACTTATCCACATAATTAGTGCGTTAAAAGTGCAATACATTTCTAACGGCTGAAAGTTGTCTAAACTTATGATCTGCCACTTTTTTTGAAATCGTGTTCAATTTTAATTTTAGAAACATTAGTTTTTCTTGTCAGTAAAATTACTTGAAAGTCAGTGAAAATGCTTTTAACTTATCCAAATAATTAGTGCGTTAAAATTGCAATACATTTCAAACGGCTGAAAATTGTCTAAACTTATGATCTGCCACTTTTTTTGAAATCATGATCAATTTTAATTTTAGAAACATTAGTTTTTCTTGTCAGTAAAATTACTTGAAAGTCAGTGGAAATGCTTTTAACTTATCCACATAATTAGTGCGTTAAAAGTGCAATACATTTCTAACGGCTGAAAATTGTCTAAACTTATGATCTGCAAATTTTTGTAAAATCGCCTTCTACTCAATTTTAATTTTAAAAACATTAGCTTTTCCTGTCAGTAAAATTACTTGAAACTCAGTGGAAATGCTTTTAACTTATCCACATAATTAGTGCGTTAAAAGTGCAATACATTTCTAACGGCTGAAAGTTGTCTAAACTTATGATCTGCCACTTTTTTTGAAATCGTGTTCAATTTTAATTTTAGAAACATTAGTTTTTCTTGTCAGTAAAATTACTTGAAAGTCAGTGAAAATGCTTTTAACTTATCCAAATAATTAGTGCGTTAAAATTGCAATACATTTCAAACGGCTGAAAATTGTCTAAACTTATGATCTGCCACTTTTTTTGAAATCATGTTCAATTTTAATTTTAGAAACATTAGTTTTTCTTGTCAGTAAAATTACTTGAAAGTCAGTGGAAATGCTTTTAACTTATCCACATAATTAGTGCGTTAAAAGTGCAATACATTTCTAACGGCTGAAAATTGTCTAAACTTATGATCTGCAATTTTTTTTCAAATCGCTTTCTACTCAATTTTGAATTCAGAAACCTTAGTTTTTCTTGTCAGTAAAATTACTTGGAAGTCAGTGGAAATGCTTTTAACTTATCCACATAATTAGTGCGTTAAAATTGCAATACATTTCGAACGGCTAAAAATTGTATTAACTTATGAGCTGGAACTTTTTTTCAAATCGCCTTCTACTCAATTTTGATTACAGAAACATTAGTTTTTCTTGTCAGTAAAATTACTTGAAAGTCAGTGGAAATGCTTTTAACTTATATACATAATTAGTGCGTTAAAATTGCAATACATTTCAAACGGATGAAAATTGTCTAAACTTATGATCTGCCACTTTTTTTGAAATCGTGTTCAATTTTAATTTTAGAAACATTAGTTTTTCTTGTCAGTAAAATTACTCGAAACTCAGTGGAAATGCTTTTAACTTATCCACATAATTAGTGCGTTAAAAGTGCAATACATTTCTAACGGCTGAAAATTGTCTAAACTTATGATCTGCAAATTTTTGTAAAATCGCCTTCTACTCAATTTTGATTTCATAAACATTAGTTTTTCTTGTCAGTAAAATTACTTAGAAGTCAGTGGAAATGCTTTTAACTTATACACATAATTAGTGCGTTAAAATTGCAATACATTTCAAACGGCTGAAAATTGTCTAAACTTATGATCTGCAATTTTTTTTCAAATCGCCTTCTACTCAATTTTGATTTCAGAAACATTAGTTTTTTTGTCAGTAAAATTACTTGAAAGTCAGTGGAAATGCTTTCAACTTATCCACATAATTAATGCGTTTAAAAATTGCAATACATTTCAAACGGATGAAAATTGTCTAAACTTATGATCTGCCACTTTTTTTGAAATCGTGATTAATTTTAATTTTAGAAACATTAGTTTTTCTTGTCAGTAAAATTACTTAAAAGTCAGTGGAAATGCTTTTAACTTATCCACATAATTAGTGCGTTAAAAGTGCAATACATTTCTAACGGCTGAAAATTGTCTAAACTTATGATCTGCAAATTTTTGTAAAATCGCCTTCTACTCAATTTTGATTTCAAAAACATTAGTTTTTCTTGTCAGTAAAATTACTTAGAAGTCAGTGGAAATGCTTTTAACTTATCTACATAATTAGTTCGTTAAAATTGCAATACATTTTGAACGGCTAAAAATTGTCTTAACTTATGAGCTGGAACTTTTTTTCAAATCGCCTTCTACGCAATTTTAATTTTAGAAACATTGGTTTTACTTGTCAGTAATATTACTTGAAAGTCAGTGGAAATGCTTTTAACTTATACACATAATTAATGCGTTAAAAGTGCAATACATTTCTAACGGCTGAAAATTGTCTAAACATATGATCTGCAAATTTTTGTAAAATCGCCTTCTACTCAATTTTAATTTTAGAAACATTAGTTTTTCTTGTCAGTAAAATTACTTGAAAGTCAGTGGAAATGCTTTTAACTTATCCACATAATTAGTGCGTTAAAATTGCAATACATTTCAAACGGATAAAAATTGTCTAAACTTATAATCTGCCACTTTTTTTGAAATCGTGTTCAATTTTAATTTTAGAAACATTAGTTTTTCTTGTCAGTAAAATTACTTGAAACTCAGTGGAAATGCTTTTAACTTATCCACATAATTAGTGCGTTAAAAGTGCAATACATTTCTAACGGCTGAAAGTTGTCTAAACTTATGATCTGCCACTTTTTTTGAAATCGTGTTCAATTTTAATTTTAGAAACATTAGTTTTTCTTGTCAGTAAAATTACTTGAAAGTCAGTGAAAATGCTTTTAACTTATCCAAATAATTAGTGCGTTAAAATTGCAATACATTTCAAACGGCTGAAAATTGTCTAAACTTATGATCTGCCACTTTTTTTGAAATCATGATCAATTTTAATTTTAGAAACATTAGTTTTTCTTGTCAGTAAAATTACTTGAAAGTCAGTGGAAATGCTTTTAACTTATCCACATAATTAGTGCGTTAAAAGTGCAATACATTTCTAACGGCTGAAAATTGTCTAAACTTATGATCTGCAAATTTTTGTAAAATCGCCTTCTACTCAATTTTAATTTTAAAAACATTAGCTTTTCCTGTCAGTAAAATTACTTGAAACTCAGTGGAAATGCTTTTAACTTATCCACATAATTAGTGCGTTAAAAGTGCAATACATTTCTAACGGCTGAAAGTTGTCTAAACTTATGATCTGCCACTTTTTTTGAAATCGTGTTCAATTTTAATTTTAGAAACATTAGTTTTTCTTGTCAGTAAAATTACTTGAAAGTCAGTGAAAATGCTTTTAACTTATCCAAATAATTAGTGCGTTAAAATTGCAATACATTTCAAACGGCTGAAAATTGTCTAAACTTATGATCTGCCACTTTTTTTGAAATCATGTTCAATTTTAATTTTAGAAACATTAGTTTTTCTTGTCAGTAAAATTACTTGAAAGTCAGTGGAAATGCTTTTAACTTATCCACATAATTAGTGCGTTAAAAGTGCAATACATTTCTAACGGCTGAAAATTGTCTAAACTTATGATCTGCAATTTTTTTTCAAATCGCTTTCTACTCAATTTTGAATTCAGAAACCTTAGTTTTTCTTGTCAGTAAAATTACTTGGAAGTCAGTGGAAATGCTTTTAACTTATCCACATAATTAGTGCGTTAAAATTGCAATACATTTCGAACGGCTAAAAATTGTATTAACTTATGAGCTGGAACTTTTTTTCAAATCGCCTTCTACTCAATTTTGATTACAGAAACATTAGTTTTTCTTGTCAGTAAAATTACTTGAAAGTCAGTGGAAATGCTTTTAACTTATATACATAATTAGTGCGTTAAAATTGCAATACATTTCAAACGGATGAAAATTGTCTAAACTTATGATCTGCCACTTTTTTTGAAATCGTGTTCAATTTTAATTTTAGAAACATTAGTTTTTCTTGTCAGTAAAATTACTCGAAACTCAGTGGAAATGCTTTTAACTTATCCACATAATTAGTGCGTTAAAAGTGCAATACATTTCTAACGGCTGAAAATTGTCTAAACTTATGATCTGCAAATTTTTGTAAAATCGCCTTCTACTCAATTTTGATTTCATAAACATTAGTTTTTCTTGTCAGTAAAATTACTTAGAAGTCAGTGGAAATGCTTTTAACTTATACACATAATTAGTGCGTTAAAATTGCAATACATTTCAAACGGCTGAAAATTGTCTAAACTTATGATCTGCAATTTTTTTTCAAATCGCCTTCTACTCAATTTTGATTTCAGAAACATTAGTTTTTTTGTCAGTAAAATTACTTGAAAGTCAGTGGAAATGCTTTCAACTTATCCACATAATTAATGCGTTTAAAAATTGCAATACATTTCAAACGGATGAAAATTGTCTAAACTTATGATCTGCCACTTTTTTTGAAATCGTGATTAATTTTAATTTTAGAAACATTAGTTTTTCTTGTCAGTAAAATTACTTAAAAGTCAGTGAAAATGCTTTTAACTTATCCACATAATTAGTGCGTTAAAAGTGCAATGTATTTCAAACGGATGAAAATTGCCTAATTTTATGATCTGCCACTTTTTTTGAAATCGTGTTCAATTTTAATTTTAGAAACATTAGTTTTTCTTGTCAGTAAAATTACTTGAAACTCAGTGGAAATGCTTTTAACTTATCCACATAATTAGTGCGTTAAAAGTTCAATACATTTCTAACGGCTGAAAGTTGTCTAAACTTATGATCTGCCACTTTTTTTGAAATCGTGTTCAATTTTAATTTTAGAAACATTAGTTTTTCTTGTCAGTAAAATTACTTGAAATTACGTGAAAATGCTTTTAACTTATCCACATAATTAGTGCGTTAAAATTGCAATACATTTCAAACGGCTGAAAATTGTCTAAACTTATGATCTGCCACTTTTTTTGAAATCGTGTTCAATTTTAATTTTAGAAACATTAGTTTTTCTTGTCAGTAAAATTACTTGAAACTCAGTGGAAATGCTTTTAACTTATCCACATAATTAGTGCGTTAAAAGTGCAATACATTTCTAACGGCTGAAAATTGTCTAAACTTATGATCTGCAATTTTTTTTCAAATCGCCTTCTACTCAATTTTGATTTTAGAAACATTGGTTTTACTTGTCAGTAAAATTACTTGAAAGTCAGTGGAAATGCTTTTAACTTATACACATAATTAATGCGTTAAAAGTGCAATACATTTCTAACGGCTGAAAATTGTCTAAACTTATGATCTGCAAATTTTTGTAAAATCGCCTTCTACTCAATTTTGATTTCAGAAACATTAGTTTTTCTTTTCAGTAAAATTACTTGGAAGTCAGTGGAAATGCTTTTAACTTATCCACATAATTAATGCGTTAAAATTGCAATACATTTCAAACGGCTGAAAATTGTCTAAACTTATGATCTGCCACTTTTTTTGAAATCGTGTTCAATTTTAATTTTAGAAACATTAGTTTTTCTTGTCAGTAAAATTACTTGAAACTCAGTGGAAATGCTTTTAACTTATCCACATAATTAGTGCGTTAAAAGTTCAATACATTTCTAACGGCTGAAAGTTGTCTAAACTTATGATCTGCCACTTTTTTTGAAATCGTGTTCAATTTTAATTTTAGAAACATTAGTTTTTCTTGTCAGTAAAATTACTTAAAAGTCAGTGGAAATGCTTTTAACTTATCCACATAATTAGTGCGTTAAAATTGCAATACATTTCAAACGGCTGAAAATTGTCTAAAATTATGAGCTGGAACTTTTTTTCAAATCGCCTTCTACTCAATTTTGATTTCAGAAACATTAGTTTTTCTTGTCAGTAAAATTACTTGAAAGTCAGTGGAAATGCTTTTAACTTATTCACATAATTATTGCGTTAAAATTGCAATACATTTCAAACGGATGAATATTGTCTAAACTTATGATCTGCCACTTTTTTTGAAATCGTGTTCAATTTTAATTTTAGAAACATTAGTTTTTCTTGTCAGTAAAATTACTTGAAACTCAGTGGAAATGCTTTTAACTTATCCACATAATTAGTGCGTTAAAAGTTCAATACATTTCTAACGGCTGAAAGTTGTCTAAACTTATGATCTGCCACTTTTTTTGAAATCGTGTTCAATTTTAATTTTAGAAACATTAGTTTTTCTTGTCAGTAAAATTACTTGAAATTAAGTGAAAATGCTTTTAACTTATCCACATAACTAGTGCGTTAAAATTGCAATACATTTCAATCGGCTGAAAATTGTCTAAACTTATGATCTGCCACTTTTTTTGAAATCGTGTTCAATTTTAATTTTAGAAACAATGGTTTTTCTTGTCAGTAAAATTACTTGAAACTCAGTGGAAATGCTTTTAACTTATCCACATAATTAGTGCGTTAAAAGTGCAATACATTTCTAACGGCTGAAAATTGTCTAAACTTATGATCTGCAATTTTTTTTCAAATTGCCTTCTACTCAATTTTGAATTCAGAAACCTTAGTTTTTCTTGTCAGTTAAATTACTTGGAAGTCAGTGGAAATGCTTTTAACTTATCCACATAATTAGTGCGTTAAAATTGCAATACATTTCGAACGGCTAAAAATTGTCTTAACTTATGAGCTGGAACTTTTTTTCAAATCGCCTTCTACTCAAATTTAATTACAGAAACATTAGTTTTTCTTGTCAGTAAAATTACTTGAAAGTCAGTGGAAATGCTTTTAACTTATTCAAATAATTATTGCGTTAAAATTGCAATACATTTCAAACGGATGAAAATTGTCTAAACTTATGATCTCACTTTTTTTGAAATCGTGTTCAATTTTAATTTTAGAAACATTAGTTTTTCTTGTCAGTAAAATTACTTGAAACTCAGTGGAAATGCTTTTAACTTATCCACATAATTAGTGCGTTAAAAGTGCAATACATTTCTAACGGCTGAAAATTGTCTAAACTTATGATCTGCAAATTTTTGTAAAATCGCCTTCTACTCAATTTTGATTTCAAAAACATTAGTTTTTCTTGTCAGTAAAATTACTTAGAAGTCAGTGGAAATGCTTTTAACTTATCTACATAATTAGTTCGTTAAAATTGCAATACATTTCGAACGGCTAAAAATTGTCTTAACTTATGAGCTGGAACTTTTTTTCAAATCGCCTTCTACGCAATTTTAATTTTAGAAACATTGGTTTTACTTGTCAGTAAAATTACTTGAAAGTCAGTGGAAATGCTTTTAACTTATACACATAATTAATGCGTTAAAAGTGCAATACATTTCTAACGGCTGAAAATTGTCTAAACTTATGATCTGCAAATTTTTGTAAAATCGCCTTCTACTCAATTTTGATTTCAGAAACATTAGTTTTTCTTTTCAGTAAAATTACTTGGAAGTCAGTGGAAATGCTTTTAACTTATCCACATAATTAATGCGTTAAAATTGCAATACATTTCAAACGGCTGAAAATTGTCTAAACTTATGATCTGCCACTTTTTTTGAAATCGTGTTCAATTTTAATTTTAGAAACATTAGTTTTTCTTGTCAGTAAAATTACTTGAAACTCAGTGGAAATGCTTTTAACTTATCCACATAATAAGTGCGTTAAAAGTTCAATACATTTCTAACGGCTGAAAGTTGTCTAAACTTATGATCTGCCACTTTTTTTGAAATCGTGTTCAATTTTAATTTTAGAAACATTAGTTTTTCTTGTCAGTAAAATTACTTGAAATTCAGTGAAAATGCTTTTAACTTATCCACATAATTAGTGCGTTAAAATTGCAATACATTTCAAACGGCTGAAAATTGTCTAAACTTATGATCTGCCACTTTTTTTAAAATCGTGTTCAATTTTAATTTTAGAAACATTAGTTTTTCTTGTCAGTAAAATTACTTAAAAGTCAGTGGAAATGCTTTTAACTTATCCACATAATTAGTGCGTTAAAATTGCAATACATTTCAAACGGCTGAAAATTGTCTAAAATTATGAGCTGGAACTTTTTTTCAAATCGCCTTCTACTCAATTTTGATTTCAGAAACATTAGTTTTTCTTGTCAGTAAAATTACTTGAAAGTCAGTGGAAATGCTTTTAACTTATTCACATAATTATTGCGTTAAAATTGCAATACATTTCAAACGGATGAAAATTGTCTAAACTTATGATCTGCCACTTTTTTTGAAATTGTGTTCAATTTTAATTTTAGAAACATTAGTTTTTCTTGTCAGTAAAATTACTTGAAACTCAGTGGAAATGCTTTTAACTTATCCACATAATTAGTGCGTTAAAAGTTCAATACATTTCTAACGGCTGAAAGTTGTCTAAACTTATGATCTGCCACTTTTTTTGAAATCGTGTTCAATTTTAATTTTAGAAACATTAGTTTTTCTTGTCAGTAAAATTACTTGAAATTAAGTGAAAATGCTTTTAACTTATCCACATAACTAGTGCGTTAAAATTGCAATACATTTCAAACGGCTGAAAATTGTCTAAACTTATGATCTGCCACTTTTTTTAAAATCGTGTTCAATTTTAATTTTAGAAACATTGGTTTTTCTTGTCAGTAAAATTACTTGAAACTCAGTGGAAATGCTTTTAACTTATACACATAATTAGTGCGTTAAAAGTGCAATACATTTCTAACGGCTGAAAATTGTCTAAACTTATGATCTGCAAATTTTTGTAAAATCGCCTTCTACTCAATTTTGATTTCAGAAACATTAGTTTTTCTTCTCAGTAAAATTACTTGGAAGTCAGTGGAAATGCTTTTAACTTATCCACATAATTAATGCGTTAAAATTGCAATACATTTCAAACGGCTGAAAATTGTCTAAACTTATGATCTGCCACTTTTTTTGAAATCGTGTTCAATTTTAATTTTAGAAACATTAGTTGTTCTTGTCAGTAAAATTACTTGAAACTCAGTGGAAATGCTTTTAACTTATCCACATAATTAGTGCGTTAAAAGTGCAATACATTTCTAACGGCTGAAAATTGTCTAAACTTATGATCTGCAAATTTTTGTAAAATCGCCTTCTACTCAATTTTGATTTCAAAAACATTAGTTTTTCTTGTCAGTAAAATTACTTAGAAGTCAGTGGAAATGCTTTTAACTTATCTACATAATTAGTTCGTTAAAATTGCAATACATTTCGAACGGCTAAAAATTGTCTTAACTTATGAGCTGGAACTTTTTTTCAAATCGCCTTCTACGCAATTTTAATTTTAGAAACATTGGTTTTACTTGTCAGTAAAATTACTTGAAAGTCAGTGGAAATTCTTTTAACTTATACACATAATTAATGCGTTAAAAGTGCAATACATTTCTAACGGCTGAAAATTGTCTAAACTTATGATCTGCAAATTTTTGTAAAATCGCCTTCTACTCAATTTTGATTTCAGAAACATTAGTTTTTCTTCTCAGTAAAATTACTTGGAAGTCAGTGGAAATGCTTTTAACTTATCCACATAATTAGTGCGTTAAAATTGCAATACATTTCAAACGGCTGAAAATTGTCTAAACTTATGATCTGCCACTTTTTTTGAAATCGTGTTCAATTTTAATTTTAGAAACATTAGTTTTTCTTGTCAGTAAAATTACTTGAAACTCAGTGGAAATGCTTTTAACTTATCCACATAATTAGTGCGTTAAAAGTTCAATACATTTCTAACGGCTGAAAATTGTCTAAACTTATGATCTGCCACTTTTTTTGAAATCGTGTTCAATTTTAATTTTAGAAACATTAGTTTTTCTTGTCAGTAAAATTACTTGAAAGTCAGTGAAAATGCTTTTAACTTATCCACATAATTAGTGCGTTAAAATTGCAATACATTTCAAACGGATGAAAATTGTCTTAACTTATGAGCTGGAACTTTTTTTCAAATCGCCTTCCACGCAATTTTAATTTTAGAAACATTGGTTTTACTTGTCAGTAAAATTACTTGAAAGTCAGTGGAAATGCTTTTAACTTATCCACATAATTAGTGCGTTAAAAGTGCAATACATTTCTAACGGCTGAAAATTGTCTAAACTTATGATCTGCAAATTTTTGTAAAATCGCCTTCTACTCAATTTTGATTTCAAAAACATTAGTTTTTCTTGTCAGTAAAACTACTTAGAAGTCAGTGGAAATGCTTTTAACTTATCTACATAATTAGTTCGTTAAAATTGCAATACATTTCGAACGGCTAAAAATTGTCTTAACTTATGAGCTGGAACTTTTTTTCAAATCGCCTTCTACGCAATTTTAATTTTAGAAACATTGGTTTTACTTGTCAGTAAAATTACTTGAAAGTCAGTGGAAATGCTTTTAACTTATACACATAATTAATGCGTTAAAAGTGCAACACATTTCTAACGGCTAAAAATTGTCTAAACTTATGATCTGCAAATTTTTGTAAAATCGCCTTCTACTCAATTTTGATTTCAGAAACATTAGTTTTTCTTCTCAGTAAAATTACTTGGAAGTCAGTGGAAATGCTTTTAACTTATCCACATAATTAGTGCGTTAAAATTGCAATACATTTCAAACGGATGAAAATTGTCTAAACTTATGATCTGTCACTTTTTTTGAAATCGTGTTCAATTTTAATTTTAGAAACATTAGTTTTTCTTGTCAGTAAAATTACTTGAAACTCAGTGGAAATGCTTTTAACTTATCCACATAATTAGTGCGTTAAAAGTTCAATACATTTCTAACGGCTGAAAGTTGTCTAAACTTATGATCTGCCACTTTTTTTGAAATCGTGTTCAATTTTAATTTTAGAAACATTAGTTTTTCTTGTCAGTAAAATTACTTGAAAGTCAGTGAAAATGCTTTTAACTTATCCACATAATTAGTGCGTTAAAATTGCAATACATTTCAAACGGATGAAAATTGTCTTAACTTATGAGCTGGAACTTTTTTTCAAATCGCCTTCCACGCAATTTTAATTTTAGAAACATTGGTTTTACTTGTCAGTAAAATTACTTGAAAGTCAGTGGAAATGCTTTTAACTTATCCACATAATTAGTGCGTTAAAAGTGCAATACATTTCTAACGGCTGAAAATTGTCTAAACTTATGATCTGCAAATTTTTGTAAAATCGCCTTCTACTCAATTTTGATTTCAAAAACATTAGTTTTTCTTGTCAGTAAAATTACTTAGAAGTCAGTGGAAATGCTTTTAACTTATCTACATAATTAGTTCGTTAAAATTGCAATACATTTCGAACGGCTAAAAATTGTCAACTTATGAGCTGGAACTTTTTTTCAAATCGCCTTCTACGCAATTTTAATTTTAGAAACATTGGTTTTACTTGTCAGTAAAATTACTTGAAAGTCAGTGGAAATGCTTTTAACTTATACACATAATTAATGCGTTAAAAGTGCAATACATTTCTAACGGCTGAAAATTGTCTAAACCTATGATCTGCAAATTTTTGTAAAATCGCCTTCTACTCAATTTTGATTTCAGAAACATTAGTTTTTCTTCTCAGTAAAATTACTTGGAAGTCAGTGGAAATGCTTTTAACTTATCCACATAATTAATGCGTTAAAATTGCAATACATTTCAAACGGCTGAAAATTGTCTAAACTTATGATCTGCCACTTTTTTTGAAATCGTGTTCAATTTTAATTTTAGAAACATTAGTTTTTCTTGTCAGTAAAATTACTTGAAACTCAGTGGAAATGCTTTTAACTTATCCACATAATTAGTGCGTTAAAAGTTCAATACATTTCTAACGGCTGAAAGTTGTCTAAACTTATGATCTGCCACTTTTTTTGAAATCGTGTTCAATTTTAATTTTAGAAACATTAGTTTTTCTTGTCAGTAAAATTACTTGAAAGTCAGTGAAAATGCTTTTAACTTATCCACATAATTAGTGCGTTAAAATTGCAATACATTTCAAACGGATGAAAATTGTCTTAACTTATGAGCTGGAACTTTTTTTCAAATCGCCTTCCACGCAATTTTAATTTTAGAAACATTGGTTTTACTTGTCAGTAAAATTACTTGAAAGTCAGTGGAAATGCTTTTAACTTATCCACATAATTAATGCGTTAAAAGTTCAATACATTTCTAACGGCTGAAAGTTGTCTAAACTTATGATCTGCCACTTTTTTTGAAATCGTGTTCAATTTTAATTTTAGAAACATTAGTTTTTCTTGTCAGTAAAATTACTTGAAACTCAGTGGAAATGCTTTTAACTTATACACATAATTAGTGCGTTAAAAGTGCAATACATTTCTAACGGCTGAAAATTGTCTAAACTTATGATCTGCAAATTTTTGTAAAATCGCCTTCTACTCAATTTTGATTTCAAAAACATTAGTTTTTCTTGTCAGTAAAATTACTTAGAAGTCAGTGGAAATGCTTTTAACTTATCTACATAATTAGTTCGTTAAAATTGCAATACATTTCGAACGGCTAAAAATTGTCTTAACTTATGAGCTGGAACTTTTTTTCAAATCGCCTTCTACGCAATTTTAATTTTAGAAACATTGGTTTTACTTGTCAGTAAAATTACTTGAAACTCAGTGGAAATGCTTTTAACTTATACACATAATTAATGCGTTAAAAGTGCAATACATTTCTAACGGCTGAAAATTGTCTAAACTTATGATCTGCAAATTTTTGTAAAATCGCCTTCTACTCAATTTTGATTTCAGAAACATTAGTTTTTCTTCTCAGTAAAATTACTTGGAAGTCAGTGGAAATGCTTTTAACTTATCCACATAATTAGTGCGTTAAAAGTGCAATACATTTCAAACGGATGAAAATTGTCTAAACTTATGATCTGCCACTTTTTTTGAAATCGTGTTCAATTTTAATTTTAGAAACATTAGTTTTTCTTGTCAGTAAAATTACTTGAAACTCAGTGGAAATGCTTTTAACTTATCCACATAATTAGTGCGTTAAAAGTTCAATACATTTCTAACGGCTGAAAGTTGTCTAAACTTATGATCTGCCACTTTTTTTGAAATCGTGTTCAATTTTAATTTTAGAAACATTAGTTTTTCTTGTCAGTAAAATTACTTGAAAGTCAGTGAAAATGCTTTTAACTTATCCACATAATTAGTGCGTTAAAATTGCAATACATTTCAAACGGATGAAAATTGTCTTAACTTATGAGCTGGAACTTTTTTTCAAATCGCCTTCCACGCAATTTTAATTTTAGAAACATTGGTTTTACTTGTCAGTAAAATTACTTGAAAGTCAGTGGACATGCTTTTAACTTATCCACATAATTAGTGCGTTAAAAGTGCAATACATTTCTAACGGCTGAAAATTGTCTAAACTTATGATCTGCAAATTTTTGTAAAATCGCCTTCTACTCAATTTTGATTTCAAAAACATTAGTTTTTCTTGTCAGTAAAATTACTTAGAAGTCAGTGGAAATGCTTTTAACTTATCTACATAATTAGTTCGTTAAAATTGCAATACATTTCGAACGGCTAAAAATTGTCTTAACTTATGAGCTGGAACTTTTTTTCAAATCGCCTTCTACGCAATTTTAATTTTAGAAACATTGGTTTTACTTGTCAGTAAAATTACTTGAAAGTCAGTGGAAATGCTTTTAACTTATACACATAATTAATGCGTTAAAAGTGCAATACATTTCTAACGGCTGAAAATTGTCTAAACTTATGATCTGCAAATTTTTGTAAAATCGCCTTCTACTCAATTTTGATTTCAGAAACATTAGTTTTTCTTGTCAGTAAAATTACTTGAAATTCAGTGAAAATGCTTTTAACTTATCCACATAATTAGTGCGTTAAAATTGCAATACATTTCAAACGGCTGAAAATTGTCTAAACTTATGATCTGCCACTTTTTTTTAAATCGTGTTCAATTTTAATTTTAGAAACATTAGTTTTTCTTGTCAGTAAAATTACTTAAAAGTCAGTGGAAATGCTTTTAACTTATCCACATAATTAGTGCGTTAAAATTGCAATACATTTCAAACGGCTGAAAATTGTCTAAAATTATGAGCTGGAACTTTTTTTCAAATCGCCTTCTACTCAATTTTGATTTCAGAAACATTAGTTTTTCTTGTCAGTAAAATTACTTGAAAGTCAGTGGAAATGCTTTTAACTTATTCACATAATTATTGCGTTAAAATTGCAATACATTTCAAACGGATGAAAATTGTCTAAACTTATGATCTGCCACTTTTTTTGAAATCGTGTTCAATTTTAATTTTAGAAACATTAGTTTTTCTTGTCAGTAAAATTACTTGAAACTCAGTGGAAATGCTTTTAACTTATCCACATAATTAGTGCGTTAAAATTGCAATACATTTCAAATGGCTGAAAATTGTCTAAACTTATGATCTGCCACTTTTTTTGAAATCGTGTTCAATTTTAATTTTAGAAACATTGGTTTTTCTTGTCAGTAAAATTACTTGAAACTCAGTGGAAATGCTTTTAACTTATACACATAATTAGTGCGTTAAAAGTGCAATACATTTCTAACGGCTGAAAATTGTCTAAACTTATGATCTGCAAATTTTTGTAAAATCGCCTTCTACTCAATTTTGATTTCAGAAACATTAGTTTTTCTTCTCAGTAAAATTACTTGAAAGTCAGTGGAAATGCTTTTAACTTATCCACATAATTAATGCGTTAAAATTGCAATACATTTCAAACGGCTGAAAATTGTCTAAACTTATGATCTGCCACTTTTTTTGAAATCGTGTTCAATTTTAATTTTAGAAACATTAGTTTTTCTTGTCAGTAAAATTACTTGCAGTCAGTGGAAATGCTTTTAACTTATCCACATAATTAGTGCGTAAAAATTGCAATACATTTCAAACGGCTGAAAATTGTCTAAACTTATGATCTGCCACTTTTTTTGAAATCGTGTTCAATTTTAATTTTAGAAACATTAGTTTTTCTTGTCAGTAAAATTACTTGAAACTCAGTGGAAATGCTTTTAACTTATCTACATAATTAGTTCGTTAAAATTGCAATACATTTCGAACGGCTAAAAATTGTCTTAACTTATGAGCTGGAACTTTTTTTCAAATCGCCTTCTACGCAATTTTAATTTTAGAAACATTGGTTTTACTTGTCAGTAAAATTACTTGAAAGTCAGTGGAAATGCTTTTAACTTATACACATAATTAATGCGTTAAAAGTGCAATACATTTCTAACGGCTGAAAATTGTCTAAACTTATGATCTGCAAATTTTTGTAAAATCGCCTTCTACTCAATTTTGATTTCAGAAACATTAGTTTTTCTTCTCAGTAAAATTACTTGGAAGTCAGTGGAAATGCTTTTAACTTATCCACATAATTAGTGCGTTAAAATTGCAATACATTTCAAACGGATGAAAATTGTCTAAACTTATGATCTGTCACTTTTTTTGAAATCGTGTTCAATTTTAATTTTAGAAACATTAGTTTTTCTTGTCAGTAAAATTACTTGAAACTCAGTGGAAATGCTTTTAACTTATCCACATAATTAGTGCGTTAAAAGTTCAATACATTTCTAACGGCTGAAAGTTGTCTAAACTTATGATCTGCCACTTTTTTTGAAATCGTGTTCAATTTTAATTTTAGAAACATTAGTTTTTCTTGTCAGTAAAATTACTTGAAAGTCAGTGAAAATGCTTTTAACTTATCCACATAATTAGTGCGTTAAAATTGCAATACATTTCAAACGGATGAAAATTGTCTTAACTTATGAGCTGGAACTTTTTTTCAAATCGCCTTCTACGCAATTTTAATTTTAGAAACATTGGTTTTACTTGTCAGTAAAATTACTTGAAAGTCAGTGGAAATGCTTTTAACTTATCCACATAATTAGTGCGTTAAAAGTGCAATACATTTCTAACGGCTGAAAATTGTCTAAACTTATGATCTGCAAATTTTTGTAAAATCGCCTTCTACTCAATTTTGATTTCAAAAACATTAGTTTTTCTTGTCAGTAAAATTACTTAGAAGTCAGTGGAAATGCTTTTAACTTATCTACATAATTAGTTCGTTAAAATTGCAATACATTTCGAACGGCTAAAAATTGTCTTAACTTATGAGCTGGAACTTTTTTTCAAATCGCCTTCTACGCAATTTTAATTTTAGAAACATTGGTTTTACTTGTCAGTAAAATTACTTGAAAGTCAGTGGAAATGCTTTTAACTTATACACATAATTAATGCGTTTAAAGTGCAATACATTTCTAACGGCTGAAAATTGTCTAAACTTATGATCTGCAAATTTTTGTAAAATCGCCTTCTACTCAATTTTGATTTCAGAAACATTAATTTTTCTTCTCAGTAAAATTACTTGGAAGTCAGTGGAAATGCTTTTAACTTATCCACATAATTAATGCGTTAAAATTGCAATACATTTCAAACGGCTGAAAATTGTCTAAACTTATGATCTGCTACTTTTTTTGAAATCGTGTTCAATTTTAATTTTAGAAACATTAGTTTTTCTTGTCAGTAAAATTACTTGAAAGTCAGTGAAAATGCTTTTAACTTATCCACATAATTAGTGCGTTAAAATTGCAATACATTTCAAACGGATGAAAATTGTCTTAACTTATGAGCTGGAACTTTTTTTCAAATCGCCTTCTACGCAATTTTAATTTTAGAAACATTGGTTTTACTTGTCAGTAAAATTACTTGAAAGTCAGTGGAAATGCTTTTAACTTATCCACATAATTAGTGCGTTAAAAGTGCAATACATTTCTAACGGCTGAAAATTGTCTAAACTTATGATCTGCAAATTTTTGTAAAATCGCCTTCTACTCAATTTTGATTTCAAAAACATTAGTTTTTCTTGTCAGTAAAATTACTTAGAAGTCAGTGGAAATGCTTTTAACTTATCTACATAATTAGTTCGTTAAAATTGCAATACATTTCGAACGGCTAAAAATTGTCTTAACTTATGAGCTGGAACTTTTTTTCAAATCGCCTTCTACGCAATTTTAATTTTAGAAACATTGGTTTTACTTGTCAGTAAAATTACTTGAAAGTCAGTGGAAATGCTTTTAACTTATTCACATAATTAATGCGTTAAAAGTGCAATACATTTCTAACGGCTGAAAATTGTCTAAACTTATGATCTGCAAATTTTTGTAAAATCGCCTTCTACTCAATTTTGATTTCAGAAACATTAATTGTTCTTCTCAGTAAAATTACTTGGAAGTCAGTGGAAATGCTTTTAACTTATCCACATAATTAATGCGTTAAAATTGCAATACATTTCAAACGGCTGAAAATTGTCTAAACTTATGATCTGCCACTTTTTTTGAAATCGTGTTCAATTTTAATTTTAGAAACATTAGTTTTTCTTGTCAGTAAAATTACTTGAAAGTCAGTGGAAATGCTTTTAACTTATCCACATAATTAGTGCGTAAAAATTGCAATACATTTCAAACGGCTGAAAATTGTCTAAACTTATGATCTGCCACTTTTTTTGAAATCGTGTTCAATTTTAATTTTAGAAACATTAGTTTTTCTTGTCAGTAAAATTACTTGAAACTCAGTGGAAATGCTTTTAACTTATCCACATAATTAGTACGTTAAAAGTGCAATACATTTCTAACGGCTGAAAATTGTCTAAACTTATGATCTGCAAATTTTTGTAAAATCGCCTTTTACTCAATTTTGATTTCAAAAACATTAGTTTTTCTTGTCAGTAAAATTACTTAGAAGTCAGTGGAAATGCTTTTAACTTATCTACATAATTAGTTCGTTAAAATTGCAATACATTTCGAACGGCTAAAAATTGTCTTAACTTATGAGCTGGAACTTTTTTTCAAATCGCCTTCTACGCAATTTTAATTTTAGAAACATTGGTTTTACTTGTCAGTAAAATTACTTGAAAGTCAGTGGAAATGCTTTTAACTTATACACATAATTAATGCGTTAAAAGTGCAATACATTTCTAACGGCTGAAAATTGTCTAAACTTATGATCTGCAAATTTTTGTAAAATCGCCTTCTACTCAATTTTGATTTCAGAAACATTAGTTTTTCTTCTCAGTAAAATTACTTGGAAGTCAGTGGAAATGCTTTTAACTTATCCACATAATTAGTGCGTTAAAATTGCAATACATTTCAAACGGATGAAAATTGTCTAAACTTATGATCTGCCACTTTTTTTGAAATCGTGTTCAATTTTAATTTTAGAAACATTAGTTTTTCTTGTCAGTAAAATTACTTGAAACTCAGTGGAAATGCTTTTAACTTATCCACATAATTAGTGCGTTAAAAGTTCAATACATTTCTAACGGCTGAAAGTTGTCTAAACTTATGATCTGCCACTTTTTTTGAAATCGTGTTCAATTTTAATTTTAGAAACATTAGTTTTTCTTGTCAGTAAAATTACTTGAAAGTCAATGAAAATGCTTTTAACTTATCCACATAATTAGTGCGTTAAAATTGCAATACATTTCAAACGGCTGAAAATCTGGGGTAGTTGTCTCGCCGCGGCGACTCAATTTCAACCAGTGTTCGTAAAGCGATCTCAGTCCCGCCAGGCGGAGCGATAGCGCGGGCTTGCGGAAAACGCTCGCCTGCCTTTCCCCGTAGTGCGAATTGGGTGCGGTTTGTGGTAGTGGCTCCTCCACCGAGGTGCGCTAGTCTGGTCCGTATCAGGAAACGTGGTCCGTCCGTGGTGATTTATCTAAGGCTTATAGCAGAGCTCGACAGTACGTCTCGCTGGTGGTCCGACTCTCGCAAAGAGCTTGTGACCGGCAAATGGAAAGCAGGAATCGTTGCCTCGAGGCCCTGCGTTCTCCCTACGGAGAAGAAGGGCAGGCCAAATTGTGTCTCTAGTCCCAGTGAAATTCGTCGCCGAGGTCGTTGGGATCCGTTCTGCACAGAGCGCTGCCATCCCTCCTCGAGCGAGCCCGGTCGGTCGGTCGTCTGGTGCGTGTGGGAGGCCCCTGTCAGGCGGTCCTAGGTCGACGGAGTGAGGGACGGGTGGAACAAACCGTCCGTCCCGTCAGTCGGTCCCTGCGGCCGTCGTCCCAGCGAGGCTTTTTACACACCCTTCCTCCGCCGACCGGTGTGTGCTGTACGTACGTCTCCGACAGATATCTGGTTGATCCTGCCAGTAGTCATATGCTTGTCTCAAAGATTAAGCCATGCATGTCTAAGTTCACACTGTCTCACGGTGAAACCGCGAATGGCTCATTAAATCAGTCGAGGTTCCTTAGATGACACGATCCTACTTGGATAACTGTGGCAATTCTAGAGCTAATACATGCTTACCAAGCTCCGACCCTCGCGGAAAGAGCGCTTTTATTAGTTCAAAACCAATCGTCGTTTCCCCTCGCGGGGTTGCGGCGTCCCCACTGGTGACTCTGGATAACTTTGTGCTGATCGCATGGCCTCATGTGCCGGCGACGCATCTTTCAAATGTCTGCCCTATCAAATGTCGATGGTACGTGACATGCCTACCATGTTTGTAACGGGTAACGGGGAATCAGGGTTCGATTCCGGAGAGGGAGCATGAGAAACGGCTACCACATCCAAGGAAGGCAGCAGGCGCGCAACTTACCCACTCCCGGCACGGGGAGGTAGTGACGAAAAATAACAATACGGGACTCTTTCGAGGCCCCGTAATTGGAATGAGTACACTTTAAACCCTTTAACGAGGATCTATTGGAGGGCAAGTCTGGTGCCAGCAGCCGCGGTAATTCCAGCTCCAATAGCGTATATTAAAGTTGTTGCAGTTAAAAAGCTCGTAGTTGGATCTCAGGCGCAGGCGGGCGGTCCGGCTCGCGCCGGTTCACTGCCCGTTGTCTCCTGCCCTACCGTCTGCCGGCTCTCTCCCACGGGTGCTCTTCGCTGAGCGTCCTGGGTGGCCGGCGCGTTTACTTTGAAAAAATTAGAGTGTTCAAAGCAGGCCTCGGCTGCCTGAATAATGGTGCATGGAATAATGGAATAGGACCTCGGTTCTATTTTGTTGGTTTTCGGAACTGGAGGTAATGATTAACAGGGACAAACGGGGGCATTCGTATTGCGGCGTTAGAGGTGAAATTCTTGGATCGCCGCAAGACGAGCTACTGCGAAAGCATTTGTCAAGAATGTTTTCATTAATCAAGAACGAAAGTCAGAGGCGCGAAGACGATCAGATACCGTCGTAGTTCTGACCATAAACGATGCCGACTAGCGATCCGCAGGAGTTGCTTCGATGACTCTGCGGGCAGCTTCCGGGAAACCAAAGTGTTTGGGTTCCGGGGGAAGTATGGTTGCAAAGCTGAAACTTAAAGGAATTGACGGAAGGGCACCACCAGGAGTGGAGCCTGCGGCTTAATTTGACTCAACACGGCCAACACTGAAATGATTGACATGCCGAGACCACTCTTCTGGAGTCTAATATGGAACTGGTGCTGGACTTAGACCCCCAGAAATCTGGGGGTTATGTCCCCTGTGGCTCGGTTTTGTCTGCATCCAGTGTTTGATAAAGGAATTGACGGAAGAGCACTATCAGGAGTGGAGCCTGAGACCTAAGTTAACTTACCACGCCAATACTGCAGAATGACTATCAAAAAGTACACCTTAGTGGGGTCTAATAGAGAACATGTGCTGGAATTAGACCCTCGAAAATCTTTGGGGCTACCCTTTAAGAAACTTGACTATCTCGCTAAGGGAATTGACGAAAGGGCACCACCAGGTGTGGAACCTGCGGCTTAATTTGACTGAACACGCCAATGCTGTAGAACAACTGACAAATTGAGAGCGCTGCCGTTTGGGTCTAATAATGAACGTACGCTGGTATTAGACTCACGGACGACAAGTCAGCTCAAATGAAAGAACGCTACGGAAATCGTGTTTAACTCCGCAGATTTCAAATACCTGGTCATTGACAAACAAAAGCCCTCAATAAATTCGTCTGACCAAATAGTGAACGGGTGCTGGAAATAGATCTGAAGACAGGTCAGTTTTACCCTACAAATGACAGGGCGTTGCTACGGAAAACCAGCTCAAATCGAGAGGAGCCGCAGACACTTTGGTTCACGTACCAGGCTGATAAGCCAAGGGCGCGAGGCTACCATGTGGGGGATTACGGCCGAACCCTTGAAAGCCGCAATCCCGCCCAAAATCTCAGCACCACTGCAATGGGAGGCTCCTACATGCTCGGGACCTGGGGCTTGCGCCCCAGCCCTATCAGGTAGAGCCACAGTAAGAGGTCCTTGCCGCCCGCAAATCAAAGCGGGCGGAATACTGCTTGATACTCACCCTATACGGCGATGGGGTGCGAAAAACACCAACCAAAGACTTAGAACCTGGTCGGGGTGTCGAAAACAGTAGAGCAGCAACCACACTGTGAACTGTCAAGACTCAACCACTGACCATGAGAGTTGTCCGCACACCAGGCGATCAACATCTCTGTGACATTACCAGGCTTGTCCTCTGGCTAAATGCACTCCGGTTACGATATCTACCTCTGTACGTTATCAGCCATAACTATCATGCTGGACGCAGAAGAGATGCAGACCAGCGGACATTGCACACCTGCCCCACTGTGTCAACACCCCAGGTGGCGGGGAATGCTAGGCGTACCATCCCTGCATAGAAGCCAAGAAAATAAAGGGAAAAAGAGATACCCCACTCACATGCAAATGCTACGTTTCTGGCAGGACGTGACGATCCTGGGATACAGACACACTGGACTGCCTCTCTTCCGGGTAAACCAGTCCATCTCATATATCACATACCATCATTGCACCCTATAGACACGAGTAGTGAAGACTCGATAGTCTGGAAAGACAACTTCCATAGGAGAGAAAACTCTGATCGTAAACAACTGCTGCCTTGCAGATAGGCTGGGGACAGCCAAAGGCTAAGGAGGGCATCCCTACAGAAACGCCTGTTGAAATCGGATGCACGGGGCCGCAAGCCTAACAAAACAGTGCAACGTAAATCACAGTATGATGGCAGCACAACCTATTCGAAAAACGTATGGCGCTCATCCTGAGGAGACCCGCCAGGCAGCGATAGCGCCGGGCCCCACGCCTCGAAGGGGCCCACCCTTGACTACTGGTGGTCACCCACCCATGTGTCGTGGAGTCAAGGCACATGGCTATGGGGAAACGACTATTGGCCAAAACCTCAAGACCCTCAGAATATTACAGTGGAATGCGGAGGGAGTCATTAACAAAAAACTTTCCCTAACACATCACCTGCATGAAGGTAAGATTGACGTGGCATGTATCCAGGAAACGCACCTCAACAAAAACCATAAATTCTCAATCAGAGGATACCAGACTTTCCGTCTAGATAGAGAAGGCCACAAAGGAGGGGTCCTAATACTGACCAGAAACAGCATACCGAGTAGCGCGGTACCTGTCAATCACACCGGACAAGCAGAAATTGTAGGAGTTGACATAATGGCACAAGAGACGAAGCTCCGCATTTTCAATCTGTACGGACCACCAAACAGAGACCTATCGCTCTCGAGTATGGAGGTCAGAGACTCCAACTGCATAGTGGTTGGAGATTTCAACAGCCACTCGGAGAGATGGGGATACTCTGACACAGACAGCAGAGGTGACGAAGTGGAAGATTGGGAGATAGATGCAAATCTCTCCCTAATCAATAGGCCGGAGGATAGCCCTAGCTTCTATTCAAGAACATGGCATACCACCTCGACTCCAGATTTGGCCTTCTCCACACAGGACATACACTATAAAATAGACCGCCAGGTGCTAAACCAACTGGCAGGTAGCGACCACAGGCCGATCAGGCTAACCATTGACATGGAAGTAGGCCCACAGGAAACAAAACCGCTCCCACGTTGGAATTACAAACGAGCCGACTGGGACAGATTTGCAATCCTGACAGATGGGCTGTGTGAAACCATCAACACACGAAACACCAAAATGAAGCCCATGGTAGAGAGCCTAAGCAAGGCAATAATGCAAGCCGCCACTGAAACCATCCCAAGAGGAGCTAGGAAAAACTATAAGCCCTACTGGAATGATGAGTTACAGAAAGTGGAAGATGCAGTAACAAATGCTATGAACATGGCAGAACGAGAAAAATCCGTGGAGGCAAACATCGCCCTCAAAGCCGCCGCGGCGAAGTACAAACACACTCTCAAGCAAACAGCAAGAGAAAGTTGGAAAAATAAAACGGAAAGTTTAAACCTGGACAAAGAAGGGAACAAGCTATGGAAGCTAGTCAGAGCCATGAACGACGAAACCCCGTCAAATAAACAAATTACTATCAAGCAAGGCGAGAACTTGATCACAGGTAAGAAAGCCGCAAACGCCTTTGTCGATCACTATGCCAGAGCAAACCACATCGAGGTCCCTGCAGATAAGCATACAGACATTAGCGAAGAGCTAAAGGGGCACGAAAACATAAATACGGCTCCTGAAGAGCACATGATGGCCAAACTAACAATGCGCGAAATGGAAGAGGCTATGAGAACACTAAAGAGAAGGAAATCTCCCGGAAAAGACGGGATAACAAACGAAATGCTGATGGGGCTGGGCCAAACAGCGAAGGAAAAACTACTATCAGTCCTGAACCAAAGCTGGAAAAGGGGTATTGTACCCCAGGCATGGAAAGATGCAATACTGGTACCAGTACCAAAAACAGGAAAGGACAAAACAGATCCGAATGGATACAGGCCCATAAGCCTACTGAGCTGTGTCGGCAAGCTGATGGAACGGATGATAAACACCAGACTGATGTGGCATCTGGAAGAAAAACGAATACTAATTCCACAGCAAGCCGGCTTTAGACAGCACAGATCCACTGAGGACCAGGTCATCCTCATAGCCCAGGAGATAGAAGATGCCTACCAGGCACAGAAACACACAGTAGCTGTTTGGGTGGATCTGGAAAAGGCATTTGACAAAGTCTGGAAGGATGGACTTAGAGTCAAGCTAAGAAGAAGTGATGTTTGTGGGAAGATGTACAAGTGGATCAACCACTACCTCAAACAAAGAACGGCCAGAGTCCAAGTACAAGGGCAGATGAGCAAAAAGGTGACACTCGAGCAGGGAGTACCCCAAGGGGGAGTACTGTCACCCACACTCTTCCTGGTATATATAAACGATATTACAGAGAATATACCAAGAAGAGTCCATAGCTCAATGTTTCAGACGATCTGGCTATGTGGACCTCTGAAAAGAATCTCACCATAGCAAGAAATCGGATGCAAACGGCCCTAACATCGCTGGAAGAGTGGGCGAACTCATGGCTGGTCAAAATAAACGAGGAGAAAACCACGTGCACAATATTCTCGCTCTCATTAAAACCCCAAAGTACCAAATTAAGCCTAAATGGCAAAATCCTGCAGCAAAACTACAACCCAACCTATCTGGGAGTCACATTTGATCGGCGCATGACATGGAAAAGTCAGATTGAGAGAAACCGAATGAAAGCCAGAGAAAGAATGGCGATCATGAGGAAACTTGCTGGCACAAGCTGGGGAGCAGACGAAGGCATACTAAAGAAACTGTACACTGGAAGAGTGAGACCAGTTCTCGAGTATGGCATCGCGGCATGGACAACAGCAGCGAAGGCGAACTTCGATAAAGTTAACAAACTTCAAAACCAAGCCATGAGAATCATAACTGGTGGCATGAAGTCAACGCCAATTGTAGAACTTGAAAAGATTACAAAACTGCAATCCATGACCGACAGAAGAGACTGCAGAGCCCAGCTGCAGTCAGAGAAACTCCGAAGACTGACGGACCATCCAATGTACCAGAGGCTAAACAATTTGGGAACTGGGAAACTAAAGCGGAGAAACTTTGCAGAAATAGCCAAAGCAAAGATGCACGAAGATCCCATAAACGCACTAACAACACCAAAACCCATCACTACTGTACGAAAACCTACTTGGAGGCAGGATATATTTCCAGAGGTGGTAGAAAATATACCAGGTATTGCAAACAAAAACTGCCAGACCGAAAAAGAAAGGAGAGACACTACCTTAAGCTTCATAACGAAAAGCTACCCAAGCATGGACTGGACCCATGCATACACCGACGGTTCTGTAACAAACACTACACAGAACGGAGGGGCAGGAGCATTCCTGAACCTACCAAATGGCAGAAAAATAACACTGTCATTCGCTACTGGTAAGTACACGAGCAATTTCAGAGCAGAGGCAGAGGCACTGAGGGCAGCAGTGGAAGAAATGGTAACACACAGTGAAAATGAGAGCCATATAGTCCTGCTGACAGATGCTCTCGAAGTAGTCACAGCGCTAAAAAGCCAGAAAAACACTGAGCTTAATGACTTAAGAGCAGCACTCTGCAAACTGTGCCAACAGTCCGCACCAAAAAGGGTAGTGGTACAGTGGGTTCCGTCACACTGCAACATCCAAGGCAACGAGGAGGCAGACAGACTGGCAAAAGAAGGTGCAAGGCTACCACAAATAGATACCAGTATGACGTACGAAGAGTCAAAACGGCTTATCAAAGCCAGGTACATGTCCAAATGGGAAACCGAACATACTGGTTACACCAAAAACGATGCCTATTACCAGTTGAACCGAAGAGAGCAGGTCGTTGTCTTCAGACTTCGCACTGGCCACAACAGACTGAGGTACCACCTCTTCAACAAATTGAAGATAGGGTGTACCGACGAATGCCCGTGCGGTACTGGTAAAATGACCACTGAACATCTGCTGCAGAACTGCCCGACATACGAGGATCAGAGAGAGCAGATGTGGCCATTGCCAGTGGAACTGCAAGACAAGCTCTATGGTAGTGGCGAGAGTCTCAGGATGACCGCCGCTTTTTTCGAGAAAATAATGGTTACTGTCTGACTGTGTACGCAGAAGAAGAAGAAGAAACGGCTGAAAATTGTCTAAACTTATGATCTGCCACTTTTTTTGAAATCGTGTTCAATTTTAATTTTAGAAACATTAGTTTTTCTTGTCAGTAAAATTACTTGAAACTCAGTGGAAATGCTTTTAACTTATCCACATAATTAGTGCGTTAAAAGTGCAATACATTTCTAACGGCTGAAAATTGTCTAAACTTATGATCTGCAATTTTTTTTCAAATCGCCTTCTACTCAATTTTGAATTCAGAAACCTTAGTTTTCCTTGTCAGTAAAATTACTTGGAAGTCAGTGGAAATGCTTTTAACTTATACACATAATTAATGCGTTAAAAGTGCAATACATTTCTAACGGCTGAAAATTGTCTAAACTTATGATCTGCAAATTTTTGTAAAATCGCCTTCCACTCAATTTTGATTTCAGAAACATTAGTTTTTCTTCTCAGTAAAATTACTTGGAAGTCAGTGGAAATGCTTTTAACTTATTCACATAATTAATGCGTTAAAATTGCAATACATTTCAAACGGCTGAAAATTGTCTAAACTTATGATCTGCAAATTTTTGTAAAATCGCCTTCCACTCAATTTTGATTTCAGAAACATTAGTTTTTCTTCTCAGTAAAATTACTTGGAAGTCAGTGGAAATGCTTTTAACTTATTCACATAATTAATGCGTTAAAATTGCAATACATTTCAAACGGCTGAAAATTGTCTAAACTTATGATCTGCCACTTTTTTTGAAATCGTGTTCAATTTTAATTTTAGAAACATTAGTTTTTCTTGTCAGTAAAATTACTTGAAAGTCAGTGGAAATGCTTTTAACTTATCCACATAATTAGTGCGTTAAAAGTGCAATACATTTCTAACGGCTGAAAATTGTCTAAACTTATGATCTGCAAATTTTTGTAAAATCGCCTTCTACTCAATTTTGATTTCAAAAACATTAGTTTTTCTTGTCAGTAAAATTACTTAGAAGTCAGTGGAAATGCTTTTAACTTATCTACATAATTAGTTCGTTAAAATTGCAATACATTTCGAACGGCTAAAAATTGTCTTAACTTATGAGCTGGAACTTTTTTTCAAATCGCCTTCTACGCAATTTTAATTTTAGAAACATTGGTTTTACTTGTCAGTAAAATTACTTGAAAGTCAGTGGAAATGCTTTTAACTTATACACATAATTAATGCGTTAAAAGTGCAATACATTTCAAACGGCTGAAAATTGTCTAAACTTATGATCTGCCACTTTTTTTGAAATCGTGTTCAATTTTAATTTTGGAAACATTAGTTTTTCTTGTCAGTAAAATTACTTGAAAGTCAGTGGAAATGCTTTTAACTTATCCACATAATTAGTGCGTAAAAATTGCAATACATTTCAAACGGCTGAAAATTGTCTAAACTTATGATCTGCCACTTTTTTTGAAATCGTGTTCAATTTTAATTTTAGAAACATTAGTTTTTCTTGTCAGTAAAATTACTTGAAAGTCAGTGAAAATGCTTTTAACTTATCCACATAATTAGTGCGTTAAAATTGCAATACATTTCAAACGGCTGAAAATTGTCTAAACTTATGATCTGCCACTTTTTTTGAAATCGTGTTCAATTTTAATTTTAGAAACATTAGTTTTTCTTGTCAGTAAAATTACTTGAAACTCAGTGGAAATGCTTTTAACTTATCCACATAATTAGTGCGTTAAAAGTGCAATACATTTCCAACGGCTGAAAATTGTCTAAACTTATGATCTGCAATTTTTTTTCAAATTGCCTTCTACTCAATTTTGAATTCAGAAACCTTAGTTTTTCTTGTCAGTAAAATTACTTGGAAGTCAGTGGAAATGCTTTTAACTTATTCACATAATTAATGCGTTAAAATTGCAATACATTTCAAACGGCTGAAAATTGTCTAAACTTATGATCTGCCACTTTTTTTGAAATCGTGTTCAATTTTAATTTTAGAAACATTAGTTTTTCTTGTCAGTAAAATTACTTGAAAGTCAGTGGAAATGCTTTTAACTTATCCACATAATTAGTGCGTTAAAAGTGCAATACATTTCTAACGGCTGAAAATTGTCTAAACTTATGATCTGCAAATTTTTGTAAAATCGCCTTCTACTCAATTTTGATTTCAAAAACATTAGTTTTTCTTGTCAGTAAAATTACTTAGAAGTCAGTGGAAATGCTTTTAACTTATCTACATAATTAGTTCGTTAAAATTGCAATACATTTCGAACGGCTAAAAATTGTCTTAACTTATGAGCTGGAACTTTTTTTCAAATCGCCTTCTACGCAATTTTAATTTTAGAAACATTGGTTTTACTTGTCAGTAAAATTACTTGAAAGTCAGTGGAAATGCTTTTAACTTATACACATAATTAATGCGTTAAAAGTGCAATACATTTCAAACGGCTGAAAATTGTCTAAACTTATGATCTGCCACTTTTTTTGAAATCGTGTTCAATTTTAATTTTGGAAACATTAGTTTTTCTTGTCAGTAAAATTACTTGAAAGTCAGTGGAAATGCTTTTAACTTATCCACATAATTAGTGCGTAAAAATTGCAATACATTTCAAACGGCTGAAAATTGTCTAAACTTATGATCTGCCACTTTTTTTGAAATCGTGTTCAATTTTAATTTTAGAAACATTAGTTTTTCTTGTCAGTAAAATTACTTGAAAGTCAGTGGAAATGCTTTTAACTTATCCACATAATTAGTGCGTAAAAATTGCAATACATTTCAAACGGCTGAAAATTGTCTAAACTTATGATCTGCCACTTTTTTTGAAATCGTGTTCAATTTTAATTTTAGAAACATTAGTTTTTCTTGTCAGTAAAATTACTTGAAAGTCAGTGGAAATGCTTTTAACTTATCCACATAATTAGTGCGTTAAAAGTGCAATACATTTCTAACGGCTGAAAATTGTCTAAACTTATGATCTGCAAATTTTTGTAAAATCGCCTTCTACTCAATTTTGATTTCAAAAACATTAGTTTTTCTTGTCAGTAAAATTACTTAGAAGTCAGTGGAAATGCTTTTAACTTATCTACATAATTAGTTCGTTAAAATTGCAATACATTTCGAACGGCTAAAAATTGTCTTAACTTATGAGCTGGAACTTTTTTTCAAATCGCCTTCTACGCAATTTTAATTTTAGAAACATTGGTTTTACTTGTCAGTAAAATTACTTGAAAGTCAGTGGAAATGCTTTTAACTTATACACATAATTAATGCGTTAAAAGTGCAATACATTTCAAACGGCTGAAAATTGTCTAAACTTATGATCTGCCACTTTTTTTGAAATCGTGTTCAATTTTAATTTTGGAAACATTAGTTTTTCTTGTCAGTAAAATTACTTGAAAGTCAGTGGAAATGCTTTTAACTTATCCACATAATTAGTGCGTAAAAATTGCAATACATTTCAAACGGCTGAAAATTGTCTAAACTTATGATCTGCCACTTTTTTTGAAATCGTGTTCAATTTTAATTTTAGAAACATTAGTTTTTCTTGTCAGTAAAATTACTTGAAAGTCAGTGAAAATGCTTTTAACTTATCCACATAATTAGTGCGTTAAAATTGCAATACATTTCAAACGGCTGAAAATTGTCTAAACTTATGATCTGCCACTTTTTTTGAAATCGTGTTCAATTTTAATTTTAGAAACATTAGTTTTTCTTGTCAGTAAAATTACTTGAAACTCAGTGGAAATGCTTTTAACTTATCCACATAATTAGTGCGTTAAAAGTGCAATACATTTCTAACGGCTGAAAATTGTCTAAACTTATGATCTGCAATTTTTTTTCAAATCGCCTTCTACTCAATTTTGAATTCAGAAACCTTAGTTTTTCTTGTCAGTAAAATTACTTGGAAGTCAGTGGAAATGCTTTTAACTTATACACATAATTAATGCGTTAAAAGTGCAATACATTTCTAACGGCTGAAAATTGTCTAAACTTATGATCTGCAAATTTTTGTAAAATCGCCTTCTACTCAATTTTGATTTCAGAAACATTAGTTTTTCTTCTCAGTAAAATTACTTGGAAGTCAGTGGAAATGCTTTTAACTTATCCACATAATTAATGCGTTAAAATTGCAATACATTTCAAACGGCTGAAAATTGTCTAAACTTATGATCTGCCACTTTTTTTGAAATCGTGTTCAATTTTAATTTTAGAAACATTAGTTTTTCTTGTCAGTAAAATTACTTGAAAGTCAGTGGAAATGCTTTTAACTTATCCACATAATTAGTGCGTTAAAAATGCAATACATTTCAAACGGCTGAAAATTGTCTAAACTTATGATCTGCCACTTTTTTTTAAATCGTGTTCAATTTTAATTTTAGAAACATTAGTTTTTCTTGTCAGTAAAATTACTTGAAAGTCAGTGGAAATGCTTTTAACTTATCCACATAATTAGTGCGTAAAAATTGCAATACATTTCAAACGGCTGAAAATTGTCTAAACTTATGATCTGCCACTTTTTTTGAAATCGTGTTCAATTTTAATTTTAGAAACATTAGTTTTTCTTGTCAGTAAAATTACTTGAAAGTCAGTGGAAATGCTTTTAACTTATCCACATAATTAGTGCGTTAAAAGTGCAATACATTTCTAACGGCTGAAAATTGTCTAAACTTATGATCTGCAAATTTTTGTAAAATCGCCTTCTACTCAATTTTGATTTCAAAAACATTAGTTTTTCTTGTCAGTAAAATTACTTAGAAGTCAGTGGAAATGCTTTTAACGTATCTACATAATTAGTTCGTTAAAATTGCAATACATTTCGAACGGCTAAAAATTGTCTTAACTTATGAGCTGGAACTTTTTTTCAAATCGCCTTCTACGCAATTTTAATTTTAGAAACATTGGTTTTACTTGTCAGTAAAATTACTTGAAAGTCAGTGGAAATGCTTTTAACTTATACACATAATTAATGCGTTAAAAGTGCAATACATTTCAAACGGCTGAAAATTGTCTAAACTTATGATCTGCCACTTTTTTTGAAATCGTGTTCAATTTTAATTTTGGAAACATTAGTTTTTCTTGTCAGTAAAATTACTTGAAAGTCAGTGGAAATGCTTTTAACTTATCCACATAATTAGTGCGTAAAAATTGCAATACATTTCAAACGGCTGAAAATTGTCTAAACTTATGATCTGCCACTTTTTTTGAAATCGTGTTCAATTTTAATTTTAGAAACATTAGTTTTTCTTGTCAGTAAAATTACTTGAAAGTCAGTGAAAATGCTTTTAACTTATCCACATAATTAGTGCGTTAAAATTGCAATACATTTCAAACGGCTGAAAATTGTCTAAACTTATGATCTGCCACTTTTTTTGAAATCGTGTTCAATTTTAATTTTAGAAACATTAGTTTTTCTTGTCAGTAAAATTACTTGAAACTCAGTGGAAATGCTTTTAACTTATCCACATAATTAGTGCGTTAAAAGTGCAATACATTTCTAACGGCTGAAAATTGTCTAAACTTATGATCTGCAATTTTTTTTCAAATCGCCTTCTACTCAATTTTGAATTCAGAAACCTTAGTTTTTCTTGTCAGTAAAATTACTTGGAAGTCAGTGGAAATGCTTTTAACTTATACACATAATTAATGCGTTAAAAGTGCAATACATTTCTAACGGCTGAAAATTGTCTAAACTTATGATCTGCAAATTTTTGTAAAATCGCCTTCTACTCAATTTTGATTTCAGAAACATTAGTTTTTCTTCTCAGTAAAATTACTTGGAAGTCAGTGGAAATGCTTTTAACTTATCCACATAATTAATGCGTTAAAATTGCAATACATTTCAAACGGCTGAAAATTGTCTAAACTTATGATCTGCCACTTTTTTTTAAATCGTGTTCAATTTTAATTTTAGAAACATTAGTTTTTCTTGTCAGTAAAATTACTTGAAAGTCAGTGGAAATGCTTTTAACTTATCCACATAATTAGTGCGTTAAAAATGCAATACATTTCAAACGGCTGAAAATTGTCTAAACTTATGATCTGCCACTTTTTTTTAAATCGTGTTCAATTTTAATTTTAGAAACATTAGTTTTTCTTGTCAGTAAAATTACTTGAAAGTCAGTGGAAATGCTTTTAACTTATCCACATAATTAGTGCGTAAAAATTGCAATACATTTCAAACGGCTGAAAATTGTCTAAACTTATGATCTGCCACTTTTTTTGAAATCGTGTTTAATTTTAATTTTAGAAACATTAGTTTTTCTTGTCAGTAAAATTACTTGAAACTCAGTGGAAATGCTTTTAACTTATCCACATAATTAGTGCGTTAAAAGTGCAATACATTTCTAACGGCTGAAAATTGTCTAAACTTATGATCTGCAAATTTTTGTAAAATCGCCTTCTACTCAATTTTGATTTCAAAAACATTAGTTTTTCTTGTCAGTAAAATTACTTAGAAGTCAGTGGAAATGCTTTTAACTTATCTACATAATTAGTTCGTTAAAATTGCAATACATTTCGAACGGCTAAAAATTGTCTTAACTCATGAGCTGGAACTTTTTTTCAAATCGCCTTCTACGCAATTTAATTTTAGAAACATTGGTTTTACTTGTCAGTAAAATTACTTGAAAGTCAGTGGAAATGCTTTTAACTTATACACATAATTAATGCGTTAAAAGTGCAATACATTTCTAACGGCTGAAAATTGTCTAAACTTATGATCTGCAAATTTTTGTAAAATCGCCTTCTACTCAATTTTGATATCAGAAACATTAGTTTTTCTTCTCAGTAAAATTACTTGGAAGTCAGTGGAAATGCTTTTAACTTATCCACATAATTAATGCGTTAAAATTGCAATACATTTCAAACGGCTGAAAATTGTCTAAACTTATGATCTGCCACTTTTTTTGAAATCGTGTTCAATTTTAATTTTAGAAACATTAGTTTTTCTTGTCAGTAAAATTACTTGAAACTCAGTGGAAATGCTTTTAACTTATCCACATAATTAGTGCGTTAAAAGTGCAATAATTTTCTAACGGCTGAAAATTGTCTAAACTTATGATCTGCAAATTTTTGTAAAATCGCCTTCTACTCAATTTTGATTTCAAAAACATTAGTTTTTCTTGTCAGTAAAATTACTTAGAAGTCAGTGGAAATGCTTTTAACTTATCTACATAATTAGTTCGTTAAAATTGCAATACATTTCGAACCGCTAAAAATTGTCTTAACGTATGAGCTGGAACTTTTTTTCAAATCGCCTTCTACGCAATTTTAATTTTAGAAACATTGGTTTTACTTGTCAGTAAAATTACTTGAAAGTCAGTGGAAATGCTTTTAACTTATACACATAATTAATGCGTTAAAAGTGCAATACATTTCTAACGGCTGAAAATTGTCTAAACTTATGATCTGCAAATTTTTTTGAAATCGTGTTCAATTTTAATTTTAGAAACATTAGTTTTTCTTGTCAGTAAAATTACTTGAAAGTAAGTGGAAATGCTTTTAACTTATCCACATAATTAGTGCGTAAAAATTGCAATACATTTCAAACGGCTGAAAATTGTCTAAACTTATGATCTGCCACTTTTTTTCAAATCGTGTTCAATATTTATTTTTGAAACATTAGTTTTTCTTGTCAGTAAAATTACTTGAAACTCAGTGGAAATGCTTTTAACTTATCCACATAATTAGTGCGTTAAAAGTGCAATACATTTCTAACGGCTGAAAATTGTCTAAACTTATGATCTGCAATTTTTTTTCAAATCGCCTTCTACTCAATTTTGAATTCAGAAACCTTAGTTTTTCTTGTCAGTAAAATTACTTGGAAGTCAGTGGAAATGCTTTTAACTTATCCACATAATTAGTGCGTTAAAATTGCAATACATTTCAAACGGCTGAAAATTGTCTAAACTTATGATCTGCCACTTTTTTTGAAATCGTGTTCAATTTTAATTGTAGAAACATTAGTTTTTCTTGTCAGTAAAATTACTTGGAAGTCAGTGGAAATGCTTTTAACTTATCCACATAATTAGTGCGTTAAAAGTGCAATACATTTCAAACGGCTGAAAATAGTCTAAACTTATGATCTGCAAATTTTTGTAAAATCGCCTTCTACTCAATTTTGATTTCAGAAACATTAGTTTTTCTTCTCAGTAAAATTACTTGAAAGTCAGTGGAAATGCTTTTAACTTATCCACATAATTAGTGCGTAAAAATTGCAATACATTTCAAACCGCTGAAAATTGTCTAAACTTATGATCTGCCACTTTTTTTGAAATCGTGTTCAATTTTAATTTTAGAAACATTAGTTTTTCTTGTCAGTAAAATTACTTGAAACTCAGTGGAAATGCTTTTAACTTATCCACATAATTAGTGCGTTAAAAGTGCAATACATTTCTAACGGCTGAAAATTGTCTAAACTTATGATCTGCAATTTTTTTTCAAATCGCCTTCTACTCAATTTTGAATTCAGAAACCTTAGTTTTTCTTGTCAGTAAAATTACTTGGAAGTCAGTGGAAATGCTTTTAACTTATCCACATAATTAGTGCGTTAAAATTGCAATACATTTCAAACGGCTGAAAATTGTCTAAACTTATGATCTGCCACTTTTTTTGAAATCGTGTTCAATTTTAATTTTAGAAACATTAGTTTTTCTTGTCAGTAAAATTACTTGGAAGTCAGTGGAAATGCTTTTAACTTATCCACATAATTAGTGCGTTAAAAGTGCAATACATTTCAAACCGCTGAAAATAGTCTAAACTTATGATCTGCAAATTTTTGTAAAATCGCCTTCTACTCAATTTTGATTTCAGAAACATTAGTTTTTCTTCTCAGTAAAATTACTTGGAAGTCAGTGGAAATGCTTTTAACTTATCCACATAATTAATGCGTTAAAATTGCAATACATTTCAAACGGCTGAAAATTGTCTAAACTTATGATCTGCAATTTTTTTTCAAATCGCCTTCTACTCAATTTTGAATTCAGAAACCTTAGTTTTCCTTGTCAGTAAAATTACTTGGAAGTCAGTGGAAATGCTTTTAACTTATACACATAATTAATGCGTTAAAAGTGCAATACATTTCTAACGGCTGAAAATTGTCTAAACTTATGATCTGCAAATTTTTGTAAAATCGCCTTCCACTCAATTTTGATTTCAGAAACATTAGTTTTTCTTCTCAGTAAAATTACTTGGAAGTCAGTGGAAATGCTTTTAACTTATTCACATAATTAATGCGTTAAAATTGCAATACATTTCAAACGGCTGAAAATTGTCTAAACTTATGATCTGCCACTTTTTTTGAAATCGTGTTCAATTTTAATTTTAGAAACATTAGTTTTTCTTGTCAGTAAAATTACTTGAAAGTCAGTGGAAATGCTTTTAACTTATCCACATAATTAGTGCGTTAAAAGTGCAATACATTTCTAACGGCTGAAAATTGTCTAAACTTATGATCTGCAAATTTTTGTAAAATCGCCTTCTACTCAATTTTGATTTCAAAAACATTAGTTTTTCTTGTCAGTAAAATTACTTAGAAGTCAGTGGAAATGCTTTTAACTTATCTACATAATTAGTTCGTTAAAATTGCAATACATTTCGAACGGCTAAAAATTGTCTTAACTTATGAGCTGGAACTTTTTTTCAAATCGCCTTCTACGCAATTTTAATTTTAGAAACATTGGTTTTACTTGTCAGTAAAATTACTTGAAAGTCAGTGGAAATGCTTTTAACTTATACACATAATTAATGCGTTAAAAGTGCAATACATTTCAAACGGCTGAAAATTGTCTAAACTTATGATCTGCCACTTTTTTTGAAATCGTGTTCAATTTTAATTTTGGAAACATTAGTTTTTCTTGTCAGTAAAATTACTTGAAAGTCAGTGGAAATGCTTTTAACTTATCCACATAATTAGTGCGTAAAAATTGCAATACATTTCAAACGGCTGAAAATTGTCTAAACTTATGATCTGCCACTTTTTTTGAAATCGTGTTCAATTTTAATTTTAGAAACATTAGTTTTTCTTGTCAGTAAAATTACTTGAAAGTCAGTGAAAATGCTTTTAACTTATCCACATAATTAGTGCGTTAAAATTGCAATACATTTCAAACGGCTGAAAATTGTCTAAACTTATGATCTGCCACTTTTTTTGAAATCGTGTTCAATTTTAATTTTAGAAACATTAGTTTTTCTTGTCAGTAAAATTACTTGAAACTCAGTGGAAATGCTTTTAACTTATCCACATAATTAGTGCGTTAAAAGTGCAATACATTTCCAACGGCTGAAAATTGTCTAAACTTATGATCTGCAATTTTTTTTCAAATTGCCTTCTACTCAATTTTGAATTCAGAAACCTTAGTTTTTCTTGTCAGTAAAATTACTTGGAAGTCAGTGGAAATGCTTTTAACTTATTCACATAATTAATGCGTTAAAATTGCAATACATTTCAAACGGCTGAAAATTGTCTAAACTTATGATCTGCCACTTTTTTTGAAATCGTGTTCAATTTTAATTTTAGAAACATTAGTTTTTCTTGTCAGTAAAATTACTTGAAAGTCAGTGGAAATGCTTTTAACTTATCCACATAATTAGTGCGTTAAAAGTGCAATACATTTCTAACGGCTGAAAATTGTCTAAACTTATGATCTGCAAATTTTTGTAAAATCGCCTTCTACTCAATTTTGATTTCAAAAACATTAGTTTTTCTTGTCAGTAAAATTACTTAGAAGTCAGTGGAAATGCTTTTAACTTATCTACATAATTAGTTCGTTAAAATTGCAATACATTTCGAACGGCTAAAAATTGTCTTAACTTATGAGCTGGAACTTTTTTTCAAATCGCCTTCTACGCAATTTTAATTTTAGAAACATTGGTTTTACTTGTCAGTAAAATTACTTGAAAGTCAGTGGAAATGCTTTTAACTTATACACATAATTAATGCGTTAAAAGTGCAATACATTTCAAACGGCTGAAAATTGTCTAAACTTATGATCTGCCACTTTTTTTGAAATCGTGTTCAATTTTAATTTTGGAAACATTAGTTTTTCTTGTCAGTAAAATTACTTGAAAGTCAGTGGAAATGCTTTTAACTTATCCACATAATTAGTGCGTAAAAATTGCAATACATTTCAAACGGCTGAAAATTGTCTAAACTTATGATCTGCCACTTTTTTTGAAATCGTGTTCAATTTTAATTTTAGAAACATTAGTTTTTCTTGTCAGTAAAATTACTTGAAAGTCAGTGAAAATGCTTTTAACTTATCCACATAATTAGTGCGTTAAAATTGCAATACATTTCAAACGGCTGAAAATTGTCTAAACTTATGATCTGCCACTTTTTTTGAAATCGTGTTCAATTTTAATTTTAGAAACATTAGTTTTTCTTGTCAGTAAAATTACTTGAAACTCAGTGGAAATGCTTTTAACTTATCCACATAATTAGTGCGTTAAAAGTGCAATACATTTCTAACGGCTGAAAATTGTCTAAACTTATGATCTGCAATTTTTTTTCAAATCGCCTTCTACTCAATTTTGAATTCAGAAACCTTAGTTTTTCTTGTCAGTAAAATTACTTGGAAGTCAGTGGAAATGCTTTTAACTTATACACATAATTAATGCGTTAAAAGTGCAATACATTTCTAACGGCTGAAAATTGTCTAAACTTATGATCTGCAAATTTTTGTAAAATCGCCTTCTACTCAATTTTGATTTCAGAAACATTAGTTTTTCTTCTCAGTAAAATTACTTGGAAGTCAGTGGAAATGCTTTTAACTTATCCACATAATTAATGCGTTAAAATTGCAATACATTTCAAACGGCTGAAAATTGTCTAAACTTATGATCTGCCACTTTTTTTTAAATCGTGTTCAATTTTAATTTTAGAAACATTAGTTTTTCTTGTCAGTAAAATTACTTGAAAGTCAGTGGAAATGCTTTTAACTTATCCACATAATTAGTGCGTTAAAAATGCAATACATTTCAAACGGCTGAAAATTGTCTAAACTTATGATCTGCAATTTTTTTTAAATCGTGTTCAATTTTAATTTTAGAAACATTAGTTTTTCTTGTCAGTAAAATTACTTGAAAGTCAGTGGAAATGCTTTTAACTTATCCACATAATTAGTGCGTAAAAATTGCAATACATTTCAAACGGCTGAAAATTGTCTAAACTTATGATCTGCCACTTTTTTTGAAATCGTGTTTAATTTTAATTTTAGAAACATTAGTTTTTCTTGTCAGTAAAATTACTTGAAACTCAGTGGAAATGCTTTTAACTTATCCACATAATTAGTGCGTTAAAAGTGCAATACATTTCTAACGGCTGAAAATTGTCTAAACTTATGATCTGCAAATTTTTGTAAAATCGCCTTCTACTCAATTTTGATTTCAAAAACATTAGTTTTTCTTGTCAGTAAAATTACTTAGAAGTCAGTGGAAATGCTTTTAACTTATCTACATAATTAGTTCGTTAAAATTGCAATACATTTCGAACGGCTAAAAATTGTCTTAACTCATGAGCTGGAACTTTTTTTCAAATCGCCTTCTACGCAATTTTAATTTTAGAAACATTGGTTTTACTTGTCAGTAAAATTACTTGAAAGTCAGTGGAAATGCTTTTAACTTATACACATAATTAATGCGTTAAAAGTGCAATACATTTCTAACGGCTGAAAATTGTCTAAACTTATGATCTGCAAATTTTTGTAAAATCGCCTTCTACTCAATTTTGATATCAGAAACATTAGTTTTTCTTCTCAGTAAAATTACTTGGAAGTCAGTGGAAATGCTTTTAACTTATCCACATAATTAATGCGTTAAAATTGCAATACATTTCAAACGGCTGAAAATTGTCTAAACTTATGATCTGCCACTTTTTTTGAAATCGTGTTCAATTTTAATTTTAGAAACATTAGTTTTTCTTGTCAGTAAAATTACTTGAAACTCAGTGGAAATGCTTTTAACTTATCCACATAATTAGTGCGTTAAAAGTGCAATAATTTTCTAACGGCTGAAAATTGTCTAAACTTATGATCTGCAAATTTTTGTAAAATCGCCTTCTACTCAATTTTGATTTCAAAAACATTAGTTTTTCTTGTCAGTAAAATTACTTAGAAGTCAGTGGAAATGCTTTTAACTTATCTACATAATTAGTTCGTTAAAATTGCAATACATTTCGAACCGCTAAAAATTGTCTTAACGTATGAGCTGGAACTTTTTTTCAAATCGCCTTCTACGCAATTTTAATTTTAGAAACATTGGTTTTACTTGTCAGTAAAATTACTTGAAAGTCAGTGGAAATGCTTTTAACTTATACACATAATTAATGCGTTAAAAGTGCAATACATTTCTAACGGCTGAAAATTGTCAAAACTTATGATCTGCAAATTTTTTTGAAATCGTGTTCAATTTTAATTTTAGAAACATTAGTTTTTCTTGTCAGTAAAATTACTTGAAAGTAAGTGGAAATGCTTTTAACTTATCCACATAATTAGTGCGTAAAAATTGCAATACATTTCAAACGGCTGAAAATTGTCTAAACTTATGATCTGCCACTTTTTTTCAAATCGTGTTCAATATTTATTTTTGAAACATTAGTTTTTCTTGTCAGTAAAATTACTTGAAACTCAGTGGAAATGCTTTTAACTTATCCACATAATTAGTGCGTTAAAAGTGCAATACATTTCTAACGGCTGAAAATTGTCTAAACTTATGATCTGCAATTTTTTTTCAAATCGCCTTCTACTCAATTTTGAATTCAGAAACCTTAGTTTTTCTTGTCAGTAAAATTACTTGGAAGTCAGTGGAAATGCTTTTAACTTATCCACATAATTAGTGCGTTAAAATTGCAATACATTTCAAACGGCTGAAAATTGTCTAAACTTATGATCTGCCACTTTTTTTGAAATCGTGTTCAATTTTAATTGTAGAAACATTAGTTTTTCTTGTCAGTAAAATTACTTGGAAGTCAGTGGAAATGCTTTTAACTTATCCACATAATTAGTGCGTTAAAAGTGCAATACATTTCAAACGGCTGAAAATAGTCTAAACTTATGATCTGCAAATTTTTGTAAAATCGCCTTCTACTCAATTTTGATTTCAGAAACATTAGTTTTTCTTCTCAGTAAAATTACTTGAAAGTCAGTGGAAATGCTTTTAACTTATCCACATAATTAGTGCGTAAAAATTGCAATACATTTCAAACCGCTGAAAATTGTCTAAACTTATGATCTGCCACTTTTTTTGAAATCGTGTTCAATTTTAATTTTAGAAACATTAGTTTTTCTTGTCAGTAAAATTACTTGAAACTCAGTGGAAATGCTTTTAACTTATCCACATAATTAGTGCGTTAAAAGTGCAATACATTTCTAACGGCTGAAAATTGTCTAAACTTATGATCTGCAATTTTTTTTCAAATCGCCTTCTACTCAATTTTGAATTCAGAAACCTTAGTTTTTCTTGTCAGTAAAATTACTTGGAAGTCAGTGGAAATGCTTTTAACTTATCCACATAATTAGTGCGTTAAAATTGCAATACATTTCAAACGGCTGAAAATTGTCTAAACTTATGATCTGCCACTTTTTTTGAAATCGTGTTCAATTTTAATTTTAGAAACATTAGTTTTTCTTGTCAGTAAAATTACTTGGAAGTCAGTGGAAATGCTTTTAACTTATCCACATAATTAGTGCGTTAAAAGTGCAATACATTTCAAACCGCTGAAAATAGTCTAAACTTATGATCTGCAAATTTTTGTAAAATCGCCTTCTACTCAATTTTGATTTCAGAAACATTAGTTTTTCTTCTCAGTAAAATTACTTGGAAGTCAGTGGAAATGCTTTTAACTTATCCACATAATTAATGCGTTAAAATTGCAATACATTTCAAACGGCTGAAAATTGTCTAAACTTATGATCTGCCACTTTTTTTGAAATCGTGTTCAATTTTAATTTTAGAAATATTAGTTTTTCTTGTCAGTAAAATTACTTGAAAGTCAGTGGAAATGCTTTTAACTTATCTACATAATTAGTGCGTAAAAATTGCAATACATTTCAAACGGCTGAAAATTGTCTAAACTTATGATCTGCAATTTTTTTTCAAATCGCCTTCTACTCAATTTTGAATTCAGAAACCTTAGTTTTTCTTGTCAGTAAAATTACTTGGAAGTCAGAAGTCAGTGGAAATGCTTTTAACTTATCCACATAATTAGTGCGTTAAAATTGCAATACATTTCAAACGGATGAAAATTGTCTAAACTTATGATCTGCCACTTTTTTTGAAATCGTGTTCAATTTTAATTTTAGAAACATTAGTTTTTCTTGTCAGTAAAATTACTTGAAATTCAGTGGAAATGCTTTTAACTTATCCACATAATTAGTGCGTTAAAAGTGCAATACATTTCAAACGGCTGAAAATAGTCTAAACTTATGATCTGCAAATTTTTGTAAAATCGCCTTCTACTCAATTTTGATTTTCGAAACATTAGTTTTTCTTCTCAGTAAAATTACTTGGAAGTCAGTGGAAATGCTTTTAACTTATCCACATAATTAATGCGTTAAAATTGCAATACATTTCAAACGGCTGAAAATTGTCTAAACTTATGATCTGCCACTTTTTTTGAAATCGTGTTCAATTTTAATTTTAGAAATATTAGTTTTTCTTGTCAGTAAAATTACTTGAAAGTCAGTGGAAATGCTTTTAACTTATCCACATAATTAGTGCGTAAAAATTGCAATACATTTCAAACGGCTGAAAATTGTCTAAACTTATGATCTGCCACTTTTTTTGAAATCGTGTTCAATTTTAATTTTAGAAACATTAGTTTTTCTTGTCAGTAAAATTACTTGAAACTCAGTGGAAATGCTTTTAACTTATCCACATAATTAGTGCGTTAAAAGTGCAATACATTTCTAACGGCTGAAAATTGTCTAAACTTATGATCTGCAATTTTTTTTCAAATCGCCTTCTACTCAATTTTGAATTCAGAAACCTTAGTTTTTCTTGTCAGTAAAATTACTTGGAAGTAAGTGGAAATGCTTTTAACTTATCCACATAATTAGTGCGTTAAAATTGCAATACATTTCAAACGGCTGAAAATTGTCTAAACTTATGATCTGCCACTTTTTTTGAAATCGTGTTCAATTTTAATTGTAGAAACATTAGTTTTTCTTGTCAGTAAAATTACTTGGAAGTCAGTGGAAATGCTTTTAACTTATCCACATAATTAGTGCGTTAAAAGTGCAATACATTTCAAACGGCTGAAAATAGTCTTAACTTATGATCTGCAAATTTTTGTAAAATCGCCTTCTACTCAATTTTGATTTCAAAAACATTAGTTTTTCTTGTCAGTAAAATTACTTAGAAGTCAGTGGAAATGCTTTTAACTTATCTACATAATTAGTTCGTTAAAATTGCAATACATTTCGAACGGCTAAAAATTGTCTTAACTTATGAGCTGGAACTTTTTTTCAAATCGCCTTCTACGCAATTTTAATTTTAGAAACATTGGTTTTACTTGTCAGTAAAATTACTTGAAAGTCAGTGGAAATGCTTTTAACTTATACACATAATTAATGCGTTAAAAGTGCAATACATTTCTAACGGCTGAAAATTGTCTAAACTTATGATCTGCAAATTTTTTTGAAATCGTGTTCAATTTTAATTTTAGAAACATTAGTTTTTCTTGTCAGTAAAATTACTTGAAAGTCAGTGGAAATGCTTTTAACTTATCCACATAATTAGTGCGTAAAAATTGCAATTCATTTCAAACGGCTGAAAATTGTCTAAACTTATGATCTGCCACTTTTTTTGAAATCGTGTTCAATTTTAATTTTAGAAACATTAGTTTTTCTTATCAGTAAAATTACTTGAAACTCAGTGGAAATGCTTTTAACTTATCCACATAATTAGTGCGTTAAAAGTGCAATACATTTCTAACGGCTGAAAATTGTCTAAACTTATGATCTGCAATTTTTTTTCAAATCGCCTTCTACTCAATTTTGAATTCAGAAACCTTAGTTTTTCTTGTCAGTAAAATTACTTGGAAGTCAGTGGAAATGCTTTTAACTTATCCACATAATTAGTGCGTTAAAATTGCAATACATTTCAGACGGATAAAAATTGTCTAAACTTATGATCTGCCACTTTTTTTGAAATCGTGTTCAATTTTAATTTTAGAAACATTAGTTTTTCTTGTCAGTAAAATTACTTGAAACTCAGTGGAAATGCTTTTAACTTATCCACATAATTAGTGCGTTAAAAGTGCAATAATTTTCTAACGGCTGAAAATTGTCTAAACTTATGATCTGCAAATTTTTGTAAAATCGCCTTCTACTCAATTTTGATTTCAAAAACATTAGTTTTTCTTGTCAGTAAAATTACTTAGAAGTCAGTGGAAATGCTTTTAACTTATCTACATAATTAGTTCGTTAAAATTGCAATACATTTCGAACGGCTAAAAATTGTCTTAACTTATGAGCTGGAACTTTTTTTCAAATCGCCTTCTACGCAATTTTAATTTTAGAAACATTGGTTTTACTTGTCAGTAAAATTACTTGAAAGTCAGTGGAAATGCTTTTAACTTATACACATAATTAATGCGTTAAAAGTGCAATACATTTCTAACGGCTAAAAATTGTCTAAACTTATGATCTGCAAATTTTTTGAAATCGTGTTCAATTTTAATTTTAGAAACATTAGTTTTTCTTGTCAGTAAAATTACTTGAAAGTAAGTGGAAATGCTTTTAACTTATCCACATAATTAGTGCGTAAAAATTGCAATACATTTCAAACGGCTGAAAATTGTCTAAACTTATGATATTCCACTTTTTTTGAAATCGTGTTCAATTTTGATTTTAGAAACATTAGTTTTTCTTGTCAGTAAAATTACTTGGAAGTCAGTGGAAATGCTTTTAACTTATCCACATAATTAGTGCGTTAAAAGTGCAATACATTTCAAACGGCTGAAAATAGTCTAAACTTATGATCTGCAAATTTTTGTAAAATCGCCTTCTACTCAATTTTGATTTCAGAAACATTAGTTTTTCTTCTCAGTAAAATTACTTGGAAGTCAGTGGAAATGCTTTTAACTTATCCACATAATTAATGCGTTAAAATTGCAATACATTTCAATCGGCTGAAAATTGTCTAAACTTATGATCTGCCACTTTTTTTGAAATCGTGTTCAATTTTAATTTTAGAAATATTAGTTTTTCTTGTCAGTAAAATTACTTGAAAGTTAGTGGAAATGCTTTTAACTTATCCACATAATTAGTGCGTAAAAATTGCAATACATTTCAAACGGCTGAAAATTGTCTAAACTTATGATCTGCCACTTTTTTTGAAATCGTGTTCAATTTTAATTTTAGAAACATTAGTTTTTCTTGTCAGTAAAATTACTTGAAACTCAGTGGAAATGCTTTTAACTTATCCACATAATTAGTGCGTTAAAAGTGCAATACATTTCTAACTGCTGAAAATTGTCTAAACTTATGATCTGCAATTTTTTTTCAAATCGCCTTGTACTCAATTTTGAATTCAGAAACCTTAGTTTTTCTTGTCAGTAAAATTACTTGGAAGTCAGTGGAAATGCTTTTAACTTATCCACATAATTAGTGCGTTAAAATTGCAATACATTTCAGACGGATGAAAATTGTCTAAACTTATGATCTGCCACTTTTTTTGAAATCGTGTTCAATTTTAATTTTAGAAACATTAGTTTTTCTTGTCAGTAAAATTACTTGAAACTCAGTGGAAATGCTTTTAACTTATCCACATAATTAGTGCGTTAAAAGTGCAATAATTTTCTAACGGCTGAAAATTGTCTTAACTTATGATCTGCAAATTTTTGTAAAATCGCCTTCTACTCAATTTTGATTTCAAAAACATTAGTTTTTCTTGTCAGTAAAATTACTTAGAAGTCAGTGGAAATGCTTTTAACTTATCTACATAATTAGTTCGTTAAAATTGCAATACATTTCGAACGGCTAAAAATTGTCTTAACTTATGAGCTGGAACTTTTTTTCAAATCGCCTTCTACGCAATTTTAATTTTAGAAACATTGGTTTTACTTGTCAGTAAAATTACTTGAAAGTCAGTGGAAATGCTTTTAACTTATACACATAATTAATGCGATTTCAAAAAAAAATTTTTTTGAAATCGTGTTCAATTTTAATTTTAGAAACATTAGTTTTTCTTGTCAGTAAAATTACTTGAAAGTCAGTGGAAATGCTTTTAACTTATCCACATAATCAGTGCGTAAAAATTGCAATACATTTCAAACGGCTGAAAATTGTCTAAACTTATGATCTGCCACTTTTTTTGAAATCGTGTTCAATTTTAATTTTAGAAACATTAGTTTTTCTTGTCAGTAAAATTACTTGAAACTCAGTGGAAATGCTTTTAACTTATCCACATAATTAGTGCGTTAAAAGTGCAATACATTTCTAACGGCTGAAAATTGTCTAAACTTATGATCTGCAATTTTTTTTCAAATCGCCTTCTACTCAATTTTGAATTCAGAAACCTTAGTTTTTCTTGTCAGTAAAATTACTTGGAAGTCAGTGGAAATGCTTTTAACTTATCCACATAATTAGTGCGTTAAAATTGCAATACATTTCAGACGGATAAAAATTGTCTAAACTTATGATCTGCCACTTTTTTTGAAATCGTGTTCAATTTTAATTTTAGAAACATTAGTTTTTCTTGTCAGTAAAATTACTTGAAACTCAGTGGAAATGCTTTTAACTTATCCACATAATTAGTGCGTTAAAAGTGCAATAATTTTCTAACGGCTGAAAATTGTCTAAACTTATGATCTGCAAATTTTTGTAAAATCGCCTTCAACTCAATTTTGATTTCAAAAACATTAGTTTTTCTTGTCAGTAAAATTACTTAGAAGTCAGTGGAAATGCTTTTAACTTATCTACATAATTAGTTCGTTAAAATTGCAATACATTTCGAACGGCTAAAAATTGTCTTAACTTATGAGCTGGAACTTTTTTTCAAATCGCCTTCTACGCAATTTTAATTTTAGAAACATTGGTTTTACTTGTCAGTAAAATTACTTGAAAGTCAGTGGAAATGCTTTTAACTTATACACATAATTAATGCGTTAAAAGTGCAATACATTTCTAACGGCTAAAAATTGTCTAAACTTATGATCTGCAAATTTTTTGAAATCGTGTTCAATTTTAATTTTAGAAACATTAGTTTTTCTTGTCAGTAAAATTACTTGAAAGTAAGTGGAAATGCTTTTAACTTATCCACATAATTAGTGCGTAAAAATTGCAATACATTTCAAACGGCTGAAAATTGTCTAAACTTATGATATTCCACTTTTTTTGAAATCGTGTTCAATTTTGATTTTAGAAACATTAGTTTTTCTTGTCAGTAAAATTACTTGGAAGTCAGTGGAAATGCTTTTAACTTATCCACATAATTAGTGCGTTAAAAGTGCAATACATTTCAAACGGCTGAAAATAGTCTAAACTTATGATCTGCAAATTTTTGTAAAATCGCCTTCTACTCAATTTTGATTTCAGAAACATTAGTTTTTCTTCTCAGTAAAATTACTTGGAAGTCAGTGGAAATGCTTTTAACTTATCCACATAATTAATGCGTTAAAATTGCAATACATTTCAAACGGCTGAAAATTGTCTAAACTTATGATCTGCCACTTTTTTTGAAATCGTGTTCAATTTTAATTTTAGAAATATTAGTTTTTCTTGTCAGTAAAATTACTTGAAAGTTAGTGGAAATGCTTTTAACTTATCCACATAATTAGTGCGTAAAAATTGCAATACATTTCAAACGGCTGAAAATTGTCTAAACTTATGATCTGCCACTTTTTTGAAATCGTGTTCAATTTTAATTTTAGAAACATTAGTTTTTCTTGTCAGTAAAATTACTTGAAACTCAGTGGAAATGCTTTTAACTTATCCACATAATTAGTGCGTTAAAAGTGCAATACATTTCTAACGGCTGAAAATTGTCTAAACTTATGATCTGCAATTTTTTTTCAAATCGCCTTCTACTCAATTTTGAATTCAGAAACCTTAGTTTTTCTTGTCAGTAAAATTACTTGGAAGTCAGTGGAAATGCTTTTAACTTATCCACATAATTAGTGCGTTAAAATTGCAATACATTTCAGACGGATGAAAATTGTCTAAACTTATGATCTGCCACTTTTTTTGAAATCGTGTTCAATTTTAATTTTAGAAACATTAGTTTTTCTTGTCAGTAAAATTACTTGAAACTCAGTGGAAATGCTTTTAACTTATCCACATAATTAGTGCGTTAAAAGTGCAATACATTTCTAACTGCTGAAAATTGTCTAAACTTATGATCTGCAATTTTTTTTCAAATCGCCTTCTACTCAATTTTAAATTCAGAAACCTTAGTTTTTCTTGTCAGTAAAAATACTTGGAAGTCAGTGGAAGTGCTTTTAACTTATCCACATAATTAGTGCGTTAAAATTGCAATACATTTCAAACGGCTGAAAATTGTCTAAACTTATGATCTGCCACTTTTTTTGAAATCGAGTTCAATTTTAATTTTAGAAACATTAGTTTTTCTTGTCAGTAAAATTACTTGGAAGTCAGTGGAAATGCTTTTAACTTATCCACATAATTAGTGCGTTAAAAGTGCAATACATTTCAAACGGCTGAAAATAGTCTAAACTTATGATCTGCAAATTTTTGTAAAATCGCCTTCTACTCAATTTTGATTTCAGAAACATTAGTTTTTCTTCTCAGTAAAATTACTTGGAAGTCAGTGGAAATGCTTTTAACTTATCCACATAATTAATGCGTTAAAATTGCAATACATTTCAAACGGCTGAAAATTGTCTAAACTTATGATCTGCAACTTTTTTTTAAATCGTGTTCAATTTTAATTTTAGAAATATTAGTTTTTCTTGTCAGTAAAATTACTTGAAAGTTAGTGGAAATGCTTTTAACTTATCCACATAATTAGTGCGTAAAAATTGCAATACATTTCAAACGGCTGAAAATTGTCTAAACTTATGATCTGCCACTTTTTTTGAAATCGTGTTCAATTTTAATTTTAGAAACATTAGTTTTTCTTGTCAGTAAAATTACTTGAAACTCAGTGGAAATGCTTTTAACTTATCCACATAATTAGTGCGTTAAAAGTGCAATACATTTCTAACGGCTGAAAATTGTCTAAACTTATGATCTGCAATTTTTTTTCAAATCGCCTTCTACTCAATTTTGAATTCAGAAACCTTAGTTTTTCTTGTCAGTAAAATTACTTGGAAGTCAGTGGAAATGCTTTTAACTTATCCACATAATTAGTGCGTTAAAATTGCAATACATTTCAGACGGATGAAAATTGTCTAAACTTATGATCTGCCATTTTTTTTGAAATCGTGTTCAATTTTAATTTTAGAAACATTAGTTTTTCTTGTCAGTAAAATTACTTGAAACTCAGTGGAAATGCGTTTAACTTATCCACATAATTAGTGCGTTAAAAGTGCAATAATTTTCTAACGGCTGAAATTTGTCTAAACTTATGATCTGCAAATTTTTGTAAAATCGCTTTCTACTCAATTTTGATTTCAAAAACATTAGTTTTTCTTGTCAGTAAAATTACTTAGAAGTCAGTGGAAATGCTTTTAACTTATCTACATAATTAGTTCGTTAAAATTGCAATACATTTCGAACGGCTAAAAATTGTCTTAACTTATGAGCTGGAACTTTTTTTCAAATCGCCTTCTACGCAATTTTAATTTTAGAAACATTGGTTTTACTTGTCAGTAAAATTACTTGAAAACCAGTGGAAATGCTTTTAACTTATACACATAATTAATGCGTTAAAAGTGCAATACATTTCTAACGGCTGAAAATTGTCTAAACTTATGATCTGCAAATTTTTTTGAAATCGTGTTCAATTTTAATTTTAGAAACATTAGTTTTTCTTGTCAGTAAAATTACTTGAAAGTAAGTGGAAATGCTTTTAACTTATCCACATAATTAGTGCGTAAAAATTGCAATACATTTCAAACGGCTGAAAATTGTCTAAACTTATGATCTGCCACTTTTTTTGAAATCGTGTTCAATTTTAATTTTAGAAACATTAGTTTTTCTTGTCAGTAAAATTACTTGAAACTCAGTGGAAATGCTTTTAACTTATCCACATAATTAGTGCGTTAAAATTGCAATACATTTCAAAGTGCTGAAAATAGTCTAAACTTATGATCTGCAATTTTTTTTCAAATCGCCTTCTACTCAATTTTGATTTTAGAAGCATTAGTTTTTCTTGTCAGTAAAATTACTTGATAGTCAGTGGAAATGCTTTTAACTTATCCACATAATTAGTGCGTTAAAATTGCAATACATTTCAAACGGCTGAAAATAGTCTAAACTTATGATCTGCAAATTTTTGTAAAATCGCCTTCTACTCAATTTTGATTTCAGAAACATTAGTTTTTCTTCTCAGTAAAATTACTTGGAAGTCAGTGGAAATGCTTTTAACTTATCCACATAATTAATGCGTTAAAATTGCAATACATTTCAAACGGCTGAAAATTGTCTAAACTTATGATCTGCCACTTTTTTTGAAATCGTGTTCAATTTTAATTTTAGAAATATTAGTTTTTCTTGTCAGTAAAATTACTTGAAAGTTAGTGGAAATGCTTTTAACTTATCCACATAATTAGTGCGTAAAAATTGCAATACATTTCAAACGGCTGAAAATTGTCTAAACTTATGATCTGCCACTTTTTTTGAAATCGTGTTCAATTTTAATTTTAGAAACATTAGTTTTTCTTGTCAGTAAAATTACTTGAAACTCAGTGGAAATGCTTTTAACTTATCCACATAATTAGTGCGTTAAAAGTGCAATACATTTCTAACGGCTGAAAATTGTCTAAACTTATGATCTGCAATTTTTTTTCAAATCGCCTTCTACTCAATTTTGAATTCAGAAACCTTAGTTTTTCTTGTCAGTAAAATTACTTGGAAGTCAGTGGAAATGCTTTTAACTTATCCACATAATTAGTGCGTTAAAATTGCAATACATTTCAGACGGATGAAAATTGTCTAAACTTATGATCTGCCACTTTTTTTGAAATCGTGTTCAATTTTAATTTTAGAAACATTAGTTTTTCTTGTCAGTAAAATTACTTGAAACTCAGTGGAAATGCTTTTAACTTATCCACATAATTAGTGCGTTAAAAGTGCAATACATTTCTAACTGCTGAAAATTGTCTAAACTTATGATCTGCAATTTTTTTTCAAATCGCCTTCTACTCAATTTTAAATTCAGAAACCTTAGTTTTTCTTGTCAGTAAAAATACTTGGAAGTCAGTGGAAGTGCTTTTAACTTATCCACATAATTAGTGCGTTAAAATTGCAATACATTTCAAAGTGCTGAAAATAGTCTAAACTTATGATCTGCAATTTTTTTTCAAATCGCCTTCTACTCAATTTTGATTTTAGAAACATTAGTTTTTCTTGTCAGTAAAATTACTTGAAAGTCAGTGGAAATGCTTTTAACTTATCCACATAATTAATGCGTTAAAAGTGCAATACATTTCTAACGGCTGAAAATTGTCTAAACTTTTATCTGCAAATTTTTGTAAAATCGCCTTCTACTCAATTTTGATTTCAGAAACATTAGTTTTTCTTGTCAGTAAAATTACTTGGAAGTCAGTGGAAATGCTTTTAACTTATCCACATAATTAGTGCGTTAAAATTGCAATACATTTCAAACGGCTGAAAATTGTCTAAACTTATGATCTGCCACTTTTTTTGAAATCGAGTTCAATTTTAATTTTAGAAACATTAGTTTTTCTTGTCAGTAAAATTACTTGGAAGTCAGTGGAAATGCTTTTAACTTATCCACATAATTAGTGCGTTAAAAGTGCAATACATTTCAAACGGCTGAAAATAGTCTAAACTTATGATCTGCAAATTTTTGTAAAATCGCCTTCTACTCAATTTTGATTTCAGAAACATTAGTTTTTCTTCTCAGTAAAATTACTTGGAAGTCAGTGGAAATGCTTTTAACTTATCCACATAATTAATGCGTTAAAATTGCAATACATTTCAAACGGCTGAAAATTGTCTAAACTTATGATCTGCAACTTTTTTTTAAATCGTGTTCAATTTTAATTTTAGAAATATTAGTTTTTCTTGTCAGTAAAATTACTTGAAAGTTAGTGGAAATGCTTTTAACTTATCCACATAATTAGTGCGTAAAAATTGCAATACATTTCAAACGGCTGAAAATTGTCTAAACTTATGATCTGCCACTTTTTTTGAAATCGTGTTCAATTTTAATTTTAGAAACATTAGTTTTTCTTGTCAGTAAAATTACTTGAAACTCAGTGGAAATGCTTTTAACTTATCCACATAATTAGTGCGTTAAAAGTGCAATACATTTCTAACGGCTGAAAATTGTCTAAACTTATGATCTGCAATTTTTTTTCAAATCGCCTTCTACTCAATTTTGAATTCAGAAACCTTAGTTTTTCTTGTCAGTAAAATTACTTGGAAGTCAGTGGAAATGCTTTTAACTTATCCACATAATTAGTGCGTTAAAATTGCAATACATTTCAGACGGATGAAAATTGTCTAAACTTATGATCTGCCATTTTTTTTGAAATCGTGTTCAATTTTAATTTTAGAAACATTAGTTTTTCTTGTCAGTAAAATTACTTGAAACTCAGTGGAAATGCGTTTAACTTATCCACATAATTAGTGCGTTAAAAGTGCAATAATTTTCTAACGGCTGAAATTTGTCTAAACTTATGATCTGCAAATTTTTGTAAAATCGCTTTCTACTCAATTTTGATTTCAAAAACATTAGTTTTTCTTGTCAGTAAAATTACTTAGAAGTCAGTGGAAATGCTTTTAACTTATCTACATAATTAGTTCGTTAAAATTGCAATACATTTCGAACGGCTAAAAATTGTCTTAACTTATGAGCTGGAACTTTTTTTCAAATCGCCTTCTACGCAATTTTAATTTTAGAAACATTGGTTTTACTTGTCAGTAAAATTACTTGAAAACCAGTGGAAATGCTTTTAACTTATACACATAATTAATGCGTTAAAAGTGCAATACATTTCTAACGGCTGAAAATTGTCTAAACTTATGATCTGCAAATTTTTTTGAAATCGTGTTCAATTTTAATTTTAGAAACATTAGTTTTTCTTGTCAGTAAAATTACTTGAAAGTAAGTGGAAATGCTTTTAACTTATCCACATAATTAGTGCGTAAAAATTGCAATACATTTCAAACGGCTGAAAATTGTCTAAACTTATGATCTGCCACTTTTTTTGAAATCGTGTTCAATTTTAATTTTAGAAACATTAGTTTTTCTTGTCAGTAAAATTACTTGAAACTCAGTGGAAATGCTTTTAACTTATCCACATAATTAGTGCGTTAAAATTGCAATACATTTCAAAGTGCTGAAAATAGTCTAAACTTATGATCTGCAATTTTTTTTCAAATCGCCTTCTACTCAATTTTGATTTTAGAAGCATTAGTTTTTCTTGTCAGTAAAATTACTTGATAGTCAGTGGAAATGCTTTTAACTTATCCACATAATTAGTGCGTTAAAATTGCAATACATTTCAAACGGCTGAAAATTGTCTAAACTTATGATCTGGAACTTTTTTTGAAATCGTGTTCAATTTTAATTTTAGAAACATTAGTTTTTCTTGTCAGTAAAATTACTTGGAAGTCAGTGGAAATGCTTTTAACTTATCCACATAATTAGTGCGTAAAAATTGCAATACATTTCAAACGGCTGAAAATTGTCTAAACTTATGATCTGCCACTTTTTTTGAAATCGTGTTCAATTTTAATTTTAGAAACATTAGTTTTTCTTGTCATTAAAATTACTTGAAACTCAGTGGAAATGCTTTTAACTTATCCACATAATTAGTGCGTTAAAAGTGCAATACATTTCTAACGGCTGAAAATTGTCTAAACTTATGATCTGCAATTTATTTTCAAATCGCCTTCTGCTCAATTTTGAATTCAGAAACCTTAGTTTTTCTTGTCAGTAAAATTACTTGGAAGTCAGTGGAAATGCTTTTAACTTATCCACATAATTAGTGCGTTAAAAGTGCAATACATTTCAAACGGCTGAAAATAGTCTAAACTTATGATCTGCAAATTTTTGTAAAATCGCCTTCTACTCAATTTTGATTTCAGAAACATTAGTTTTTCTTCTCAATAAAATTACTTGGAAGTCAGTGGAAATGCTTTTAACTTATTCACATAATTAATGCGTTAAAATTGCAATACATTTCAAACGGCTAAAAATTGTCTAAACTTATGATCTGCCACTTTTTTTGAAATCGTGTTCAATTTTAATTTTAGAAACATTAGTTTTTCTTGTCAGTAAAATTACTTGAAAGTCAGTGGAAATGCTTTTAACTTATCCACATAATTAGTGCGTAAAAATTGCAATACATTTCAAACGGCTGAAAATTGTCTAAACTTATGATCTGCCACTTTTTTTGAAATCGTGTTCAATTTTAATTTTAGAAACATTAGTTTTTCTTGTCAGTAAAATTACTTGAAACTCAGTGGAAATGCTTTTAACTTATCCACATAATTAGTGCGTTAAAAGTGCAATACATTTCTAACGGCTGAAAATTGTCTAAACTTATGACCTGCAATTTATTTTCAAATCGCCTTCTGCTCAATTTTGAATTCAGAAACCTTAGTTTTTCTTGTCAGTAAAATTACTTGGAAGTCAGTGGAAATGCTTTTAACTTATCCACATAATTAGTGCGTTAAAAGTGCAATACATTTCAAACGGCTGAAAATAGTCTAAACTTATGATCTGCAAATTTTTGTAAAATCGCCTTCTACTCAATTTTGATTTCAGAAACATTAGTTTTTCATCTCAATAAAATTACTTGGAAGTCAGTGGAAATGCTTTTAACTTATTCACATAATTAATGCGTTAAAATTGCAATACATTTCAAACGGCTAAAAATTGTCTAAACTTATGATCTGCCACTTTTTTTGAAATCGTGTTCAATTTTAATTTTAGAAACATTAGTTTTTCTTGTCAGTAAAATTACTTGAAAGTCAGTGGAAATGCTTTTAACTTATCCACATAATTAGTGCGTAAAAATTGCAATACATTTCAAACGGCTGAAAATTGTCTAAACTTATGATCTGCCACTTTTTTTGAAATCGTGTTCAATTTTAATTTTAGAAACATTAGTTTTTCTTGTCAGTAAAATTACTTGAAACTCAGTGGAAATGCTTTTAACTTATCCACATAATTAGTGCGTTAAAAGTGCAATACATTTCTAACGGCTGAAAATTGTCTAAACTTATGATCTGCAATTTATTTTCAAATCGCCTTCTGCTCAATTTTGAATTCAGAAACCTTAGTTTTTCTTGTCAGTAAAATTACTTGGAAGTCAGTGGAAATGCTTTTAACTTATCCACATAATTAGTGCGTTAAAATTGCAATACATTTCAAAGTGCTGAAAATAGTCTAAACTTATGATCTGCAATTTTTTTTCAAATCGCCTTCTACTCAATTTTGATTTTAGAAACATTAGTTTTTCTTGTCAGTAAAATTACTTGAAAGTCAGTGGAAATGCTTTTAACTTATCCACATAATTAGTGCGTTAAAATTGCAATACATTTCAAACGGATGAAAATTGTCTAAACTTATGATCTGCCACTTTTTTTGAAATCGTGTTCAATTTTAATTTTAGAAACATTAGTTTTTGTTGTCAGTAAAATTACTTGGAAGTCAGTGGAAATGCTTTTAACTTATCCACATAATTAGTGCGTTAAAAGTGCAATACATTTCAAACGGCTGAAAATAGTCTAAACTTATGATCTGCAAATTTTTGTAAAATCGCCTTCTACTCAATTTTGATTTCAGAAACATTAGTTTTTCTTCTCAGTAAAATTACTTGGAAGTCAGTGGAAATGCTTTTAGCTTATCCACATAATTAATTCGTTAAAATTGCAATACATTTCAAACGGCTGAAAATTGTCTAAACTTATGATCTGCCACTTTTTTTGAAATTGTGTTGAATTTTAATTTTAGTAACATTAGTTTTTCTTGTCAGTAAAATTACTTAAAAGTCAGTAGAAATGCTTTTAACTTATTCACATAATTAGTGCGTTAAAATTGCAATACATTTCAAACTGCTGAAAATTGTCTAAACTTATGATCTGCAACTTTTTTTCAAATCGCCTTCTACACAATTTTAATTTTAAAAACATTGGTTTTTCTTGTCAGTAAAATTACTTGGAAGTAAGTGGAAATGCTTTTAACTTATCCACATAATTAGTGCGTAAAAATTGCAATACATTTCAAACGGCTGAAAATTGTCTAAACTTATGATCTGCCACTTTTTTTGAAATCGTGTTCAATTTTAATTTTAGAAACATTAGTTTTTCTTGTCAGTAAAATTACTATAAACTCAGTGGAAATGCTTTTAACTTCTCCACATAATTAGTGCGTTAAAAGTGCCATACATTTCTAACGGCTGAAAATTGTCTAAACTTATGATCTGCAATTTTTTTTCAAATCGCCTTCTGCTCAATTTTGAATTCAGAAACCTTAGTTTTTCTTGTTAGTAAAATTACTTGGAAGTCAGTGGAAATGCTTTTAACTTATCCACATAATTAGTGCGTTAAAATTGCAATACATTTCAAAGTGCTGAAAATAGTCTAAACTTATGATCTGCAATTTTTTTTCAAATCGCCTTCTACTCAATTTTGATTTTAGAAACATTAGTTTTTCTTGTCAGTAAAATTACTTGAAAGTCAGTGGAAATGCTTTTAACTTATCCACATAATTAATGCGTTAAAAGTGCAATACATTTCTAACGGCTGAAAATTGTCTAAACTTATGATCTGCAAATTTTTGTAAAATCGCCTTCTACTCAATTTTGATTTCAGAAACATTAGTTTTTCTTGTCAGTAAAATTACTTGGAAGTCAGTGGAAATGCTTTTAACTTATCCACATAATTAGTGCGTTAAAATTGCAATACATTTCAAACGGCTGAAAATTGTCTAAACTTATGATCTGCCACTTTTTTTGAAATCGTGTTCAATTTTAATTTTAGAAACATTAGTTTTTCTTGTCAGTAAAATTACTTGGAAGTCAGTGGAAATGCTTTTAACTTATCCACATAATTAGTGCGTTAAAAGTGCAATACATTTCAAACGGCTGAAAATAGTCTAAACTTATGATCTGCAATTTTTTTTCAAATCGCTTTCTACTCAATTTTGATTTCAGAAACATTAGTTTTTCTTGTCAGTAAAATTACTTGAAAGTCAGTGGAAATGCTTTTAACTTATCCACATAATTAGTGCGTTAAAATTGCAATACATTTCAAACGGATGAAAATTGTCTAAACTTATGATCTGCGACTTTTTTTTAAATCGTGTTAAATTTTAATTTTAGAAACATTAGTTTTTCTTGTCAGTAAAATTACTTGAAACTCAGTGGAAATGCTTTTAACTTCACATAATTAATGCGTTAAAAGTGCAATACATTTCTAACGGCTGAAAATTGTCTAAACTTATGATCTGCAAATTTTTGTAAAATCGCCTTCTACTCAATTTTGATTTCAGAAACATTAGTTTTTCTTCTCAGTAAAATTACTTGGAAGTCAGTGGAAATGCTTTTAACTTATCCACATAATTAATTCGTTAAATTGCAATACATTTTCAACGGCTGAAAATTGTCTAAACTTATGATCTGCCACTTTTTTTTAAATCGTGTTGAATTTTAATTTTAGTAACATTAGTTTTTCTTGTCAGTAAAATTACTTAAAAGTCAGTGGAAATGCTTTTAACTTATTCACATAATTAGTGCGTTAAAATTGCAATACATTTCAAACTGCTGAAAATTGTCTAAACTTATGATCTGCAACTTTTTTTCAAATCGCCTTCTACTCAATTTTGATTTTAGAAGCATTAGTTTTTCTTGTCAGTAAAATTACTTGATAGTCAGTGGAAATGCTTTTAACTTATCCACATAATTAATGCGTTAAAAGTGCAATACATTTCTAACGGCTGAAAATTGTCTAAACTTATGATCTGCAAATTTTTGTAAAATCGCCTTCTACTCAATTTTGATTTAAGAAACATTAGTTTTTCTTGTCAGTAAAATTACTTGAAAGTCAGTGGAAATGCTTTTAACTTATCCACATAATTAGTGCGTTAAAATTGCAATACATTTCAAACGGCTGAAAATTGTCTAAACTTATGATCTGGAACTTTTTTTGAAATCGTGTTCAATTTTAATTTTAGAAACATTAGTTTTTCTTGTCAGTAAAATTACTTGGAAGTCAGTGGAAATGCTTTTAACTTATCCACATAATTAGTGCGTTAAAAGTGCAATACATTTCAAACGGCTGAAAATAGTCTAAACTTATGATCTGCAAATTTTTGTAAAATCGCCTTCTACTCAATTTTGATTTCAGAAACATTAGTTTTTCTTCTCAATAAAATTACTTGGAAGTCAGTGGAAATGCTTTTAACTTATTCACATAATTAATGCGTTAAAATTGCAATACATTTCAAACGGCTGAAAATTGTCTAAACTTATGATCTGCCACTTTTTTTGAAATCGTGTTCAATTTTAATTTTAGAAACATTAGTTTTTCTTGTCAGTAAAATTACTTGAAAGTCAGTGGAAATGCTTTTAACTTATCCACATAATTAGTGCGTAAAAATTGCAATACATTTCAAACGGCTGAAAATTGTCTAAACTTATGATCTGCCACTTTTTTTGAAATCGTGTTCAATTTTAATTTTAGAAACATTAGTTTTTCTTGTCAGTAAAATTACTTGAAACTCAGTGGAAATGCTTTTAACTTATCCACATAATTAGTGCGTTAAAAGTGCAATACATTTCTAACGGCTGAAAATTGTCTAAACTTATGATCTGCAATTTATTTTCAAATCGCCTTCTGCTCAATTTTGAATTCAGAAACCTTAGTTTTTCTTGTCAGTAAAATTACTTGGAAGTCAGTGGAAATGCTTTTAACTTATCCACATAATTAGTGCGTTAAAATTGCAATACATTTCAAAGTGCTGAAAATAGTCTAAACTTATGATCTGCAATTTTTTTTCAAATCGCCTTCTACTCAATTTTGATTTTAGAAACATTAGTTTTTCTTGTCAGTAAAATTACTTGGAAGTCAGTGGAAATGCTTTTAACTTATCCACATAATTAGTGCGTTAAAATTGCAATACATTTCAAACGGATGAAAATTGTCTAAACTTATGATCTGCCACTTTTTTTGAAATCGTGTTCAATTTTAATTTTAGAAACATTAGTTTTTCTTGTCAGTAAAATTACTTGGAAGTCAGTGGAAATGCTTTTAACTTATCCACATAATTAGTGCGTTAAAAGTGCAATACATTTCAAACGGCTGAAAATAGTCTAAACTTATGATCTGCAAATTTTTGTAAAATCGCCTTCTACTCAATTTTGATTTCAGAAACATTAGTTTTTCTTCTCAGTAAAATTACTTGGAAGTCAGTGGAAATGCTTTTAGCTTATCCACATAATTAATTCGTTAAAATTGCAATACATTTCAAACGGCTGAAAATTGTCTAAACTTATGATCTGCCACTTTTTTTGAAATCGTGTTGAATTTTAATTTTAGTAACATTAGTTTTTCTTGTCAGTAAAATTACTTAAAAGTCAGTAGAAATGCTTTTAACTTATTCACATAATTAGTGCGTTAAAATTGCAATACATTTCAAACTGCTGAAAATTGTCTAAACTTATGATCTGCAACTTTTTTTCAAATCGCTTTCTACACAATTTTAATTTTAAAAACATTGGTTTTTCTTGTCAGTAAAATTACTTGAAACTCAGTGGAAATGCTTTTAACTTCACATAATTAATGCGTTAAAAGTGCAATACATTTCTAACGGCTGAAAATTGTCTAAACTTATGATCTGCCACTTTTTTTGAAATCGTGTTCAATTTTAATTTTAGAAACATTAGTTTTTCTTGTCAGTAAAATTACTTGAAACTCAGTGGAAATGCTTTTAACTTATCCACATAATTAGTGCGTTAAAAGTGCAATACATTTCTAACGGCTGAAAATTGTCTAAACTTATGATCTGCAATTTATTTTCAAATCGCCTTCTGCTCAATTTTGAATTCAGAAACCTTAGTTTTTCTTGTCAGTAAAATTACTTGGAAGTCAGTGGAAATGCTTTTAACTTATCCACATAATTAGTGCGTTAAAATTGCAATACATTTCAAAGTGCTGAAAATAGTCTAAACTTATGATCTGCAATTTTTTTTCAAATCGCCTTCTACTCAATTTTGATTTTAGAAACATTAGTTTTTCTTGTCAGTAAAATTACTTGGAAGTCAGTGGAAATGCTTTTAACTTATCCACATAATTAGTGCGTTAAAATTGCAATACATTTCAAACGGATGAAAATTGTCTAAACTTATGATCTGCCACTTTTTTTGAAATCGTGTTCAATTTTAATTTTAGAAACATTAGTTTTTCTTGTCAGTAAAATTACTTGGAAGTCAGTGGAAATGCTTTTAACTTATCCACATAATTAGTGCGTTAAAAGTGCAATACATTTCAAACGGCTGAAAATAGTCTAAACTTATGATCTGCAAATTTTTGTAAAATCGCCTTCTACTCAATTTTGATTTCAGAAACATTAGTTTTTCTTCTCAGTAAAATTACTTGGAAGTCAGTGGAAATGCTTTTAGCTTATCCACATAATTAATTCGTTAAAATTGCAATACATTTCAAACGGCTGAAAATTGTCTAAACTTATGATCTGCCACTTTTTTTGAAATCGTGTTGAATTTTAATTTTAGTAACATTAGTTTTTCTTGTCAGTAAAATTACTTAAAAGTCAGTAGAAATGCTTTTAACTTATTCACATAATTAGTGCGTTAAAATTGCAATACATTTCAAACTGCTGAAAATTGTCTAAACTTATGATCTGCAACTTTTTTTCAAATCGCTTTCTACACAATTTTAATTTTAAAAACATTGGTTTTTCTTGTCAGTAAAATTACTTGAAACTCAGTGGAAATGCTTTTAACTTCACATAATTAATGCGTTAAAAGTGCAATACATTTCTAACGGCTGAAAATTGTCTAAACTTATGATCTGCAAATTTTTGTAAAATCGCCTTCTACTCAATTTTGATTTCAGAAACATTAGTTTTTCTTCTCAGTAAAATTACTTGGAAGTCAGTGGAAATGCTTTTAACTTATCCACATAATTAATTCGTTAAAATTGCAATACATTTCAAACGGCTGAAAATTGTCTAAACTTATGATCTGCCATTTTTTTTGAAATCGTGTTGAATTTTAATTTTAGTAACATTAGTTTTTCTTGTCAGTAAAATTACTTAAAAGTCAGTGGAAATGCTTTTAACTTATTCACATAATTAGTGCGTAAAAATTGCAATACATTTCAAACTGCTGAAAATTGTCTAAACTTATGATCTGCAACTTTTTTTCAAATCGCCTTCTACACAATTTTAATTTTAAAAACATTGGTTTTTCTTGTCAGTAAAATTACTTGGAAGTAAGTGGAAATGCTTTTAACTTATCCACATAATTAGTGCGTAAAAATTGCAATACATTTCAAAAGGCTGAAAATTGTCTAAACTTATGATCTGCCACTTTTTTTGAAATCGTGTTCAATTTTAATTTTAGAAACATTAGATTTTCTTGTCAGTAAAATTACTATAAACTCAGTGGAAATGCTTTTAACTTCTCCACATAATTAGTGCGTTAAAAGTGCAATACATTTCTAACGGCTGAAAATTGTCTAAACTTATGATCTGCAATTTTTTTTCAAATCGCCTTCTGCTCAATTTTGATTTCAGAAACATTAGTTTTTCTTGTCAGTAAAATTACTTGGAAGTCAGTGGAAATGCTTTTAACTTATCCACATAATTAGTGCGTTAAAATTGCAATACATTTCAAACGGCTGAAAATTGTCTAAACTTATGATCTGCCACTTTTTTTGAAATCGTGTTTAATTTTAATTTTAGAAACATTAGTTTTTCTTGTCAGTAAAATTACTTGGAAGTCAGTGGAAATGCTTTTAACTTATCCACATAATTAGTGCGTTAAAAGTGCAATACATTTCAAACGGCTGAAAATAGTCTAAACTTATGATCTGCAATTTTTTTTCAAATCGCCTTCTACACAATTTTAATTTTAAAAACATTGGTTTTTCTTGTCAGTAAAATTACTTGGAAGTAAGTGGAAATGCTTTTAACTTATCCACATAATTAGTGCGTTAAAATTGCAATACATTTCAAAGTGCTGAAAATAGTCTAAACTTATGATCTGCAATTTTTTTTCAAATTGCCTTTTACTCAATTTTGATTTTAGAAACATTAGTTTTTCTTGTCAATAAAATTACTTGAAAGTCAGTGGAAATGCTTTTAACTTATACACATAATAAGTGCGTTAAAATTGCAATACATTTTAAACGGCTGAAAATTGTCTAAACTTATGATCTGCAACTTTTTTTGAAATCGTGTTCAATTTTAATTTTATAAACATTAGTTTTTCTTGTCAGTAAAATTACTTGAAAGTCAGTGGAAATGCTTTTAACTTATCCACATAATTAGTGCGTTAAATATGCAATACATTTCAAACGGCTGAAAATTGTCTAAACTTATGATCTGCCACTTTTTTTGAAATCGTGTTCAATGTTAATTTTAGAAACATTAGTTTTTCTTGTCATTAAAATTACTTGAAAGTCAGTGGAAATGCTTTTAACTTATCCACATAATTAGTGCGTTAAAAGTGCAATACATTTCTAATCGCTGAAAATTGTCTAAACTTATGATCTGCAACTTTTTTTCAAATCGCCTTCTACTCAATTTTGATTTTAGAAGCATTAGTTTTTCTTGTCAGTAAAATTACTTGATAGTCAGTGGAAATGCTTTTAACTTATCCACATAATTAATGCGTTAAAAGTGCAATACATTTCTAACGGCTGAAAATTGTCTAAACTTATGATCTGCAAATTTTTGTAAAATCGCCTTCTACTCAATTTTGATTTAAGAAACATTAGTTTTTCTTGTCAGTAAAATTACTTGGAAGTCAGTGGAAATGCTTTTAACTTATCCACATAATTAGTGCGTTAAAATTGCAATACATTTCAAACGGCTGAAAATTGTCTAAACTTATGATCTGGAACTTTTTTTGAAATCGTGTTCAATTTTAATTTTAGAAACATTAGTTTTTCTTGTCAGTAAAATTACTTGGAAGTCAGTGGAAATGCTTTTAACTTATCCACATAATTAGTGCGTTAAAAGTGCAATACATTTCAAACGGCTGAAAATAGTCTAAACTTATGATCTGCAAATTTTTGTAAAATCGCCTTCTACTCAATTTTGATTTCAGAAACATTAGTTTTTCTTCTCAATAAAATTACTTGGAAGTCAGTGGAAATGCTTTTAACTTATTCACATAATTAATGCGTTAAAATTGCAATACATTTCAAACGGCTGAAAATTGTCTAAACTTATGATCTGCCACTTTTTTTGAAATCGTGTTCAATTTTAATTTTAGAAACATTAGTTTTTCTTGTCAGTAAAATTACTTGAAAGTCAGTGGAAATGCTTTTAACTTATCCACATAATTAGTGCGTAAAAATTGCAATACATTTCAAACGGCTGAAAATTGTCTAAACTTATGATCTGCCACTTTTTTTGAAATCGTGTTCAATTTTAATTTTAGAAACATTAGTTTTTCTTGTCAGTAAAATTACTTGAAACTCAGTGGAAATGCTTTTAACTTATCCACATAATTAGTGCGTTAAAAGTGCAATACATTTCTAACGGCTGAAAATTGTCTAAACTTATGATCTGCAATTTATTTTCAAATCGCCTTCTGCTCAATTTTGAATTCAGAAACCTTAGTTTTTCTTGTCAGTAAAATTACTTGGAAGTCAGTGGAAATGCTTTTAACTTATCCACATAATTAGTGCGTTAAAATTGCAATACATTTCAAAGTGCTGAAAATAGTCTAAACTTATGATCTGCCACTTTTTTTGAAATCGTGTTCAATTTTAATTTTAGAAACATTAGTTTTTCTTGTCAGTAAAATTACTTGGAAGTCAGTGGAAATGCTTTTAACTTATCCACATAATTAGTGCGTTAAAAGTGCAATACATTTCAAACGGCTGAAAATAGTCTAAACTTATGATCTGCAAATTTTTGTAAAATCGCCTTCTACTCAATTTTGATTTCAGAAACATTAGTTTTTCTTCTCAGTAAAATTACTTGGAAGTCAGTGGAAATGCTTTTAGCTTATCCACATAATTAATTCGTTAAAATTGCAATACATTTCAAACGGCTGAAAATTGTCTAAACTTATGATCTGCCACTTTTTTTGAAATCGTGTTGAATTTTAATTTTAGTAACATTAGTTTTTCTTGTCAGTAAAATTACTTAAAAGTCAGTAGAAATGCTTTTAACTTATTCACATAATTAGTGCGTTAAAATTGCAATACATTTCAAACTGCTGAAAATTGTCTAAACTTATGATCTGCAACTTTTTTTCAAATCGCTTTCTACACAATTTTAATTTTAAAAACATTGGTTTTTCTTGTCAGTAAAATTACTTGAAACTCAGTGGAAATGCTTTTAACTTCACATAATTAATGCGTTAAAAGTGCAATACATTTCTAACGGCTGAAAATTGTCTAAACTTATGATCTGCAAATTTTTGTAAAATCGCCTTCTACTCAATTTTGATTTCAGAAACATTAGTTTTTCTTCTCAGTAAAATTACTTGGAAGTCAGTGGAAATGCTTTTAACTTATCCACATAATTAATTCGTTAAAATTGCAATACATTTCAAACGGCTGAAAATTGTCTAAACTTATGATCTGCCATTTTTTTTGAAATCGTGTTGAATTTTAATTTTAGTAACATTAGTTTTTCTTGTCAGTAAAATTACTTAAAAGTCAGTGGAAATGCTTTTAACTTATTCACATAATTAGTGCGTAAAAATTGCAATACATTTCAAACTGCTGAAAATTGTCTAAACTTATGATCTGCAACTTTTTTTCAAATCGCCTTCTACACAATTTTAATTTTAAAAACATTGGTTTTTCTTGTCAGTAAAATTACTTGGAAGTAAGTGGAAATGCTTTTAACTTATCCACATAATTAGTGCGTAAAAATTGCAATACATTTCAAACGGCTGAAAATTGTCTAAACTTATGATCTGCCACTTTTTTTGAAATCGTGTTCAATTTTAATTTTAGAAACATTAGATTTTCTTGTCAGTAAAATTACTATAAACTCAGTGGAAATGCTTTTAACTTCTCCACATAATTAGTGCGTTAAAAGTGCAATACATTTCTAACGGCTGAAAATTGTCTAAACTTATGATCTGCAATTTTTTTTCAAATCGCCTTCTGCTCAATTTTGAATTCAGAAACCTTAGTTTTTCTTCTCAGTAAAATTACTTGGAAGTCAGTGGAAATGCTTTTAACTTATCCACATAATTAGTGCGTTAAAATTGCAATACATTTCAAAGTGCTGAAAATAGTCTAAACTTATGATCTGCAATTTTTTTTCAAATCGCCTTCTACTCAATTTTGATTTTAGAAACATTAGTTTTTCTTGTCAGTAAAATTACTTGAAAGTCAGTGGAAATGCTTTTAACTTATCCACATAATTAATGCGTTAAAAGTGCAATACATTTCTAACGGCTGAAAATTGTCTAAACTTATGATCTGCAAATATTTGTAAAATCGCCTTCTACTCAATTTTGATTTCAGAAACATTAGTTTTTCTTGTCAGTAAAATTACTTGGAAGTCAGTGGAAATGCTTTTAACTTATCCACATAATTAGTGCGTTAAAATTGCAATACATTTCAAACGGATGAAAATTGTCTAAACTTATGATCTGCCACTTTTTTTGAAATCGTGTTCAATTTTAATTTTAGAAACATTAGTTTTTCTTGTCAGTAAAATTACTTGGAAGTCAGTGGAAATGCTTTTAACTTATCCACATAATTAGTGCGTTAAAATTGCAATACATTTCAAACTGCTGAAAATTGTCTAAACTTATGATCTGCAACTTTTTTTCAAATCGCCTTCTACACAATTTTAATTTTAAAAACATTGGTTTTTCTTGTCAGTAAAATTACTTGGAAGTAAGTGGAAATGCTTTTAACTTATCCACATAATTAGTGCGTTAAAATTGCAATACATTTCAAAGTGCTGAAAATAGTCTAAACTTATGATCTGCAATTTTTTTTCAAATTGCCTTTTACTCAATTTTGATTTTAGAAGCATTAGTTTTTCTTGTCAGTAAAATTACTTGATAGTCAGTGGAAATGCTTTTAACTTATCCACATAATTAATGCGTTAAAAGTGCAATACATTTCTAACGGCTGAAAATTGTCTAAACTTATGATCTGCAAATTTTTGTAAAATCGCCTTCTACTCAATTTTGATTTAAGAAACATTAGTTTTTCTTGTCAGTAAAATTACTTGGAAGTCAGTGGAAATGCTTTTAACTTATCCACATAATTAGTGCGTTAAAATTGCAATACATTTCAAACGGCTGAAAATTGTCTAAACTTATGATCTGGAACTTTTTTTGAAATCGTGTTCAATTTTAATTTTAGAAACATTAGTTTTTCTTGTCAGTAAAATTACTTGGAAGTCAGTGGAAATGCTTTTAACTTATCCACATAATTAGTGCGTTAAAAGTGCAATACATTTCAAACGGCTGAAAATAGTCTAAACTTATGATCTGCAAATTTTTGTAAAATCGCCTTCTACTCAATTTTGATTTCAGAAACATTAGTTTTTCTTCTCAATAAAATTACTTGGAAGTCAGTGGAAATGCTTTTAACTTATTCACATAATTAATGCGTTAAAATTGCAATACATTTCAAACGGCTGAAAATTGTCTAAACTTATGATCTGCCACTTTTTTTGAAATCGTGTTCAATTTTAATTTTAGAAACATTAGTTTTTCTTGTCAGTAAAATTACTTGAAAGTCAGTGGAAATGCTTTTAACTTATCCACATAATTAGTGCGTAAAAATTGCAATACATTTCAAACGGCTGAAAATTGTCTAAACTTATGATCTGCCACTTTTTTTGAAATCGTGTTCAATTTTAATTTTAGAAACATTAGTTTTTCTTGTCAGTAAAATTACTTGAAACTCAGTGGAAATGCTTTTAACTTATCCACATAATTAGTGCGTTAAAAGTGCAATACATTTCTAACGGCTGAAAATTGTCTAAACTTATGATCTGCAATTTATTTTCAAATCGCCTTCTGCTCAATTTTGAATTCAGAAACCTTAGTTTTTCTTGTCAGTAAAATTACTTGGAAGTCAGTGGAAATGCTTTTAACTTATCCACATAATTAGTGCGTTAAAATTGCAATACATTTCAAAGTGCTGAAAATAGTCTAAACTTATGATCTGCCACTTTTTTTGAAATCGTGTTCAATTTTAATTTTAGAAACATTAGTTTTTCTTGTCAGTAAAATTACTTGGAAGTCAGTGGAAATGCTTTTAACTTATCCACATAATTAGTGCGTTAAAAGTGCAATACATTTCAAACGGCTGAAAATAGTCTAAACTTATGATCTGCAAATTTTTGTAAAATCGCCTTCTACTCAATTTTGATTTCAGAAACATTAGTTTTTCTTCTCAGTAAAATTACTTGGAAGTCAGTGGAAATGCTTTTAGCTTATCCACATAATTAATTCGTTAAAATTGCAATACATTTCAAACGGCTGAAAATTGTCTAAACTTATGATCTGCCACTTTTTTTGAAATCGTGTTGAATTTTAATTTTAGTAACATTAGTTTTTCTTGTCAGTAAAATTACTTAAAAGTCAGTAGAAATGCTTTTAACTTATTCACATAATTAGTGCGTTAAAATTGCAATACATTTCAAACTGCTGAAAATTGTCTAAACTTATGATCTGCAACTTTTTTTCAAATCGCTTTCTACACAATTTTAATTTTAAAAACATTGGTTTTTCTTGTCAGTAAAATTACTTGAAACTCAGTGGAAATGCTTTTAACTTCACATAATTAATGCGTTAAAAGTGCAATACATTTCTAACGGCTGAAAATTGTCTAAACTTATGATCTGCAAATTTTTGTAAAATCGCCTTCTACTCAATTTTGATTTCAGAAACATTAGTTTTTCTTCTCAGTAAAATTACTTGGAAGTCAGTGGAAATGCTTTTAACTTATCCACATAATTAATTCGTTAAAATTGCAATACATTTCAAACGGCTGAAAATTGTCTAAACTTATGATCTGCCATTTTTTTTGAAATCGTGTTGAATTTTAATTTTAGTAACATTAGTTTTTCTTGTCAGTAAAATTACTTAAAAGTCAGTGGAAATGCTTTTAACTTATTCACATAATTAGTGCGTAAAAATTGCAATACATTTCAAACTGCTGAAAATTGTCTAAACTTATGATCTGCAACTTTTTTTCAAATCGCCTTCTACACAATTTTAATTTTAAAAACATTGGTTTTTCTTGTCAGTAAAATTACTTGGAAGTAAGTGGAAATGCTTTTAACTTATCCACATAATTAGTGCGTAAAAATTGCAATACATTTCAAACGGCTGAAAATTGTCTAAACTTATGATCTGCCACTTTTTTTGAAATCGTGTTCAATTTTAATTTTAGAAACATTAGATTTTCTTGTCAGTAAAATTACTATAAACTCAGTGGAAATGCTTTTAACTTCTCCACATAATTAGTGCGTTAAAAGTGCAATACATTTCTAACGGCTGAAAATTGTCTAAACTTATGATCTGCAATTTTTTTTCAAATCGCCTTCTGCTCAATTTTGAATTCAGAAACCTTAGTTTTTCTTCTCAGTAAAATTACTTGGAAGTCAGTGGAAATGCTTTTAACTTATCCACATAATTAGTGCGTTAAAATTGCAATACATTTCAAAGTGCTGAAAATAGTCTAAACTTATGATCTGCAATTTTTTTTCAAATCGCCTTCTACTCAATTTTGATTTTAGAAACATTAGTTTTTCTTGTCAGTAAAATTACTTGAAAGTCAGTGGAAATGCTTTTAACTTATCCACATAATTAATGCGTTAAAAGTGCAATACATTTCTAACGGCTGAAAATTGTCTAAACTTATGATCTGCAAATATTTGTAAAATCGCCTTCTACTCAATTTTGATTTCAGAAACATTAGTTTTTCTTGTCAGTAAAATTACTTGGAAGTCAGTGGAAATGCTTTTAACTTATCCACATAATTAGTGCGTTAAAATTGCAATACATTTCAAACGGATGAAAATTGTCTAAACTTATGATCTGCCACTTTTTTTGAAATCGTGTTCAATTTTAATTTTAGAAACATTAGTTTTTCTTGTCAGTAAAATTACTTGGAAGTCAGTGGAAATGCTTTTAACTTATCCACATAATTAGTGCGTTAAAAGTGCAATACATTTCAAACGGCTGAAAATAGTCTAAACTTATGATCTGCAAATTTTTGTAAAATCGCCTTCTACTCAATTTTGATTTCAGAAACATTAGTTTTTCTTCTCAGTAAAATTACTTGGAAGTCAGTGGAAATGCTTTTAGCTTATCCACATAATTAATTCGTTAAAATTGCAATACATTTCAAACGGCTGAAAATTGTCTAAACTTATGATCTGCCACTTTTTTTGAAATCGTGTTGAATTTTAATTTTAGTAACATTAGTTTTTCTTGTCAGTAAAATTACTTAAAAGTCAGTAGAAATGCTTTTAACTTATTCACATAATTAGTGCGTTAAAATTGCAATACATTTCAAACTGCTGAAAATTGTCTAAACTTATGATCTGCAACTTTTTTTCAAATCGCTTTCTACACAATTTTAATTTTAAAAACATTGGTTTTTCTTGTCAGTAAAATTACTTGAAACTCAGTGGAAATGCTTTTAACTTCACATAATTAATGCGTTAAAAGTGCAATACATTTCTAACGGCTGAAAATTGTCTAAACTTATGATCTGCAAATTTTTGTAAAATCGCCTTCTACTCAATTTTGATTTCAGAAACATTAGTTTTTCTTCTCAGTAAAATTACTTGGAAGTCAGTGGAAATGCTTTTAACTTATCCACATAATTAATTCGTTAAATTGCAATACATTTTCAACGGCTGAAAATTGTCTAAACTTATGATCTGCCACTTTTTTTTAAATCGTGTTGAATTTTAATTTTAGTAACATTAGTTTTTCTTGTCAGTAAAATTACTTAAAAGTCAGTGGAAATGCTTTTAACTTATTCACATAATTAGTGCGTTAAAATTGCAATACATTTCAAACTGCTGAAAATTGTCTAAACTTATGATCTGCAACTTTTTTTCAAATCGCCTTCTACTCAATTTTGATTTTAGAAGCATTAGTTTTTCTTGTCAGTAAAATTACTTGATAGTCAGTGGAAATGCTTTTAACTTATCCACATAATTAATGCGTTAAAAGTGCAATACATTTCTAACGGCTGAAAATTGTCTAAACTTATGATCTGCAAATTTTTGTAAAATCGCCTTCTACTCAATTTTGATTTAAGAAACATTAGTTTTTCTTGTCAGTAAAATTACTTGGAAGTCAGTGGAAATGCTTTTAACTTATCCACATAATTAGTGCGTTAAAATTGCAATACATTTCAAACGGCTGAAAATTGTCTAAACTTATGATCTGGAACTTTTTTTGAAATCGTGTTCAATTTTAATTTTAGAAACATTAGTTTTTCTTGTCAGTAAAATTACTTGGAAGTCAGTGGAAATGCTTTTAACTTATCCACATAATTAGTGCGTTAAAATTGCAATACATTTCAAAGTGCTGAAAATAGTCTAAACTTATGATCTGCAATTTTTTTTCAAATCGCCTTCTACTCAATTTTGATTTTAGAAACATTAGTTTTTCTTGTCAGTAAAATTACTTGAAAGTCAGTGGAAATGCTTTTAACTTATCCACATAATTAATGCGTTAAAAGTGCAATACATTTCTAACGGCTGAAAATTGTCTAAACTTATGATCTGCAAATATTTGTAAAATCGCCTTCTACTCAATTTTGATTTCAGAAACATTAGTTTTTCTTGTCAGTAAAATTACTTGGAAGTCAGTGGAAATGCTTTTAACTTATCCACATAATTAGTGCGTTAAAATTGCAATACATTTCAAACGGATGAAAATTGTCTAAACTTATGATCTGCCACTTTTTTTGAAATCGTGTTCAATTTTAATTTTAGAAACATTAGTTTTTCTTGTCAGTAAAATTACTTGGAAGTCAGTGGAAATGCTTTTAACTTATCCACATAATTAGTGCGTTAAAAGTGCAATACATTTCAAACGGCTGAAAATAGTCTAAACTTATGATCTGCAAATTTTTGTAAAATCGCCTTCTACTCAATTTTGATTTCAGAAACATTAGTTTTTCTTCTCAGTAAAATTACTTGGAAGTCAGTGGAAATGCTTTTAGCTTATCCACATAATTAATTCGTTAAAATTGCAATACATTTCAAACGGCTGAAAATTGTCTAAACTTATGATCTGCCACTTTTTTTGAAATCGTGTTGAATTTTAATTTTAGTAACATTAGTTTTTCTTGTCAGTAAAATTACTTAAAAGTCAGTAGAAATGCTTTTAACTTATTCACATAATTAGTGCGTTAAAATTGCAATACATTTCAAACTGCTGAAAATTGTCTAAACTTATGATCTGCAACTTTTTTTCAAATCGCTTTCTACACAATTTTAATTTTAAAAACATTGGTTTTTCTTGTCAGTAAAATTACTTGAAACTCAGTGGAAATGCTTTTAACTTCACATAATTAATGCGTTAAAAGTGCAATACATTTCTAACGGCTGAAAATTGTCTAAACTTATGATCTGCAAATTTTTGTAAAATCGCCTTCTACTCAATTTTGATTTCAGAAACATTAGTTTTTCTTCTCAGTAAAATTACTTGGAAGTCAGTGGAAATGCTTTTAACTTATACACATAATAAGTGCGTTAAAATTGCAATACATTTTAAACGGCTGAAAATTGTCTAAACTTATGATCTGCCATTTTTTTTGAAATCGTGTTCAATTTTAATTTTAGTAACATTAGTTTTTCTTGTCAGTAAAATTACTTAAAAGTCAGTGGAAATGCTTTTAACTTATCCACATAATTAGTGCGTTAAATATGCAATACATTTCAAACGGCTGAAAATTGTCTAAACTTATGATCTGCCACTTTTTTTGAAATCGTGTTCAATGTTAATTTTAGAAACATTAGTTTTTCTTGTCATTAAAATTACTTGAAAGTCAGTGGAAATGCTTTTAACTTATCCACATAATTAGTGCGTTAAAAGTGCAATACATTTCTAATCGCTGAAAATTGTCTAAACTTATGATCTGCAAATTTTTGTAAAATCGCCTTCTACTCAATTTTGATTTCAGAAACATTAGTTTTTCTTGTCAGTAAAATTACTTGGAAGTCAGTGGAAATGCTTTTAACTTATCCACATAATTAGTGCGTTAAAATTGCAATACATTTCAAACGGCTGAAAATTTTCTAAACTTATGATCTGGAACTTTTTTTGAAATCGTGTTCAATTTTAATTTTAGAAACATTAGTTTTTCTTGTCAGTAAAATTACTTGGAAGTTAGTGGAAATGCTTTTAACTTATCCACATAATTAGTGCGTTAAAAGTGCAATACATTTCAAACGGCTGAAAATAGTCTAAACTTATGATCTGCAAATTTTTGTAAAATCGCCTTCTACTCAATTTTGATTTCAGAAACATTAGTTTTTCTTGTCAGTAAAATTACTTGAAACTCAGTGGAAATGCTTTTAACTTCACATAATTAATGCGTTAAAAGTGCAATACATTTCTAACGGCTGAAAATTGTCTAAACTTATGATCTGCAAATTTTTGTAAAATCGCCTTCTACTCAATTTTGATTTCAGAAACATTAGTTTTTCTTCTCAGTAAAATTACTTGGAAGTCAGTGGAAATGCTTTTAACTTATCCACATAATTAATTCGTTAAAATTGCAATACATTTTCAACGGCTGAAAATTGTCTAAACTTATGATCTGCCACTTTTTTTGAAATCGTGTTGAATTTTAATTTTAGAAACATTAGTTTTTCTTGTCAGTAAAATTACTTGAAACTCAGTGGAAATGCTTTTAACTTATCCACATAATTAGTGCGTTAAAAGTGCAATACATTTCTAAGGGCTGAAAATTGTCTAAACTTATGAGATGAAACTTTTTTTCAAATCGCCTTCTACTCAATTTTAATTTTAGAAACATTGGTTTTTCTTGTCAGTAAAATTACTTGAAAGTCAGTGGAAATGCTTTTAACTTATTTACATAATTAGTGCGTTAAAATTGCAATACATTTCAAAGTGCTGAAAATAGTCTAAACTTATGATCTGCAATTTTTTTTCAAATCGCCTTCTACTCAATTTTGATTTTAGAAACATTAGTTTATCTTGTCAGTAAAATTACTTGAAAGTCAGTGGAAATGTTTTTAACTTATCCACATAATTAGTGCGTTAAAATTGCAATACATTGCAAAGTGCTGAAAATAATCTCAACTTATAATCTGCAATTTTTTTTCAAATCGCCTTCTACTCAATTTTGATTTCAGAAACATTAGTTTTTCTTGTCAGTAAAATTACTTGAAAGTCAGTGGAAATGCTTTTAACTTATCCACATAATTACTGCGTTAAAATTGCAATACATTTCAAACGGCTGAAAATTGTCTAAACTTATGATCCGCAACTATTTTTCAAATCGTGTTCAATTTTAATTTTAGAAACATTAGTTTTTCTTGTCAGTAAAATTACTTGAAAGTCAGTGGAAATGCTTTTAACTTATCCACATAATTAGTGCGTTAAAAGTGCAATACATTTCTAACGGCTGAAAATTGTCTAAACTTATGATCTGCAATTTTTTTTCAAATCGCCTTCTACTCAATTTTGATTTCAGAAACATTAGTTTTTCTTGTCAGTAAAATTACTTGAAAGTCAGTGGAAATGCTTTTAACTTATACACATAATTAGTGCGTTAAAAGTGCAATACATTTCTAACGGCTGAAAATTGTCTAAACTTATGATCTGCAAATTTTTGTAAAATCGCCTTCTACTCAATTTTGATTTCAGAAACATTAGTTTTTCTTGTCAGTAAAATTACTTGGAAGTCAGTGGAAATGCTTTTAACTTATCCACATAATTAGTGCGTTAAAATTGCAATACATTTCAAACGGCTGAAAATTGTCTAAACTTATGATCTGCCACTTTTTTTGAAATCGTGTTCAATTTTAATTTTAGAAACATTAGTTTTTCTTGTCAGTAAAATTACTTGGAAGTCAGTGGAAATGCTTTTAACTTATCCACATAATTAGTGCGTTAAAAGTGCAATACATTTCAAACGGCTGAAAATAGTCTAAACTTATGATCTGCAATTTTTTTAAATCGCTTTCTACTCAATTTTGATTTCAGAAACATTAGTTTTTCTTGTCAGTAAAATTACTTGAAAATCAGTGGAAATGCTTTTAACTTATCCACATAATTAGTGCGTTAAAATTGCAATACATTTCAAACGGATGAAAATTGTCTAAACTTATGATCTGCGACTTTTTATTAAATCGTGTTAAATTTTAATTTTAGAAACATTAGTTTTTCTTGTCAGTAAAATTACTTGAAACTCAGTGGAAATGCTTTTAACTTCACATAATTAATGCGTTAAAAGTGCAATACATTTCTAACGGCTGAAAATTGTCTAAACTTATGATCTGCAAATTTTTGTAAAATCGCCTTCTACTCAATTTTGATTTCAGAAACATTAGTTTTTCTTCTCAGTAAAATTACTTGGAAGTCAGTGGAAATGCTTTTAACTTATCCACATAATTAATTCGTTAAATTGCAATACATTTTCAACGGCTGAAAATTGTCTAAACTTATGATCTGCCACTTTTTTTTAAATCGTGTTGAATTTTAATTTTAGTAACATTAGTTTTTCTTGTCAGTAAAATTACTTAAAAGTCAGTGGAAATGCTTTTAACTTATTCACATAATTAGTGCGTTAAAATTGCAATACATTTCAAACTGCTGAAAATTGTCTAAACTTATGATCTGCAACTTTTTTTCAAATCGCCTTCTACTCAATTTTGATTTTAGAAGCATTAGTTTTTCTTGTCAGTAAAATTACTTGATAGTCAGTGGAAATGCTTTTAACTTATCCACATAATTAATGCGTTAAAAGTGCAATACATTTCTAACGGCTGAAAATTGTCTAAACTTATGATCTGCAAATTTTTGTAAAATCGCCTTCTACTCAATTTTGATTTAAGAAACATTAGTTTTTCTTGTCAGTAAAATTACTTGGAAGTCAGTGGAAATGCTTTTAACTTATCCACATAATTAGTGCGTTAAAATTGCAATACATTTCAAACGGCTGAAAATTGTCTAAACTTATGATCTGGAACTTTTTTTGAAATCGTGTTCAATTTTAATTTTAGAAACATTAGTTTTTCTTGTCAGTAAAATTACTTGGAAGTCAGTGGAAATGCTTTTAACTTATCCACATAATTAGTGCGTTAAAAGTGCAATACATTTCAAACGGCTGAAAATAGTCTAAACTTATGATCTGCAAATTTTTGTAAAATCGCCTTCTACTCAATTTTGATTTCAGAAACATTAGTTTTTCTTCTCAATAAAATTACTTGGAAGTCAGTGGAAATGCTTTTAACTTATTCACATAATTAATGCGTTAAAATTGCAATACATTTCAAACGGCTGAAAATTGTCTAAACTTATGATCTGCCACTTTTTTTGAAATCGTGTTCAATTTTAATTTTAGAAACATTAGTTTTTCTTGTCAGTAAAATTACTTGAAAGTCAGTGGAAATGCTTTTAACTTATCCACATAATTAGTGCGTAAAAATTGCAATACATTTCAAACGGCTGAAAATTGTCTAAACTTATGATCTGCCACTTTTTTTGAAATCGTGTTCAATTTTAATTTTAGAAACATTAGTTTTTCTTGTCAGTAAAATTACTTGAAACTCAGTGGAAATGCTTTTAACTTATCCACATAATTAGTGCGTTAAAAGTGCAATACATTTCTAACGGCTGAAAATTGTCTAAACTTATGATCTGCAATTTTTTTTCAAATCGCCTTCTGCTCAATTTTGAATTCAGAAACCTTAGTTTTTCTTGTTAGTAAAATTACTTGGAAGTCAGTGGAAATGCTTTTAACTTATCCACATAATTAGTGCGTTAAAATTGCAATACATTTCAAAGTGCTGAAAATAGTCTAAACTTATGATCTGCAATTTTTTTTCAAATCGCCTTCTACTCAATTTTGATTTTAGAAACATTAGTTTTTCTTGTCAGTAAAATTACTTGGAAGTCAGTGGAAATGCTTTTAACTTATCCACATAATTAGTGCGTTAAAATTGCAATACATTTCAAACGGCTGAAAATTGTCTAAACTTATGATCTGCCACTTTTTTTGAAATCGTGTTCAATTTTAATTTTAGAAACATTAGTTTTTCTTGTCAGTAAAATTACTTGGAAGTCAGTGGAAATGCTTTTAACTTATCCACATAATTAGTGCGTTAAAAGTGCAATACATTTCAAACGGCTGAAAATAGTCTAAACTTATGATCTGCAATTTTTTTTCAAATCGCTTTCTACTCAATTTTGATTTCAGAAACATTAGTTTTTCTTGTCAGTAAAATTACTTGAAAGTCAGTGGAAATGCTTTTAACTTATCCACATAATTAGTGCGTTAAAATTGCAATACATTTCAAACGGATGAAAATTGTCTAAACTTATGATCTGCGACTTTTTTTAAAATCGTGTTAAATTTTAATTTTAGAAACATTAGTTTTTCTTGTCAGTAAAATTACTTAAAAGTCAGTGGAAATGCTTTTAACTTATTCACATAATTAGTGCGTTAAAATTGCAATACATTTCAAACTGCTGAAAATTGTCTAAACTTATGATCTGCAAATTTTTGTAAAATCGCCTTCTACTCAATTTTGATTTCAGAAACATTAGTTTTTCTTCTCAATAAAATTACTTGGAAGTCAGTGGAAATGCTTTTAACTTATTCACATAATTAATGCGTTAAAATTGCAATACATTTCAAACGGCTGAAAATTGTCTAAACTTATGATCTGCCACTTTTTTTGAAATCGTGTTCAATTTTAATTTTAGAAACATTAGTTTTTCTTGTCAGTAAAATTACTTGAAAGTCAGTGGAAATGCTTTTAACTTATCCACATAATTAGTGCGTAAAAATTGCAATACATTTCAAACGGCTGAAAATTGTCTAAACTTATGATCTGCCACTTTTTTTGAAATCGTGTTCAATTTTAATTTTAGAAACATTAGTTTTTCTTGTCAGTAAAATTACTTGAAACTCAGTGGAAATGCTTTTAACTTATCCACATAATTAGTGCGTTAAAAGTGCAATACATTTCTAACGGCTGAAAATTGTCTAAACTTATGATCTGCAATTTATTTTCAAATCGCCTTCTGCTCAATTTTGAATTCAGAAACCTTAGTTTTTCTTGTCAGTAAAATTACTTGGAAGTCAGTGGAAATGCTTTTAACTTATCCACATAATTAGTGCGTTAAAATTGCAATACATTTCAAAGTGCTGAAAATAGTCTAAACTTATGATCTGCAATTTTTTTTCAAATCGCCTTCTACTCAATTTTGATTTTAGAAACATTAGTTTTTCTTGTCAGTAAAATTACTTGGAAGTCAGTGGAAATGCTTTTAACTTATCCACATAATTAGTGCGTTAAAAGTGCAATACATTTCTAACGGCTGAAAATTGTCTAAACTTATGATCTGCAATTTTTTTTCAAATCGCCTTCTACTCAATTTTGATTTCAGAAACATTAGTTTTTCTTGTCAGTAAAATTACTTGAAAGTCAGTGGAAATGCTTTTAACTTATACACATAATTAGTGCGTTAAAAGTGCAATACATTTCTAACGGCTGAAAATTGTCTAAACTTATGATCTGCAAATTTTTGTAAAATCGCCTTCTACTCAATTTTGATTTCAGAAACATTAGTTTTTCTTGTCAGTAAAATTACTTGGAAGTCAGTGGAAATGCTTTTAACTTATCCACATAATTAGTGCGTTAAAATTGCAATACATTTCAAACGGCTGAAAATTGTCTAAACTTATGATCTGCCACTTTTTTTGAAATCGTGTTCAATTTTAATTTTAGAAACATTAGTTTTTCTTGTCAGTAAAATTACTTGGAAGTCAGTGGAAATGCTTTTAACTTATCCACATAATTAGTGCGTTAAAAGTGCAATACATTTCAAACGGCTGAAAATAGTCTAAACTTATGATCTGCAATTTTTTTAAATCGCTTTCTACTCAATTTTGATTTCAGAAACATTAGTTTTTCTTGTCAGTAAAATTACTTGAAAATCAGTGGAAATGCTTTTAACTTATCCACATAATTAGTGCGTTAAAATTGCAATACATTTCAAACGGATGAAAATTGTCTAAACTTATGATCTGCGACTTTTTATTAAATCGTGTTAAATTTTAATTTTAGAAACATTAGTTTTTCTTGTCAGTAAAATTACTTGAAACTCAGTGGAAATGCTTTTAACTTCACATAATTAGTGCGTAAAAAGTGCAATACATTTCTAACGGCTGAAAATTGTCTAAACTTATGATCTGCAAATTTTTGTAAAATCGCCTTCTACTCAATTTTGATTTCAGAAACATTAGTTTTTCTTCTCAGTAAAATTACTTGGAAGTCAGTGGAAATGCTTTTAACTTATCCACATAATTAATTCGTTAAATTGCAATACATTTTCAACGGCTGAAAATTGTCTAAACTTATGATCTGCCACTTTTTTTTAAATCGTGTTGAATTTTAATTTTAGTAACATTAGTTTTTCTTGTCAGTAAAATTACTTAAAAGTCAGTGGAAATGCTTTTAACTTATTCACATAATTAGTGCGTTAAAATTGCAATACATTTCAAACTGCTGAAAATTGTCTAAACTTATGATCTGCAACTTTTTTTCAAATCGCCTTCTACTCAATTTTGATTTTAGAAGCATTAGTTTTTCTTGTCAGTAAAATTACTTGATAGTCAGTGGAAATGCTTTTAACTTATCCACATAATTAATGCGTTAAAAGTGCAATACATTTCTAACGGCTGAAAATTGTCTAAACTTATGATCTGGAACTTTTTTTGAAATCGTGTTCAATTTTAATTTTAGAAACATTAGTTTTTCTTGTCAGTAAAATTACTTGGAAGTCAGTGGAAATGCTTTTAACTTATCCACATAATTAGTGCGTTAAAATTGCAATACATTTCAAAGTGCTGAAAATAGTCTAAACTTATGATCTGCAATTTTTTTTCAAATCGCCTTCTACTCAATTTTGATTTTAGAAACATTAGTTTTTCTTGTCAGTAAAATTACTTGAAAGTCAGTGGAAATGCTTTTAACTTATCCACATAATTAATGCGTTAAAAGTGCAATACATTTCTAACGGCTGAAAATTGTCTAAACTTATGATCTGCAAATATTTGTAAAATCGCCTTCTACTCAATTTTGATTTCAGAAACATTAGTTTTTCTTGTCAGTAAAATTACTTGGAAGTCAGTGGAAATGCTTTTAACTTATCCACATAATTAGTGCGTTAAAATTGCAATACATTTCAAACGGATGAAAATTGTCTAAACTTATGATCTGCCACTTTTTTTGAAATCGTGTTCAATTTTAATTTTAGAAACATTAGTTTTTCTTGTCAGTAAAATTACTTGGAAGTCAGTGGAAATGCTTTTAACTTATCCACATAATTAGTGCGTTAAAAGTGCAATACATTTCAAACGGCTGAAAATAGTCTAAACTTATGATCTGCAAATTTTTGTAAAATCGCCTTCTACTCAATTTTGATTTCAGAAACATTAGTTTTTCTTCTCAGTAAAATTACTTGGAAGTCAGTGGAAATGCTTTTAACTTATCCACATAATTAATTCGTTAAATTGCAATACATTTTCAACGGCTGAAAATTGTCTAAACTTATGATCTGCCACTTTTTTTTAAATCGTGTTGAATTTTAATTTTAGTAACATTAGTTTTTCTTGTCAGTAAAATTACTTAAAAGTCAGTGGAAATGCTTTTAACTTATTCACATAATTAGTGCGTTAAAATTGCAATACATTTCAAACTGCTGAAAATTGTCTAAACTTATGATCTGCAACTTTTTTTCAAATCGCCTTCTACTCAATTTTGATTTTAGAAGCATTAGTTTTTCTTGTCAGTAAAATTACTTGATAGTCAGTGGAAATGCTTTTAACTTATCCACATAATTAATGCGTTAAAAGTGCAATACATTTCTAACGGCTGAAAATTGTCTAAACTTATGATCTGGAACTTTTTTTGAAATCGTGTTCAATTTTAATTTTAGAAACATTAGTTTTTCTTGTCAGTAAAATTACTTGGAAGTCAGTGGAAATGCTTTTAACTTATCCACATAATTAGTGCGTTAAAATTGCAATACATTTCAAAGTGCTGAAAATAGTCTAAACTTATGATCTGCAATTTTTTTTCAAATCGCCTTCTACTCAATTTTGATTTTAGAAACATTAGTTTTTCTTGTCAGTAAAATTACTTGAAAGTCAGTGGAAATGCTTTTAACTTATCCACATAATTAATGCGTTAAAAGTGCAATACATTTCTAACGGCTGAAAATTGTCTAAACTTATGATCTGCAAATATTTGTAAAATCGCCTTCTACTCAATTTTGATTTCAGAAACATTAGTTTTTCTTGTCAGTAAAATTACTTGGAAGTCAGTGGAAATGCTTTTAACTTATCCACATAATTAGTGCGTTAAAATTGCAATACATTTCAAACGGATGAAAATTGTCTAAACTTATGATCTGCCACTTTTTTTGAAATCGTGTTCAATTTTAATTTTAGAAACATTAGTTTTTCTTGTCAGTAAAATTACTTGGAAGTCAGTGGAAATGCTTTTAACTTATCCACATAATTAGTGCGTTAAAAGTGCAATACATTTCAAACGGCTGAAAATAGTCTAAACTTATGATCTGCAAATTTTTGTAAAATCGCCTTCTACTCAATTTTGATTTCAGAAACATTAGTTTTTCTTCTCAGTAAAATTACTTGGAAGTCAGTGGAAATGCTTTTAGCTTATCCACATAATTAATTCGTTAAAATTGCAATACATTTCAAACGGCTGAAAATTGTCTAAACTTATGATCTGCCACTTTTTTTGAAATCGTGTTGAATTTTAATTTTAGTAACATTAGTTTTTCTTGTCAGTAAAATTACTTAAAAGTCAGTAGAAATGCTTTTAACTTATTCACATAATTAGTGCGTTAAAATTGCAATACATTTCAAACTGCTGAAAATTGTCTAAACTTATGATCTGCAACTTTTTTTCAAATCGCTTTCTACACAATTTTAATTTTAAAAACATTGGTTTTTCTTGTCAGTAAAATTACTTGAAACTCAGTGGAAATGCTTTTAACTTCACATAATTAATGCGTTAAAAGTGCAATACATTTCTAACGGCTGAAAATTGTCTAAACTTATGATCTGCAAATTTTTGTAAAATCGCCTTCTACTCAATTTTGATTTCAGAAACATTAGTTTTTCTTCTCAGTAAAATTACTTGGAAGTCAGTGGAAATGCTTTTAACTTATACACATAATAAGTGCGTTAAAATTGCAATACATTTTAAACGGCTGAAAATTGTCTAAACTTATGATCTGCCATTTTTTTTGAAATCGTGTTCAATTTTAATTTTAGTAACATTAGTTTTTCTTGTCAGTAAAATTACTTAAAAGTCAGTGGAAATGCTTTTAACTTATCCACATAATTAGTGCGTTAAATATGCAATACATTTCAAACGGCTGAAAATTGTCTAAACTTATGATCTGCCACTTTTTTTGAAATCGTGTTCAATGTTAATTTTAGAAACATTAGTTTTTCTTGTCATTAAAATTACTTGAAAGTCAGTGGAAATGCTTTTAACTTATCCACATAATTAGTGCGTTAAAAGTGCAATACATTTCAAACGGCTGAAAATAGTCTAAACTTATGATCTGCAAATTTTTGTAAAATCGCCTTCTACTCAATTTTGATTTCAGAAACATTAGTTTTTCTTGTCAGTAAAATTACTTGAAACTCAGTGGAAATGCTTTTAACTTCACATAATTAATGCGTTAAAAGTGCAATACATTTCTAACGGCTGAAAATTGTCTAAACTTATGATCTGCAAATTTTTGTAAAATCGCCTTCTACTCAATTTTGATTTCAGAAACATTAGTTTTTCTTCTCAGTAAAATTACTTGGAAGTCAGTGGAAATGCTTTTAACTTATCCACATAATTAATTCGTTAAAATTGCAATACATTTTCAACGGCTGAAAATTGTCTAAACTTATGATCTGCCACTTTTTTTGAAATCGTGTTGAATTTTAATTTTAGAAACATTAGTTTTTCTTGTCAGTAAAATTACTTGAAACTCAGTGGAAATGCTTTTAACTTATCCACATAATTAGTGCGTTAAAAGTGCAATACATTTCTAAGGGCTGAAAATTGTCTAAACTTATGAGATGAAACTTTTTTTCAAATCGCCTTCTACTCAATTTTAATTTTAGAAACATTGGTTTTTCTTGTCAGTAAAATTACTTGAAAGTCAGTGGAAATGCTTTTAACTTATTTACATAATTAGTGCGTTAAAATTGCAATACATTTCAAAGTGCTGAAAATAGTCTAAACTTATGATCTGCAATTTTTTTTCAAATCGCCTTCTACTCAATTTTGATTTTAGAAACATTAGTTTATCTTGTCAGTAAAATTACTTGAAAGTCAGTGGAAATGTTTTTAACTTATCCACATAATTAGTGCGTTAAAATTGCAATACATTGCAAAGTGCTGAAAATAATCTCAACTTATAATCTGCAATTTTTTTTCAAATCGCCTTCTACTCAATTTTGATTTCAGAAACATTAGTTTTTCTTGTCAGTAAAATTACTTGAAAGTCAGTGGAAATGCTTTTAACTTATCCACATAATTACTGCGTTAAAATTGCAATACATTTCAAACGGCTGAAAATTGTCTAAACTTATGATCCGCAACTATTTTTCAAATCGTGTTCAATTTTAATTTTAGAAACATTAGTTTTTCTTGTCAGTAAAATTACTTGAAAGTCAGTGGAAATGCTTTTAACTTATCCACATAATTAGTGCGTTAAAAGTGCAATACATTTCTAACGGCTGAAAATTGTCTAAACTTATGATCTGCAATTTTTTTTCAAATCGCCTTCTACTCAATTTTGATTTCAGAAACATTAGTTTTTCTTGTCAGTAAAATTACTTGAAAGTCAGTGGAAATGCTTTTAACTTATACACATAATTAGTGCGTTAAAAGTGCAATACATTTCTAACGGCTGAAAATTGTCTAAACTTATGATCTGCAAATTTTTGTAAAATCGCCTTCTACTCAATTTTGATTTCAGAAACATTAGTTTTTCTTGTCAGTAAAATTACTTGGAAGTCAGTGGAAATGCTTTTAACTTATCCACATAATTAGTGCGTTAAAATTGCAATACATTTCAAACGGCTGAAAATTGTCTAAACTTATGATCTGCCACTTTTTTTGAAATCGTGTTCAATTTTAATTTTAGAAACATTAGTTTTTCTTGTCAGTAAAATTACTTGGAAGTCAGTGGAAATGCTTTTAACTTATCCACATAATTAGTGCGTTAAAAGTGCAATACATTTCAAACGGCTGAAAATAGTCTAAACTTATGATCTGCAATTTTTTTAAATCGCTTTCTACTCAATTTTGATTTCAGAAACATTAGTTTTTCTTGTCAGTAAAATTACTTGAAAATCAGTGGAAATGCTTTTAACTTATCCACATAATTAGTGCGTTAAAATTGCAATACATTTCAAACGGATGAAAATTGTCTAAACTTATGATCTGCGACTTTTTATTAAATCGTGTTAAATTTTAATTTTAGAAACATTAGTTTTTCTTGTCAGTAAAATTACTTGAAACTCAGTGGAAATGCTTTTAACTTCACATAATTAATGCGTTAAAAGTGCAATACATTTCTAACGGCTGAAAATTGTCTAAACTTATGATCTGCAAATTTTTGTAAAATCGCCTTCTACTCAATTTTGATTTCAGAAACATTAGTTTTTCTTCTCAGTAAAATTACTTGGAAGTCAGTGGAAATGCTTTTAACTTATCCACATAATTAATTCGTTAAATTGCAATACATTTTCAACGGCTGAAAATTGTCTAAACTTATGATCTGCCACTTTTTTTTAAATCGTGTTGAATTTTAATTTTAGTAACATTAGTTTTTCTTGTCAGTAAAATTACTTAAAAGTCAGTGGAAATGCTTTTAACTTATTCACATAATTAGTGCGTTAAAATTGCAATACATTTCAAACTGCTGAAAATTGTCTAAACTTATGATCTGCAACTTTTTTTCAAATCGCCTTCTACTCAATTTTGATTTTAGAAGCATTAGTTTTTCTTGTCAGTAAAATTACTTGATAGTCAGTGGAAATGCTTTTAACTTATCCACATAATTAATGCGTTAAAAGTGCAATACATTTCTAACGGCTGAAAATTGTCTAAACTTATGATCTGCAAATTTTTGTAAAATCGCCTTCTACTCAATTTTGATTTAAGAAACATTAGTTTTTCTTGTCAGTAAAATTACTTGGAAGTCAGTGGAAATGCTTTTAACTTATCCACATAATTAGTGCGTTAAAATTGCAATACATTTCAAACGGCTGAAAATTGTCTAAACTTATGATCTGGAACTTTTTTTGAAATCGTGTTCAATTTTAATTTTAGAAACATTAGTTTTTCTTGTCAGTAAAATTACTTGGAAGTCAGTGGAAATGCTTTTAACTTATCCACATAATTAGTGCGTTAAAAGTGCAATACATTTCAAACGGCTGAAAATAGTCTAAACTTATGATCTGCAAATTTTTGTAAAATCGCCTTCTACTCAATTTTGATTTCAGAAACATTAGTTTTTCTTCTCAATAAAATTACTTGGAAGTCAGTGGAAATGCTTTTAACTTATTCACATAATTAATGCGTTAAAATTGCAATACATTTCAAACGGCTGAAAATTGTCTAAACTTATGATCTGCCACTTTTTTTGAAATCGTGTTCAATTTTAATTTTAGAAACATTAGTTTTTCTTGTCAGTAAAATTACTTGAAAGTCAGTGGAAATGCTTTTAACTTATCCACATAATTAGTGCGTAAAAATTGCAATACATTTCAAACGGCTGAAAATTGTCTAAACTTATGATCTGCCACTTTTTTTGAAATCGTGTTCAATTTTAATTTTAGAAACATTAGTTTTTCTTGTCAGTAAAATTACTTGAAACTCAGTGGAAATGCTTTTAACTTATCCACATAATTAGTGCGTTAAAAGTGCAATACATTTCTAACGGCTGAAAATTGTCTAAACTTATGATCTGCAATTTATTTTCAAATCGCCTTCTGCTCAATTTTGAATTCAGAAACCTTAGTTTTTCTTGTCAGTAAAATTACTTGGAAGTCAGTGGAAATGCTTTTAACTTATCCACATAATTAGTGCGTTAAAATTGCAATACATTTCAAAGTGCTGAAAATAGTCTAAACTTATGATCTGCAATTTTTTTTCAAATCGCCTTCTACTCAATTTTGATTTTAGAAACATTAGTTTTTCTTGTCAGTAAAATTACTTGGAAGTCAGTGGAAATGCTTTTAACTTATCCACATAATTAGTGCGTTAAAATTGCAATACATTTCAAACGGATGAAAATTGTCTAAACTTATGATCTGCCACTTTTTTTGAAATCGTGTTCAATTTTAATTTTAGAAACATTAGTTTTTCTTGTCAGTAAAATTACTTGGAAGTCAGTGGAAATGCTTTTAACTTATCCACATAATTAGTGCGTTAAAAGTGCAATACATTTGAAACGGCTGAAAATAGTCTAAACTTATGATCTGCAAATTTTTGTAAAATCGCCTTCTACTCAATTTTGATTTCAGAAACATTAGTTTTTCTTCTCAGTAAAATTACTTGGAAGTCAGTGGAAATGCTTTTAGCTTATCCACATAATTAGTGCGTAAAAATTGCAATACATTTCAAACGGCTGAAAATTGTCTAAACTTATGATCTGCCACTTTTTTTGAAATCGTGTTCAATTTTAATTTTAGAAACATTAGTTTTTCTTGTCAGTAAAATTACTTGAAACTCAGTGGAAATGCTTTTAACTTATCCACATAATTAGTGCGTTAAAAGTGCAATACATTTCTAACGGCTGAAAATTGTCTAAACTTATGATCTGCAATTTATTTTCAAATCGCCTTCTGCTCAATTTTGAATTCAGAAACCTTAGTTTTTCTTGTCAGTAAAATTACTTGGAAGTCAGTGGAAATGCTTTTAACTTATCCACATAATTAGTGCGTTAAAAGTGCAATACATTTCAAACGGCTGAAAATAGTCTAAACTTATGATCTGCAAATTTTTGTAAAATCGCCTTCTACTCAATTTTGATTTCAGAAACATTAGTTTTTCTTCTCAATAAAATTACTTGGAAGTCAGTGGAAATGCTTTTAACTTATTCACATAATTAATGCGTTAAAATTGCAATACATTTCAAACGGCTAAAATTTGTCTAAACTTATGATCTGCCACTTTTTTTGAAATCGTGTTCAATTTTAATTTTAGAAACATTAGTTTTTCTTGTCAGTAAAATTACTTGAAAGTCAGTGGAAATGCTTTTAACTTATCCACATAATTAGTGCGTAAAAATTGCAATACATTTCAAACGGCTGAAAATTGTCTAAACTTATGATCTGCCACTTTTTTTGAAATCGTGTTCAATTTTAATTTTAGAAACATTAGTTTTTCTTGTCAGTAAAATTACTTGAAACTCAGTGGAAATGCTTTTAACTTATCCACATAATTAGTGCGTTAAAAGTGCAATACATTTCAAACGGCTGAAAATTGTCTAAACTTATGATCTGCAATTTATTTTCAAATCGCCTTCTGCTCAATTTTGAATTCAGAAACCTTAGTTTTTCTTGTCAGTAAAATTACTTGGAAGTCAGTGGAAATGCTTTTAACTTATCCACATAATTAGTGCGTTAAAATTGCAATACATTTCAAAGTGCTGAAAATAGTCTAAACTTATGATCTGCAATTTTTTTTCAAATCGCCTTCTACTCAATTTTGATTTTAGAAACATTAGTTTTTCTTGTCAGTAAAATTACTTGAAAGTCAGTGGAAATGCTTTTAACTTATCCACATAATTAATGCGTTAAAAGTGCAATACATTTCTAACGGCTGAAAATTGTCTAAACTTATGATCTGCAAATTTTTGTAAAATCGCCTTCTACTCAATTTTGATTTCAGAAACATTAGTTTTTCTTGTCAGTAAAATTACTTGGAAGTCAGTGGAAATGCTTTTAACTTATCCACATAATTAGTGCGTTAAAATTGCATTACATTTCAAACGGATGAAAATTGTCTAAACTTATGATCTGCCACTTTTTTTGAAATCGTGTTCAATTTTAATTTTAGAAACATTAGTTTTTGTTGTCAGTAAAATTACTTGGAAGTCAGTGGAAATGCTTTTAACTTATCCACATAATTAGTGCGTTAAAAGTGCAATACATTTCAAACGGCTGAAAATAGTCTAAACTTATGATCTGCAAATTTTTGTAAAATCGCCTTCTACTCAATTTTGATTTCAGAAACATTAGTTTTTCTTCTCAGTAAAATTACTTGGAAGTCAGTGGAAATGCTTTTAGCTTATCCACATAATTAATTCGTTAAAATTGCAATACATTTCAAACGGCTGAAAATTGTCTAAACTTATGATCTGCCACTTTTTTTGAAATCGTGTTGAATTTTAATTTTAGTAACATTAGTTTTTCTTGTCAGTAAAATTACTTAAAAGTCAGTAGAAATGCTTTTAACTTATTCACATAATTAGTGCGTTAAAATTGCAATACATTTCAAACTGCTGAAAATTGTCTAAACTTATGATCTGCAACTTTTTTTCAAATCGCTTTCTACACAATTTTAATTTTAAAAACATTGGTTTTTCTTGTCAGTAAAATTACTTGAAACTCAGTGGAAATGCTTTTAACTTCACATAATTAATGCGTTAAAAGTGCAATACATTTCTAACGGCTGAAAATTGTCTAAACTTATGATCTGCAAATTTTTGTAAAATCGCCTTCTACTCAATTTTGATTTCAGAAACATTAGTTTTTCTTCTCAGTAAAATTACTTGGAAGTCAGTGGAAATGCTTTTAACTTATCCACATAATTAATTCGTTAAAATTGCAATACATTTCAAACGGCTGAAAATTGTCTAAACTTATGATCTGCAACTTTTTTTCAAATCGCCTTCTACACAATTTTAATTTTAAAAACATTGGTTTTTCTTGTCAGTAAAATTACTTGGAAGTAAGTGGAAATGCTTTTAACTTATCCACATAATTAGTGCGTAAAAATTGCAATACATTTCAAACGGCTGAAAATTGTCTAAACTTATGATCTGCCACTTTTTTTGAAATCGTGTTCAATTTTAATTTTAGAAACATTAGTTTTTCTTGTCAGTAAAATTACTATAAACTCAGTGGAAATGCTTTTAACTTCTCCACATAATTAGTGCGTTAAAAGTGCCAGACATTTCTAACGGCTGAAAATTGTCTAAACTTATGATCTGCAATTTTTTTTCAAATCGCCTTCTGCTCAATTTTGAATTCAGAAACCTTAGTTTTTCTTGTTAGTAAAATTACTTGGAAGTCAGTGGAAATGCTTTTAACTTATCCACATAATTAGTGCGTTAAAATTGCAATACATTTCAAAGTGCTGAAAATAGTCTAAACTTATGATCTGCAATTTTTTTTCAAATCGCCTTCTACTCAATTTTGATTTTAGAAACATTAGTTTTTCTTGTCAGTAAAATTACTTGAAAGTCAGTGGAAATGCTTTTAACTTATCCACATAATTAATGCGTTAAAAGTGCAATACATTTCAAACGGCTGAAAATAGTCTAAACTTATGATCTGCAAATTTTTGTAAAATCGCCTTCTACTCAATTTTGATTTCAGAAACATTAGTTTTTCTTCTCAATAAAATTACTTGGAAGTCAGTGGAAATGCTTTTAACTTATTCACATAATTAATGCGTTAAAATTGCAATACATTTCAAACGGCTGAAAATTGTCTAAACTTATGATCTGCCACTTTTTTTGAAATCGTGTTCAATTTTAATTTTAGAAACATTAGTTTTTCTTGTCAGTAAAATTACTTGAAAGTCAGTGGAAATGCTTTTAACTTATCCACATAATTAGTGCGTAAAAATTGCAATACATTTCAAACGGCTGAAAATTGTCTAAACTTATGATCTGCCACTTTTTTTGAAATCGTGTTCAATTTTAATTTTAGTAACATTACTTTTTCTTGTCAGTAAAATTACTTGAAACTCAGTGGAAATGCTTTTAACTTATCCACATAATTAGTGCGTTAAAAGTGCAATACATTTCTAACGGCTGAAAATTGTCTAAACTTATGATCTGCAATTTATTTTCAAATCGCCTTCTGCTCAATTTTGAATTCAGAAACCTTAGTTTTTCTTGTCAGTAAAATTACTTGGAAGTCAGTGGAAATGCTTTTAACTTATCCACATAATTAGTGCGTTAAAATTGCAATACATTTCAAAGTGCTGAAAATAGTCTAAACTTATGATCTGCAATTTTTTTTCAAATCGCCTTCTACTCAATTTTGATTTTAGAAACATTAGTTTTTCTTGTCAGTAAAATTACTTGGAAGTCAGTGGAAATGCTTTTAACTTATCCACATAATTAGTGCGTTAAAATTGCAATACATTTCAAACGGATGAAAATTGTCTAAACTTATGATCTGCCACTTTTTTTGAAATCGTGTTCAATTTTAATTTTAGAAACATTAGTTTTTCTTGTCAGTAAAATTACTTGGAAGTCAGTGGAAATGCTTTTAACTTATCCACATAATTAGTGCGTTAAAAGTGCAATACATTTCAAACGGCTGAAAATAGTCTAAACTTATGATCTGCAAATTTTTGTAAAATCGCCTTCTACTCAATTTTGATTTCAGAAACATTAGTTTTTCTTCTCAGTAAAATTACTTGGAAGTCAGTGGAAATGCTTTTAGCTTATCCACATAATTAATTCGTTAAAATTGCAATACATTTCAAACGGCTGAAAATTGTCTAAACTTATGATCTGCCACTTTTTTTGAAATCGTGTTGAATTTTAATTTTAGTAACATTAGTTTTTCTTGTCAGTAAAATTACTTAAAAGTCAGTAGAAATGCTTTTAACTTATTCACATAATTAGTGCGTTAAAATTGCAATACATTTCAAACTGCTGAAAATTGTCTAAACTTATGATCTGCAACTTTTTTTCAAATCGCTTTCTACACAATTTTAATTTTAAAAACATTGGTTTTTCTTGTCAGTAAAATTACTTGAAACTCAGTGGAAATGCTTTTAACTTCACATAATTAATGCGTTAAAAGTGCAATACATTTCTAACGGCTGAAAATTGTCTAAACTTATGATCTGCAAATTTGTGTAAAATCGCCTTCTACTCAATTTTGATTTCAGAAACATTAGTTTTTCTTCTCAGTAAAATTACTTGGAAGTCAGTGGAAATGCTTTTAACTTATCCACATAATTAATTCGTTAAAATTGCAATACATTTCAAACGGCTGAAAATTGTCTAAACTTATGATCTGCCATTTTTTTTGAAATCGTGTTGAATTTTAATTTTAGTAACATTAGTTTTTCTTGTCAGTAAAATTACTTAAAAGTCAGTGGAAATGCTTTTAACTTATTCACATAATTAGTGCGTAAAAATTGCAATACATTTCAAACTGCTGAAAATTGTCTAAACTTATGATCTGCAACTTTTTTTCAAATCGCCTTCTACACAATTTTAATTTTAAAAACATTGGTTTTTCTTGTCAGTAAAATTACTTGGAAGTAAGTGGAAATGCTTTTAACTTATCCACATAATTAGTGCGTAAAAATTGCAATACATTTCAAACGGCTGAAAATTGTCTAAACTTATGATCTGCCACTTTTTTTGAAATCGTGTTCAATTTTAATTTTAGAAACATTAGATTTTCTTGTCAGTAAAATTACTATAAACTCAGTGGAAATGCTTTTAACTTCTCCACATAATTAGTGCGTTAAAAGTGCAATACATTTGTAACGGCTGAAAATTGTCTAAACTTATGATCTGCAATTTTTTTTCAAATCGCCTTCTGCTCAATTTTGAATTCAGAAACCTTAGTTTTTCTTGTTAGTAAAATTACTTGGAAGTCAGTGGAAATGCTTTTAACTTATCCACATAATTAGTGCGTTAAAATTGCAATACATTTCAAAGTGCTGAAAATAGTCTAAACTTATGATCTGCAATTTTTTTTCAAATCGCCTTCTACTCAATTTTGATTTTAGAAACATTAGTTTTTCTTGTCAGTAAAATTACTTGGAAGTCAGTGGAAATGCTTTTAACTTATCCACATAATTAGTGCGTTAAAATTGCAATACATTTCAAACGGCTGAAAATTGTCTAAACTTATGATCTGCCACTTTTTTTGAAATCGTGTTCAATTTTAATTTTAGAAACATTAGTTTTTCTTGTCAGTAAAATTACTTGGAAGTCAGTGGAAATGCTTTTAACTTATCCACATAATTAGTGCGTTAAAAGTGCAATACATTTCAAACGGCTGAAAATAGTCTAAACTTATGATCTGCAATTTTTTTTCAAATCGCTTTCTACTCAATTTTGATTTCAGAAACATTAGTTTTTCTTGTCAGTAAAATTACTTGAAAGTCAGTGGAAATGCTTTTAACTTATCCACATAATTAGTGCGTTAAAATTGCAATACATTTCAAACGGATGAAAATTGTCTAAACTTATGATCTGCGACTTTTTTTAAAATCGTGTTAAATTTTAATTTTAGAAACATTAGTTTTTCTTGTCAGTAAAATTACTTAAAAGTCAGTGGAAATGCTTTTAACTTATTCACATAATTAGTGCGTTAAAATTGCAATACATTTCAAACTGCTGAAAATTGTCTAAACTTATGATCTGCAAATTTTTGTAAAATCGCCTTCTACTCAATTTTGATTTCAGAAACATTAGTTTTTCTTCTCAATAAAATTACTTGGAAGTCAGTGGAAATGCTTTTAACTTATTCACATAATTAATGCGTTAAAATTGCAATACATTTCAAACGGCTGAAAATTGTCTAAACTTATGATCTGCCACTTTTTTTGAAATCGTGTTCAATTTTAATTTTAGAAACATTAGTTTTTCTTGTCAGTAAAATTACTTGAAAGTCAGTGGAAATGCTTTTAACTTATCCACATAATTAGTGCGTAAAAATTGCAATACATTTCAAACGGCTGAAAATTGTCTAAACTTATGATCTGCCACTTTTTTTGAAATCGTGTTCAATTTTAATTTTAGAAACATTAGTTTTTCTTGTCAGTAAAATTACTTGAAACTCAGTGGAAATGCTTTTAACTTATCCACATAATTAGTGCGTTAAAAGTGCAATACATTTCTAACGGCTGAAAATTGTCTAAACTTATGATCTGCAATTTATTTTCAAATCGCCTTCTGCTCAATTTTGAATTCAGAAACCTTAGTTTTTCTTGTCAGTAAAATTACTTGGAAGTCAGTGGAAATGCTTTTAACTTATCCACATAATTAGTGCGTTAAAATTGCAATACATTTCAAAGTGCTGAAAATAGTCTAAACTTATGATCTGCAATTTTTTTTCAAATCGCCTTCTACTCAATTTTGATTTTAGAAACATTAGTTTTTCTTGTCAGTAAAATTACTTGGAAGTCAGTGGAAATGCTTTTAACTTATCCACATAATTAGTGCGTTAAAAGTGCAATACATTTCTAACGGCTGAAAATTGTCTAAACTTATGATCTGCAATTTTTTTTCAAATCGCCTTCTACTCAATTTTGATTTCAGAAACATTAGTTTTTCTTGTCAGTAAAATTACTTGAAAGTCAGTGGAAATGCTTTTAACTTATACACATAATTAGTGCGTTAAAAGTGCAATACATTTCTAACGGCTGAAAATTGTCTAAACTTATGATCTGCAAATTTTTGTAAAATCGCCTTCTACTCAATTTTGATTTCAGAAACATTAGTTTTTCTTGTCAGTAAAATTACTTGGAAGTCAGTGGAAATGCTTTTAACTTATCCACATAATTAGTGCGTTAAAATTGCAATACATTTCAAACGGCTGAAAATTGTCTAAACTTATGATCTGCCACTTTTTTTGAAATCGTGTTCAATTTTAATTTTAGAAACATTAGTTTTTCTTGTCAGTAAAATTACTTGGAAGTCAGTGGAAATGCTTTTAACTTATCCACATAATTAGTGCGTTAAAAGTGCAATACATTTCAAACGGCTGAAAATAGTCTAAACTTATGATCTGCAATTTTTTTAAATCGCTTTCTACTCAATTTTGATTTCAGAAACATTAGTTTTTCTTGTCAGTAAAATTACTTGAAAATCAGTGGAAATGCTTTTAACTTATCCACATAATTAGTGCGTTAAAATTGCAATACATTTCAAACGGATGAAAATTGTCTAAACTTATGATCTGCGACTTTTTATTAAATCGTGTTAAATTTTAATTTTAGAAACATTAGTTTTTCTTGTCAGTAAAATTACTTGAAACTCAGTGGAAATGCTTTTAACTTCACATAATTAATGCGTTAAAAGTGCAATACATTTCTAACGGCTGAAAATTGTCTAAACTTATGATCTGCAAATTTTTGTAAAATCGCCTTCTACTCAATTTTGATTTCAGAAACATTAGTTTTTCTTCTCAGTAAAATTACTTGGAAGTCAGTGGAAATGCTTTTAACTTATCCACATAATTAATTCGTTAAATTGCAATACATTTTCAACGGCTGAAAATTGTCTAAACTTATGATCTGCCACTTTTTTTTAAATCGTGTTGAATTTTAATTTTAGTAACATTAGTTTTTCTTGTCAGTAAAATTACTTAAAAGTCAGTGGAAATGCTTTTAACTTATTCACATAATTAGTGCGTTAAAATTGCAATACATTTCAAACTGCTGAAAATTGTCTAAACTTATGATCTGCAACTTTTTTTCAAATCGCCTTCTACTCAATTTTGATTTTAGAAGCATTAGTTTTTCTTGTCAGTAAAATTACTTGATAGTCAGTGGAAATGCTTTTAACTTATCCACATAATTAATGCGTTAAAAGTGCAATACATTTCTAACGGCTGAAAATTGTCTAAACTTATGATCTGCAAATTTTTGTAAAATCGCCTTCTACTCAATTTTGATTTAAGAAACATTAGTTTTTCTTGTCAGTAAAATTACTTGGAAGTCAGTGGAAATGCTTTTAACTTATCCACATAATTAGTGCGTTAAAATTGCAATACATTTCAAACGGCTGAAAATTGTCTAAACTTATGATCTGGAACTTTTTTTGAAATCGTGTTCAATTTTAATTTTAGAAACATTAGTTTTTCTTGTCAGTAAAATTACTTGGAAGTCAGTGGAAATGCTTTTAACTTATCCACATAATTAGTGCGTTAAAAGTGCAATACATTTCAAACGGCTGAAAATAGTCTAAACTTATGATCTGCAAATTTTTGTAAAATCGCCTTCTACTCAATTTTGATTTCAGAAACATTAGTTTTTCTTCTCAATAAAATTACTTGGAAGTCAGTGGAAATGCTTTTAACTTATTCACATAATTAATGCGTTAAAATTGCAATACATTTCAAACGGCTGAAAATTGTCTAAACTTATGATCTGCCACTTTTTTTGAAATCGTGTTCAATTTTAATTTTAGAAACATTAGTTTTTCTTGTCAGTAAAATTACTTGAAAGTCAGTGGAAATGCTTTTAACTTATCCACATAATTAGTGCGTAAAAATTGCAATACATTTCAAACGGCTGAAAATTGTCTAAACTTATGATCTGCCACTTTTTTTGAAATCGTGTTCAATTTTAATTTTAGAAACATTAGTTTTTCTTGTCAGTAAAATTACTTGAAACTCAGTGGAAATGCTTTTAACTTATCCACATAATTAGTGCGTTAAAAGTGCAATACATTTCTAACGGCTGAAAATTGTCTAAACTTATGATCTGCAATTTATTTTCAAATCGCCTTCTGCTCAATTTTGAATTCAGAAACCTTAGTTTTTCTTGTCAGTAAAATTACTTGGAAGTCAGTGGAAATGCTTTTAACTTATCCACATAATTAGTGCGTTAAAATTGCAATACATTTCAAAGTGCTGAAAATAGTCTAAACTTATGATCTGCAATTTTTTTTCAAATCGCCTTCTACTCAATTTTGATTTTAGAAACATTAGTTTTTCTTGTCAGTAAAATTACTTGGAAGTCAGTGGAAATGCTTTTAACTTATCCACATAATTAGTGCGTTAAAATTGCAATACATTTCAAACGGATGAAAATTGTCTAAACTTATGATCTGCCACTTTTTTTGAAATCGTGTTCAATTTTAATTTTAGAAACATTAGTTTTTCTTGTCAGTAAAATTACTTGGAAGTCAGTGGAAATGCTTTTAACTTATCCACATAATTAGTGCGTTAAAAGTGCAATACATTTCAAACGGCTGAAAATAGTCTAAACTTATGATCTGCAAATTTTTGTAAAATCGCCTTCTACTCAATTTTGATTTCAGAAACATTAGTTTTTCTTCTCAGTAAAATTACTTGGAAGTCAGTGGAAATGCTTTTAGCTTATCCACATAATTAGTGCGTAAAAATTGCAATACATTTCAAACGGCTGAAAATTGTCTAAACTTATGATCTGCCACTTTTTTTGAAATCGTGTTCAATTTTAATTTTAGAAACATTAGTTTTTCTTGTCAGTAAAATTACTTGAAACTCAGTGGAAATGCTTTTAACTTATCCACATAATTAGTGCGTTAAAAGTGCAATACATTTCTAACGGCTGAAAATTGTCTAAACTTATGATCTGCAATTTATTTTCAAATCGCCTTCTGCTCAATTTTGAATTCAGAAACCTTAGTTTTTCTTGTCAGTAAAATTACTTGGAAGTCAGTGGAAATGCTTTTAACTTATCCACATAATTAGTGCGTTAAAAGTGCAATACATTTCAAACGGCTGAAAATAGTCTAAACTTATGATCTGCAAATTTTTGTAAAATCGCCTTCTACTCAATTTTGATTTCAGAAACATTAGTTTTTCTTCTCAATAAAATTACTTGGAAGTCAGTGGAAATGCTTTTAACTTATTCACATAATTAATGCGTTAAAATTGCAATACATTTCAAACGGCTAAAAATTGTCTAAACTTATGATCTGCCACTTTTTTTGAAATCGTGTTCAATTTTAATTTTAGAAACATTAGTTTTTCTTGTCAGTAAAATTACTTGAAAGTCAGTGGAAATGCTTTTAACTTATCCACATAATTAGTGCGTAAAAATTGCAATACATTTCAAACGGCTGAAAATTGTCTAAACTTATGATCTGCCACTTTTTTTGAAATCGTGTTCAATTTTAATTTTAGAAACATTAGTTTTTCTTGTCAGTAAAATTACTTGAAACTCAGTGGAAATGCTTTTAACTTATCCACATAATTAGTGCGTTAAAAGTGCAATACATTTCAAACGGCTGAAAATTGTCTAAACTTATGATCTGCAATTTATTTTCAAATCGCCTTCTGCTCAATTTTGAATTCAGAAACCTTAGTTTTTCTTGTCAGTAAAATTACTTGGAAGTCAGTGGAAATGCTTTTAACTTATCCACATAATTAGTGCGTTAAAATTGCAATACATTTCAAAGTGCTGAAAATAGTCTAAACTTATGATCTGCAATTTTTTTTCAAATCGCCTTCTACTCAATTTTGATTTTAGAAACATTAGTTTTTCTTGTCAGTAAAATTACTTGAAAGTCAGTGGAAATGCTTTTAACTTATCCACATAATTAATGCGTTAAAAGTGCAATACATTTCTAACGGCTGAAAATTGTCTAAACTTATGATCTGCAAATTTTTGTAAAATCGCCTTCTACTCAATTTTGATTTCAGAAACATTAGTTTTTCTTGTCAGTAAAATTACTTGGAAGTCAGTGGAAATGCTTTTAACTTATCCACATAATTAGTGCGTTAAAATTGCATTACATTTCAAACGGATGAAAATTGTCTAAACTTATGATCTGCCACTTTTTTTGAAATCGTGTTCAATTTTAATTTTAGAAACATTAGTTTTTGTTGTCAGTAAAATTACTTGGAAGTCAGTGGAAAT